>JAOXXN010000001.1:42920024-42944118 GCA_026770055.1 Myrmophylax atrothorax | reverse complement strand
AGTTCAAATCAGCTGACAGCCCCAGGCCTGGACTTTTAAAATCCCAAATTTAGGCCCACCTAGGTGAAACCATAACAATTACGAATGATCGAGATTGGTGCAATAATTAATAAAAACAGTTTAGGCAAAATATTCTTGTACAAAGGAGAAGTGATGAAATTTGCAAGAGCTTTTGGATGAGTATCAGATTCAAAGAGAGACTGAAAACCATATTTAAATGGCTTTCTTTTAGCTTCTGTCTAATATACTCCTCTTAATTTCACATAATTACTTATTTACATATGATTTTTCTATACCATTCTGCAAAATCTGTAGTGGAAATTTTCTGGCCCTATTATTAAAGAGGGTAGAATTGAGGTTAACATTGTTAAATCTTTTTTCTTTGATTTTTTAGAAGCTTCAGGATATTTTAGTTCAGATTGTGTCATTAGCAGGTGACCCTGACTATGTATGAGCTGGTGGGTTAACCTTAGGCAGCAGCCAGATGCCAACCCTATCCTCTTGCCAGAGGCCAGCCCTGCAGACACTCACATCTACCCAAACCTTAGGACATACAGCCAATCCAGTCAGAAACGTTATTTTCCTTTTTGTGACAAAGAGACAAATATCTGTTCTTCCCTCCATTCCCTGTAGTTCTCAGAAAATTGTTCTGCAGGCCAGAATTAAACCATTTTCTACTTATTGTTTTATGTCACTTATTTTTTTTATTTTTTAAAATTCTTTTAAGGTGAGGAAATGGTGTGAGTAAGTAGGGTTTGGTGAGCCAAAGAAAAGAGATAGGAAAATTACTGATATGAATGATGACATAGTATGTGCAGGAATGGAAAGAAAAATCATAGTGACATGTACACCCACATGTGTACAGACTTACTCTCCTGTTTATACTCACCTATGTTGTACTGCCCATCCTCATGGCCCTAGAAGTATGCTCATTAGCAATTAAGAAGAGAAAGGGAAATTTGGGATTCTTTCCTTTAGTCACAGAGCAACAAAGGATTCTCAGATGAAATACTGAAACAGATGCTGAAATTAAGGAAAAAACTGGAGAACTACAGACAATAGTATTTGTAAATTTTTATTTTATCCATTAACAAAGCCTCTTGTCTGTTTCTTAATATTTGTAGTTCTCCTCTGCCAAAATTACCAGAAGTCAAAGACCAGTTCAGACTTCTATTCATTCATGGGCTTTAGAGTATTTTTGAAAATCTACTAAATAATTTAGGCGTAACCATATTGGATTCCCAAAAACATAACAGGGCATATCCCTAATGCTGGTACTCTTGAGCCCTGCCTCACACATTTGGGAATAGTCATAAGTCAGGTTCACATTGATAGAAGAGTGTGATGTTGCTTTATCAATATTTTTACCTATCTGGTGGTTAAAAATGATTATTAATGGTCTCTTTCAACAGTGCTTTAAACTTTTGAACTTAAAACCTTGGACTGCAATCTTTTGAATTAAAAAAACCCAAAGAACCAAAACCAACAAACCCACCATCAAAAGCCTCCAAAATTTGAGTTACCTTAAAAAATGTGAATACCAGAATTAATGTAACAGTTCAATAATGTTGTAAATGTCTTAATACATCCAAAAGTTGTATTTGCTGTCTTAGATGGAGCATTATGCTTGAAGTACGTTCACTTGGTCATTTAAGCTTAAATTTAAGTCCTCTTCAATTTCACTGAATTTCACTGAAATTTTTATGTTGTGTGAGTATAATCTGAAATTTCTGTTTTGAGTTGCAACCTTAGAATTAAATGTCTGACATTCACATTTCTCTAGTTATACCATATTGCCAAGGAATCTAAGTTTTCTTTATAGTTGACCTATTTCTTCTTTGCTTTATGTCTCCAACAACTTTGGATTATCTACATATGTTTTCTGTACTGATATTTCTAACCAATAAACATTGGTTCTTATCCAGAACTTACTGTGATGTTGTCTGATAGCGCAGTCATAAATAACCAGAAAAACGTCAAAGTTGAGGAAAACCAAAATAAAATATGGGGACATAGAAATATTTTTTCCCAAATAAATGGTTTTTGTCTATTTATGGCATATAGATGTGTTTCTTTAAAATTATTCCTATATTTGTGCAGTTTCTCTGTGGAATGATTTTGTATTTATGTACAAAGTACCTTTTGTACAAGTTGGGTTTTTTTTGAGGGGAAAAAAAAAAGTCCTAAGACAAATCTGGATTTTTTTATCATCTGTTTAAAATTTGAATTTTCAGATACTTGACTATGTATACAATACTGAGTACTAGAATGTTTAATCATCTTCTTTACTGCATGAAGTTGGCTTGCTGAGAAAAATAGTTTGTGTATGCACATGTGGTAAAAGGGATAAATACCTTCAGTTTGAATCTAGAGGGAAAAAGACCCCAACCATGTGAGTGCAGCTATAGCATATTTTCTAGTTGTGCCTTTAAAATACATATTTTCAATTACATCTTGCACTTGGGTATTTCAGCATCAGTAAGTTAGATATTCATATCAGGATATAGCCTATGGTCTCGGATGATAAGCTGGCATTTTCTCCATACTCTCAAGATGTAATAGAGGGAACTTTGGCCATTTACTTTTCACACAAGTGGGATTTTCCCATCAATAGCTTTATAAGGTTATCTGTTTATAATCCCTCCTCACTTCTTGAACATAATTTTGCTTTTAATGCTAATGCTGAATCTTGTTGTAAAGTTTGTCTTCATCTTTTGTTAGAAGGGTTTTAAGTAGGGTAATAAAATCTAGTGATGTGGTCATTGTTGTATACTAAAAGCCCATAGTCAGACAGCTTCTGCCAGAAGTGAAATTGGAAGTATTATCAATGATGATGTTTTGTAGGATAAGATGGGTTTAATTATGTTTTATAAGCACAGATGAGGAAAAAAGTGTACTTGTTAACTACCATTTCATCCCATTTATTCACTACACTTCCTACTGAGTACTGTATATGTTTCACAGGAGGCTCTCCAAAGACAATATTGTGAAATTAATTATTGTTATGACTTAGTCTTTTTGCTTTTAAAAAATAGCACTGCAGAGAATCCTTAGACTTCCTGAGGGTTGCTGCACTGAGGTCCTTTGATGCAAGGAGCTTCTCAGGACAATAAGAATGCAGCTTCTGATTTTCCCTGTTTACAGACCCGGTAGAAGGAAGATTGGTGAAACTATTGCTTAGCATCTGTTTGCTGATCCACCTAAATTGTGTCCCATGAGGGTAATTCCTATGCCTCCTTGTCCCCAAAGAACTATTTTGTTGAATTTGATTTCTGTGAATTGGTGATGCACTTCTTGCTTTACCTGTTTTCCTTTTGCCACTGAAAATGCAGGGTCCATTAACTGACTTTAGATGTCTGGATTAGAGATGAACAATGTGGTAACTGTAAATGACATTTAATAGAAAGAAATAAACACCTCTCAATCACTGTTAATCTGGTCAGCATTAGGGTGAGATGCCTACTTCTGTGATTAGAAAAAGTGTCTAGAATGAATTTCTTAGAGGTAGATGCCTATGGTATAAACATTGGGATAGATAAATTCCCATTCAGAACTTCTGTCATTTTACACTGATGAGAACGCAACACTTCATTAGTGCTATATTATATTTTGCATAAATAGAGGTAAATATATATGCATTTTGTGTAATTTAAGGAGATATTTTTCTTCTTCCTAAAAATTCTATTTAAAGATGAGTGCTTCTGAAAGTCAGTTTTCAGCTTCTTTATGGGAGGATTGATTGAGTTGAGCAGATTCTGCATTTAATGACAGAATAACATAAAGTTGTAATATTTTAATTCCAATGGAAACCTACTGGGTAGAATATTTTAAATATTATTGGAATGCAAAGAGACGTTATTATTTAATAAAATGGAAATATTTTAGTGACACAGAAGCACGAGTTAGTCAGTGACAGAGTATGGTTATGAAACTAAACCAAGATCCAAGCTGTTTTCTAGAATATGTAAAACATTACAAGGTCCTGTTTTTCAAGCATTTATTTACCAAATTAAATGCAGTATGAATTTAAACAAATTAGCAGCGTTTATACAACTTGCATCTTCTGAAAACTTGTGGCCATGCAGTCAAGTATATGCAGAGAAAATGGCATTTAACTTTAAATCTCAAAATTTAAATTTTTTTAAAGTGAATTTTCTTTTCCCATACTTTTTTGAGAGTAGTTTTAATGTGGAGTTATTTAAAATAGAATGTTTGACTCAAATGCAACAAATTAAATTCTGTGATACTGTCTGAGATTATGGAATGTAGTAATCATACTCTTCAAATAGGGACTGTAAACTGAACCATGTTTAATTTGGCAAAGTCATTCATGTAGATGGGAAAGAGATCATGTTTTTAAAGTTAGTTTACTTTAGTAGACATGTCCAGCTATTTTAATTTTGTGTTTCAAGTTGACAATGGCATTTTCAAAACGTCTTCTAGCTAAGTATGAAGTTATGATAAAGCCTCATAGGTATCAATGATCAAGTGCTATTTGTAGAATATTTCTAATCAAGAATAGTCAGAACCTCTTCTGCAGGAAAAAAGAATGCATAGCTTTTCCTAGGCCTTCTTGGCTGTTCAGGATAAAAAGGGTATAAACCAAAAGCCATGGAGGTTAATCAGAAGGGTTCCTTGGACTTCAGCACCATGGATTTGGCTTGCTGCCCCTTGACTCATCAAAACTAGCTGCATGTTTTAATTTAGGTTTATTCAGTGGCAAGAGGCCTTTCTGTGAAATGAAGAATAGAAAATAAAAGGATTGCTTCTTCTGCATGGCCTACTTTGCTATTCAAAGCATACTGAGCAATTCATCTTTCAGGAGCTATTTCCAAGCCAAGCAAAATGGTTGTAGTGCTGACAGAGGCATTGGTTTTTCTTGTCAGACTGTGATGTGTCAGGTTCTGGAAAAACAGAGTAATAGATTATTATGGAGTCTTACTTTTCTACTTTCTTTGGACATTCCTTGGCTTTCAGATTGGCATATGACAAGCTTCTGTGCTGGGAAGGAGCTTAGGTATCTAATTCAAACCTGAATGAATGGTTCATGTTTGATTTTTTTCTCTTTAAAATCACAGATTAATACAACAGCACATATTGGAAGGGACTGCAAAGGATCATCTGGTCCAACATTTTTAGTATGTTTCCAGAGTGCTCCTCTTGATCTCTATAGACCTGTAACACTGATCCTTATCAAAAACACTGCTACTGACTGATTTTTGACTACCACTTGTTGAACAGTATCATATGAAAGTGGCTTTTAGAGGTTATTCAGATCCTCTTTTGTACATATTTTATTTTTATGTGCTTTTATTCATTGCATAAGAATAAATTTGGTCACATTTCAGAGTATAGTGTACCATTATGTAATCCAAATATTTCTGCTAAATGGATTACAGAATAATGACCAAAATGGTGGTGACTAACCTATGAATAAGAAAGGTGGATGTATTGAATTAAGTTTCAAATTGAACAATTATCTTAGATTATGAAAAGTACCACATTTTATCAGTATTGTTTATCTAGAAATCATTGTGGAACACTTATGCCTGCTAAATGGTCCATTCCCTAAATCCTTAATGCAAACAAAAATATGCAGCCAGTTCTACAGGAACTGAAATTAAAAGGCTGATGGTCTCTGATGGAGAAGACATTCATAGGCTATTAAATACATGTTTACTTTTCATTTTATTTCTCATTTATGTTATTAATAAACAGGATACAAATAATATTTTCTTCATGCAGTCTTGGCTAGTAAATGAAAAATGTGCCTGCTTAGGAATCATTCTCACCCCTTCCCACATCACCAGTCAAAGACTAAACAATTTTTATGGAATCAGATGTGCTTCCTAATAATTGTTTGCATGTAGCTGTGCATTTCCTCACTTGGTTTGTGTGAAGGTTCAAGCATGGATCTTGTCATATATGACCTGACAGTAAATTGGTTTAAAGATTGAATGGGGCATCTGATCTCATTGATAAAAGCTTGTTGATTTTATTAACAGCTGACTACTTCCGCTGCTTCGGATGAATGCTGCATTAATTCTCAGGCCATTTGACTGAAATGAATAGCCTTTCCTCATGAAAGATGATGAATATATTAGAAGGCAGACCTTAATTTTGCCTGATAAGATGAAAATACATCATTTACTTTATGCTTATTACTCTAATTCTCCAAATGTTTTGGGAAATAGCAATAAACCATACATCTTTTAACAGATTTTCCTGGTACATGTATATGTTTTTCATGTATCCTTGTGCAATTAGCTGCTGGCAGTGGGCAGTAAAATGGCTATTGCATACTCTCCTTTCCATATGGGTATGAATTTCAGAATTAAAATTAGCTTATTGCAGAGGAAATTTGCTGATCCACTGGCAGAAGAGTGTCATCTGTACCAAAGACTGTCTGCTTCTCAGGAGAGTGGGCCCAGTGGTAGTGTTGGCACTGGTGTGCAGCAGGTGCTGATGTCATGGCCAGCAGCAACACCTGGAAAGCACAGAAACACTGGCAGGAGGAAAAGTTGGGGCCAGACAACACAGAAACAGTATTTGTTCCCAGTGAGACAGAGAGAGATTGATTTTAGCACATTTTTTGGTTTTTTTTTTCAGTATTACTATTATTATTGTTATTTCTCTGCTGAGACCACGCATGAGAAGAAGAGTTAAAACATACTCGACTCAAAAGAGACAGGAGAAGAGATTCCACTTAGTTGACACCAATTTGTAAAGGAGCTAGAAAATGGTTTTTAAGGACAGAAAGCAGAACCTGCCGGCATGTATGCATCCAGGTGCGGGTATAATACGGTCTCTAGTTCAGTGACACTTAGGAAAACCCATTCACTTACCTTAATGTTGTGTTAGCCTATACTGTGTAAATCTTGGCCTTAAAAAGCTTCTATGTTTTTGTTTTTTCTTGAAGCTATTCCACTCTGTTTTGTCAAAAAACATGCCAGTCAAAAATATGCCTAATTTACACCAGTAAATCCTAAAAAACTTTCCTCCCTCGGGAGTTCTCAAGGCACTTAACTTCAGCCACTGCTCCCACTAAATTCAAGAAACTTCATTGCTCTAAATACTCCATCTTCTTTCCCAGTAATAGGAAAATGTATGGGATTTATTTGATACTGTTCTAATGTTTAGGATACTTCTGCAGAAATCCTGCATGAAAAAAGCATTGGAGTAATAAACAAATGAAAGAAAACACATTGGAATTTGTGTACAGCTCCAGTGATGGGGTAACAATAGTTTATTAGCCTTCCATAACAAACTTTGTAGTGATGTTATTTTTTAAGTCATGAGTTGAGCATTTGTGATGATAGTACTGACAGTGTTTGTCACAGAAATCCTGCTTTGATGCATCCAGACAGGCATAAGACTGAATGGTTCACAGGATTAGAAATGGGATAAAGAACAGTAAGCTTTTCATTTGTAATTCAGGAACATTTCATTTCATTATTAGTGTGTATTAATTGGTATTGTACAATTTAGTTTTGTGGCTCATTTGCAGTAGAAACTATTGTTTATAAACAAATATTCATATCACAGCTTATAAGTTTCTCACAGAGTTGAGATCATTAAATCACAGAAATGTAAAGCTCAAACCTTCTTGAAGAGATCATCTAATTCATCACCTATACTGAAAGCAGGATCAAGAACATCCATATGTGACAGATGCTGGTGTATATTCAGTTCTTAAAGTGAGAAAGCTTTTCCTGAGATCAAACATAAATCTTCTTTGCTGCAAATTAAGATAATCTCTTCTTATCTGCTCTGGCCACAAGGAACACAAGGATCATTGTGTTATCTACTCCAGCTTCTATCACACTAGTCAAATGCCTCTCCCCTCACTCCTTCCTGCTGCCACTTCCTCTTTGCTGCACTTCATGGACTTCTTTTTGGCTTTTCTTCTTTAAAATTACATATTTTGTTGTTTGAGCATCATCTTTTTTTTTGGCTCTTCAATTTGTCTAGACTAACTTGCCCCAAAACACTGAAAAAGGTCCACTGGTGCTAAGTAGAAGAAACTAAATACTTCCAGTGTCTCATGTGAAATATTCGTTAGTTAACAAATCAAAAGTCATACTGCTTTTGTTCTGCGGCAGAGGCATGTACAGATAGTTATAACTCATACATTTAGGGAGCCATTATAAATCCCCAGGTGCTTTCTATCATAATGCTAATTTTCCAGTCTCTTGTCATTTGATAATTCGGTATTATATAACACTCTGCCCAACATCCCCTCTCCTCCCCTCACTCCTTTTTTTTTTCTTTTTTTTTAGTATCACACTTTATTTGGCTCACCAGGTTCATGTAGCGTTCTGGTTCTCTGCACAATTTTTTAAAACTTCCTCAGAGTCATGCTGTGCTGTAAGCACTGTAAGCAAAGTCTCTTCTGTACTGCTCTGTTGCATGAAGGTGGGTCCAAGGCAAACTTCTGTAGTTGTGGTTTCCCATTGTCCACAGTTCATTAAAGACACATCAGAAACATTACACGTGTTGTTTTTCAATGTGTTTTGCACCATCTGGGGCTATGCTCACTTGTCCCATGTAGACATTAAATCATTGAGATGTCCTGTGTTTTCTGCTGGCTTCCAGATGCAGGGTCTGGTGGCTGAGCAGAATAGCCTGCTCCCAGTAGGACTGTGTCATTATTTATGAGTCTTGTGTATGGAGACTTACATGTGTCTGGGTCCTTTTCTCTCCCTCTCTCCATGACTTTTCAGATGTTACCATAGAATACTGACTTATTCTTCCTTTTACTTCTGACTCTGTTTAAAAAGAAATAATATTTGCTATGAACAGACTTTTAATTTCTCACCATGTCAGAATATACAAATGCATAGTTCAAGAGCTTTGGAATGTTTTCTTATTTCTCTCAAAAATGGACAGAGAAAAAAATCCTTTGTTCCAGATTTATTTTCTTACACGTTTTATTAAGATCCACTGGTAAAGATTTTCCAGTTACATTATTCACTTAATTCCTTAGAGTCACATTAATTGAAAATAAAAATTATTTGGTCTGGAAATTAGAAATACACTTTGTATTTTATCTCTTCAGTTGTATAGGGAAATCATCATGTACAAAACACATCAGTAACTTAACTGAAATATTGTTAGACTGCAATGTCAATATGTACAGAGGTGTCACACATAAGTAAAAGATTGAAATAATTAATAGGATATAAATTTCTGTTTTTCTGATTTTAATTACTCTTTACAAAGGATTAAATGCTTTTAGAAGAAATCCTTTCAAACTACGTATAAGCCCTGTGTAAATACAGTCAGCAAAGTTGATAAGAATAATTTTAGAAATGAAGCTGAATGGCTCAGTTTTTGCTATGAAAGAGACATAACTTCAATAAATGAGAACATTTATATATGGCTTGTGGGATGAATCTCTTGATTTAGTTAAGGCAGTTGTTGCTGATCTTACAGTTTCATTTTTTAATATAAATTGAAACATTTCCAGTAATTACATATATGTTGATATTAAACCATTCACTGATGATAGTAATCATATTGATATAAATAAATTGCACAAGGATAGTAATACTTGAAGTAGCATATTTTATGTTAATCCAAAATGAATAGCTAGAAATAAGTTGAAAATAATTCTTGGGTATCCCTTTTCAATGTTATTTGAAATAATGGAGATTGTTTGAACCTTTTTTATCAGTATGGTTCCAGAATACATGCATTAATTTTAATTCTCTTTGAAGATGATTGCCACAAGAAATTAGCCTTTATTATTGCATTGGCCTTATGCAGCTGAATAAAGCTTGAAAAAAAACAAAGATCAAAAAGAGAAAAAAAAGTACTTTGCCTCCTACACCTTCATTTTCTTCTCCATTTTTTTTCAATGGAAATAATTTCTTAACTTCTGGTAAAATTGCTTCCTTCTCACATAGCAGTGTTTCTAAAGTATGTTTGGCGTTAAATGAGCTAGCCATAGATTGGGTAAATACTGGTGAGACTTAGAATGGATATGGATTCTTTTAAACATTTGAATGAAACTCCTATTATTGAACCTGAGAAGACTTTGTCAAGCGTCAGGAGTTACCATCCTCATAAATAAATTTTTACTTTCCCAAATCACTTTCTTTTGCATTCAAGAGTTAAACCTCCATGTAAAGTAAAAAAAAAAAATACTTCTTGGTATGTTTTAAGGGGTGGCTGAATTTTATTTGCAGTGTCTTTATTGTTTCTCCTGAGAAATGAATGTTTATAGACATTTGAAAGCTCCTGTACAACAGACAAGAACTTTAACATCTAAATTGTCATCATTTAGCAAATTTTGAGGATCTCTCTACAATGTGCTGGGGAAGCCTTCAAGAAAAAAAAGAGAAAGACCAGATGTAGTTCAAGGGACGTTTTCTCACTGTTGATGGGCTCCAGTCCTGATTTGAACTCTATGAGCTGTAGCAGAAAAGTGTGACTGTTGCTGTATCCAGAGGTTTCCAACAATTATTTTGTCTGTGGTGATATGAATTGCACAGTCCAACAGTTGGTGGTGGGGCAGGGTACAGAGCCTCCGGGATGCACCATGTCCAGACAGAGTTAAGCAGCCTCACAGGCTGTCTTCAAGTTGCTGGTTCCACTCTCACCTCCTGTCATTTATTTTGGCATTTCCATTGATTGGCAAAGTCCTTGCAAAATACCTACAATTGTATGTGGGTAAGAAAAAAAAAACTTCACATGATGCTTCCTAGAAAAAACCTCAGTTATATCATGGCCTTATAAACTCTTTATTTGGATTCTAGTGATGGAATGAATATTTAGTTTTACAATTAAAAACCACCATCTTTTGTCACTAAGAAAATAAAACATCTTTTTATTGCAAAGGTAATTATCCATTTTAGGTATGGGTGCCTTAGTTACACATTCTTCATGTGAGTTTATGCCATAGAGATTATGTTTTAACAGAGGCTTTTCAACAGCAAAGTTTTCTTTCTGGTGCATTACTATTGGTTGAGGTTTCAGGTGAAATTTAGAAAGGTAAGTTTCTCAGTGCCATAACAGGAAGGTTTTTGTAATGAATCTTTAACATACTAGCCACTGGCAGGTATTGCAGTTGCCTGGATGCAATTTTCAAAGCGTTTTAAAGTGCAGTGTTGTAAGGAGATGGTTTGCAGTATCCCAGCTTCCCTTTTAAGCTTGACTCAGTACAATGTTCAGTGTTTGTGTGCAAGAATATGTATTAGTTAAACTGTAAACCAAGTAGGTTACTGAAGTGGAGGGAAGGCAGCTGACAGTCTGGGGAGCAGTGCCATCCTTTGGATTTGCAACCTGAGCTGTTGCAGCAGACCATGGGAACAAGACCACAGGGTCTCACGCCATTAGACATGGTGTCCTATATCTGGATTGGTGTAACCTCATGCAGAAATACCCACTGCAGCGAGCACTGTGTTGCAGGTCTGCAGGAGGAGAACCTTGATCCAGGTCTGTAACAACCAAGTCAATCAGCCTGAAAGCAGGTAAGGTTAGATTAGATAAAAGGAATAAACACTTTACTATGAAAGTGGTGAGAGACTGGAACAGGTTGCCCAGAAAAGCTGTGAATACCCCACCCACGGAAGTGTTCAAGGCCAGGCTGGTTGGGCTTTTGAGCAACCTAGTCTAGTGGAAGGTGTCCCTACCCATGGCTGGGGGATTGGAACTAGGTGATCATTAAGGTCCTTTCCCAAACCACTCTGTGATTCCATGATTCTCTGATCCAACTGCTGTTTGCCACTCCCTTGTAGGATATTACAGAGAAAATAGACCTTTTCAGAAGTGTCTAATGGAAGGACAACAAGCAGCTGGCAGAAACAGCAATGCAAACAATTTCAGCTGATTATAGGGAATAACAATACTTTAGAGCAGAAATGGTAAGAAAAAAAGCTCTATGGAGAGGTGATGGAATCAACTTCAGTCTATTCCCTGGAGAATTTAAAAAGTCCACCGACTTGAATCACAGAGCAATCTGATCAAGTTTTTCCATTAAGTGCTATCTTGAGCATAAGCTTGGACTAATCCCCTCCAGACGTCTCTCCCAGCCTCAGTCTCTCCATGATTCTTTGAAGGCAGCTAGCAGGAAGCCCTTAGAAAAAAATGTAGTTGAAAACATGAAAGGGGTTTACTCTCACTTTCTTTAATCTGCTTAGTGAGGATGTAACATGATTTATTGCATCAAGGAACAGAAAGTGCAGATCATAATAAAACCAATAAATTATAAGAGAACAGACTAGTAGGGCTGATGAGTCAGATCTCATTGCAAATAAATCTAAGGGAAAAACACTTACCAGCAATGGCAGTTCCCCCTAGAAATTATATTTAAGGGAGATGCGCAAACGGTCTCAATACTTGTGAAGCCTAGGAAGTAGTTCCCTTAAGTAAGCCTTGACTTCAGTGCCTAAGGCCCAGGAAAAAAAAGGACATCCCTCAGAAAGTAGAAACTAGGTCAAATTACCAAATTAATATACATGAAATAACACTAATAGGAATAGGGACAAAACTGGCAAGGCTGACACACAGAATTATGCATGACATAAAAAAAAAGACATGGAGAGAAACTGAAAGTGATTTGATAAACACCATTGATAATCAGAGCAAGGTAAATAAAAAGCTTGAAATACTATCCAACAGGAAAGGAAATAAATTGAAAAATGGTAGTAAACCTGCAAAAATGTTTAATATCTTTTTAATTTTTTCTTAGCTGGAGTTACTGTGCGTTAATACAACTACTTAGCTGAAGAGTGGGCTAAGATGTCAGACTGGAATGATAAAAGAGCTTCTGAAAGAGTACGTAGGACCAACTACATATCTGAAAATAATTTGTATTTTTATTTTCAAGTAATAAAAGTTTATTGTAGAGTACTGAAGAAACTAGATGAAGTCTTCTCAAGATCCATTAGCAGTTCTCTGTTGTGAAGAATGGAGAAAGTTTCAGAAAATGCATAAAAAGCTGACTCAGTGCCTGCCTTTATAAAGGAGAGAAAGGGAGAGCTGGGGAATTACAGACCGATCAGCATAATTTAAATGTCATTTAAAAAAATCTCAACAACTGGAACAAATAAATCAAATTGAACTGTAAGCACCTGCAGAATGGCGGGGAGATGACTAATAGCCAACATTAATTTATCAAGGAGAAATTGTGTAATACCAGTCCAATATCCTTTTGTGACAGAACAGTTCTTGAGAAGGTGATGAACCAGGAGATGTCATCTGTCTTGACAAATACATCTTCTCACATTATTTCACATGACATTTTCATAAGAAAGCATAAAAAAAAATTACACTACTATTATGTGATCATGTAATGAATAGGGAAACTATGCAGAGTGTATTGTTCCCTGTCGAGCTGATGTGTTCTATAGGAATATGCCCTTAATCTTGTATATTTGAATATTTTAGCAATGAAATGGACAGTGTATTAAGGACTACACTAACGAAATTTCCACCAAAATGGGTCTGAGAGCATGTGCTGAATCAGCAAACTGGATGAGAATTCAAAAATTGATAAGTAAAAAAAAAAAAAACCAAAATACCACCAACCACCACAATTTTGTGATGACAAAGGAAAGGTTTTATTTTAGGTGAAAAAAATTCCTAATACAAATATAAAGAGAAAAATGTTTAGAATTGAACCTTAGATGACCTGGGTTTTTTCTTTAGGGTCATTGCTGTTATCTCCATGACTGTAATGACAATTTTTGGTCTCAGTTTTTAAGAAAAAATTTGAATAATGTAAATGAGGTACTTTTACAGTGGATAATTCATTATGAAGATGATTATGGGAAAATTACGTATAAATCTTCCAATGTTCTTAACTTTGATCTTATTACAAAGTTGTTGCCAGTAAGAAAGGTAGAGCTTGCACTTTTGAATTTTAGGAAAATGTACTTTGTCTCTTTCCAAAATGTAGAATTCAGTGCATTTTCATTTTTCCTCAGTAACTTCTTGGTTTCTAGATAAAAAGTATAATTTTCCCCATGCTTTTCCAGAACAATTGTACCTGGTTTATAGTCCATGTGCTTAGACTTTGGTAACTAAAAAAAACCCCATTCAGCTTTTATAAGTTTTTCAGCCAAGAGTTTTCTGAACTATATTCCTGAGAAGTGTTAAGGTCCCAGTGTTTCTATCATATCTTCATAGATGCCTTAGAAAGTCTATCCACTGGATGTAAATCGAAATTTTAGGGCATGATTTTAACCATTAGTAAAAGACTGTAATGATCTTCTGTATCATTACAGTCTTTTACTAATGAACTCAGTATTAATATGGTTAAAATGATATTTTTATAGGTGAGGTAAACTCTATTGTTTACACTTTTCCACTTCTACACATATAATCTCATTGCATTTATTTTTTTCTCATTTTCATACTATAGCCACCCTGACCATATATTAGCAAAGTGTAATTCAAATAGATGTCCCATATAAAATACAAAAGGGAAAGCCAAAAATTACATATTAAGTTCACCTTGACTAAAAAAGTGCGTCAAATAAAATGATACAATTTGTTGGCTCTCTAAAATTTTATTGAGGCTTAGGTAACTGTGGTAGTTTTGGCTTTAGTTTTAGCTAGGCCTCAGTTTAGCAGGCCCAGACAGTCTGACATAGATTAGAGGGGATAAGCATCACCTGACTTAAGCTACCAAAGAGATATTTCATATCATTTTGATGTCAAATCAAGTATAAAAGCAGGTGTAGGAGGGGCTTAAGTTGGTTCCCATCATGGCTGAGGTAGAGACAAGACACTCTGCTGCTTGTCTTGTTGAAGTGGGCCTTGGCTACTGCCCACCACTACTTCACGTTTTGTTTTAATTCTGGGAAGTAAACATTTTATTGTTACTCTTTCTTTCTCTTCCTTGCTGGGTGTCTTTTAGGGTGCTTTATGCATCTGGAGTGATGGGATCTGGTTTTTTCAGTGGGAGGTAGAGGATTATTGTTAATATCTAACTTGTGTAAGTGTGTGTTATATTGTAGTTTTCTCATAATTTTCTCTTTTCTGTATAGATATAGAAATGTAGGGAAACAAATGTCATACCAAGAATGGGAACAGTGTTGCTGGCAATGGATGGAGGAGGATGGAGAAGAAGCAGAATCAGTGGGAATTGGATACGAAGTTCCTGAAGTTTGAATGTTGAAAGATTTTGCACGGTTTCCCCCAGTGCGGTTCTTGCGCCCCCCATGTTCCTCCCCCCACTATGTGTCCCCCTGCAGTTTCTCCTAATGAGCCTTGGCACCAGGAGGCACCAGTGCCATCTCTCCCAGGCTGGATCAGTCCTGCCCAGACATGTCCCCTGCCATGGGGCTGCCCAACTCCTGCCACTGCCGTCATCACCCAGCGACAACACCGTGGCCTCCCTGCTGCCTCGGGTAACGCCACAGTACCTCTGCTGTGTGGCGTGGGCGACGGGGGGGCTGCCGTGAGTGGCACGGTGCTGCCATGGCGTCCGGAGTCCGCTGGCGGTCTGGGCAGGGGCCGGACCTCCTGGGGACGCTTCCCATGCCCCGCACGACTGGTAGTCTGACAGAAGTGTGTCCGTCTCTTCCGCCTATCCAGCCCCAATCCCCTATTGGCCAGTTACAGGTGTTCCCCCATTTGTTTCTCCTGTTGTCAGTTATCCAATTTGCCCCTCTCTTGGACCTGTCATGACCAAGTTCCTGAGCTCTCCCCTCAGATCTCCTCTCATTGGATGTTAACAGTTACCAACACACGTTTTACCCAATCTCTTCTGTGTTTTCACCCCGTTCCAAGCCCCTCCCTGAATCGACCCTTTAAAAGTCAGGTTCCTCCATTAATAAACCCTTTTTGGATTCACCCCCACATTGTATGTGGTGTGTTCTCTGAGAAGCCATTCCCCCACGGTCAGTTTCCGTTAAATAAACATGTTTTAAGTTTTGGAGATTTTTCCTTCTTTTCTCAGTGGGGTGGAGAAGAAGGGAGCCTTTGTCCCTTTGGTTTATACTTGGCATTTTACCAAAGTATTCAAACCAAAACAGTAACCTTAGTGTAAAATGAGTAAACTAAGAAAATTTTCAAACTTAGAATTCTGCAATCTCTACAATACAAAGGACCTAATGATAAATTTAGAAAAGAGGCATTATCTCTGGTTTGTATTTGTTACTTAAATACCAGCATGTTCTTTCAGAGGGGGCAAAGCATTCAGCTCTAAATGCTCCATATTCAAAGGTAGGGGTGGGGTTGAAAGAAGAGAGTGAAGATACTTGTCTCTTAATTTCCTATTCTGGAACTTACGTACATACAGACAGTTCAACATTTCTAAAAATCTTTGAGCAGTTTTTACAGAGAATCAGAAAGGGAAACAAGAATTTTGTCAGATCAGTGACATTCATATTAGACTCTGAGACCTGGATTTATGTCATCTGATTTTAGATATCTAGGTATTGCATCTCATTTAAGTCAGGATGGGCCACTGCCACTGAAAAATACTTTTAAAGATACAGTATAGAAAGCAGACAAACCCCACACAAGTACATAAAAATAATAGTAATGTTCTACAATAACAACTTAATCATTATAAATTCCTTTGGAGATTGTTTTAATAAAATTAATTATGAGGTACTCATTTGGGATTAATATGGATGAAATACTTAAAGGATTTAAGTGTTAATTGACCATTATATTGCAATGTTCCTACATGAATTTTCAGGTCAGGAGCATCACACACCAAAGATGACTTCATTGAAAGGTAGCTCCAGAGCTACAGAAATATCTTTGGTATGACAATATGGTTTAGGTCTGGGGATGGTTCTACATCCTTACTGCTCAAACTTAAATCTGCATGTAGGGTCCTTTGTGGTTTGATTGTGAACTTAATTGAAGTTGCTGAATCAATTAATTTAGATCTATTTAAGTCAGTGAGTACCTATGCATAAAAAGATGGAAAGTATAACCAAGAGGAATGAAGCATTTACAGCTAAAATACTTATATTTTGTGCTAGTTACCAACCACTGGTTTTTGAATGTTGCTTTGCTTTTAATAACTTTGTCTTGAAACTAAACTGCATAGGGTCAATACAGATACTTGAACTGTTAAAATTGTGCTTTTAATTCAGGACCAGTTTCTTTCAAATTGAGCACCTTTCAATGGGCAGTAGACTCAAATCATCTGGAATCAAAAGGAGCAGTTGTGGTAGTAGCTGCAAGTGGTTTTCTTTATGATTCCGAATTGGTTTCCATCTACCTCCTTCTTCTTACTATCTCATTCTCACATCTTACTGAAACTATCATCTTTTGGACTGTGCAAATTTAAGTCTTTGTGAATATGTGTTTTCAATTTCTATTTTGGAAAATTTCCAATGAAGTATGAGGTCTTCCTGTGAAGTGACACCTTTGGCTCTAGAGTTATCATTCCTCTTCTGTCTTTTACAATTTCTAGTGAATTCAATCCATTTTTATAGACTGCTAAAGGTAGATCTACTCTATGCAACAGAATACAGAACAAAGGTTACTAACCTTAGTCTGACTTGAATCTCCCATGTGTCAGAGTGCAGTACTCTACAGAGACACTAGCTGGTGTCCCAAAATGCAATTTAACTGAAACAAATTTTTAGCATTTCTTACAGAGGTATTCAAAGAGAAATGTATTTTCCACAACTGATGTTGAAAAGGAAAGGGGAATATAAAAATAGTCAACCACAAAATTCATGCCTGGCAAGTTGTCCAGGGGATTTCTGGATCGTGATAGAGAAGCAAGCAGAAGAGGTTATCAACCTACCATGCTGCCCAAAAGTCAGAAAGACAATGTGTTTTCTCTCTCCAGCGTCTGAAAGGAAGTACGCTGTTTTGTGTGTGGGCAAGAATATGTATAGTTTTCTATATTCTGGGGCTGAAGTAATGGAGTCTTACTTTTTTAAGTGAAAAAGTTGGAAAGCAGATGAAACCCATAAAGCATTAATGTTGCTTTGTTTTAAAATCTCATGGTTTTAATCATATCCTTTGTGATTGATACCTGAGAAGGAACTTGATCAAAATTCAGCACTTGAAATGCTGTAATTAAAAACAAAATCAGAAGCTCAAAATTGCACTTTCTAAAATTTTTCTCAGTTGTCAAAGTCCACAGGTAGAGCAGACTGTGCTGTCTATTTCATCTGTAGATAAAACAATGCATACAAATCTTGTCCAGGGTGACTAACTCAAGTTTAGAAATTTTAGACAAATAGTTCATGTCAGATCTGGTATTAAAATGAAAATTTCACTAGAATGTGAAATATTAGTTAGGAAAGCAGAGAGCATTATTTATGGTTTTGCAGATTACCTACTTTACTCATTTTGCTGAACTCCTTCTGTACTGTAACATGGAGCAGTAAATGTTTCAGGGTAGACTTTATAAAGAAATGAAGCGGTAAATTGCATTATGTTTTGTATTATCACTGTCTGCCACTAAACAATGCAGCATCAAATTGAGCTCATATGTACAACAGCTTTTACTACAAAAAAAACATCAATTCTGATAAACTCATTCTGTAAATAGCAAGTTTTTTCTCTCATGCAGTCTCCAGTTGTTTTTTGCTGAACTTTTTGAATGTGTTGCACAGGATTGTGAGCCCGAGGCTTCCTTAGATTTTGAGGTCTGCAAAGACATTTCATTTAGTACATCAAACCAGTCATGTCAAGTTCCTGGGAAGTGTTTGAGATGAGGAGGGAGGATGCTGTGGTCTGGCTGTGGCATCCCACTGAAAGCCTTCTTACATATGGGTCCCTCACAGCCCATATGTGCTGTGGGTAGCATTCATATATACACTCAGTATAGGCATCAGTGCTAACATCTCCAGTACTGGATGTCTCCTGCAGCCTTCATATGTCAGGAAAGGGGCTATAACCCACCATTCTCAGCTGCTGGTAAGGAGATATCTGGCTTTAAAAGTGAAAGCATCTGAATCAAGAGTAAGAATTTAAAATGCATTAGTTGGGAAATGCTAAGTCCCTGTCTGGATATTTTGGTAAAGTGGTCTTTCTTCATAAGAAGCTGGTCTACATCTGTCTGGTTGCATGCAGACATGTATTTAGTATGTATTAAAGGTACACCCTTGGTCAGTTGGCTTCATGTCCTATCTAGAAAAATTATTTGCCGTGGAAAAGAAATGGTATAGAGATCAGACTGCTCAGTAATTTCACTAAGCTACTGCAAAGGTCAAAGCAATCATAAAGCTGTTGTTAGGAGTTACTAATTTATTTGCCTCTGAGCAGGTCAGTCTCTTCTGGAATTCAACTACAATGGTCATTTTGATGGCAGGAAAACCTGAAGAAGACCAGGACATATTCTAGGCAAATAAATAAATTAGAGGAGATGGAATTACACACCTGACTGTGATGCACTGTTTAATACACACTGTTCATGGTGAGTCACAAGTTAGAGATGACCAATTTCAGTCATAACAGAGTACATAATTCTTCATTTACCACCTATTTAAAGATCATTAGAGTGTAAGTAAAAAGCACTTCTGGAAAGAGAGATGAATGAAATTTAAAATGGTAACCACCCAGAGGTTTTTATGTTTCTTTGCTGTGTGTCAGTTTTTAGTGGTCCCTGTGACACTTTTTCTTCTATTACACAAATCACTTCTAAAAATTTGCTACATCTTTCACCTGTGAAAATGAAGATGCTCTGTATCTCAGCTCACAAAAAAAGGACCTTGTAAGGTTTTTCTTGACCAAATCCCTTTCAGCCTGTGGGAGAGGAAGAGTATGAGATGAAAATAAATGTCATAGGTCTTTGAAGAGGAATTTTCCTTTTTGTATGTCTTTTTGTGGGGCACTTTGGTTCCACAACTTCTTATGTGTGTTTTAGAAGCTTTTCTTTTACTGTTTTCAGATATTAAAAAATTTTGAGTAAATACTAATAGCATAAAAATTGGCCACTCACTGCATAGATATTATTAGAAATTAAAAACTGTTTTTTACAAATAAAAAGCTTTTAGCAAAATCATCCTCCAAAAGTTTCTGTATTTGTGTAAAAAAACCTCTACTGATGGAAGTAATTTAACTATAGAACAGCTGTGTACGCTGATGGCTGAAGAAATTACCATTTTAGTGTAATGGCTCATATTGTTGAAAACCTCCACTAAAGATGATGAAAAAAAAGAACAGTAAATGTTTTTTATTATAAAATATTATTAACTTTTCACATGATTGAGCCATATGAAAGAGATGGAAGAGGAAAAGATAATTTAAAAAATAATTAAAATTGATATTTGCAAAAGGTTTATTACCTTGGTTTTTAATAAGGTTTTCTGCTAGCTGCTTTACTCCCTGCTGTTCCAGATTTTTCTGCTAGAAATCAGAGATAGATTTTAACAGTAATTCGCCTGTCACCAGGAATTTTAATTGTCAGTGTGATCATTTATTAAAAAACCAGAGGTTGATCTGCCTTCTGCTATGCAGCATGTATTTCCATAGATTCAAAAAAGTAGTTGTGCAAGCATGTGCTCTACAATAGAAGTAACATAGCAGGAGGAAAACCTGCTGTGTATAGGCATTTCTCTAGTGCTAATAATTCTGAAGGTGTAGATAACAGTGAGAGGTCTAGTGCTGAGGGCTATGGTATACACTGCCTTGGAGGAACTTCTTTTGTATCATTAGAGATATTTGAAAGTCTTTCCACCAAAGTCTGTGCACTAAGAAAAAAAAGGGGACTTTTAAAGTAACTGTCCTTTATCCTAGCTGTGCTCAAGGCAGCAATGGGGCAGGAGCAGGATGGGAACAGCTGCTACTCTCCTGGAGTAACAAAAGCTCGGGTTTGGGATTCGAAACCCCTGATCCTTTCTAACAGACCACATGGTTAAATGTACATAGATCCTCACTGATAAAGGATGGAACTAAGTTATTTTTCGCAGTGAGGAAAAAAAAAAGAAGGTCCATAATGAATAGTAAATCAAGAAAATATGTTACAGTAAACATCAAGTTACTATTTAATAATAAATTAATATTCAGTAATTTGGTAAACTTAATAGTAGATCAAGACTTTTCATAGTGTTCTCTAACCATGGGAAAATACTGTTTCACCTTTATCTATATGAATTAATATTTAAAATATAATTTTGGTACCAAACCTACACATATAAAGAAACATGAACTCTTAACTGTCGGGAACACAGACCATTCTCAGCCTTTACTTTAGGCATGTGCTTGAGTCACTGCAGTTAGAAGGGTAGTTGACTATAGTCCTCTACTATTAGAGGAGAAAGTTAAGGCATAAGATGCTCTGAGGAAGACTGTGTATATCCATCTTAATTGGCTCTAGAAGAAACACTTTAAAATTCAAACTTAGCTTAGATTTCATAAATGTTGCTCATTGGCTCATTGTAGCCAGATTTAGGGCACCGGACTCTGTGCTCTGCATTGAAATTTAGTGTTCTCTTTGTTCTCCACCTCTTTTCTTCAAGTGTTCTTCTATGATGAAAGAAAGAAGGAAGAGAAAATACAAGAATATATAGGTGAAATCTTACTTACCAGTCTCAAGACTATACATCTTTATACATAGTGATGACTAAATGAAAACTGTGAAGAAGTCTTGAATGCAAAGTATCACTTTGCTCACATATAAATGGAGAAATCAGCGTTAACATCCAGCCATATAAAGACTGAGAATGACTGCAAAACTTGTTAATTTACATAAACTGCTGGTCCCTCTAACATTGGCCTTACAACAGTCTTAACACTGGTCTGATTCTGTTAAATCAAAAGGAATCACTGAAGTGAAACTGCATCACCGTGGGTGCAATCCAACACAGTACTTTGAAATTGTAAAAAGGCACTTACTAAAACAGATCAGTTTGTGTTAAATGTGAAAATTATCAGGCATCATTATTTAGTGACCAAGAATGGCTTATCTTTTAGATTTATTCTCTGTACCTGTGGATGTTGTAGCTTTCTCGGGAAAGGGCTTCCTTTCATTGTGGAATTGATGGAGCCCTTTCTATGAGCCAGACATCTGCACTCTGATAGAAGGAGGATGTTGGATGTAATAGATTAAAGCACTCTTGACAAGTTCTCAAGAAATTTGTATGCTAAGAACAAATAATCTAGACCAGAATACAGTGCAATGCCTCCTTTGAAATACCTGAAAGTAGGAAATTATGGAGGCAGTGCAATGTTGAAGCAGAGATCTCTTTCAGTTCCAGGTATGGGAGAGGGCAAAATTGCAGACATGCTATCAGCTAGAGCAGCTAGTATTTAACATCTTGCATCTCGCTGATAAATTCTACCAGGAACTTGTTTGAGAAGCTTGCTTTTATCAAAGGTCTCCCACCTCTAGCAGAGGGGATTATCTAGGCACTAAAATACAACTGCCTCTGTGAAACAGAATAAAACTCATCCCATGTCCTGAATTTACCAGGTTGGACTAGCAGGATATTTAAACTAGGGAGTTTAAAACATCCCTCCAACAGAGATTTATGATAGCAAACATTGATAACCAAAATAAAAATAAGAAATGCTACTCTGCAGCATAATGTCTGGAGTCTGCACAATGCAGAATGAGTTCAAAAAGCCAGTTCCCTCTTCTCCTCTGGACACTAATCAGGTTTACATTTCTCCCTGTTAGTGGACACTCTTTTCTATTGTTCTTTCTTATTTTTCTATGCCTCAATAAGTCTTCCTTGCAATATGTACTGAGACGAGGTTCCCACACACTTGTGTAACTGCCAGGAAGTCAAGAATTTCACTTAGCTCCAAAAATTAATCTAGTTCTGATCTGGAAAAACATTTTATTCATGGAAGTGAAAGTTTGGCAAATTCTAAAAGCTAGCATTTATTAAATCCTCTCCTTTTCAAAGCCTGGTTTTAAATTAAAAACAAAGGATTGTGTAATCTACTTTATTATTTGTATGAAACATTGCTTCAGTAAAAATTAAAAGGAAATGCTATTAAACTAAGCAGCAGTCTTAGTCCTTCTTATATGACTCCTAGGTCTTAATAAAAACATAGCTGTTCATGCAATTCACTATAATGCTGGATAGCAATAAAATGTCTTCCTCATTACAATCAATACCTATGAATAGCAAAGACCTGCAGCGTGTCATGGCCTTTCTCAACAGGCAGCCTCACTTGGTGGTAAGGAAAATTGCTATCGTCTTATATGAAAGCATTTTAGCATCACCCTGAGCTTAATAGAGCAGTCTTTCATTGCCTGTTAACAAGCTGAGCTATTACCAGAAGTGTTTAAACTGACAAATGTTGTCAACGCTCTTTCCTTGCAAAGATTAATCTTTTTGGTGTGTGTAGTGTGTTAACATTGGTTTGATTTCTATCAAAATATATGTTGATTATTTTATTTGACAAACCAATCAGTCTGTTACTGGTGGTAAGTGGGAATCCCTATGTTTGTGCTTAATTTCATCATCATTTCAGGTGCATTAAAATACGGAGCAGATACAAACGTTAAGGGCTGTGTTATGTAGCCCAGCCTTGTGCTCAGTAGTCGCTAGTTGTTCCTATGCAATGTACAAGACATTGCTATTATAGTGGCAACCCACATACATCAAATGTGATGGAATGACAAGCGTCTCGTAAAGGCCAGACGTGCTGACATTATGCAGGCATTTATAGCCCTATATGTACTTGCAGCTGCATATAATGCATACTGATAATAGCATACATGAAATAGGACAAATGAAGGTACACAATATTTATCGCAATTTTGTGTGAGGTGAATGGTCACATAAAGAAATTCAAGAGGAGAACTGTTCCATTACTCTGTATTCTGGGAAGGAAGAGACCAATCCTAAAAAAAATTGTTATCAAAAGAAAAAACATGCAGGTTTTTGGGGAACGTATACCAATTCTATGATTTCATCAGTTCGGATTATAATAAGGATGCATTCTTTGTGCTGCAACATCTTCCGAATTTACAAATGGTAAAGCAGACTTTGACCATCAGTCTCCCATTTTTGTAAGGCCTTCACGAGCAGTTAAGAGAGGAAGAGGCAACAAGAAACACTGAAGAAGATGGGCTGGCGTGTGCTGCTGTAGGCACTTTCCTTCCTGCTTTATTTTATTGCAACCTCAATTCTATAATTTATCACAAGGTAACCCCCTTCAACCATTGTGGCACAAAGCTGTGCTGCATTTATCCTGCTGCCTGTTT
>JAOXXN010000001.1:42894844-42908202 GCA_026770055.1 Myrmophylax atrothorax | reverse complement strand
GACGGGATCGGATGGCAGGGAGGCATTGAACTGCCCGGGACGGTTCCACTGAGACTCGAACTCACGACCTTGGGATTTGGAGTCCGGAGTGCTCTCCATTACACCACGGGACCGCCCCCACCCAGCTGTAGAAGTTTAGAAATTTCTTCTATTTGAATATCTTCATCTTAAAACAGAAGATAAACTTTGAGAAAATTATCTGCCATCTTATTGTTTCTGTTTGAAATAGTAAGATGTGGCTTAAATATGTGGCCATAACAAGGGTGAAACTTTTAAAACACTGCATTAATTTGTCTTGCAGTCATAAAAACTATCAAGTGCTATTGAAAGCAATGATCTGAAAAAGATGAAGACGTATAGGTATGGGGCAGGACATAAGGCAGTGAAATTATTTTCTGAGGTAACTTATTGGTGTTCTGATTTTCATTAAAAAATCTGAATTATTATTACATTTATACATGTTCAGAAGTTAATAAATAAATTGAGATATTTTTCCCTAATGCCATGAAAGAATACCCATTTTAATAGAGTATTAAAATCATACTCTCTTGTATGATTTTTTCAGATTTTTTTTTCTTGATTGATTCTTTTTAGTAGAGTTAATCAGAACTTAGAATGAAAAGTAAAATAGTTCTGCATTGGATTGTATAGTTTAATAACAAGCATAGAAAAAGAAGTTATTTTATTCTACACTGGCTGTGTTGAAATAAAAGTCCAGTTCTACAATATCTGCATATATAGTCAGATTATCTGAGTATTTAATATATATATATATATGTTTCTTGGAATTGCTCTGTAGTTCAGTATAAGGAGATGTTTCAAAATGAAAAGCATTGGTCTAAAAATTTTTACGTTGGAGAAGATAAGCCAGCCTCTAATATTGTCTCAAAACATTATGTTGTCTAAAATTTATTTTCATGTTTGTGGTGCTGTTAGAGTCACTTTAGGGACATTGTTAGACAAGTGCTTAGATTTTGTTTCTATTATTGCTGCTTTCTGATCTGACATACACAACA
The DNA here is from genome assembly GCA_026770055.1 of Myrmophylax atrothorax. Lineage (NCBI taxonomy): Eukaryota > Metazoa > Chordata > Aves > Passeriformes > Thamnophilidae > Myrmophylax > Myrmophylax atrothorax. The sequence goes on along the minus strand of JAOXXN010000001.1, from coordinate 42,907,186 downwards.
CAATCTGAAAAAGACCATGAAGATACATATCTACATGAGAGTACGTTTAATAGTATTGTGCATACCATGTGAAGGAGATAGTATTTCCAGTACGTTATTCACGAAGGATATGCTTTGCATTGCCACTTGAAATATTTAAGTACCTTGTTTGCTAGTCATATCCTGTTGGAATTATTTTTCTCCCTTTTGTTCTTTGTATCAACTGTCCAATAGGATAAAACGAATCTACTCAACCTTATGTGTTATACAACTCAGAGATCATAATATGATTTGTCAGTGTAAGTGTTATGGTGAGGTTTTTTCTTTATATAATTCATGATTTAGTGAGCATATGGTAGTTAAATTCCTACAACTTTTCTGTTTGGGTAGTTTTAAAATAATGTTATCCTTTTGATGATATGATTGTGAGAGACATTTGAAAATAACTTATTCCTTAGCAATGTTAAAAAAATGCTATAAATTAATTTCACATCTTCTAAACATATTGTTCAAGTGAGTAATATGATAAAGTGAGCTCTATTGTTAACCTTGATCTGTGATTTTTAGCTGAAAAAGCAATGATCTGTCTCATGTGGGTAGCTAAAACACTAAAGGCTATACATTAGGGTGACTTGAGAAAGGGACACTCTCTAGGTGGTTTAGCTCAAAATGAACGTATTTCTGTACTTGCAAGAAAATCTCAGGAAATGTAGGTTAGTGTCCTGGCCAGGTTGTGCTCTGATTGTGAAGTCCTTTAGCTTACCTTCCACTACATGAATGAACCCATGGGCCAGAGCAGTTTGCTGCCTGCAGACCTCTGCCAGAAATAGATCTCAACCTGCAGCATCTATTACCTGCAGAAATAATGTAGCATAGTTTTTATCACTTCCAAGTAGAAGTAACAGGCCTTTTCCAGCTGTTTTATTTGGAATTACATGTTTCAAGCTCAGTGCCATCCTTCCTAATTAGGAGACCTTGAAGATCTTAGCCTGAGGGTTGTTCAAGCAAAAGGTATTCCCCAGCACAAACACATTTTTATCTCCAATACAAGTCTGCTTTCAGGGTCTAACTGCAGTTAGTTATTATAGTCATACACATTTAGCTTTGGGCAAACACCGTGAGCAGCATTTGTATTCAAGACAATAGGCACTCATCAGTGCAAATTCTTGTCTAAGAATGCAAGTTTCGTCTTTTGATCTTTTAGAAAAAGAGGGAAAATTGGATGGCATTTGCAAAAGTCTTTCAGCAGAGCAATGTCAATAAAATAATCATGTTGAGACGAGTACATGGAATTGACTTCTTGGCGGGGCCACAGGGATGGTTACAGGTGCAGAAATGAATTGTGTAGCTTTTGATTACCTAGACTGAAGTTCATAGATGAGAAATTGTGCACAAGCTCCAGGCTGTACCAATATCTCATTTGACATGTGAATTGAAGTTTTTCCCACTTCTTTTTTTTAAGCAGTGTGTATGGAAACACTGTGTAAATACTTTGCCTTCAGCACACTAGTAACTATATAAAGGCAACAGTGAAGTGCGGTTGCACTGCTATGGCTGGTGCATGTTAACAAATGGGAGTGAATGAGTAGCATAATTTCTCACTGAAACATTCTTTCACAGTCTGGCTCCCCACAAACACTCTTCCTGTGTGAATTTTTGTGACTCTGCAGTGTCTAATGTATCTCTTTACAGGTCACTGCTCCCCAGCTGCACTACTTCCTTAAATAAATACAAATAATTACTAGGAGTTTAAAATTATTATTATTATTATCTATTGCATGTGTGAGTTATTAATCTATTAACTTGAAAACATTAATGTTATTTTTGTTTGTTTGTTTTTAATGCATCTGGAAGAAGCACTTCAGGAAGTATATATATGTTTTTTCTCTTTCTTAGACACTGCTGCTTTGAATGCAGCATTCTTCTCAGTTTATTCTTCTAAGAACCCTATAAAAATACCAGGATGTTTGTGAAGTACAAATGCGAGTGCTGTACTCAGAGCAGCATTGCAGGATTGCCAGGGTAAGCTGATGGTTCATTAAAAATCTGGTTTTAAGATAGGAGAGAAGCAATCAAGAAGTGGAAATGAGAAAATAATCCAAATGTAAATACGGGGAGGGGGGGAGAAGACTTAAGGGAACATATAATATCAGTGATTCTTTGTTAGAAAGTGAGAGTATCATGTGTAGGAAGAAGAAAGTGGTAAGTTTTTCTGACATCAAATTACAATCTGCAGTTTCATTGATTGACATACTGGTGCTGTTCCCTGTGTAGCCAGCAGCGTGTAGGAATTTAACAATGCTTACTTAAGCTGCGGAGGACCACTGAAAAGTAAACCCTCTGTTGCTTGAATATTAATATATTTCTATAATTTTCAGTAAATTATTTTTCAGTGAAGGCTCCTTGTTCAGTGGCCACAAAGGGGAGAAGCTGCTGATGCTACAACAGCTGCTGAAGATAGATATTTAAAAAGATGACACCTAATGAGAGACTGATTTTTTTTTATTTGCAATACATGTTATCTTTTTAGCTATAGCATGTACCCATTATCTCTTTGACATTTTCACATATGAGTTCTGGAATACAAAAAGTTCATATTTAAAGATTCCAAACCAGACTTTTTTCCCATTATTTTTTCCTGTCAATTTTGGAACCTTTGTAAAAATTTACAAGGAGCCTCCTTACCTTTATTTGTTGTGTGAGACAAATTATGTTTGTTTTCTTTCCTTTTTCTTGTGTTGGATATTTTGGTGGCTGTTGTTCATTTCAGTAGTAAGTTATTCCCTTACTCACTGTATCAGAGAAGGGAATGAAGAGTCTGTATGCACCTTTTTCAAACTACTGATAATTTAATAGACCTCTACTATAGCTCTATCCTCTGTTTATCTCTCATCAAGGTTGAAGTATCCTTGAGTGTTTTGTAGTTTCAGGTAGAGAAAACCTATAAAGGTGAAATTTAATAATCCAAAACAGCAAGACTGAATATTTTAAGCAGCTGAATCAAAAGAGATCTCTATTGGCTTCTAGACTTCTCCCAAACATTAGCTGATACTGCTCGCTGGAAGTTTATTCAATACTTCATTGCTCATTTATGAAGTGTATACATCTTTGAGTCTGTCCTTTATAGTTCTTCCTAGAAATAAAGGGTTTATAATAAGAAACAGCAGATCTGAGTGATTTAAATGTGGTCTTTGTGGTAATTGAAAATTAAAGAAAATCAGCATCCCTTAACATTTCTCTTTGACATGCACATACTTAAATAGGGCAAGATCATCTTATATGCACTGAAGTTTTATTAACTGACATGGTATGCTATTAACAGGGACACTTCCAAACTTGATGTTACTTTCAGGGGTTGTATTACTTAATTCAGTTGTTCAGACTTGATTTTTTTGGAAACATTTGTCTGATGGTTTCTTTGAATATGTAGCTAGAAATTCACAATGAGAGTAGAAGAACTAAAAAGAAAGAATTTTACTGGATTTTAAGGTTTGGGGGTTTTTAACAATACACAGTAAAGCAGAATTAGGGAGATTACATTTATTGGCAGATGTCATGCAGGATTTGCCATTTCCCAACTCCAAGCTTTGTGCTGAATCTTGTTAAGCAAATACTACTAAGCTCTCAGTTTGCAATTTTGAGCTGTATTTTAAATACATTATTGCCTACTCTTTCTATATATAAACTTACAGTTTTGTGGATTCTGTGGAAACACAAACTACGGGAAGGTGAGAAACAGAGTTAGTCATTCTGCAGTCCCCATCTTGTTGTGATTCCTTACCACAACATATCCTTGCTGGGTGTAAGGTGTGAGAAATAATAACACCCTCCCCCAGCTCTTTGGAGAGCATAGCCAGATCTACACCTTCTCTGAATGACTCTGCTTTGATGCTAAGTAGTGTGACATGAATAATTATGGACAGAATACTTTTCTGGAAAAAAAAAAACCAACAAACTTTGGACTTTGGCATATGGTAATACATGTGTTGGGAAAGAGATCACCCAAGCAGTTGATCACTATTTGGAAAATGGGAGTCTTCCTTGAAAGGGCTTTAGCAATGGCATTGTTAACTTGGACAAGACTCCCCAAACCACTCTTCTAGCTTGTGGTACTAGTTGACAACCCCAGTGCATGCATTGTACATTTTCAGGAAATATCTTACGTTACATAAAAAACGTCTACTATCTGTTGCAAAAGTACATGCAAAAGACTGTCCTACATGAACGTTTGTGCTTCTGCAGCAAGTTTCTACAGGCTATTTTCAAGTGTCTTGCCTACATATTGGTTGATTTATTCCCCAATAGGATCTGACTGGGACACTGTACTCAGGATGTTAATCAAGACATTTAAGCTCACAAATTAAATGAGGCACTGAAGGAGCTGCCTGGGGGAATCTCTACAATGCTCTGAAATTCCCACCTGGAGAGCTCCTGTATCTGTAGCTCCTCAGTCAAATAATTAATTGTGACAGAAGGTGTCTCGAAGTTCAGTCACTCACTTAGCTTAAAGTCAATCCCTTGTCTCCAGCCAGTCCATTAGATCATGTGTGTAGAAGACTTTCCTTGGAAGTCCTGGGCCTTTCAGGGAATACATTGCTGGGTGTGAATGCAGGCACAACTGTGATATCCAGCTGCACCACTGTTGCAAACTGTGCACAAACTTGAGCTTCATACTTGAAGTTTTAACTTCCACAACCTGTCCCCCAGAAGAACAACAAGGGAGGTGGCTCAGCTGGAAGGGACATGGAAATACAACAGTCATGGGCTTTCCCACTCCTCCAAATCCCCTGCAAACTGTTACTTAGAATCTGCAACCAAATGGGCCAGTCCACCTGCAAACCTAAAATACTTTGGATTTTTTCACTTACTAATGTGACACTTTCTCCGTACCTACTGGCTGTAAAAAGTCTGAATATCCCACCAAATTCTTTTTTCAGGACTCTGTGGCATAAGGAAAAATTCTAGATTCCTGTTAAGCATTGAATGGGCTGTGTTGGAAGGAACTTTAAGGATCATCTAGTTCCACTCTCCTTACCATGGACACATTTCCTAATATTTGCACTGGCATTATTGGAGGTCTACCTTCAGGTTTAAGTCCCGAGGTCCATTTGCCACGGCCGAGCGAGCTTGGACAGTGACAGTGAAGTCCTCGGGACTGTCACAGCACCCGGTACTAACCGGGGCTGACCCTGCTCAGCATCTGAGATCTGACGGGATCGGATGGCAGGGAGGCATTGAACTGCCTGGGACGGTTCCACTGAGACTGGAACTCACGACCTTGGGATTTGGAGTCCGGAGTGCTCTCCATTACACCACGGGACCGCCAGTTCTGCGCACGCTGAGCCTCACCTAAAAAATCCACTGAGCAGGCTCGAAGGGCACACCCACGTTGGGGAGAGTCCTTCCCAAATCTTCGTTAGCGAAGTTTGGCCATACATACACCTTCAGGTTTAGGGGTTTAGTTAGGTAACAGCCTGAAGTTCTTTTTTTTCCAAGTAATGCGAGTTCTACGAGTTATCAGTAGTAGAACTGGGCCTAGTGTATACAGAAAACTGTGAGTATGAGTAACAGCAGTGAAGTCTTTTACTGCTATTTTATCATTGAGAGCATGCCTCCTTGTTTGTCTTCAAAATAAACTTTGGAATGAAATACCTGCACACCATCATTTAGAACACCTCATAGTATATCCATAGTATATCTCTCCTACTAGAGAGAGCTGACAGTGAAACAATTCTTGGGTCTGTCACCAATCTGTCTGGATTGCTTTCATAAATTTTAAATAAACCCAAAGAGGCATGCAACAGTTAGACCTACTCTTCTGTGCCCTCCTGTGCTAGTGAGGATACTTCAAGCATCAAATGAAAGCTTCATTTTAAATCAGCTGCTTGGACTGACAGCTTGACAACTAAAATGAAATGTTCTCCCATCAGAATAAATATTTGAAAAATATATCATTCAGTTTGCTAATGTCATAATTTTAAGTATAGTGTCAAGTGTATTTCAGTGTTTCAGTTTTTTTGCTTTGATTTTTGCTAGCCCAGATAGGTTGACACATCATTATCATTATAATTTAGTAATACCACTAGGTGTTTCTTCCCTACTTCTACCATTTCTTCAAATAAAAAATAAATTTTTAAAAAAGTGAATTTTATTGAATTGTTACATGTTATTTTGTATTTGCCTGCCAGTCTTTCAGTAATGCACAAAATATCAATGTGGCTGTTTTAAAGTTCTTTCGGAGATGGTGCATTTTGAAGTAACATTCTTTATGCTGGTTTTGTCTGGGGTAGAGTTAATTTTCTTCACAGCAACCTATAGTATGGGTCTGTGTCTTCGATTTGTGACCAGAACAGCACCAATAATACAAGAATGTTTCAGCTATTGCTGAGCAGGGCTTCCACAGAGCAAAGGCCTTTTCTGCCTCTCATCCCTCCAGTGAGCGGGCTGGGGATATGTAAGGGGCTGAAAGGAGACACAGCTGGGATAGCTGACCCCAGTGGACAGAAGAAATATTCCAAACCATATGGTGTCATGCTCGGTGTATAAAACTGGGGGAAGAGGAAGGAAGGGCCTTGAAGTGATGGCCTTTTCTTATTCCAATAAACTGTTACATGTGCTGGAGCCCTGCTTTCCTGCAGATGGCCAAACACCTGCCTGCCCATGGGAAATGGTGAGTGAATTCATTGTTTTGCTTTGTTTCCGTGTGTGGCTTTTTGCTTTACCTATTAAACTGTCCTTTCTCAAACTGGGTTCTCAATTTTATCCTTCCAATTCTCTCCCATCCTGACATGATGGCTGCATGGTGCTTAGTTGCTGTCTGGGGTTAAACCATAACATTATTTCAGACAATCTTCTCTCTACTGAAATTTGACCCCCATTTTATCTGGGATTTTATAAAAAACTAGGAATTCCCATTTGCTCGAGGTTGCTGCTTAAAATTAGAGTTCTTTATAACTGTCAATTGGTGACAAGATTCCACATACAGAATATTTGTTATCTCAAAAAGTACTTTGCAAAACATTTACCCCTCTGGGAATGTGAGCTCCTATTTACTATGCTGAGCTTCAGAAACAGGCTAGTAACATGCCACAGGTGAATTTTACCCAGACATGAATGCTGGTTAAGTGCATGCCTTGCTGTCAACCATTTTAGTTAATACAGTGGCTTTTTTTTTTAATCTGAGCAAAATTTAAGTTTAACATAACCTGGAAAGGTGACCCCTTCCTAATTGGCTGATATGCCTGAGAAATGCTGTAGCTTGTATGCCAGAGAAAGAACAGAAAGATTGCCAGTGAATATGAGTATAAATTGATAGGAATTACAACATATGTTTGCCTAAATTAAGTGTATGTCTGTGATATATTTAAGCAATTAACTGTGTCTCTGTTTCTGGTCCAAAGGCCTTTATAAATTTGTCCTTTTTTAGTTGTTTTGTTTTTCTGTGTGTTGTTTTATCTGACCAGACTCCTTGTAATTTTCTTTTTTTTTTTTTTTTTAAATAGATGATCGCAGTCTTGCTGCTGTGTCAGTAATTGGCTTTGTTGCTGAAGTAGCATGATCTAAGACTGAAACATTCTGTACTTGAAACAAGGACCTCTCACATATGCTTCACTATTACTAGGGACCTGTACAAACCTTTCCTTTAATTGCCAAAATCTTTTGAATTAGTGCAGAATATATTCACTGGTCTGTGCGGCTTTTCCCATGATTGATTATTTTGTATATGCACTTCTAATGACTTGTGCTAAATCTTGGTGGCCCAGTTATGCAACATTTTATACAAAATGTTTCTAGAGTGTCCCACATTTCATAACTTGGGTGATAACTTCTCATAAGCAGGTTTAAGCGTACTGCAAGCAGCCAGAACTTCTTTCATTGATTTTTTTCCCCTCCTCCTCCTGTACTCCGTATGGTTGGGGCCCTTATGTGTGTGCTGCTTTAAAGGTAAACTGGTGGGAGATATGAACTCAATTAAAAAAGAGATTGTAAGTCAGAGTTACAATTTAATAAAAATATTACAATAAATGCAATGACACAAAAAGAAATTGGTTTTAACCCACAAAACCCAGAGGTATAACCCAGCACCCCGGGGCACAAACAGAATGGTGTTCATTAGCCCCTATGCCGAGCCCTATGTGGTCCCCCTGAGTCCAAAGTAAAAGGAAAGGAGAAAACCTATTGGTGAGGATGATGGTCACAGTCTTGTTGAGAGTTGCAGTCACAATCTGTTGAGTTTCTGGTCCTCCTCTGGATTTGATGAGGGGTATCAGAAGTCCCCAAACCCCAAGATTATATATGCTTAGGTTCAGATGGGAATGCCCAGTACCTGCCCCAGGGCCAGGAGTTTCACAATGGATAATTTACTCTGTGAGTCATGGGATATTTTTGGACTCCTTGATGGCCCATTAGCAGACATGACCCCTCAGTCTGGATGTGAAGGTGCTATTGCCTTCCCAGAGGGGAGTTATCACACCTGAGTCATTGGTATGAAGACACTGTCTCACAGGGTTCTCCAATACCCAGCTTGTAGCCTGGAGGGATCAGGTGTGCCCTGGGCAGCTGCTGCAAATGATCCATTGTTAACAGTTGGTTAGAAATGACATAAAGGGTTTAGAATATACAGTTTTGGTAACACCCGCACAGTAAAAGATGGTCCCAGCTGCTCTAACTAGGGCAATGTGTCATCCCTCTAACACAACACCAGGTTTTATCCTGCTGAAGTGCAGCATCTCCTCATTTCCCATCTCTCCCTCCTCCATTCCTACCTCTCTCTGCCTTGGTGTTCCTTCACCAAGGTGAGCAGGTCCATGTATCCATCTTTCCCACTAGTGCTATTTAAACTCCCTTGCTTTTATTTGCACCCTTCCCACATCTTTTCAGGGGTCTTCTTTCCTCCCCTCTTGGGATGTCTAAAAACTCAAATGTGCCTTCATATGGCAGCTTTCCCTGTCACAGATTCCTATGTCTCCCTCACCCAAGGCATGTGGAAATTTATTCCACACCTTCTTAGTGGTGCATGAAGGATAGTCGTTCAATGTTCATTCAACTAAAGTAGAAAGGGTTTTATTTAGACCACTTCTGTCACGCTTGCCCCCAGCTGTCCATTGGGAAAGGGAGACCAAAGTCTGTTTTAGTACCTTCTAGTTTTAACTAAGACACAGTTTTCCTTACTGAACAGAACTTCTTTCTCTAAGCAAACATCATTGACAAGACTTGCATGATAGGCACAAGATTTGAGGTATGACTGATGAGTCTATGCAGTAACATCTTAAAAGTCATGGAAATATCAGAAATATGAGCAAAATGAGGGTGTTATTTTCTGGCTATGCATACTTTCCTTAAGCTGTTTTTACTGAGTAACATCATGTGAGTAATAATATTTGAATGAAATTGCAGTAGTTTTTCATAAAGAGATGGAGGAAATCTGGTCTGGTATTTAACAGCCAGAAGAAGAGATGGAGTAGATTAAAACTGTATGAAGCAGAAATCCATATAGGGTGATAGGAATTGATCAGACACTTATTGCCAGAAACATAAACATGAAAATGCCTCCCACAAACACATCTATACTTGCAAATACGCCAAAGCAAATATGTCAGCATATAGTACAGAACTGACTTTTTTTTTTTTTTTTTTTGTAATTGATGGTGGGACAGTTGCTCAGGATACAGATTACATGAAAGTGCAATAAAGACGTTTTTCCAACCCTAATCTAGGCTTGCATTGACAGCACTGAATATACTGCATAGGTAGCCATTGCAGAAATGCTGAAGCTGGCAACATCTCGCACCACCACTGGAATATAACATACAATTAAGTAATTCAAAAACAGTGCAACTGCATTTGCATGATGCCCTATTCCAACCCTTCTTCTGCTGAGAAATGTTCTGTCTTAGGTGTAATGTTGCATTTTTGTTAGGACATGTGCATCATGCTGAGCTGCCTTGTGCAGACACAGGAGCTTGGTTAGCATTAGCTTCAGGACATCTACAGTGTGGTGAAAGGATGTCCTGTGGAGTCCCTTGTTTATATGAGTGCTTTCTCTGATTCTTTAAAGATGTGTCTGTTGAGTGTGCCACTGAAAAGTCTGTGCGACAGTGACTTCCCTTTACTTTCATGCTGATGATGAATTGCAAGTTATCAATATTCTCAACAGTTAAGTGCTGTTAAAAATCTCTGAGTCATATATTTCTGCAAAGAAACTTATTTTCTGTGTTCCAGCTGAACATTCATCTTTTCTCAGCTGTGTTTGGGCAAGACCTCTTGAAAAGTGCAGTATTTTTCACTTTCACAGGACAGTGTCCCACTGGAAGACATTAGCAACATCAATACTGTACTGGAAAAAACCCGCTGCCTTAATTGTTGCTCCTTAAGTTGATATTAAGCTTTGCTTTTGTCTTCTCCCCTCTAACTTTCTAATTCAAATTTCTCTGCCTGTCATCAAGCATATGATGTAGAGGATCTTGTAACACAGGGAACTGGTATGTGAACGGAGTTGTGCAGAGAGCCAGGCTGTGATGGGAGAGTGGTTCCTGAAGGACACAGTAATTTGTGTATTGTGTTTGTATGTAATTCTGCTGTGACTAGACAGATGGGTGGCTATAAATGAAGTATCTTCCTATTCCCTCTGAGATGAATGTGGTAATGTCCTTCTTAGATGTTCTGTCATGGCAGTGCACACAATTAGCTACAGAATATTAGTTACTCTGCAGGATGCAAATCAACATCTTTCTCTAAGTGTAGTAAAGGCACAAACCTATGAAATGGTATCGAGATACCAGATTTTGAAGTATACCCAGCTTGTATTAGTGATTTGGTTGCTCACCAGCTGAGTCAGGGGAAAAGAGTATAACGAATGGACAGTCTTATGTTTGTTTGTAATGAACCACAATTTAATGTTTTCATCTCCTTGCCTATTTAAATGCAAAAGAGCACATTTCACTTTGTAATGAACCACATACACTGATGTGCAGCTTCAATGAAATATCAATTTCTTCCAAAAGCTTCTCATTGAGATGTAATAGCTTCACAGTGGAGAATGACATTGTGTTTAAACACCAGTAAGGATCTAAGTCAAGTAAACTCTTCTCTAACATCCTTTTGTATAGAAAAGAGAAAGACATCCTCCTATTTTAACATTTTTTTCAATCAGGAGGATTGCCTTGGTATGCTTTGTAATCTTAGCTACACCAGTAGGTGTCTGGCTATCTGTTATGAGCTAGGTGAGCAGATTGTTTTAATTGAAAAATAGATGGGTTTGATTAAACACCTTAATGTGATGTGTGCATATAAAAGACCCCATTTCTACCAAAGATCATCAACAGATGTGGATCTATCATTTTGTTCTCAGACATGAAATCTTAACTCATTTATCTTGCAAAATTAAAATCTGAATTTCAACCTGAATACCCAGTGGCATTCTACCCCTGAGAATGAAACTCTCAACTGGGACCTGAAACCCCAGAACATGACCTAATTTTGAAAGCATGGGAGGCCTTTGATAGCTGCTGTAAAATGCCTACTTTTCTCACTCACTGTGCAAATTTAGCAATTCTGGCTTATTTTATTGTGAGCCATGTTGTGAAAAGATCTAAATCACTCTTCTTGCATCGGTTCTGTCTTGAGGAGTTATGTCATCTCACATTTCTCAGACAGAATAAAATTAATAACCCTCTGGAGGAGCTAATTTATATCTATTGATTATGAGGTAACATAGGGATGGACTGTGTCTGAAAGCTTGTTGTGTAAATTAGTGTTTAATAACCTTAACCTGGAATGCAGAAAAATCTTTTAATGATAACAGTCTATGTCTTCATTATCTACTTTGTATTAGCTTTTCAAGCAACAGAAAAATGTGTTTATTCTAAAGCCTGAGCATGGCTTTTGGAAGGACCAAGTCAGCAACAATTTTTAAATCATAATACAAGTTCATAACTTTCCTTGTTCACACTTTTCATTGCATGTGGCAGTACCCCTTGCTTGAAACAGAGCTTTCTCTCACTTACTCCTAGGTAACACTTCTGTATGTTTAGTTTTGCTTTCAGCTGTGTCCTGATATGTTATGAAGCATAAGAAATTTGTATCCAAATATTCCAATTTATCACATGTTAAGCCCTTAGAGGAGACAGGCAATATTACGTTGTTGACATTCCACTTCTTCCCTATTTCTACAAGAACTTGGTGATAAACATTGATGACATTGTAAAAATAGGAGAGAGAAAATATATCCATAGCATTTAAAGTGAAAAGGCCTTCAAGAAAGTGGGTCTTTAGCATGAAATGCCAGGAGTGATATTGAGTGTTAGCTCAATATTTCTGGAAAGCCAAAAAAACTGGTCTCCATATCAAAGTCAAGCCAAATTT
>JAOXXN010000001.1:42880144-42894722 GCA_026770055.1 Myrmophylax atrothorax | reverse complement strand
GGGGGTGGTTTTTGTTTGTTTGTTTGTGGGGAGGTTGGTTTATTTGTTTCTTGCATATCTACTTTTCAGTACCCTTGCATTTGTTTTGGAAGAAAATTCCTTTCTGTGATTGTTGAGACAAGTAGCCATGTCCTCTGGAGCAGAAGTGTTTCTTTCAACGATGAATTATTTGTTCTTCTACTTACTTATGGTTGTCCAGTGGGGAAACTATTGAAGAGTTAAAACTTTAGCATCCCCACTTGAACTTGTTACATTGCTGCAACACTGTAAAATTTCACACCATCTGTTAAGTTCCTTCTAAGATTCCTGACTCCAGAGAGTTCTTGAAAGGGAATAGAGCTCACCCTGGCCCCAAGCTTTTTCCTACATAGATAACATTGAAAGCAGTGTAATAACTTAAGCATTCCCATGAACTTATGTTGGGTTTTCTTCTCAAAACAAACAAACAAACAAAACACCAAAAAACCCCACCAAACAACAAAACAACCCAAAACGAAAAAACCCCAGCCATTTTTAAAAAAGAAAAATCTCACTCTCAAATCTGATCTTTTATTGCAGAGAACCATTGCCTTTTTGTGCTCTTTTTCACTCTTGCGCTGTCTTCCCTAGAACATTTGTTCGGCTCTAGAAAGGTCTCAAAAGCAGGAATGCCAAAATGGAAGCACCTACAAGAGTTCTCTTCAGGAATGACTCTTCTGATAACAGAAGGGGTTTCTCATGCAGTCTGTTCAGAAATTTATGTAAGGATAGCAAACCCAAATCTGCACTAGTAATGCTAGAATCATATCAAGCTCTTATTTCTGCAAGGATCTACTGAATCTAGTCATTTTGTGCTACCTCAGTATTCATTTTGTAAGGGTGAAGTCAGTGTGAATCACTACTTCGAAACAAATTATGTCTATTTCTATTCAGTTTGGAGATGGATAAAGAGCCTCACATAATTTTTGAATATGTTGCTCATAGTATAGCCAGTGTACATTAGTTTTGTCTAGGCGTACTAACAAAACTAAAAGTGGCAAGTCATCCAGTAATTCCTCATTCAATTCTTTGAGTACACATAGGCTGGTGGTGGGTATGCTGAATTTGTCAGTAAAGCCTTTGCATTCATTTCTCTTGCCTGACAGCAGTTTCATTCTCTTGCTTGGGCTTTGGCCAGCTCGAATTAACTACTCAGACTGAAGCATCTATTACAAGGATTGTGCCAGATCTGCATAGTGTTGGCAAGTTTTTGGAGACGGCCTTGTGCCCCAGAGGTCTAACATGTTTAACTGATTAGGAGTGACTGTTAGGAACTTATTTCTGTTCCCTACAATCATTCATTCTGGCTATAATTCAAAGAAAGCTCTTCCCCTGGAAAAAGAAGAAATTAAAAAAAAAAAAGAAAAAAAGAAAGTATGTTTTAGTTGGAACAATCTCATGTCTCTTCCTTTGAGTGTCATTATATTATGAGTAGATGTCTTTTATAAATATAAAATCTGTTAAAGAATTATGGCAAGCTCAGTTTTGTATCCAGATGACTGACTTACACTGTATTTGTGAAACATGGTTTCTGAGCTTTGAAGTTCAAACTTTAGGTCACTTCTATTAGGAGATTCAGAACAAAAGTTTGACTATCATTGGTTATTTCACAGAAAACTTTTAAGTTATGACAGGCAGGCTGCTGGTCACTTCATCAGTTCCTCTGATGCTTTTCTACTGAAGCCTTTGATAACAGCTAATCCAACAAAGGTTTAATGTTGTTTTTAAAGTCAGCTTCTCTTTTTCTCAGAAACCACCAGATGCTGCTTTGATCCCCTTTTGCACCTCTTGTCTTTTAGTCTCATTTAAAATTACTGTGTCTGTTTTGGAGTTTTTTTAAACATGCTTGCATCTGCTCTTTTGTGCTTCATCAGAAAAACCTGCTCACAGTTTCATCTTCATAAAAATAAATTCCATGTCTCCTACCAGCATTTGCCTTTCTTGATGTGAGAAGCTAGCTAGTAATTAGAGTCCTGAGAATCCTTTGTGTTAGAGGAGAAACTGACAATGAGGTTGAATCTCTCTTTGTACTTCCTTTGTGAAATAAATAGGGTTGTGTCAAAGTACTGTTCCTGAAGCACAGTATGGTGAGGAGATGTGCTTTTATTCACAGATTCCGTTCTCCCACCTGGCTGCTTTTCTGCCTTCTGCCTCTGCTTCACTCTTCATTTTTTTTAATCACCCTACCTGAGTGATAGGAATGCCTTTGTACTATCCAGTGGGGCTGTCAAACCACCATGCCCGTATCTGCCTGGCACCTGGTTTTGGGCAGGCTGGGGTTTGTTCTGCCCTGAATCTCCTGTTTCAGCAGTCTCCTTCCCTGGAACTGTTCAGGAGCTTTGCCAGCTGTCTGGGAAACACAGCTTTGACAACAGCTCTCCATTCCCAAGTCATTTAAACAAACCATTACCTACCTGAGAATATATGTATGAAACACAGTTGAGACTGGACAAGATATCTATCAATGTCCCTTTTAACCTCAACTGATCTGTGACTGACTCTGGGATTGTGATCAAATACTGTACATAAGTTTGCTAGATGGGGTATGTTGTGGCCCTCAGCTATCCATATAAAAAAAAGGGAACCAGATACACATCTCCAGACAATTACTTACTGTAGTTCTAATTGCTCTCTGCAAAACACTACCTTCCTCCATGTTGACAATAGCGGAAATGTCCCAACTATATCTCTGCTGGCACTTCATTTAGGTTGTATGCCTCTCCTTTGGTCTCCAGGTATAGATCTAGGTATTGGAGTAAAATGGTCTGCATGAATTTAAAGGGACATCTAATTTTAAGAGACGTGTTTGAAGGATTCCAATTACACTCTGAAATGAAGTAGGTAGAAGGTGCCTCTATTAATTCATCTTCTCATTCAGTCTGATGACTAAATAAATACATTTCCATCCCCTCCTTCATACCTGAACTTTCGTCTTTTCTGCTAGAGCATTTGTTTTCTTTTTCTGGTATTCTGCACATCTTTTGATATTAAGCAATTGTCTTAATCACTTCCAGTTTGAGTACTGGAACAAAATAAAAAGCAAATAGTAATCTCTAGAATAGATATGTTCTATCTTTAACATGCAATTTTTAGTATAAACTTATATAAAGTTTAGATGGACATTTGTAGTATGAATTTCTTTTTCACAATACCCTGTCTTGGTAATTTGGGAATAGAAAGCAGATTGTAAGATATATAAATTTTTCTATATCTCTGGGCAGTATTTAGGTCTTGAAAGCATAGCAAGGAAGGAAACAACTTTTGCACTCCTAAGTCACCTCTGGTATTTTGAAGATTTTCCCAATACTATACTGGAGAAAAACTAGTACCTTTGGAGTGAAAACAAGAGTATAAAGATGAAGTTATGTGTCTGAATCAGGGAGAACAGTATTAACCTGTCTCAAACATCACATATGAGCTCTGTGACCGCTTGCCTGCTAGGTGTAGGTATGTGTGCTCCCTTTCACAAGTTATTCTATCTTTGCTAAAAGCAACACCACATGTTTCTGGAAAGCTTTGGTTCTGCAAGCCAAATGAGAACTGATTTTTGATTGAAAATTCCAACTGCCTTCATCTGCAATGTCTTCCTTTGAAATACCACTTTAATTTATCGTAGAAAATTAGAGATCCATGCTTTTATCTTTAGCTGCTTTTAAATCCATTTTAAGTATCAGTTTAATATTACTATCTGAAAGACAAAATCAAAAGCTGCTTCTTCAAATTCCCTTTTGTAACTTCTCCCTAGTCTTTAACTGGTTTTAGTCTGTTTCCATGGAACTGTATGAATTAGTAGACATCTGGGTAGGGAAACAAGGAAAGAAGGTACAAAACCAGAGTGCGTATCTCATCTGACATTTTCAGAAGAAAAACACCGTGTTTTCTTTCACTATTGGGAATGTGAAAATGGGCAAATTTTGAGTGTTTTGAAAGTTTCACTTACTCTTCAGGCAGAAGGATCATTACCAGAGCACTTCAGCACAGGTCTTTTCTCCCCATTGAATTGTAAGTGCTCAGCAGATTATGGCAGCTGTGACAGGGTTCAGATTTCATCCCTTTTGTTGAGAGCAAAATAATTCTCTTTTAGTGAAAACAGCGTTAACAGTACTTCTCTTTCTTTGTGAGACTTTTATCATCTTTTTGTGGTTGAGGACACTGTCTGTTACACAGAAGTTTCTTTGTCATTCAGGTATGTTGTAGCATGATCACAGTGAAAAGATTCATCAATTAATCAATCAATGAATCAATCAATCCATCTTTGTATGCCTATACAATGACTCATCAGTTAATCAGTGTGCATATTTAATTGCTACTTGCCCCTTGCCAGCTTGGTAAAGATGCCATTGTGGTCCCCATAAATTAAAAATAGTATTGTGCTAATATAATAGCAGTTGTGATTAATTATTCATAAATTCTTATTTATGTGATTATTCTTTTGACTGTAATGTAAATGATATTTAAACCCTTGGATCTATTTTTGGAAAACTTAATGGCAAAGAAAGAACTGCCATTTAATCTGAGGTAAATTGAATCTCCAAAGGAATAAAAGGAGAAAAATAAAAGGATCTGTGATCCACATCCTATTCTTTTCTTCAAGTCCATGGACCATTACATAGTGTAAAGGTTAACAATTTACCTCTATAATAACAAGCTTCAGATTGTGCTGCTTTAAAAATTCATTTTTTATCTTCTCAAGTGCTGGAAACTACCCAGATGACTTTTATATCCTTATAGCTCTGAAATAATACAGAGACATACACAAAAAGCAAAAGGTTGGGAGTTATACCTATTAAAAATAATTCAGGACAGAAATAGCTAACTAGAGATGAGAAAGTAAGACTGTCTGTAGCCTTTTGTATTTTCAGTGATTTTCTGTTGATTCTAATAGCAGTATCTCTTGTAGCAAGGTAGAGCTCGCTCTGCTATCCCAACACTTCTGCCTGTGCAGGATTCAAAAAGACTTAGAGGTGTTTCCTTGCTGGCATATATGTAAAGGATGGACACATGATCTTTCTGTAATTCTATAATTTGGGGTAATACCATATGGAATCCTAGAAGGTGTCAGATTTTATTCAGGTTGAACAGTGACCAGGATCATTCATTCATGTGGAGAGTGTGGATCATTTCTTCAGCAGCGTTAAGGTACCTTTCAGGCCAGGGCATGTCCCTTGATTCTGAATCCAAAGCTATAGTATAGCTCTGCTTTCCAATTCCTTTTTCCTTATGCTTTACATTCGTCAAGGAAAAATGCCCAAGTTTTTACTGAGAAATGTGTCAGCTGCTTGAAGTGGTATGTTTTAACTGCACACACCTCTTTGCTCTCACCAGTTTCTTGAGAAGTGTCAGAAATCAGAAGAAGTGTTGAAACAACACAAGCAGTAAAGAAAAATAGCCACTAGATACAGTAGCCCTAAAAGGAGCTGGACAAAGGAAGGTTCCCCTCTGCTACTCCAATTCAGTTTTGCGCACTCTTTTAAGGTGACTATCCACAGCATTTTAATTACATTAACATCGGTGAAGACCTGAACCCCAGGAATATACTTTTTCTAAGAGTGTGCAAATACTTTAACCAATACCGTAAAATAAAATCTCTTCTGGGAGACTTACCAGACCTAGAATGGGTACATTATTTTTATGAAGATTCTTCAAAATCTTATTTACTTCTACTGCTTTGGACTGGTGTGATAAATACATACGGTTTATGAAAGAAAATGAATAATATAACTGTGTTATGGGAAAAAAAAAAAGGTTTTATCTTTTTGATTAAAAGCAACACCTCACATTTTTCCTTCAGTGCCCCAAAGTGCAACTGCAGGTCCTTCACACAGTCTTTTTGGATTAGAAGCAATACATCCTTTCCTATGAGCAGCATGGGAACAGTGGGGTTTTGTTTTTTCTTCTTATGAGAGTTAAAAATGAGATGCACTCTTTTCCCCAGCTGCAATTTAAGATAAAAAAAATTAGGGATATAATGTAATTACCAGTGCTGGAGTATCACCAGGATGCTGGACCTTTATTTCCCTGAATTCCTAAAAAAAAAAAAAAAAAAGTCATAGGACCCTTTAATTATAAGCAATCAAGACCACAGTTCCCTATCTGACATGAAAGACTCTGCCTCAGTACTGGCCCAAAAATGCCCTCCAATGAGTCACATTTTATGTTGGTTTTGTTGGCTTGGGTTTTTTTAATAAATTTTGCAATGTATCTAGAGCTTGTCAAAATATCTTGATAACCAACATATGTACATTTTACAACACTCTTTTGTACAGTCAGTTTAACAAGATCAGCCAGTACATAAAATCCAGTCTATATTGCTTAACACCAGTAACCCCATTAAGAAGTAAACAAACTTACAAAAGGCATGTGGAAAATTTGGGGTGATATTCTTTCTTTTGTTCATGTGGTTGCATGTGATAGAAAGTAGGATGGAAATGGTATCTTAATTGCACAGAGTTTGAAAAACATTCATGTATGATAAACAGTTACAGAGTCAGCAGAAAAGAACTGTAAATTGGAAAGCAATGTCCCACTATACTATCCTGACTATAAAATGTGTCAGACTATGTTTTACAATGCAATGAGAAAAGCTATATCCACACTCCAGTGACAAAGCTGATCAGCATCTACCAATGAAAGAAATTGCTCCTGTGAAGTTTGAATTTCCTCACAATGTTGATATAGCAAGCCCTGTTACTATTGTGCAAAAAAGACTCACTGATATTTTCAGAGGAGGACAATAAAAGAAAAATAAAAGAAAAAACCAAAAACAAAACAAAAGCAAAGAAAGTGAAAAAGAAAATTAAATAGGCTTGCTCTCTTAGAATAGAATTATTTTAATAATATATAACTAGTAGTTTACAAAGATAGAACAAGATCATGTGCCAGTTCAATGAAGTAACTTTGTAAATTACTGGAGTCGAGGTGTCTAGGTGGAAGGAAGCATATATATGTGAAAATCTTCCCATCCCAAACTATAAACAGCTCTAGTTTTTACCCTCAAAAGGAAGACCTGGTAGTAGAATATTGATTATAGAAAGCCTAGAAAATATCTTTATTCACATACTGATTAGAGGGGAAAATGCAAAAATTATTAAATAGAATGTGTACCTATTTTTAATTTCCCTCATTCCCATTTATATGCACAGGATGTGGTAAAATCAATGATCTTCATGGGTAAATGAAATCAACATCAACATGTCGCCTTCATCAACATGAAAACAAAATCAGCATCAGCACAGCTTAGTGAAATAGTTGATTTCTCAAGCCGTTTTCCATTTTAGAAATCATCCAGTTTATGCTTTCCTTTTCTGAATTTCCTGTCAATCTACTAACACTGAAAAATAGAAAAATCCCAGTTAGTGGATGCCTGGAGGGAAAGAGGTGGGCCTCTCCATTATTTTCCTGTGTCAAGATGTGTGCATAAGAGGGTTCCTTTCTTCATATGAGAAATCTGTAATGATTTTAACCTGCTATCTATTCCACTTCCCTCAATACTGATTTAGCTTAAATTTGGATTGTCTTTGGTTTACAGTAAGTGAGCTCCTATACACTGTAAGACATTAACAACTTAAATTTATGTAATAATCATTTTAAAAAAGAGTTGCTTCACTTTTGCAAAACTGGTTTAAGAGAACTGAGGCAAGAAGATTGTTATGTCCAGTGACATTAGAGGCTATGTGGTTGCCTTGAATATCTCTTTAGTTTTTGTCTGGTGCTCAGTGCAGTGGCAGCCTTTTAGAAATGATGTTGCAGTGCAGTGGACATCAGTATACTCTCAAAAACTGGTTACATCATCTTTGACTTCCAAATTTAGGAGGATGAGGTAAAGAGCTTTGTTGCACTCGAAGTGTAAAGAAGCTTGTGTGTGTGAAAATAGAATAAGATAGCCTTTCATTTGAATGTAATCGGTATTTTTGGTAGAAATTCAACTAGCAATGGGGTTATCCAGGAAAATTCTTGCCTGTATCAACTAACTTTATATTATATTCCTCTTCATGGGGCTGTCAAGCTGAAAGCAGTTCAGAACAGACGTATTCACAGACGTAATTCTTAAATTTTCAGGATATATGTAGGTGGCCTTCTATGAAGGAGACCAAAATTTAACAAGCTAATAACAGATGAATAGGAAAAGTGGCATTTGGCAGAAATGCAATTAGAGGTTGTGCAAAAATTTTAATAATCTGGAAAAAGAAGTCTGACAGCATAATATAATAGGAATAGTAATACCAAGTGCCTCAATATGCTTAATTGAAGTAAGGATTGTTGTTATTACTACATTGCTAACTTTTAAACAAACTATACCAAGCTCTGGAGCATTACCACAGTGATGCTTCACAGAATGATTTAAATAGAATAAAGATATATTAGTCCATTAATTGTTACTGATTTAGTTGTAGTTGTGAGATATTACTTCACTGGATGAACAAAGGAAAAGGGCAAGGAATGAAAGATGGGCTTTTACTGAGAGGACCCACCTCCTCATTTAGTCAGTCAAGGGTTATTATCCTTTTATTACCCTGTAATTTGAGGGCAAGTTCAGTGAACAACTGTGAAGGCCATTAGGTGCTGTCATGGAGAATTTATTTGCCTTTGAATAGAAGGCGGATGCAGTATGGCAGAGGCTTTGAGCTTCAAAGTGGGTAATTCTCCTTTTGCAAGCTTTTTAATACTATGTTTATTGTTTCCTAGTATGTCTCCCTAGACTATTCTTTGTTGCCTTTGCTGCCTTTGTCAGGAATAAAATTTATAGAAGTGTGGCCCAGGAGAACCGATCTTATTTTGTATAGTGACTATGCTAGCAGCCCACAGCATCTTACTGAAAACTTGCAGAAAACAGTAAAATCCACACTTCTTCAGAAGCTAAAGGTCTGGTGACAATTTTTGTCTTCACTGCTGTAAAATACAGGTAGTTTTGGTAAAATAGACTCTTTCTTACAGTGTTTTAACTCCAGAGGAAATCTCATCAAAATTTGTTAAAGCAAATTAGTCAGCTAAATTGTTACATCCTACTTTGACATTGTCAGCATCTGACGATATAAAAGCAGTTGTTTCTCCTGTGTTTCTAATAGACATTTTGAACACAAGAAAAGAATCTGGTCCTTGTTTTAAATAATGCATTATATGACCTTAAAAGGCATAAGAAGATAGTTAATTTAGGGCCACTGAAAGCAATAAAATCATCCAGTTGCAAATGCAGGGGACATTTATCCTGAAAGAACTGATGCTACTCAAAAAGTGCACAGTTTTGCTCTGTGTTTTGAAGGTAAGGGTGGGAGCGAGGGAGATCCTTTTTTACCAGGTACTGTATATTGGATGTGAAAGATATCTGTAAGTAAAGATGCAATTTCTAAAGCTCATGTCCCCAGTACTCTATGTAATTCACATACCCTGTGGATGTGTTGTGTTATGAGAGGGTTTGAAGAATGTATTTTATTTATTGTAAGTGAAATCAGTCCTTTAATTTTGATCCACTTTATAGGTATGCAATTTTCTTACAAAAGTTTCTCTTACAAATGTCTCAGAGAAAGAAAATTAAAAACCATTGATGAATATGAACGGATCTGAAAAAAACCCCCTTTTTCAGATACAAAGTCAGACAGTGAGTTCAAAGGCCTTAAGTTCATGGTCATCTAGGACTAGATTTGAGACCTGTGTGTTTCTCTTTTCCAGTTAATGTTGCTTTGGTTACCATTCAGTATTCTAAATTAATAGGATCTTATTGTGGCATTGATACCATTTATTCAAGTCAACATCAATTGACAGTTGCAGTGCATTTGTGTGCATCTATTCCAACTAACTTACTCATTCGTCTTAATACCTTGTCAAAATGGGGATTTTAAATAAATTCACTATCAGGCTTACTCTCAGCATTAAAATACCGCTTTGTTTCTTGATGTGGTTTAAGCCCAGCTGGAAATAAAACATCACATAGCCTCTCGCTCAACCCCTCCTCTCTCCCTGCCCACTCTGAGATGGGGAGGAAAGTCAAAGTAAAACTTGTATGTTGAGATAGGAACAGTTTAATAATTGAAAATAAAGTAAAATACAGTAATAATGGAAAATTATAATAATAATGTTAATGATGGTAAAAAGGGAAAAACAAGTGATGCATAATGCAATTGCTCACCATCCACTTATCGACAGAAGACCTCCCTTCCCGAACCCAGACTGGCCCCCCTTATGGGTAACTCCCCCATGTTTATATGCTGGACATGACGTTCTGTGCTGTGGAATATCCCTTTGGTCAGTTTGGGTCTTCTGTACTGGCTATGGGCCATGCCCTCTCCCAGTTTCTTCTGTGTACCTCCTCACTGGCAGAACATGAAAGAGCTGTGAGGGGGAAGTCCTTGACTCATGATAACATAACTTAGCAAAAAGACCAAAACATTAGTGTGTTATCAACACTATTCTCATTCTGAATCCAAATCACAGCTACTGAGAAGAAAGTAATGCTACTCTAGCTGAAAGCAGGACACCTGAAAAGTGCAGTGTTACTGAAATATTGCTCTATGAATCTAAATTCTCTAAAATCTGTAGGTAAACCAAGTCTGTATTGTCATTCATCTGAAGAAAAAAAAAGGTTTCCAGTTACACATAATAATTCATGTTCATAGGATGTGTTTCCTGCCCAAGAATGATCCATAATTATAGCATGAACTCTTAATAATACTAATATACCAAATCTTCTAGTCCAGACAGAAGTACACAGTCCCAATTATTTCATTAAATGATCAGCTGCATCCAATCAATTAAAAAGATTCTGGCACTAATTATATTTTTCTTTTGGTGTCTTTATTAATAAAAAAGAATTAATATGAACTTTTCAACTGGATATTCCCACAAGGCATGGACTGATTCCTTTTATACTTAGGCATTATTTAAAATGTTTCTTTCTACCGCTGGCTTTTAAGGCATACATTTCCATTCTGCTTTTCTTCTGGTTTTCCTTTCTTCTTTCATCTGCAGGATTTTAAACAATTTCTAGAGGCAGTGGCAGACGTTTCTTGTGATGTTATTGATAGCCTAGAGGGCAGTTTATGGAACAGCAATAGTAGGTACAGTCAAAGGTAGGGAAAAGCTTGGAACAAAGTTGAAGATAACTTTTAAAATTTAAATTATGTGATCTTCCAAAGGACGACCAACAGTCATTTGCTAACCATCAGTTATCTTTGGAAATGTTATTGTGTTTTTTTTTTTCTTTTTAATTCTATCCCAAACTCTCTGTAGCAAACAGCTGCAAAAATGTAGCTATGTTATTGTTATCTTCTGTGTTTAGTTCTGGAGAACAGCAATTCCTCTGTGAGCAATGTTCTCGCTTAGTGGTAAATGATCAAATCAGTAATGGAAAAAGAAAAGATAACCCTCTAAACATACAAAAAGCTTTTTCTGACACTCCCAAATCATCATGAGTCTGGGCTTACCTTTCATGTATTCATTTATTCAGCTGTTGTCATTTGTAGGCTACATGTACAGGGCTGAATGCATATGTTCCTGAAGCATTTGCAGCTCCTCAGGGGAGGGCGGTCTGACCCATGCCGGTCATGGCTGGTGTCCACTGAAGGGGAGTGATGGTGTCATGTGAGACAGCCCCAATCTGCTAATATTACCCTTACTCATGTGTGTGCAAGCATACACACACACGTGAGATGCAAAAGTCTTTTCAATTTAAAGTATTATTTTGCATTAAAGTATTTTTATAGTGTCGTATAGAAGGTACATCAAGTCCTGGCAATCCTCTTGTGTCCCATGTTGAAAGTAGAATGCAGTTGCTCACATGTTATGGCATACCGTGCATGTCCCTGTTAGAGGCACTAAGTTGCTTTCATGGTACTTATGTTTTCAAATAAATAGTAGTGGACCATCTACTGGTATTCATGCTCATATTTCCCAGTTAGGCTTCTACCTGAAGGGGAGCAGAACTTTACATACATGACCAGAACTCACTCCCATATGCTGTGATTAAGAAAAAACAGGAGATGGCACTTCCACAATAAGAGTGTGAACAGTGAGGTGAAACTCATTTTCATCATTACCATTGACCACAATCTTCACTGCTGTGGCACTATTCTCCTATTGCTGTCCCTGACCTTAGTTGTACAGCCCTCTGCTTCTACCTTTACGTTTTACAGAACTGCTGGCACACCACATGCATTATTTATACAACCAGTTCCTGCAGCTTCAGGAGAAGGATGCCTTGGATGTATTGGCAAGGTCAAATAAATCAGTTGCTTCTTTGTGAAGTGGGTAGATATGTTACTTAATTTCTGGGCTCCGTAGTGAAGCAAACTAAAGTGTTTCCTTCCTCCAAGGTGAACCCAAGTACAGATCAGAAGATGCTTCATTCTTAGGAGAAATCATTCCTCAGTTAGGACTATGTCAGGCTTGGTTTCCTCTGCCCTACACAGTTCTCCACACTATCCCAATGGGCCATGTACTTTGAAAGACACCATATGTTCTGATGCCATATCCTTCATTCCCTTAGCAGCATGCTGTGTACACACTGCTCTGTTTCGACAGATTGCATGACAGCCTTCCTGTTATTTCAGGTATTCAAACTGAAACAACTTAAAACCCAAACAATTATTTCTAACAAGCAGAAAGACATGGCATGAGTGAGTGGTACTGGACTACAGGCCACTGTACTTTCAGCCTGAACAAGAAGTTTATTCACTGTGTGGCCTGGAGCTCAGGGGTGTTTAGCAGAATAGATGTAGTTTTTTCCTTATCTGGCAGATGCTATTAATCTATCTGCTGCAGGATATTTACTTGCTCTGTTAGTAGAATGATGTGAAAAAGTGTATCATGTATCAGAGGTGGAATAATAGCCTTACAATGGTTCCTTTTTTTTTCAGCTGTCCACATTCCAGTGATGGTGACGAGTATTAGAGAGGTCTTCTTAGACCTTCTCACCTCCCAAATGTTGGTGTGAAGAAATAGGGCTAGCAGTCAAGACCTGAAAGAATAGCTGCTTTGAAGTCGTGCTCACACGTTATGCCTCTTAATTGCCTGATTTTCACAGAGTGGGTTGCTCTTGCATGTCCACAGGGCATACCAGTGTCACTTTATGGTGCATCACAGCTTCATAGTGCACTCAGAGGGAAAACCACTCATTAAAAAGATGAACAGTTCCTGCTTTTCAGCACCTATTACTATCAAGATGTCTGAAATATGCAATGCACATTCTTAATGGATACTGACAAAGTACTTTTAAGCACATTGATGCTTTAAATGTATATTTAGACTAATGAACAAGATGTATCAGAAGATTAACCTTTTGAGTCTATCAAATCAGTGGGATAGCCTCTCCCACTCCTGAATCCCACTGTTTTCTTTCTTAATGTTTTATCCATACAGTGATACATTAGGGAGATAGTGAGGTTACAACGCTCCTTGAAACGTTCCAGATTATAGAGAGAAAGAGTGGTAGTTTACCAAGGGGGAAAAGAACCTGCATAATAGTGACATAAAGGATTGAGCACTGTAACATTGTTGAAATTATGATTTTGATCTCAGCAGTGACTTTGCAAGAATGTCTTTGTAGACCTCCATATTTAATGTATCTTCCAGAGTTTTCAGCTGAAACTTGCTTAGTTGGAGAGTGAGGAAATGTTGCTCTTGTAGACCTGCCATCCCTATTGACCCTGCCACAGCAATAGTGTCTCAGATGAGGTCTCTCGGGCATAAGCCCCCTTAGCAGTAAAGGTGGTTGTACTTACCACTACCCACCCATGTGTAACCTTCAGCTAAGGGATGCAATTCCTGTACAATTGTACCTGAAGGTTATCATCATGCTCTCACTGCATTAGAGGGATAGGCCTGAGAACAATAGGTTTTAGACATGTCTTGCATAGGACTAGCAGGCTCTATGAAGGTATAGATAGAAGGGCAGGTGGTATTGACGGCAATGTATGGTGTGAGCAATCACTCTGGCCTAGACTGAGGGCACAATTTGGTCTGTCCTGGCATGCAACCCATATGCATCCAATTAGTTAAAACAGAAAATAGATCTTTGATTACTTGACACTAAAAATAGGAAGACAATCTGTGCAATCTGAAGTACTGTTTGACGTAGCAGTCAATGTAAGAGCCATTGTTAAAGTAATTTTTCCTAAACAATGCTTTGGTGGAAGAATACTCCAGCTCCCTAATTTCCTTCCCTTGTTGTTGAATATCCAATTGTTTCTGCTAATTTCTAGACCCTGCTTTCTAATACAGCTTCCATTTACCTGTACTGCTGTGTGTTTGTAAAACATGCCATCTTGGGACTTCTAGGCAACGGGTTTTAAGTCTTTGGATCACTTGTCATAAATGCATGATTACTCACCAAGATAACATGGTGTGGAGGACTGCCTAGATTGTCAGTGATATTGAAGTACTTGGGCATAAGCCTTGAAAATATGTGACTTGGTTTACTTACCTTTCTCTATTTGTTGCCTTCATAGCAATTTTCATCACACCTATCTTTCAGAACATTCTTGATATTATTATGAAGCAGGGCAGGATCCAGGACCTAAGGAGTTAGCTCTTTGACAGGGAAATATGGCTAGTTTAGTTTAGTTAAAAA
>JAOXXN010000001.1:42867542-42879379 GCA_026770055.1 Myrmophylax atrothorax | reverse complement strand
AACTCTTTTGTCCGATGCTAATCGGGAGTTCCCCAACGTTGCACCAATAAATACCTTGCTGTTTACTGACTAAAACTCTGTCTCTAAACAGTCTTATTTTGCCTTTTTGAGCATCAATTAAATGAGGAGATTATCTGCATTAGGTTTCCTTAGTAATAGCTAACAGAGACAGGCACTTTTAACAGACAGATCTTCATGATTAAATGGAAACACTGAATTTTATATTTTCTTTATCACTTCAGAGAAAAAGGTTTTTTTAGAATAGGAATCTATTAAAACATATGCCCCAGAGACTCTAATGCTAAGACTCGCTCTGGTGGATCATCTGTGTTTGAATTCTCAAAGATACAGAAATATGAGTCTTCTGACCTAGCTAGATCCCTCCGAATATTACTAAAATAACTCACAATATATGAATAGCTGCCTCAAAAGTGTGGGGGTTTTACTTTGACTGATACAATAAAATGTGAACATTCTAATGAAATACCTAAACTCTCATGAAACTATATATGTGATGTTCTTATCCATTTTTTTTTTAAAGCATGGGAACTGTAAGGGCTTCAGGACCATTGCATACACTGGATGTTTGAAACTTACATTTGTAACATTGGTATTTATTTCCAGCCTGTCACATCCTTTATTTTCCTTTAAATAAATTTTTCTCCTAATCAATTTCCTAATAAATTGCAGAATATATATGGGGTTAGATTTCAAGCCCATTTGTCATATCTTACACTTATACTTACATCTTTATATATATAAGAACCAAAACAAGTTACAGAGAAAAGGGCCTCAGTGAGCATGCAAATTTCATTGCAAAAAATCCTATTGCAAACAATGTCAGTGAAAGACTTGTTAACTTGTTAAAAATTTGAACAAAAATCCGTATGAAATTTGAAATCTCACTGAAGTTTTGTAAAACAATCATACCACTACTTCTTAATTCCACAAAATATACTTTTCTTTTTAGCTTATGCATGTTGTTTACTGACATGGTTGATGTAATTTCTAGATAAATGTTGTATTTCAAACTGGAAGTATTAGACATTTTACTCCTGCTACAAGAGATCATTTACTTTACCAGAAATCAGTGTTTCTCATTCAGCCTCCTAACTTGTGCAAATCTATGTGAAGTTATTTACAATCTTCCATACTTCATTAGCTGAAATGATCACCTGCAGGCTTCAACTATTCAGTCAACTTTCTCTTGCAGTACACTAATGAATAGATCTGCTTAGCATATTGACATTATCTGCCTCTTTTAGAAGAACAGTCTTTATTATAGAGTGTCTTGAGTAAACATACCACAGGATTTTAATTTTATTTTTTTATTTATTTGATAAATTACTCTCTCACGAGATTGTGATTTTTAATATTCTTTTTCATGATAGGCCATATTTTGTTTGCTTCTTTTCTAAAAAAACCCAGATGCTCTACTATTGACTGTGTAGTTTACAGTACTCTATATACTCACTGCAGTGGAAAAAGGGTTTTTCCGTGGTGCTGAATATATAGACAAAATGGACTTTTAATGAAATATGGCCATTAATGCATGGTATTTGCACAACTAAAGGAAATGAACTTTTGGTTTGATTTGGTTTTAGGTTTTTTTGCAACTATGAGTAACAAAGAGTGCTCTAATTTGTCCCAGTGTCCTATCTTGGGAACTATGGGCAATTGTCCTCTATAGTGATGTTGCAATTATATTTCTCCCATGATTTGTGGCTTCATGGCATAACCAAATCTGTAGTGAATATCCTTTTTACAGAGCTATCCAAGTATCCAATCTGCACTCAGTGATTTGCTGCACTTAGGATTCTCCCTAGAGATTTCAGTTTCTAAGGATCACTTCCTGAAAAATATCTTTAGGGGAGCATGCAATTCTTATCTCCCTGTGGAAGACTGACAGGGAAAAAGAAAATTAGCCGCTGTGCTTGTTAACTAGCTCTTTTAAATAAGCATTTCTCCATTTGAATAGCATTTACTCTAATTTCTCAGGTGTAATCAAAAAAACCCAAACAAAGACAAAACAAATAAACTTATTTTGCCATTAGTTTCCTCTCATTGGTTGTCTTATTTAATATAGTAATGTGTAATGTGTAATTTTCTATTATCTCCATTGCTCTTGATGTATCCATATGTCTGTACACTTTTGCTTTCTCCTTTCCACTCATTAAGAATTTCAGTCTGTGCAGTAATTTCAAGGTTAAAGGAGAGAGGAGGAGAATCCAGTTGTCACAGTGTTCAGCAGAAATCTCCTTATGAGGGTAAGAACAAAGTAAGGCAAAAGCAAGCATAGTAGTTGCTGTCATAATACTTCCATCTGGGTTTTTTTTTTTAAGTTATCAGTTCATTCCAGAAATTCCTCTCATTGTAACAATACCATCTCATACAACAGAAGCAATGCTGGATGTGTATGTTATTATTCACTTCCTAATGATCACCCCAAACCAGGCATCATCAGAAATCTTTAGATCTAAATTGCAAGTGAATTGCTCTAATGTTATGAAACAAATTCATGTGTGCTTTATTTTACTCACAGCTCCTTTTTTAGTTTGCGTTTTTTTATTTATTGTGTCCTAGCTATGATGGGTAAAGGAGAACTGTATGAAAAATATTGGAGAGTTTAATGCCTTGATCAGTTATTTCAGCTTTCCATCATGCCATTACATGGCTGATCTAATCTGAGTCATGACATTTGCATATATTGAATTGATGGAAATATTGTAGGTTGCACTAATGGTTCTAAGGCCCACTGTGAGAGAAGGCTTAAAACCCACCTGGGATCCCACAGGGATCTCTCACATGTAGTGAAGAGGCACTAGGTTGAACCTTTTCTACCAATTCTGTTTCAATCTCTCTTCAGGCTTGAATTAGTCAATAATGGGGCTCCTATGCCTCCGCCTTGCACTTGCTCACCCTCAATGAAAACTTTTGGCAGAGCTCCTGCTGACAGGGGCCTTTGTTCTGCTGTCACTGAGATTGAAACCTGCCTATAAATGTGAGAAATGTCTCCCAGGCATCATTCTCCTGGCTTCAATACGAGTTACACAAGGGATGATTTTGGAAATTTTCAGCAGTACTTTGTGATTTTCAGTACCTTTATGCATACTGTTTGGAGCACATATTTAATCTGCACAATTTCATAGCTGTCCCAGAAAGATAAGTCACCTTTTGTCAGAATGATTGCTCTGTATATTCCACAGTTAAGAGACTATTAAATCATTTACTCTAAAAGCTTAACATTCTCCAACTTAGACTTTGCTGCCTTGTAGGAAATATAATGTCTAGTCCAGCATAATATAATTTTTGTCTTGTTTTTTAATAAATTTTTGAGGAACTAAATAATTAATAATGGTGTGGTTTAGGACCTAAGGCAAATACAGTTTATTAGGCCAAAGACCAGAAATGTGAAAGTTCTTTTTTTCTTGATGTTCTTTATTTCAGGGTATCTGTTAGACTGTTGTCTGATATCCACCAGTCTTGTTACTAAAACCAATTGCTCTATCAAGTCCTCTGTATGCCACCAGAGCCAGGAATGAACTAGCAATTAAGCAATTAAATGGGTGATGAGAGATCCCATGACTGAGCTTTCTTCTTGCCCTCTCTTAGTTTGCAATATGGAAGTACTCAATTATTCAGTCACAGAAGCTTTTAAGTTAATTGCGTCTGGATAGGGTCTGAATTTTTAGGTCTGTGAGACCAAATCTCAGGTTTAGAAACCCTTCCATAATTGAATAGCACTGCCTCAGCTCTGAAAAATAATTTCTGATACTTCTTGGTCCTCCTGGGCTTTTGATCCTCTGGAAATTCAGCCCAATTTATTAATTTAAAGATGCTAAGCAGTGCAACAAGACTCAGCAAAGGCCTGCTCACTGGCTACTTTGCCTTAAAACATTAGACATTTCATACATTTATATGAAACCCCAAATCCTTATATTGCTGGACCGTCAGTGAGGGGTGATGATTGGAGTTTGGGCAGAGGAAACCTCTACTAGTCCTTGCTTTCATTGACACTTGTTGGACAGCCAGCAGTGTTTGGACTTGCGTTTACAGAAGACGTCTTTTTTTATTATCAGCAGTTTTAAATTTGAGAATGCTCCAATCAGCCCTACTCATAATATTCCCCAATGCAGCCATTGATAAAGAAGATGCTTTTTCTTTCTGTTTGGTTTTTTTTGGTGTTTTTTTGTTTGTTTCTTTCTTTTTCCCAGGAAAGTTTCAATAGGTAAAGACTAGTAGTAGCTTTTAGGCTATTCCGTAGCCATTACGTAAGCTGCTCTGATTTCCAGGGGAGAGAAAGCACTTAATGTGTTTTCAGGCTTGTAGAGGCCTGTAGAGTCACAACGTCCCAGAACTTCCAAACTCTGACCCATGCAATAACACATTTGAGGGTGTCTGCTCTGTAACACCTGTTTCTCTTCATGTCTGTGTTACAGCCTCTAAAGCACCCTGAGCTGGCTGAAAAATAAATGTGCTTCATCCAGGTACAGGTTGTGATAAGTAAAAAAAAAATACTTTATTTTCCTTTTAGTGAATTTTTCTTTGAAAACAACAAAGAAATGGTCCTAGAAACATGAGAAAGCACTTAATGCACCATATGCACAAGAAGGCAAAGCTGCCGGATCACAAGGAAAGGTTTCGTTACAATAAGCAACAGCAATGCTGACTATTCATTAGGATTCTCTGGCACACTGGTACACTGCATGAGAACGCTTTATTTTGTATTCTGGGTTTAATTACCACATTAGACCTTAGACCTCTCAGCAAATGAAAGCTTCCTGCCATTCTGACAGCTTATTTGATAGCAATGATTGTTAACCTTGAAGGCACCTTAAATGACATTTGAATGGTGTTATGGATTTATACTGCACATCGTGCTGTTTTGCTCACTCTCCATTAAACCAAACAAGACACCTCCAGAAGAGTGTATTGATTCTTGACCACAGATCCCAGCTCTGCAGGATACCAGTCTATTCTTCAGAAAGGTCATGCTCTCTCAGAAATCTTTTTTGCAGAAAACACACATTGCATTGCAGCCAAGAGCTGTGCAGATGACCACATAAGCTAGTTTTAATGAAGGTTACTGTCCTTCTGCTCCTACTACATCAATAGTGCAATACCTTTTGCAAAATATATGCATACAAGATTTTTTCAAGTTCAGCTTTATTAGTCTAACAAGTAGCAGACATATTAAACCTGCTGTTGTTTTGTGCATCCTTTAGTGAGTTCTGCCTGAATTTTAGGAATAGAAATGTCTCGTTTGCTTTTAAGACTTTTTTTTTCTGTTGCCCTTTACCTCTGACAGGGAGCACCTCCTCCTATGTCTGTAATATTTTCCTGTTTATGTTCTATTTCTGTGCCCTTGGAAGAAAACACTGGGAGAAGCCACTACTCTGATTACTTTTGACTCACCTTAGAAAGCAGAAGTCCACATTTATATCTTCTTTTGTACTTTGGAAATGTTTGAAAGCTTTTGTACTTTAAATGTGCCCTATAGGCATTTGCATCTAGATGTTTTTTACAACTAGAAAGAACTCCATGTTCAAATAAATGTTATGTGGAACATGTTTTACCATACGGAAACCCGTAAAAGCAGATATCTTTCTGTTTTGTTTGTTTGTTTGTTTGTTTATTTGTTTCTCAGTCTTCAAACTGCATGCATTTCATGCATTTCAGCTTTGTAGCCTCAGGGTTTTTTTCCTGTAAGAGGCACTGCATCACCCACTCAGATAGCTCCTCATGTATCATATCTCATATAAAGCTAACCCCTCATTTCCAGAAAAAGACGTGACTTTGAATTCTGTTTTAAACTATTAAAACACTTCTGGTGGACATTTCAAAAGACAGGTTTACTTTTGGCTTTCTAGGCTGTACTTAACAGTCAAGAAAATTATCTCTTATTTTGTATAGAATAGATTCTGCTGCAGGTGTCAAGATTGTTATCAAGAACTGTGTCCAGTTCTGGGCCTCTCAGTTCAGGAAGGACATTGATGTGCTGGAAAGGTTTCAGAGAAGGGCCATGAAGCTGGAGAAGGGTCTGGAACACATGTCCCATGAGGAGAAGCTGAAGGAGTTGGGAGTGTTTAGCCTGGAGGAGGCCCAGGGGTGACCTTATTGCTTTCTACAACTACCTGAAAGAAGGTTGTAGGCAGATAGGGGTCAGACTCTTCTGCCAGGCAACTAGCGTAGAGGATATAGTCTTAATCTGCAACAAGGGAGGTTTAGGTTGGACATTAGGAAGAATTTTTTCACGGAAAGGGTGATTTGACATTGGAATGGACTGCCCAGGGAGGTGGTGGAGTCACCATCCCTAGAGGTGTTCAAGAAATGACTGTATGTGGCACCTAATGCCAAGGTCACTTTGACATGGTGGTGTTCAGTCATAGGATGGACTTGATGATCTCAAAGGTCTTTTTCAACCTAATTGATTCTGTGAATCTGTGCTAATATAATTAGCTAATGATTTTATAATCCCATTGCAATACACTAACATAACTTTTCAATATTCTGTCAAAACCAAATTTAGTTTTCAAAAGAACATACTAGTCCTTAAATGATTTGTCCCAGTTGGCTATTCAAGTTGGTGATGCCAATGCATTTGCATATATACCCATGAATCTGATTTGAAGTTTCTGGAATATTATCTAGAGGACTGGAGTTAGAAGTTGTAACAGAAACATGGTGGTTTGATAACCTCCAAGGACTGGTGAGAAAAGGACTGACTTTTGGTTACATCTCCAAGGAGAAAAAAGCCACTCACTGCTGCTGCTTAAAACAGGATCAGAGAATTGGTCTCAGTACCCAGGATGTCAAAATTTGATCTTCAGAATGACTGCTAGCTCTTGACTTCTGCCAGAGCTTTTCACTATGCATTATCAGTATTTTTAATTATTATGTAAAATATACTTAAAAGCTATTGATTTCTGAAACACAGCCATGTACCAGCAATTTTTCAATTACTATACAACAGCGGGCTACAAGTTGGTCTGCTAAACTTTTCTGAAAACTGTAGGTAGTCCTTTGCTAAAGCAGTATCTTGAAAAAAACTTGATGCAATAGAAATCAAGAAACTAGAAACTTCTTCTTTAAGAAGTTATTCCAAATAAAGTTATTTTTGGAATGCAGTCTTTATCTTTTGTATCTGCTATCTATTTAAATATATGTTCATTTGCTTTGATCCTAATGTCATCATTTCCCTATTTATAATAATCCAATCCAATGTGATAAGTCCAGTGAATCATGAATATTATTTCCCTAAGCTCTAGAGTACTTTGTATGTAAACTGAAGCAGTTGCTGATATAAACAGAATAATCAAAGCTACTAATCTGAACATCAGGCCTGAATTAAGACCATTAAGTAAAACAATGACATTAGAGAGCTGAGCTATAATTTACTTTAAATTAAATTAAATTGAAAATGTTACCATTATTATAGCGTGAGAAATTAAATACTTCTACCTTCTAGACATGCACAAATGGTGGTGAATTTTCCTAATTGGGTTTTATTGTTATTGTTTTAGGAAAAATGCAGTACAAAACACATTATTATTTGACTCACTGACTACAGAGGTTTAAAGAGCAGAGAGTATAAGTGACTTCTTCCAACTGAGTAACACTATTATAAAAAAAAGAAGTAAAAAATGGAGAATAGTAACAGATTACAAATTATTTAAATCAAATATTCTTAAATAAAAATGTAATTGACTGCATTCCTTTTCCGCATAGTGCTACTAATTATGGCCAAAAGTTAACCAGAATTTGTTAGACAAACCACAATTTTTACTTTTTAATAAATTGAATTTATTTGGAAATTCTGAAATTACCTATGAAAGAAAACTGAGAGGATTTAAAAATAAGTTGATTATTCTTTTGTGCTTTGGGAAATTAAAATCTTGTCTTTCAATTTTAACATGTAAAAATAGGAATTTAAGTTATTACCTAATTATGAAATATAGGAACATATTTCTCTTTAGCAGTTATTTTTCTAATCAGGAATCACAAATATTTTTCAACCCCATTTCTCAGAATTTTTAAGACACTATTTGAAACTTTTAAGATTTTTCAGATATTTGTTTGGAGTTTTTGTACTTTAGGGTAAAACATCTAATTTTAATTTTAGTGACTGGCTATTAGAGAAAAAAAAAAGATTATTTACATGCAGATTTAGAACCAGCTGTTTTACTGCTAATTCTTCCCAGGTTGTCCCGAGGGATAATGCCAATGTTATAGCCAGCCTTTTCCACCATCACTTCTGTGCTAGGAAAAACAGTGTAACCCCTGTGTCTAGAAGATTGATCCTTTTGCCTCAGAATTTGTTCATGCTGCAGACAAGCACTTTATGTGAGTTGGGGACAAAAATCTGTAGAGATGTTGAGAGAAAGGGGCTATTCAGCTGCTATCACAATCTGCTCCTGCTTTTCCTCATGGCATATTTATTTGTTTGAGGCATCCAGTGTTTTATAAAATCCCTCTGTTTTTTCCTTGACTCTTTGTATTCCTTTCCAGATATGTATATAGACTCTTTTACACACTTGAGAGATGTCTGACAATTACAAAAAATATCCATATTCAGAAAAAAATCACCTCTCTTCAGAGTGTCTATGGTAGCACCTCAAGAGTAGGCTTGCATGTGGCTGTGTTGAATGACAGGTTATATTGATGACACATGTACAGATTTTTCTTCTGTTCCTATCTGTACTGCAGTTTACATTGTGAATCTGCTTCCAAACTTGCAAATAAACTTGCAAATAATGCTGACATCACTGTATTAAAAGGTGCAGGTAATACTTTACTGGAAACACTGCACATATATACATGGCAGTGCTGAGTTAACGGTTGGACTTGATAATCTTGAAGGTCTTTTACAATCTAAAATGATTCTATAATTCTGTGAATCTATAACATAAATGTGGTGATTATATCCTGCAAACAGATAAAGGCAAATTTTCAGAGTTGAGGCTACCATGCATTGCATGTATTTAGTAATAGATATAATAGCTAAAATGATATACATAAGGAAGAAGGAGTAAGAGATGGAATAAGTGATAAGAATAATTAAAAGAATTATCCTATTTAATAATTATCCAGATATTGATTACTATGGTATATTATATTTGTCAGAAGAAACTGAATTTTTCTGGCCAGATAGCAATTAAACTTCTGATGGAAAAAACAGCAAAAAACCCATAGTAAAGCACCTAACCAAAAAAACCACAAACAACCCAATACCACAAAACACCACACCTCATCTCAAAGAATATTTCATTTATTTATTTATTCATTAGGCTATTTATTACTCTTTCAAAGAGGGAAGCAAGAATCACTTCCATTGTACCTGCTGGCTGAGCACTCACACTCCCTTTCTACACATGCCTTGCACATTGAGAAGTCCCATCTTGTACCACCCAGAGGAACAAGAGTTCTCGTGCAGCATTTTGTAGTCCTGCAGATTCAACGTGAACATTTAGGAAAGTTGAGGGTGACTTTTAGGAGATACAGTTCTTTTGGGATTAGCAGCTGGAGGCTGTGAGAAATTGGTTCCCTGGGACATACACTAGACCCATGCAAGCAAGGACACTTGATTAATATTGAGGAAAGAGAAGGACCTTTGAGGTCCAAGAGTGTTCAGCTTGTGACTGGTACTGCTTTGGTCATGAGTTTGGACAGATCTCTGGTGTCCCTTCTAAACTGAATTATCATGAGATGCTATGAAAAGAAGTTAAATTTTTCTTTTGCACTGTTTTCTGATTTACAGAATATCTAGGGTAGAGATGTTCCTGAGATTTGGGTAATAATGTTGAGTTTAGATTCCTAGAGGAAGCTGTCCTTCTGCCTGCCTGTCTTATTTTAGTACTCATGTTTATGCATAAGTGAAATTAGTAACTCACATTGTGCACACATTCTACATTATTCTTGTCCCTTCTACTGGGGTACTGTAATACAAAGGGTTTGTGCTTTTCCACTGAGATCAGAATTATATGTTACAGTCCTTCCTGTCTCTGTTGGCAATTCCCCCCAGGCACCACAGAAACCGCGAGCGAGACCTGCCGCTGGTCAGCTGTAATGGTTTCCTCTCACTGCTGCAGAAAGTTATCTCAGATAAGCAGCTTGCTAATTCTATTTATTTTAAGTGTCTAGAGAAGGATTGCAGTCATACAGCTGAAAAAACTTCTTGGAGGAAACAACAATAAACTGAATTGAGCTGTGCTCCTATCATGAAAAAACAACCCATACAAGCAGTCAGATATGCTTGGATAATTAATCACTGCTTGATGAATGGCATCCTTCTGTTCATTTCTTTTTAGCTGAGCAATAACTTGGTTGAGTGTGGATTAATATTTTCAAAAACACACACCTGAAGTTTATAATGTCTGAAATTGACTTGTGGCTAAAATGTAAACCTATTTCTGTAAACAAAAAAAAAAAAACACACAACCCATATCAATGCAAGTAATTGAACCAATAAAAGCAGCAAGAATGCTGCAACTCTAAAAAACTGAAACACAGAGTAGTACATTGTGAAAGAAGGCAGTAAAATGTCAGCAGAAGAAAATAGTGCATACTTAAGTATTTACAGACTAGAGATATTTTGCACTCATGATCATTTCTGATGTCAGCAATTCTGCCAAGATGATCACAGAAGGGCTGTGTAGGGATTGCCATGCTAAGATTTTGGGAGGCTGAGAAGATGAGCTGGGGTCATTTTCATGCTATGGCTACTGTCTTCAGAGATTCCTTCTCATCACTAGGGAATGATGAGTTATGACGTAAATAGTTGCCATGACCATTAAAAACCAAATTTTAAAATGGTGTTACGAAAATCTGTTATTAGATGTTGATTAAGTGTAAAGGGGAATGTCAAGAAAATAAACAAGCTCTAAACTGCTTGTTGCTATATTTGACATTAGAGATCTTGCTGAAAACATTCTCATAACTCAACAGAAAACTTGAAGTATTTATTTAAATAGACTCAGCTTTCCAATATTGTACAAATGAATATTCCTTTTTATTGACAATTCTAAAGGAAATGTTATAAGAATTTTTATTTTCATAATCATATCAGAACTGCCTGCCCAGAGTCATACAGTTTTACTGGTGTGTGGCAGAAGTTTCAGATATGAGCGTAGTATGATTCTTGTGTAATTTTATTTACTGTTCTAGGCAAGTTACATGCAATGGTGTAAGACAGATATATTTATAAAAGACATTCCTGTTTGAACACTATTAAAAAAGTACAAGAAGTAACATACCCATCTAGCAAATGTTGATAATTCTTTTGGACAACTTATTTATCAGACACTTATTTTGAGCTTATTTTTTGTTTTATTCTAACAAATAAGCATTCTCATTACATTAGTGATAAAGATAAGTCTTTTATTAATATGAAATAATTAATTGTTAATATAAATATCTTCCGGTGTGCTTCTGGGTTTTGTTATACCATAAAAATATGTGGAAATAGGAAACCTTCTTAGAAAAGGTAAATAGTTAATAATATCTGTAAGTAAGCCAAAATTTTGGACATGCTTAGTTTTTTTATTTTAAATATGGAATTTTGAGCTTAGTGAAAGAATTCATGAATATAGTTCAAAACTAATAAGCAGTTTTACCCAAGACATATATAAAATCATAAAATAAAATAAACCTCCTCTAATTTTCTAAAGACATCTTTAAGTTACTGTCTTGGGTTGAGCTGGCAAAATGCCAACTGCCCAAGAACAGAGAAAAAAGTGTTCCTCTCCCCCCCCCAACCAGCCGAGAGAAAAGGAAGGAGAGAGAGGAAAAAAAAACTTCCAAAACCAGGTTTATGCTGAAACTAACTATATATTTATACA
>JAOXXN010000001.1:42849754-42861198 GCA_026770055.1 Myrmophylax atrothorax | reverse complement strand
AAGTCAGCAACATGGTTTAAGGTCTGATGATACAATGTCAAAGTGCAGTGTGTAGAGCAAGGGAGCTATACTTATATCGCAATCATCCATCTGCCAGGACTGGGGAAAGGGAGATCCCATTGACTTCACTGACAAAAGGGGCCTCAGGGGAGGAGGGGAGGGGAGGAGAGGGGAGGAAAGGAGGAGAGGAGGGGAGGGAAAGAGAGGGGAGAGTTAAAAGGACAGGAATTTTACATAGAATAACAAGCAATCTTATTCTTGCTATTGAATTTCAAGAAAGATGTCTCTGTGTCTTTTGTTTTAAAACAAGTGTTTCAGTTACAATGTGAAAAATCAAGGACATCCTGTAACTCAAAATATTTGCTAAAACCCTTATATTTTATATACATTCATTGTGGTTGCAGTTGTAGATTTAAATAATACTTGTAGTTTTACATAATGATCAATATTGATTAAAATGTAAAAGTGAAATAAGCTTACAGCAAGGTCAGCTTGCAGTCATAGACCTTTGGAAGGATTTTTTTAAGCCACCTCAAAAGAAATTTGAGATTAAAACAGAGTGAGGCAAAGTACCTTATATTCCTGGATTGTCAAATCCCTGAATTATTATTATTTTCCATAACACTATGGGAATGTTCAGGGTGTACAGCATACATGAAAATCAAGTGTAGGAGAAGCTGTGTTTTTAAATCTTTAGTATTTTTTTTCCTGTAAATATTAAAAGTGTACATTGAAAAGTAGAAGGCAGAGTATGCAAGAAAGATGCTGCCAGGCAGTGGGGCAGAGAACCACATCTTACTGTAGACTATTTGCTATGCTGTCAAGTGTAACTGGTCATTGAAGCAATTTATCTAAGTTTGCTTTCATGCTTATATTTTACTTTATTTTGAGTAATACAATTGACAATCCATCCAGATAGTTTTTCTCTGACATGAGAGAAGGAAAGGCTAGGTAGGCATTTCATACTAGGGGCTGGCATCATAAATTACCAGCTTTAGTAAGGTTCAATAAAACCCCTCATATTCAGACTCTGGTTCTGCATCTTCCTTCCAGCACTGTAATGCCGATGAGTTTGGAAAGTGCCTGCTGAATAAATGCATAGAAGTGAAATTGTTCTTATATCTTGTTAAGTCCTCTGTTGGTGTCTCATGATGTTCAAACTCTGCTTTATGAAGGCTCCAAAGGAGGAAGTTCTCTGTTTGGATGCAAAAGATCTCACAGTACCAATACCTTAAAGTGTAAGCTTCACTTATTCCCTTCTACCTTTGCTTTGGAGTTGTCATCTCTCTAATATTCTGGCAGTTTGAGTCTTTTAGGTGAAAATACATTCAGTGTTTTTAAGGTGGTTAGTGAGGTTTCTTTCCTTGTTCAGCAAGGGTTTCTTCAAATGTTTGTTCAAAAATGTTGTTTTCTGGAAATTGTTACCCACAGGAGTCCAAGAAACCTATTTTCCTACTTGAAAACCTATTGGGAAACGTGACCTTCTTCTCTAAGGCTATTTAATATAGTAAATTTTTATCTTTATTTTATAGTGTTTAATAGCAGAAACTGAGCATCACAGTCCAATTTTAAATGGTGCTGTAAAAACACAGATGGAAAAAGAAAGTCCCCCAAAATATACAGAAGATAGTTGCTGCATGGATAAATTTCAGTTGTGGAATACAAGGAATGAATTAGCCAATGGAAGTATGTATTGCTGGCAGAGGTTTCAGTGCACCATTCCAAATGAAAGTTTTTTTCTAATCTGGAAGTGCAGCTGGTAGGGTATTGATGAGTCTGAGGATTAGGCGAGTAAATCTGGATGCAGTTTCAGTGTTCAAAGACTGTGTATCTGCACCATTTTTAAACTTCTGCTTTCTTGAGTTCCTGTGGTATGTCTAGTTTTTTAAATGGTTCCCTTTCTCAAGTTTTGTATTCAGTTTACTGCGTGTCAGGAATTAGTAGCAAAAAGAAGAAAGGTGGAGGTTGCCTGAATATTCTGAAGGCAAAACGAAGTAGAAAATTAAAGATATTTATCTCCATTATTTTTTTTTAAACATATTATTAACAAATCTGAAAGTACAAAGAAATTGATAAAGTATTATTCAGACTGTGAGAGCAATATATATTTAAATGTGAGGAAAAAAGTGGCCTGCTGCTTGCATGTTGTGTTCCTTTCTGCTTTTTTTTCTGGAATAATTGAGATTCCAACTGTTCTCTGGACTTCCCTGCCTGTTCCAAGCGGTTGCTTGATGCTGTGATGTGTTTTTGTGGCTGACGGTTCCAGTTAATGCCAGTAGAGAGGCTGGTAATAACCAAAGTAGATTGCCAGTGATAAGAAAATGAATTGCCTCACAAGCTCAAACTATTAATGGCATTAAATTAACCTATGAATTTTTAAATATCTGTAAATGTTAGATAAATTTTAAAGGAAAAAAAAAGCAGAGATACTGTACAAGTTACATGCCTGAATATGTGGTGTGTTGGATGATGTTCTTGCATTCAGTGCTGCTTCGCTCATAAGCTTCAGTCCGTGAAGAGGTTTTCATCGTTTGGTTGCCAGCTTTATCTCTGCTTCAGAAGGAAAGTTCCAGACTGCTTCTCTGCTATTCCAAGCTTTAAGTCATGCTTGCTGGGGCAGTTTACAAACATACTAGTGCAGCCAGCACACCAGACTGTCTCCATGTGCTGATGTGTCTGCTGTCCTGGTGGGACCCCCAGAGCCCTGAAAAGGCCTCTGGTCCTGCAGAGACCACAGAGGGAACTGGGTATTACGGAGGAGTATCCAAGACATGACATCAGGTCCGAAATGTCCTTTATTTTGCGTGTTGATTCCTGTTATTAGTTGGATTAGAAATGCTTTGAGCCACCTGGGCTCAAAGTTAACCAACTTTCTTGTCTCCCTAGACTGCACACTGCTCAAAGACAAAAAAATGGACCATTGTCATAAATAACTGTAAAGCAGTGCCATGCTTTACCAGAGCAATAGTACTCTTTCTCTTTTTTTTTTTTTGAGAATTAGTATTAGCTGTGCTTAATAAACCTTCTTGTTGTTAATTCAGCCAGCTCAGCCTGCATACTTTTTATCAGTGATCAGTGTACATCAACTACCCAGATGCAAACAATTTTTTTTTTTTGTAAAAATAGCTATAGGAGTAACCCCTAAGAATTGTTATAGCTTATATAATTAATTCTTTAGAATAATGTATATTGTACTTTTAAACATAATTTGTTAACGTCAGTAGTAATGTTCCATATTAATACTTTAAAAATACTCTAAACAAATTGTCGGTTGTCCAGGAACAGTGGACTCTCAGGTAATCCTGATGGATTAACATGTTTGCTATAAGTGTAATGAGGCATATTTTACCTGAAAAGGTTTTCATTAGGAAAGCGTCAGAGGTTTGTGTAACACAAAACCATTAATCTGAAAATGAAATTATAACAAAACCATGAACACACCTCATCAACTAAAACCAAATTTGCTATAATTACAGAAAATTACATAGTCTGTTTAATACATAAATTGCAAGATAATGAAATTAGAGGTCATCTACTTAAATAAGTGATTGTTTTTTTGAAAAAGCACACTGGCACACATAATGCAGTGGAAAAAGGGTTGTGGTAAAAGCTAATCAAACAATCTCCACTGATGCTTGTAAGCTGAAATAAGCAAACATGATCTTGAAGAATGTTTCCAGAAAGACAGACAATAAATCAGAATAATTGTAGAATTTTCTGTTGTACTCACAGTATGTTATATTTAAGAAGTTTTGGTAATTCTAAGACAAATATGTTTGTAAAAAGTCTCAAAGCTCATATTCTGAAAATTGTTTTACTTTATTTTCTAACTTCTTGCAATCATAGAATGTACAATAGAAGGGCAAAAAATTTGCTAATCAAAGGAGTGACTTAGTTTGACATCCAATGAGAAAGGCTAAATTTGCTAATGATAACAGTTAAAAGTGTTTCTGTTCTATAAGCTCAGTATTATTTACTTATTTAATGACAACCATGTCTGTCAATATCCAATTAGATCACAAAATGATTACTGTTATGTATAATTAAGAGAGCTCAAAAGACCCAAAGTAAAGTGACCCAAGTAAGACAAATGATTTAGCTGATGACATCATACAATATTTTGGGACTTACAGTAATTCTGATGCAAAGCTAAATTCTGAGTCACTATTTCCTTTTCCTTTCTTCCCTAGCCTGATGGTCAGTTCCCAAGTCCAGATGTTCAGCTCCTTTGTATCTCTGACATCTTTTACATAAGCAGGCTTGTATTTTATTTTGGAGGACAAGTGAAATATATCATCTACCCCCACAAGACTAGCTATTATCACCATTGTCTCAATTTGGCAGCTTATTAAAATACTTGATAAAAAACGAAGACTTTTGAGAGGTTTTGGCCATGGTCATGACAAATTGTGACTGAAGCCGTATCAGCAGCTGTAATTCAGCTACGCAATAAAGAAATGTGCTACATATTTGAGATTATGAAATATGTAATGCTGATTATCGATGTGTTTTATAAGTCAGAAAGTGATAGCATAACTAGATAGACAACAAGCAAATCCTTGAACAGAATGAGAATGTCTCGAAAGGCATGTGTTTCCTTTCATGTTACAGCAGATTGGTGGGTCACCTTTTGAAAGTACATGTTCATCAAAAAAAAGAAGCAATGTGGTATCAGAATTCAATCTTTACACATATT
Source organism: Myrmophylax atrothorax (assembly GCA_026770055.1). Taxonomy (NCBI): domain Eukaryota; kingdom Metazoa; phylum Chordata; class Aves; order Passeriformes; family Thamnophilidae; genus Myrmophylax; species Myrmophylax atrothorax. The sequence continues at coordinate 42,856,502 of JAOXXN010000001.1, read as the reverse complement.
TCTCCCCACTTTAAAATATGTATATACATACATTTCTTACAAAATATATATAGAGAGACATACAATGTGTATTATATACACATTTCTTGTACAGCACACACACACACACACACACACACACACACACACAATATCACACTGCTTTCCTAAATGGAAGGTGATATGTTTTGACATTACAATGGGACTGATCAGGAAATATATAGGCATGACATCAAGAGGCGTTAAATTTTATAACCTTTACAACCTGGTTTTAAAGACATCACAACAGTTATACAAACATAGTTGTCTTAAAATGTCTTGACACAAAAATGCCACCTCAGCATATTACTTTATGAAGACCTCTTGCCTTGTAATATTGTTACAGAACTACCAGTGCAGTAAGTTCTCTGAAAATATCATCCTTCGATATTTTGTATGCCTCAGTGATTCATATACCAAATGAAATTACCTTACATGCTGTAACAGAGCAGCAAATATTTTGTTAATTGAACTTTTTATGACAATAGTGAACAGTATTTCTTTTCAACTGCTATTTTTCTTTTTTTCCTTATTCCATTCAAACCAATAATTTAATGGAAAAGCAACCTAAAATACTTAGGCATAGGTATAAAATGTGTACATATTTTAGTAGGTTCAAAACATATACATATGTATAAAATACACATGTATAATATGTGTGTGTGTAAGATAGCTTGAATACTGTGGTAAATATCTCACAACATGCTGGAGTCTGTAAATGTGTAGGGTTTGTTTTTCAAAAAGAAAATATCATGAGTTAAATGGCACAGTGTTCTTGTGCACACTCAAAACTCACAGACATTTTTTGCCTTTGTCTTTATTAGAGCCAAAATACGATCCCAAAGTTCTAGTGGATAACTATGTCCAGTTCTAAACTGAAAATAAGCAATAACAAAGAACTAAGTACTCCTTCCATGACAAGACAGGAAACACAAAACAGTGTTGTTATGTACCTGATTTTAAAATACTATCTCCTTTTTTTTAGATTTGCTGAAATATTTAGAATTAAATTTATTTCTGAAAAAAATCCATTTTAATTCTCAAATATTTTAATAGCAGTACGTATCAGCAATAGAGATCCATATGAAAAACATGGGGACATGAATCTCAGATATAAAAACATTACTTTGCAGGCCTGTATCAGTCTTACCCCATTGTCGTTTGAAGTTATACTACATTATTGTTAGTTGAAACCAATATTTACTTCAAGCTACCATCATAGATCCCCTGTTGTTATAATTGGCCTTGGTGTTGTTATGTCCATGTGCATCTCTAAACTGTAGCAGATATATAGGATTATCTACATAAGCTGTACCAAAATATTTCTGCATGCTGTATTGATAAAGCAAGTTCCACTGAGCAGCATTGTGCATTTACAACAAAGCAGAAAAACTATAACGTCCACAAAGAATTCTAGTTTTCTCTTCAAGCATGTTATTGTCCTGTATTAGAAATGGGATTCAGAGACAGGTTGTAGATACCTGTGTAGAGTTATCAACTTCAGGGTAATCCAGATAAGTCTTCAGTCTCCTGTAAGTATGTTGGTCAACCATGCAACTACGCAAACAGTCTAATGCCTTTTGGTTTTCCTGGGATATCACAGCTGGCCTCCAACAGCCAGTGCAGAAAGTCTTATTGCTCAGATTGCACCTCTGTCTTATCTGTTGGTGGCTCAGGCACTCCAGGATCTCTCAAATGGGACTACATGCCTGTATTTAGGTAGATGAATCCAGCACTAGAATTTGTAAGCTGGAGCTGAAATGCTCCTGAGATGGCATTATTTTGACACACATTGCATTAGTCTTTACCAGGAGCAGATTTGTGGTCAGGCTTTCTGCCAGGGTCAGAGACACAGCTGGTTAGTTTGGGGTTTTTTGTATTGTTTGTGCTCTTTTTATAAACAGGATTTTTCCCACTGTGATACGCTTGGTGTAAGAAGTTCAGCAGATAAGGAAAGGGAATTCAATTACATCATGCTTGGGAAAACTAAGAAAATTGTAAGGCAGGTACATTACAGAAATATCAAATAGACACAACTACTTTGAAAAGGACTGGTGTTTCTTGGTACTGGACACAGTGATGTTTGTTCAGGTTGCCTGCTTTAGACCTATAGTGATTGTACCTGTTTTAGATTATTTCATCCTGATGAGCTTTAGTTTTAAACATGAACAGTAATATTGTTTCTCTTTTTCTGATAACACAGGACCTGAGAGATAGAGATGTTCAGTCTCAACATCATGAATTGGGAGGACTTTTGATTCCTCCAGTCACTAATGGAAACATAAAAGAACCCCAAATGACACTGGAAACTGATCCAGAATATCCAGTTTCTGCTTCTTTTTTTTTTTTTTTTTGTCAATTCAGGGAAATCATGCTTTATATAGTAATTAGTTTCTTCTGAGTACCAAAAAAATGGGCCAGCTAAGGTCATACAGAAAAAGTTTAAACATGTATTGGTAAGGAAGTAATATTTAAATGATGGGAATTATTGTGTGAATGCAAATTATTAAATTTGCTAACAATACTTTTTCTTTCCTATAAGAAATACCATAAATATTATAAGAATTCTTAAGTGTAGAGAGCTGCTTTAGAACTTCATCATGTGCATGTTTGTCCCTAATGCCTTTGGGACAAAGCGTTAATCGAAAGTATTAATGTTTACTGCTGCTTTAGGGTTTGTTTCCTTATCTCATTTGGGTAAGGAAATGTCTACTGCACACTTATTTAGTCTAGCTCCTCTGGGCTAATGACATGTTAGAGTTACTGCAGAAGTGTAATAAAACATATGGGTCTATAGTGGCTGTGTAGTCTGCATAGTATTAGACAAATTGTTTTCTTTTTCTGCTAAATCAGCCAGTGGAGATTTTTTTCATTATCTTTCCTTAAAAGTTACATAAATAGAGATTTTTAGGCTCAGATCTCCAAGATGATCTATTTTTTTTAACTTACTTTATCTAGACTGTATTAAAAAACATACTGTCTTGCTAAATGGTAATTCTATGTGCCTCATCTTTAAATTGAAAAATTATTTTTTCTTTAGATAAAAAAAATATATCTTCTATTCCTGTGTACTTCTAAAGTTAAATTTTCTATTAGAAGTAGAATTTTATGTTAGTGTTAAAGAAGACAATACATCATGAACTATTCTAAAGCTATTGGGTCATCTTGATTTTTCTCTTTAACAATGAAGAGCTCAGCACAGGTTGTAAAACTTGATTAAGAAGCAGGTAGACTCTTTATAATGCACTGTGATTAATCTTATGTCATCATGGCTAGATTTGAATACAATTTTGAGCTACATCTTGCACTGCAAACCATACGGTTACATTTTTTTTTTACTCTGCCTTTCAATTCTGTTTTTAACCGTCTGAAACTGTGTGCAAATTCATATCCATTATGAGTTAAAATTTGACATAAAACATTGACTCTGTTATGAGAGAAGTTTTGTCTGTGAGTTGTTCCTCAATTATCCTTCTGTACACCAGTTTCCTCCACTAATTCGTCAGGGTTTTGCATATGCAAATGCCAAGCTCCTGTAAATTAAAAAAAACCCAATGTGCAACAGTCAACCAGACATGCATTTCTTCCCTGCCAGTCAAATGTGGGATAACTGAAACCTCCAAGTGCTTCATGGACACCACTATTTGTTCCTAACCTTTCTACCATGAAGTTGGTTTGTCTTCACAACAGTAACTTAAAACATGTCCCAGGAAGAGCAGCTAGAAAGAGCTGCATATGAAGATAGAAACATTTTAAAGTTTCTTCTCAAACCAAAATGTTCACATCTTTCGTCTTCTACAAATGCCCTGCCCACTTTTTCCCTCAATGACAAGAGAATTAGACAAAAAAAAGTCAGAAAGGAATCAGAAAAAGCCTATGTCAAAGGTCTTCAAATTTAAACAATTTGTGAACCTATATACAGAAAATTTCACAGCAAATGCAAAGGATATAAAATACAGAACTGGATAATAATTATTGAACTGTTTACAGATATTATGGAAAGTCAGGAATTTATGGTGCATTTGAGGTCATTTTAGAATGCACCTTAACTATAGAGAAGCTATCAATCAAGAAAAAGATTAAACAGCACAGTTCTTTAAGAACTCCAAAATTACATTGTATACACCAATCTGTGATACCCATCATCATTGATATTGATGTATTCATCCATATAGTTTTATTCATGGATATGGTTAAAGAAAAATATAAAAGTTTCTATTGACAAAGAAGATTTTATTTCTTCTTATTTCAGTGAGTAAAATAAAAATAACAGCTCCAGCTGTCCTTCTAACCTTAAGCCTATTCATATATATGAAGTAATTATGTAAAAATGAAGTATCAAAACTTTTTATTTTATAGAGACTGATTTTATACTAAATACACTTACAGTAATATACTATCATTAGATGAATGTAATGTCTGGAAAAAAAGTCACGGAATGGTTCTATATAACATTAAAAGTGAAATAAAAATATTCAGAAGAACAGGACAAGGCTTAAAGATATGAAAATTGCATGCAGTGTGGTATACAAAAATATGTGAGTGTCCATAAATTTGTTGGGTTTTTGTTTGTGGGTTTTTTTCTCCCTGATAATGTTTCATTGAGGAACAGCTCTAAGATGCCTGAAGTGTTGTCAAATGTAACTCACAAGATCTGAAAGGTTCACCACATGCTATTTTTCTGCTTTATTTCTTGAAGCTTCAGGAAACACTATGGATGCCTGTAAACAACCATCATTTAGCCATCCTGGAAGAGTATCAAGCATAGATTACATGTAGTCATAATGATGCTTTGTTGCCAAAGGGAAGTGTAGGGACAAAAAGGGAGCTGTTGGATACACAGACTTGGCAGTCTCCTGGATCTCAGCAGTAACAATATCTTTCATGATATATATCAGACCTTCCATAGCATCCTGAATGTTCCAGATGAACTGAGAAGACATTTGGATTTCATGCTTTAACTGGGAGAGACATTTTTAATGTTTTTTGCTAGCATCTTACTGAGGCTATTTGTCTACTCACCTGGGCAAGTTCTCAAACCTGTCACTCATGAGGCTCTACTTGGAAGGCATGATTAGATAGCTCTTAGAAATGAAAGATGTAAACAGTGTCATAATTGATTACTGTCTCTCAAGATATCCTCATTTTGCCAGAGGAATATGTTACAACTGGACAAATGCAGCCTCATTCTTGATTTCAGTTGTGAGGACTTGCAAATATAGGAAATAGGTAAACATGCTGTGTCTGGAGGGCACATAAATATGACCTAGTAATAATAAGCAGCAAATCTCATTCACTATACCTCAGAAATACAGGTTTTTTAATAAAAATTCAAGATGAGATAACAAGTGGTAAAATGCCTGCAGCATGCTTAAGGATAGTAAGGTGTTTTCTGGGTGTCCTAACACAGACTTCTAAATTTACATAATTGCTGCTGTATCTTCAGTCAAGATTAGAGTTTATATGGTCTAACTAACTCTGATAGGTATTAATACATTAAATATTTTCCTTTTTTCCTTCATTTCTCAAAATTATCACTTAAGTGACTTTGTACCTTTACTTTTCCAAAAGAAATGCAGTTCCTAAAGATTCAGGATTCCTGGCCAACACAAAACTGTCTGTGACTGCAGTATACCTAGCATTTACATCAAGTTGCTGAGTTTCTTTGAGGACAAAAGTACAGATTCTGAGGCAATTCACAGAGCACTACTAGATATTAAAAAAAGGTTATTTATTGTTAGTAGCAAAACTCAAACCCTGTAGAATGCACCAAAGAGAAAAATCACCTAAACTTTACATTTCCTCAGCTTTATTGCTCTAGATGACTAGAAGTATGGAGTTCTTTTCATCTTACAGGATTTTTGTGTGTGTATGTTTATTTTTAACCTTTTATCTGAATATATTCAGCATATTTTCAAGATCTCAGGGTTTATGTTCAGGCCAAAGATCATGATTAGTGCAGCTGTTGCATTCAGCACCTAAACCCAAGTTTTTTTCATAGAATCCCAGAAAGGTTTGGAAAGGACCTTGAAGATCACCTAGTTCCAACCTCCCCGCTGTGGGCAGGGACACCTTCTACTAGACAAACCTCATCCAAACTGGGACTGAACACTTCCAGGTATGAGGCATCCACAACTTCTCTGGGAAATTTGTTTTCAGTGCCTCACCAGCCTCACAGTAAAGAATTACTACCTAATACTTACCTAAACCTACCCTCTTTCAACTTAAAGCCATTCCCCACTGTCCTGTCACTCTATGTCCTTGTAAAAAGTCCCTCTCCATCTTTCCTGTAGGCCCCCTTTAGATACTGGAAGGCCACTAAAAGGTCTTCATGGAGCCTTCTCTTCCTCTGGCTGAACAGGTCCAACTCTTTGTCTTCATAGAAGAGGCACTCCAGCCCTCTAATTGTCTTTGTGGCCCTCCTCTGGACTTGTTCCAACAATTCCACTTCTTTCTTATGTTGTGGGAATTTTAATGCTCTCCAGATAGAATGCAAACCAGAGCAAATTAATAATTTCCTAATAATATTCTTAGAAAACTGACATATCACAACTGATGACTAGAGCAGAGAGATTCTGAAAGCCAGCAGGAGTACTAGAGAAAACATCTTTTGAAAAAATATGAGTAAGAACCAGCTCAACCTTAAACATCATTAATTTAATTCTATTAAAAAAAAAAAATAAAACAAAAGGGTTTTTCAGAACTGATTTTTTGCTTTTATGGTTCATTA
>JAOXXN010000001.1:42820953-42842804 GCA_026770055.1 Myrmophylax atrothorax | reverse complement strand
GTGAATGTGTAGATAACACCAAGAGAGCACACAGAGAAATAATCTATTAACCCCAGTATGTTTCAGTAGGAACAGATGCTCATTAAGGGTGTGCAGTGGGAATGGAGGGCAGCAGGATTCCTGAGACTGTTTCTGAGAGCTGGATATTTAGAGAAATCTGTTAGATTGGATGTTCACACATCTAGCTTAAGTACAGATTTCTGTAAGCATTTGCGACTGTTTTCCATTTTACATTTGCTTTAAAGGCTTTTTATTCTACCCTGAGTAAAAGAAAATGTTGAGGTACATCGAAATTCTTCTCATCCATTCAGGGGAGAGAGATGGCTTGAATACAAAACCTGGACTACTGGAGACACTTTTGCAATCATCTACCTTTGCAATAAGTTCTTTTTGGGCTTGACATATAGGCATAACATGTCCCAATCTGAAAATTAGTATCTCAGAAGCCAGGAAAGGGACTTTCCTTCTGAGAGGTGGGTGACATTTGTGATAGTTCCTTAGGTGTGAAAGTAATAGACAGTTCACATGAATGTCCCAAGTCCCACAGGTGCTTACAGTTGCTCATACTTGAAAATAGAATCACAGCCCTTTACTAAATGTATTGTCAAAACTTACCACAGAGGGGCCACACTTTGCCCAGAGTCTCTGTGTCCTGCTGTTCTGCTGTATAAAATCATTTTGACTGCACCATATCAGAGTAAAAGTGGGTAATTTGGGCAGATCTAGTTAGGTAAATACAAGGAAGTATGGAGATAGCTGTATTCCCCTGAACTAGTTTGTTCTTCAATGTCTGATTTAGGTTCCAGCAGCAGGCATCAAATACAGCATAATTAAAGCTCCTAATCTGATTTTGACACCGCTGTTGTTCCTGCTGCTGCCATTCATACTGTCGAAAGACAATTACCCTCATTAACCAACTGAAAGTACTATATAGGGGGATGCAAATTCAATGTAACTTACTCAGCACTTGGTCTGTCATAAAGGTAAGCAATCTCTGACTGTCTGCGAAGACTTTACGCTTCCCATGGGCAGTAAAGTGGTGAATTTTTAACCAGTGTCATGCTTCTTTCTATACCTGATGATTAATGTGCTGGTGAAAACTTCATGCACACTTTATCATTCATGACCAAACATAGTTGATTCTGTGCTGCTAAAAGCTTCAGCATTTATAATTAAATGACAATAGCAGAAAGAAACCAGCTAAATCTGGAGCTAGACAGTTTGAAAACTTAATAATAATGTTTAAATCTTCCTCCATATTGCACAGTAGCATTTAAGAGGATTTCTTGGTGGGTTTTATGAGGAGGGGAAGAGATTATAGCAGGTCCCTCACAGTATTTTCTTGGGTACCCCGTGTTTAGTGATTAGGGAGAAAAAAAATGTGGCCACGCAAAGGCAGCCTAAACATTTTTACAGGAACATGCATTACAAAGTTTGAAGCCATGGACATGAATTTTCAGCATGTAAGTTTGAAGAAAATGCTCAAGCGGACACCTTGTTGGCTGTGAAGGTTGTAAAGAGAAGGGGAGGGGCAGTCTTGGGATTCTGTTTTCTCATCTAGGAACTCTCTTTTACTAAATTAGGGTGATCATCAGAAATTAATTAATGCCAACATTACAAGAGTGTCTCATCTGCTACTCCTTAACCAGCCTTACCTTAGAAGAGAATGAATTTTAACTTTAATCTCCCAGCATGTGACAGGGGGCTTCAGCCTCTGAAGGACTGGATAGAGGCATGTGCATTTTTTCAGGTCAGCCTGAGTGTGAGCTCAGTTCAGAAAAAAACAGAGTTCATGAATTTTGTCTAAATTTATACTGACCTGTTTTTTCTCATAAATTCAAGAATATAGCCTCATAATTTTTCAAATTGTTGCTTGCTATAACTTTTATGATTTATCATAACTCATCAAAAGTGTCATAGATTAAATAGATTAAAAAAAAAGAGTGTTTCCTAAAACATATATATTTAAAACAATTTGCCTATGAATATAAAGTGTTTTCTGAGAATGTTTGGCAATAAATTTTAGTATTTTCACGTACTCCACTAAAAGAAATAAATAGATCCACTTTTAAATCCAGGTTTTTAAAAAGACTTTTTAGTCTTTCTTTCAGTGGGGAACATGTCAAGCAATAGCAAAGGAGAATAAATTACAAGATGTTTCCACCCTGTGGGGCTTTTTTTTCCCCCTGTTTTTGTGTTCCCCCATAGCAGGTGTAATAGATGGATCAGTGGTCTAATTTATTAATTCCCTGAAGCTTGAAAGAGATATCTTAGGGCAAAAGAATGTGGAAGATATGTGAAGCAATGCAGTATTCAATTATTTATTTGCCTCTGTCCTTAAAAACTGCTTCAGTTCCAGATCTTCCCATTTCTCTTTTATAATTAATGGGGGTATAAAATACAACTCAGAGAAACTTGGCTGGATTTGAAAGCATGTATACATGTCTTATGTTTTGTTCACCATAGTACATAGGCAAATGCATACCAGTTTCTGCTTATTTGGTCAGCAAATACTTGACATACGTCATGTGTTTCACTGTGTCCTGAAAATGAAGACACCTATTTTGTCAGACACAGTAGCTCTGAGTGCAGTTTGCAGGAACACAGCTGCATAGATGTATAAAATCCATTTATAAATTTGCAAGTGGGTGTATTTATAGTGGGGTTTAGGGCTAAAGCATTACTTTAACTTAGTCATACTGAGATAGACCTGATAAAATGATATATTCCTATTCATTTAGTGACCATAGACAATGTTTTACAATAGGAACAGAAGTGTTTACTACAAAACACAGAAGGGATGAGGGCATGTTCTTGTGAAGTAAAAGGTTTAGGTATATTCTTCTGGCTGAAGAGAGTGCTGAATGCTGATATTCCATTTAAAGGGCAGACTCTGAGAATCATCACCACATTCTTCAGGTCCTTCTTTGCTTCTCTTTCTTGAAAAAAAAAGTCAAGAAATCAAGTGATTGCCTCAAATAAGATGTGTAACATCATTATTGTGTCATTGCAGAAGTTCCAAGATGTTCATCCCATGACTTCATAAATCCCCCAGTAGTCTCCAGATCCCATACCCCTTCTGCTTTTGAGTTTTTTATAAGCTTGGTGTAATCAACCATCAGCAGTTACCTTATTCCTAGACACTTTTTTCCTCACCAGTGAGAAGGCCCTGATGAGAACTGATAGCTACAAGCTCACACAGTCTGTGCTCTGAGCCAACTGGGCATCAGCCTCAAGAAAGTAAAACTTTCAAGAATCAGGGGCTAGAATTGTGTATGTGTCAAACAATATTTTAAATCACCGACTGTGTACGGCTGAGGATACAAACCCCCACCATTTGATACTTGTGGAACTTTGGCTCCTAAAGATGCAGGGGACCTTGAAGATACTGACTTGTGCATCCATTAAGTGCAGTGAATTGTAGATACTTATTATATCATAATAAAAATAAGGCTGGTGTCAACTAAGAATTAAAAGATACAGAAAATACATGTGTTGTTTGTTTGTTTTTGAAAAAACTGATTTTTAAGACAGATAAATGTGATAAACAATATTTAGAACATTATAATTAGATTTCCTTACTCATGGCTGTCACATGTATTATCACCTATATTGAGGAAAAGTATGTCTGTTTATGAAGTTAATTAACTGATCTGTAGACTAAGAATTCTGCAAGAAATACAGAAATCTAAATCACATGGTTGAACACAGGATGGACTTCGCATTCCCTATGTAAATTTAAGATAACTAAAATCCAGTAAATCTAGCATTTCACTACTGATGAAATCTTGATCTTGTAGAAATCACTTATTTCCAGTAATTGAAGGCCAACCAGTTCAGCTGGGGAGACTTGTATGTATTGTTTTCCACAACAAATACTCTAAAATATAATTTATGTTTCTATCTAGAAACCTGTCATATGAGAAAATGTACTTATGGGTAAAGGCATTCTCTTTCAGTGCAGCCCTCTCCCAGGCTTGCTAGACTGATCTGCATAACTCACAAGATTCTCTGTAAGGAGACAAATGTTCTATTGACATCACAAGGACCACTGTTTTCTTAAAATTCGGGTCCTGTTTTACACTCTGATGTACTAATCTGTGCCCTTCAACAGCAGAAAACAGATGCAAAAATCATACTGTTAAGTATGGTAAATATAATGATTTATAGAATTTAGCCTTTGCATGTTTTCTATACAGAGGTTAACAGGAATATTTACTTCTCTGTATCTGGAGCTGATTTAGCACTAGAAACACCAAAGTAAATACAATTTGCCCTTGAACAGTGTTATAGTTTTAAGAATGCAAGGCAATATCTTTATTTTGAAAACTGTGTGAGCGTTGTAGATAACAGGTCTCTCAATTTGCGCACATTAAGTAGACTTTTCATGTTGTTTTTAATGTTTTCTTTACAGTAACGCAGGTCATGATGTGTGACGCTGGAAGCAGGGTGAATGAAAGCACAACTTTTCCCTCCTATTTGTAAGAAAGGAAAGAGTGTGGGGGGGAGGAGGTTAAGTGTCTTAGCAGCTGTCATTGCCAAAGATAATTTAAAAGCTGTAAAAGCCTTCATTTGCCTTCAGGAGTTGTGACATATGGTCAGAAATAGTTTGAAGACTTATTGTCGTCTTTACTGGATGAGATTCAATGTGTTCTTTAATAAAGATCTTGTCACTCACCATCCTTGGGAAAATCCTTCAGAAATTGTAAAGCATATGTAAAGCAGACCAAGCCTCAGGATTGTTAATGGTTATCTTTTTTTTTTTTTTTTTAAGAAAGACAGTAAGCAGATTTTCCAGATTGAATAAAAGAAATATTCATGGAAAAAGTGAACCTTATTTTTTACTTGCAATCCATTTTTAAAATTTGACACCATCTCATCATGTGCATTAATGACAAGTTGTTCCTTACCCTGTTAATTAAAATTTCCAGTGCAAACTGTGCACACTACACATCACAGGATCATCCAATTGTGATTTGAAGCTCCTCCACGCAATTAGAGCTATCCATTTTGCCTGGGCCTCCCTCCCCCAATAGTTAAAAGATGTGGATGTCACATTTTGAAGGCATGATGATGCCTTTCTACCCATAGAAGCCCATCGAAATTTGTGAGGCCAAGAAAGCGACAGGCAGATACCAAATGACAGGCCACCTGATCAAGCAAAGTAAAGGCTAATAGGAAAGGGAAGACAATTGCCTGAGAACAGAAACACTTGGAACCAAAAATAGCCTCAATTGTATGTCTTAAAATGGTAATGAACAAATCTTCTCTAACTTAATTTTCCGAATGGAAGGAATATGAAACAGCATTGTGCCTGCTCTCACTCCCACTGCCTGCTGCTCCTGTGGGAATTTAGAATACAGCCCGACACAGTGAATATTGATCTCAAGGTATATGAGGTACCAGTGAGATGTGGCAAAGGGCACCTTTCTCATGCCTCTCAAATTTTGCGTAAGTCAGACTGATTTAAGCTTTAGCTGAATAAAATCCGGCAACTTTAACAGGCTTGACAAGAATTTATTGTGTTCCAGTAAGAAAATAACAGAGAAACATAATACTCCAATCATATTTTAAAGGTAACTTTGCAGTATAAAGTTATGGTGCTTGCATTGTAGAATTATGGTTACTTTCAGATTCAGTGTCCTTGGTTGTTTTGTGAATAACAATATATCACATAAAGAGGAAGTGAATCATCTGCATATGTAAAATTTCTCCCTGTCTCTAACTCTTAACATGATGCCACATTAGTGCTCATGGTGGGAACAGGCAGAAGGCACCATGCAAGCCTTTCACACTTTCATGATGACCATGTGAAGACCATGAGGAAAGTGATCCAGTAGTAGTGACAGACAGAGAAGCTGGGTAAATGTATTTTCACCAGGGTTTCTTGGAGCACAGGGAATAGTGAAGAGCAGTAAGGAAGACAGTCTTGATGTGACTCTTGTCCAAGGAGTTTATCACCCTCTGGATTTTCTTGCTTTTGTCACTAAAGTTTTCTGAACCTTTTGGGAGGAGGGAGGCTATCCAGATAACTTCTTGTAATGCTCCTTGCTTTGCTTCCAGGTTGGATGAAATCTGAGACGGGATCATGTAAAAATAAAACCATTCATTCCGACATCTGCTTGCCATCAAAGAAAAAAGGAAAAGTTACATATTTGCTGCAATATTCTGGATACACAATTTCTGAAAAATGAGGCCTGTCCAGAGCTGTCCTCTGGCAGGGGGACCAGCAGACCTGTCTGTTCAGTTCTCTACCTCCAGGTGTTGCTTCATACATGTCCATGGGCGCAATGGCTGCCATGTGCCACTCCGAACTCCATTTTTTCCATGCATGCCACTGCAGGAAGGAAAATGGTCTGTAATTGCTGCACTTCAGGGTTCTTTAATGTTTTTACCTGTTTTATTCTTTCTTCAAGTGCCCCAAACTTTCTAGAGCTTCATTCTTCCTGACAGGAGCTATGTTTTCCTGGCAGCGAGACCTGCCTAACCCTCAGGCTGTATTTTTTTTAGTCCTGATTTGCATACATTTGCAGCAACGCACCAATATAGGGCCTCCCATCTGCTTGCACTATTATCACTGAGTGGTAGGAATAACACAAGTGTTTGAGAAAGAGCTGCCAGACCTGCCTGAGATACTCTCCTCTCTCACACAGGGGCTGCTGCAGTGCAGCAACTTGAAACCAAACTTCTAGGCATGAACACCACTCCCCGTTGTGAAAAATGCCCCCTTCCAGTTCATGTAAGGGTTCAGACTGACAAATGTATTCCTAGAGGAGCAAAAATGTGATGGGAAAGGTCATCAAGAAGTAGCCAAGCAGTATAGGTTCTCAAAGATTATTGTGCTTGTGCTGGCAGGGAATTCCCTGCTGTCAGACAGGCATGTCAGATACCTGATTGGCAAGGTGGCCACCACTGCTATGTCCGTGGAGAAGGCTGCTTCCTAGTGCCTATCTCCAAGTCAGAACTATGAGATGGAAATTAGGAAGGAGTACATAGTAACAGAGATGTTTGCTGCAGAGAAGAAGGGGAATCTGCCTTGATAATGAGGAAAATAAATGCTTTTCTTTCCACAGCTACATCTTGAATAACTAGAAAGAGCTATCCAAGATGATAGTGAGGCAGTCATGTTTCATGAAAGATGAATCAATGTAGGCCCATGTATAGTGCCTCAGAAATTGCTCCAACAGGATATGCCTCACCATTTCTGAGATGCAGAACTTAAGCCCTAACAGTGTTCTGAATTACTTGAGATTTTCTCCTTATTGATGCTAATTTAAATCTTCTTGAGGAAGTTGGTAGTAAGTCTGTCACAGGCATAAAGTCACCCTTTTTATTTTTAACAAAGGGAATATTATACTTGGAAGCAAATCTTAGTAATTTTCTTTTGATTTTTACATGAATCACTGAGGTACCACTCCATGAATTAAATTAACCTTGCTGCTGCAGTAATATAGAAATTCATGTTCTCTGATGGCTTTTAATTCTTAGTCTATCTTTAAATGTTTGTTTTTCAACACAGAGCCAAGGCATATATATGACATATACTGACACAAACATATTACTAAGAACTTCTAATACCTTGTCCCATAGATACTTATTGTCTCATTAAATAACTTATGAAAAGGAGTTTGAATTATCCACACTAAATGATAGCTAGGAGACCTGCATAATGAATTTATAAGTTTATCCTAATCAAATGCTGTTTTCCAGATATAATTTCTTGACTGAGCCCTGGGCTAAGGATGGCTCAGTAGGGGGCTAATTATAGTGACGCTTCAAGTATGAAAAATAGTTGCTTTCCCTTGTGGGAAAGTTTCTGTAGACTACTAGGTCACGATAATGAAGCACTGTTTGTCAGTCTGGAAAACTGCAAGTAATAGTTGCTTTTTTAGAAGTTGATGTAGATGATTTTGATGAAGTTTGTGAAGTATTGGGAAATACTTGTCATTGCTTCCAGACAGTATTTCCAGGGAATAGGATAAATAGGCTACTGTACTTTATTTAATATACTATATTAGAAATGTCAGCATGCATGAGAATAACATATCACGTGGGTGAAAGATCCTTTGCTTTTAAAAGGAAATCAATATATAAACACTAAAATAAAGCCTCTTTTAAGTGTAATGGGGGACAACATTTTCAAAGAGCCTCCAATATGCCTACAAAGAACATTCACTCCAAAAATAGGTGCTATAACTGATCTTGCCATTCTTTTGTCCCTTACATTTTGGGTTTACACAGTGAGCTGTAACTCTGTAAATGCAAAGGAAAGTGGAACTTTTTTTTGTAGCTGGGTTCTGAATTATTTTGCATAGCTTTTGTTGACATTGCATCTAGTCTGTCTTAGTTTTAGTTAAGGGAATAGCTTAATATAGTGCTTTCAGTGAAGCATTTCTTTCTCATTAAACACTGCCAAAATTCGCAGTACAGAGTGTAAAGTTGATGAAAAAAATCCTGGTGTGTGGTTTTCTAACATCAGCTACATGTGATTGTAGCTCTCTAAGAAATGTAATAAGTCAGTTAAAAGTTATGATAAAACAGCATGATTTTCCTTAAATGTAAAAAAATAAATATCAAGGAATTTCTTTCTTACTTTTGGTTTTGTTCTGATAGAATCATCCTCATTTTTCTCTCTCTTTTTGTTTTTTTTTTAATTGTTACATCTTTGGTCATTCAGAACTGTTTCTTAGAATAGTTCTTAGACAAGTTGTCTGACTAAATCCTTCTAATTGTTATAGATTCTTGGGAAAAAATGACTTTCTTTTGCCTAATGAAATGTTTCAAAATTTGGCCTTTGAGAGGTATGGGCTTCTCTCTCTTTTACCTCTTACTGTAGGGTTTAAAGAGCAAAACGCTGATGAAATAAAAGGCCATTAGCAGGCTGGAATGAAGGACTGCTTTTCAGACTGCAATACATAACCTGAAGTGAATATCAGGAGAAAGAAATGCAGCAAAGATGGGAAACCACAGAAATGCAGTACACAATATTTGATCATAATCCCAGAATTCCTCTTTTACCTTGGGAGTGCTATGAATGGTCATTTTTGCTTCTGTTTTATAATCAATAAAACCTTTGCAGTCCTTATAAGGGACAGAGAAAAACCTCAGAAAAAAATATTTGCCTAAGTATGCATATTATGTATACACATTCTAGTATGATGAAACCACACACAGTGTTAGAGATGATGATAAAGTAGGCATTTGATCCTTGTTTTAGCATTGTTGATAATCTTCCTAGAACTTCTCTGCACAACAGGGTTTCTTTGCTACAAATTTTAGACCATATGCAATTTTGAAGAATTGATACAGCTCACTTATCTCTGGATTTAAATGCCGGTAAGAGCAGTTGTGACTTAGCATTTGAAAGTTTAGTTGAAAGAAGTTTGAAGGTAATAAGTGTATGTTTTTGTCCTCAGTGCCCGGGCATACCTGTGATGAGCTTTGGAGATACTGAGTTTTGAAGCAAACCCATTTCCTTTCCAAAGTACAGAAACCAAAACTGATGTGTAGGTCTCTACAGTATAAGCAAGGTATGAGTAACCCTGTCAGATTTACTCTTTCAGCATTCAGCAGACTACTTAAGGAAAGATATTAATTCATTTTTAATGTTAGGAAAATATAGTCATTAAAAAGCAGATAACATAAAATGCCAGAAATGCTTTTAACATTACACGAAGTGCACTACTTGCCTAAATAGCTTGCTACTTTTGGAGATCTAGATATGCTGAGGTATTAAATATTAAAATAGAGGTTGCTTTTTAAAATGCAGTGTTTCTTATCAGAAAAACAGTTTGAACAAGCAGTGCTGTTGTATAATGCATGATGTTGCTAATAAGAGTCTTGGAAAATAATTTTTCATGCTGTAAGAGTGACTAGCGTTCTGAATAAGAAAGATTCTCTGTTCATATTCTCTTAACACATATATAACAGTGCTGTCAAGCTGTGTGCAATTATACATTTGCAATGTACCCTGACTCACATGAAGTCCATTTGGGGCTTTTATCCTATTTTTGTTTATTTACTGGTTATCAGCTCTGTTAGAAGGCTGTACATAACCTTGATTGGAAAGTCATTCTCAAAGAGCCGTTATCAGTGCTTCAGTGTTGGTTTAGATGAATGTGATGGAAAGGTTCTGCATCATCTGAACTATGTCTGCTGTTATTTAATATTCACAGTATTGATTTGGATGACACAATAGGAACAATGCTTATTCAGTTTTCCAGTGATGCTAACGGTTGAACCTCCAACATTAAAGGAAAAGATTCTGAAATGTTGGTGAAACTATTGGGAAGAAAATGGAGGGAATTTAAACAAAAGAACAGTTTATTTAGGAGAAACAGCAGTGTAGCTACAGGCTAGGGAAAGCTTGATTATGTAACATCTTAGAGAAAAAGATTTTTTACAGCCACAAGGCATTACAAACTGAGCAGAAGTCAAAAATGGCATGATAGTGCCCCAAACTCCCAAAGTATATAGTGTAATGGATGAAGAGAAGCATTTTTTGAAAGATATATAAATATACATTGTGCTGTGATGCAGGGACATTTTGTCCAGATTTGGACACTGTTGAGAAGGAGCAGTTGCATATACTCCAGCCAGAGTAATAAGAAATATGAGACAATGCAACTTCTGAGAAAAGGTGAAAGAAACTGAAGTTTCTCAGTTTAGATAAAGTCTTGCAATATATAAAAATATATTTCATAAAATAAACTCAAGTAAGTTCTCCAAATTTAAGAAAGCAAAAGGAAGTAGGCATTGTAAGGCCATTGAAGCATTGAGATAAGAATTCATGGGCCGACAAGACAAAAATCTTTCATTGGTGGCAGATACACTGACAAATGGGAGATGGACAAGAGCTGTGTATTGAGTTCTGAGAGAAAATTCATTGGCGCAAGAGCGCTTCTTGTCCAACCAGATACCATTCTTCATCCTGCAGAAGGCAGTAAACCACAGTCTCACTTCAGGATGGACTTGGGATTGATTAGAGTGCCCAAACCTTTGACCTTTATAAATCAGTGATATTTAAACTTTACTGTGATTGTTTCATGTTACAAGCATATGTTAGTAAGAACTAAGTAGCGTAGCTGTGTGGGCTTTTAGGTGTGACCTTAAATCTATATTCAAATGGACAGAGAAACACACTTTTTATCTATGCAAGCATTTCTTTTAAGCAAATTCCTAAGGCACTGGAAAATTTTCAGACGAAATAACAAGGGATGTAAAGTAGATGGGAATAATGCATTTGATAACTGTGAGAATCTATGTGAAAGTTTATTTTTTGTTTGTGTGGTTTGATTTGTCTTGGTGACAGCATGCAGTGATATGGTTTAGGAACAGGTACAATAGCATTTTCAAATTAAGGAATAAAGCATCACTATTATGGAAAACTGAAGGTTTTTCAAATAGGCCATGTTATTATGTGTAGCTAAATGACCTGAGAGGAAGGGACATCAGACTGAATGGATCTGGATTCATTTTTTATCCTTGACTTGCCACTGACTTTAAACAAATCTCTTTGCTTTGTAGGCTAATTCTTTGGAAAGGAGTGCAATGAGTGCATCTCACTGCGTGTTTAACAACATGACCGACCACCCTTGTTCCACAGGGCATGTTAGGGAACTCTTATTATTTAATAACCACAACAATGTAAGGCAAAAAATGAAGGGTTGTAAGGTTAGTATTCACAGCACACATGTAGTCTGGTTAAACATGAGGACTTGCAGTGAAAGATTAGTACTATTCAGCCAGAATCTCCTTTGTTGCTTATTCTCTTTAAAATAATAATATTCTTCACTTACAGTGTTATACACACCAACAACAATGAAAGGAATTGAATAAGAAATTTTCACAATACTCACTCTAGTAGTCTGCATCTATTTCTTTTGTAATCCCAATCCTGTTATCTTTCATCTCTTCTATATGAAACTCTTTTTCAATAAGTACTTAATAATTAAGATGCAAACTTAATGCTTTGACATTGGACATTATGTGATAGCTCAAAAAAGGTAGACTTACTATCCCCAGACCATGCATATAGGTTTTATTTACATTTTGGTTCTGAGTCAGAAGTGTTGATGTGTTGATTTTATAATCCGTTGATTTTAAAGGTTACAATTCATAGTAAATGTAAACTTTCCAGTGATCCATTTGCAAGCACTGTAAGTGAAAATTTTGACTGCCCATAAAAGGGATTGAATCCCTGGAGGTAGTTTTTGGGTAGGAAAGTTCCCTACTGTCAGCAGCTCTTCAGCAGACTAATGCCTCCAACTTAATCACTTTTGCTGATTTAAGGGCCCACTTTGGAACTTATTGTGAGTCACAGTCAGGATTGTCAGAGTCAACAACACTTGAGACACTTTATGGGAATCAAAACTATTCTGGATTCTGGTGCATGCTTGACCAGTAGCTTGACTAGCTAGCATGAACTATTCAAGAAGAATATTTAAGCTTATAAGACTGTAATAACCTTTGTGAAAAAAGTTCTAATTGGATCTGAAATATAAGCAAAAGAAGTTAGTAAATGTCTTTGCTTTTATAGCAGATAGCATTTGAACTCCAGAAGAATAAATTGTAATTATTCAGTCTGTTTTCATTTGTTTCATTCCAATAATATTGATACATGGGATGGTGATGAATGCAAAGCCTGAGATGTTTATTAACACTTGATTGAATATTTACTACTGCTAGTACATCAGCACCTGTGGATCTAAAATCCTAACTTGTCCAGTTTTCTGTTGCAACTTTCAGTCTGCTCAAAATGTCTTATGAAGAAGACAGAGGCTGGTCTGCAAGTTCAGTTTCAGCCTTAGACTAACTTTTTTGAATTCAACAAAAAAAAAATAGAGGAAATGACCAAGGAAAGCTGAATTTGGCCACACTGAGATACAGAGAAGTAGTGTTTTCTTTAAACAGGTCAATTGACACTGCATTTCATAGGACTACATCAAAGTGGTAATGAAGCAATGAAGCTTGCAGATAATACTCAGACTGAAGACTTCAAAAACTGGCAGATTTCTTAAGGGGAAATATATATATATTAATATTTTGATACTGCTTTTAAGATTTGAATTATACTAATAAAATGTTTTTGTATAAGATGTACAAAAATTTATTAACCATTTGTAATTTAAATTTTTGTAAAACTTTTTTAATGTGACATACAGTTTCTCTTAATATTAATGTTTATTTTCTGTGATAGCCATTCACTATAGACTCTTTCAACTCGGTGTTTTGACATTCACATCAAGTTTCAGTATCTTGTAAGTTTCAAGTATCTTACAGTCACTGTGGATAACTTTTCACCATAATTTAAGTAACTGTAGTGTCCAAGCTTGTACGCACAGCTTCTCTTTTCAGTCAAGGAAGAGGTACCAGAGAGTAATTCTTCTCATTCTGAAGTACATATCTATGGGGTCAGACAAATTTCCTTCTGGTGTAGTGTAGTTTTCTTCATCGTCGTACATATCCAAACACTCAAATCTAGACATTTAACTTTTAGATGTCTGAAATTAGAGGAGAAAAAAACTTACCCCTGTAGACAATCAGTACTGCACAGAAAAATATTTATTTAACAGAAAAGCCTTACCTGGAATTTCAAATGTTTTTCTTTAAGAACTTCATAACTCATTGGTTGAATTTCCGATGAGATCATGCATTTTACTGAGAACAGCTTGGAGTATTCAACAGCTGAGAAACATTTTGGTTTTCTGCTCTGAAGTATTGGAAGTCGCTTATTCCCCAGATGATATTGTATGCCTATGTCGGTGAAAATTATACAGACATTTTTCATGGCCAATTTCTGAAGATTAAAAAGTCATACTTTTGTTTTTTATCAACAAAGGAAGTAGGTTTGGATTGTGTACTGTCTCTCAATTGGTAATCATTTATATGTGTGCCAAGGACAGAACTTAGCAAGTCAAAATACTTGGCTTTATGCAACTCGGATCTGTCAAATCTCATACACTGAACATGAGACTGCTGCCCTTCTGTTTTGGTTCTTTTCTTGTTTCTTTATCACTACACCTGTATATTTGCCATAGTGATATGGTTTCTCTCCTACACCACAAGAGCCTGCACGAACACTGCACTTCCTGGTCGGGGATCTACTGACCAGCTGCATATACAAAATTATTCAGGAAATAAATAAAATATCAACAGTGCCATACCACTGCCAAGGCATTTCTTGTAGCATGTTTTTCTTCAAAGGACCAACAAGAAGACATATTCCCTTTTTACAGTCCTGTGTGCAGTCATGTAGGTGTAGTAATAACATACAGAACACACATTATTTTCTGTAATAGTGTAGGAGAAAGCTAAGAAACATGTACATTTGTCTTTACTGCAGAGATAAAAATGGCAACTAAAGGTATGAAAAAGGCTCTTGTGACTCAGATCCAAACAATTTTCCGAGATTTTATGGCAATATGGATATAAAGAAAATTTGAAGCAAAAGTCTTTGATTCTCTATGAAACAGCTCATTCAATATATTTTGTAATTTGTAGGTAGCAATATATGTGGCTAAAAGAGGCAATGAGATGTATGAAAATACAGCAAAAAGAAATTGGTAAAGGAAAGAGAAACTATTACCCTTTAATCCAAAGCAAAACTACTATATTATCGCCCAAGACCCAAAAGCAAAACTGAAAGATAAATCAGTGAAGCAACTGCGTATTCCTTTCAGGGTGTGAAATGCACTCAGAAGTATTTCTTTTCTTGTATGCATAAAAAAGAAATAAATGAGATGTTCAAATAATGGGAGAATCTGCATATTCATCACTTAAACGGAAATGAAATTTGCTATGCGGTCATGAGAAGAGTTGCATTTCAGTAGCATTGATAAGTGATGTCAAAGTATACATTTTTAGGAGACAATCTGGTTGCTTTGGCAACTCAAGCAGTATTAGTCAATTCTGATAAGGCATTCTTCTTTCATTTCCACCTGTGGCCTTTGTCACTCTGTTTCCTAGTAACATCAAGTTGTTTTGGTAAAAAGTAATTAACATATTCAGTTGTAACAAGATGTACATAAATTTTATCATTCTTTATTGTTTCTTCTCGAGGCAGTATAACGAAATTGAAAAGTATGCTTTGTTTCCCTTTTTTCCTAAGCAAGCTAAGTGAATTACACTAAATTACTGAAGCATCTACATATTGAAGCCCATTAAAATAATGCAATTAGGTTTAAAAATGCCAGTTAGGATTGCTGCTTTAGATCAGGGGATATTGGTTAATAAGGGGAAAAATAGCCTCGAGTTATAATAAAATAAGAAATTCTTATTGTGTGAGTTTGAGAAACTTGCAACAATTCAGAGATACAGAAAATAGTTAAAAGTCCTTTCAAAGTGTAATTGTGAATAATTTCTGTTACAAATTACCTTGATTTATTTAACCATGCCTTAAAGTCCTGATAGTTCTAGGGCAGGAAAACCACTAACTTTTAAAAATTTTGTCTACAAGAATTATTGTAAGGTTTTATTCAGGTGGTTACTCATGTTGACACAAAGAAAAAAAAACCACATTCATGTGTATGCATGTGCTGAGCACTCTATTTTTCAAGATGTAAGGTTTTTTTCTTCCTGGCAAAGAAGTCAAAGCAGGGAAACTATATTGCTGGTGGCAGCAGCAATTCCCTGCATTGAATTACTCATTGCTTCAATACATTACAGGGTTGCAGAATGGCTGAGGTTGGACAGAGTCTCTAAAGGCCATCTAGTCCAACCCCTCTGCTTCAAAGCAGAGCTGGTGAGAGCAAGTTGCCCAGTATGGAGTCCAGCTGGGCTTTGAATAGTATCAAGGCTGGAGTCTCCATAACCTTTCTGGGCAACTTCTACCAGTGTCTAAACACCTTTACAGTAAAAGGTTTTTGTTGTTTAAGTAGAGTGTAGCAGTTTGTGTCCTTTGCCTTGTCTTGTCACTGGACACCACTGAAAAGTGTCTGGCTCAGTTTTCTTTACTCCCATCAAGTATATCTTGAACCTTTCTTCTCCCGTCAAAGAGTCCTGGCTCTCTCAGCCTCTCCTCATATGACAGATGCTCCAGTCCCTTAATCATCTTTTTGGACATTTTCTGGACTCTCTCTGGTGCTTCTGTGTTCCTTTTCTACTGGATAGTCAGAACTGGACACACCACTCCAGGTATGGACTCACCAGGGCTGAGCAGAGGAAAAGGATCCCTTTTGCTCAACCTGCTGGCAACACTCATCATAATGCAGCCTGCAAAAGCTGTTGGGTTTTTTGTTGCAATGACACACTGCTGGTTCATATCCAACTTCTTGTCCACCTTTGTCTGCAAAGGTTCTGGCCAGTCATCCCCAATCTGTACTTGTGCATGGGGTTATTCCTCCCCAGCTAGAGGACTTTACGTTTCCTGTTGCTGAACTTCATGACATTCAGGTTAGTCCATTTCTTAATCCTGTTGAAGTCCCTCTGGGTGGCAAGACAACCATCTGGTGTATCAGCCATTCCTCTTTTTTTGTATAATCTACAAATATACAGAGGGTGCACTCTGTCCCATCATCCAGGTCACATCCTTGCTGAAGTCAAGATAGAAATACATCCCCTGTTCTTCCTTCAGCCACACATCTAGCCATTTCACTGTATAAAGTTGTTGGTTTGTTCCCCTCCATAAATCCATGCTGACCACACTCTTCACCTTCTTGTCCCTCATATGTTTAGAAATTGCTTTCCAGATTATTTTTTTGTCATCTGCCCAGAGACTGAGGTAGGGTTAGCTGTTCCCCAGGTCCTCCTTCTTGCACTTCTTGGAGAAAGTTACATTTGCTTTCTTCCAGGTCTCAGAAACCTCCCTGTCTTTCCATATCTTAGAAAGATATTTGAGAGAGGTTTTGAGTGATGGCAACCAACTCTCTCTGCACCCATGGCTGCATCCCATCCTGATACAGATTGCCTATGTCCATTCAGTTTAAATGTTCCCTAGCTTGATCCTCCTCTACCAACCTTTTATCTTCCTTGTTCCAGTAGGTATCAGGGCAGGGATTGATGAAGGCTGGTCTTGCCAAGGTCATGCTAAGGGCACCTTGTCAAGGTGAAGAAGGTGTCGGACACCTCAGCCTTTGCCATGTCCTGTGTCACTTGGTACCCATTCCCACTCAGCACCAGGCCCACACTTTTCCATTTGCTGTCTTAAGACCTCTAGAAGTCCTTGATGCCTTTCCTCAGATTCAGCTTCTGGAGAGCTTTGGCTTTCCCAGCCAAACATGCCTTATTTTGAGACCAGCTAAAATCTGTAGGGGAAAAAATGCAAAATATGTCAGTGTATATGTGGATGTACATTTATGTGTATTAGTGTGTGTGTATACATATGAGCCTATATATTGTTATGTTAGTAAATTCTATTGACCGTTCAAACAGATTGAAAACAAATGTGGTCCCGTTCTTTGTATATCAGAGATTTCAGGAACCTGAAAGAAAGGACACCCTGAAAATTAGTGCAGATAAAAGAACGGATCTTTTAACTGTCTTACTGATTGCTGGTGTAGCAGGAAGTAACCACTCCATGTTCTTGAAATGTGACCTTCATGCCCTTGAAAAATAGGTGTCATGAAGTGATTTACTCATGGAATTAAGTTTAAATTTAAATAGGTGTAATTCAATTTGTAATGTAGAAACAGCAACTCAACTACTAATTAGTTAACACTTTATACATTTAGGTATTAGATCATGAACACAAAAAATAGAGTTTGTGTCCCTATGTGAAAGCAAGTTTGTACTCTGGAGTGCTGTGTGTTAGAGTGATGGTAACATATATCCTATTGATTATAATTTAATAGCACCAGTAAATAGTATAGAGAGATGAGAGTAATTCTCTTTCAATAGCTAAAACTGAGGGCAAAGAAATTAGAGAATATTTTTTTCTGTTGCATTTCAGACAGATGTATTAAGTATTTTCCATTTGCAGGGTTTCTTTGTTTTATGAAAAGTGAGAAAATCTGAATATATTTATTCACAAGATAAAGCAGTCTATTAAAACATAGTCAAAATATTTACCATTTTATGATGTTGCATAAATATATTTTAAAAGCCATCATGCACATTTGTTAAGTTTTTGGATTTGTTTTTCTTTCTAAATCTATGTAGTTGCTAGAAAGTCTTCCACATTGTCATCGTTGCATTTTTGATTGACCCTCCTTTTTTTATTAACACACTGTGATTTTATTCAAGTGTCCAGAAATGTGCCAGTCCTATTGAACTTGCTGAGTATTAATACTGATTTTGCTGGAATTTTTTGGTATGGAATCAAGTTCTCAAAACCTGTAAAAAATTAGAAACCAAAGAAACCTGTGAATTTTCGACATGGACTTTAGTTTTCTGTGATGTTCTCTGTACAACAATGGCATTGGGTAGAATAAGAGTTGTTCCACACTGCCATTGAATAGAGTATAATTTAAGTAAAATTAACTGTTGCACTTCCATGGTGAAAACATTTTCAGAAGTGTAAGTATGAATTTCTCTGACTTTGTACTATTTTTTCTGATTAGCCTGATAAAAAGTCCCCATGTTCTTTGGAAGACTGAAAGGGAAAAGGTCATTTTATGTTATTATATAGGAACAAGATGATTGCTTGCTATTATCACCTTTATTTTGTATTGTTAGTAATTAATAACGTAACATTATTTGTAATATTTATACAGTTTTATAAAAAGCAGAAACGGAAACATTTTCTTTAACTAGATATTTCTTATATTGGACTGTTGCTGAAACTGAACTGTAAAGGAGTGCAATGCAACTTGTGAATTGTGCACAAATGTTACATAGCATTTGTAGAAAATGAAACGCTACAATTTTAATTTTTTTCCCAAACTATTTCCTTCCCTAATAAAATATAATATAAATTTCTAGTAAAAATTTGTTCAAAATGGAAATACTAAAATATTGAATCAGTCACAATTTTTTCAGAGCACAACAGAAAACATATTTTGAATTTTGCTTTGCTCAGACTTGATTGCTACCTTTGAGAAGAGTTTGAAGGCTCCATGACCATAGAAAGGGACAAAATTCATGCAATAAATTATTACTTAAAAATTATTGCCCATCTGTAGTGGCATCATGGTGAGTAATGGACTCTTTTTACTCTTCAGGCCAAACTAAATTCACAAGTGCATTAATATTTGAATTTGATATTCTGGGCTAATTAAGTCATCAATGGGAAGTTTAATGAGAAAAGCAGTTTTAAGATCTTGATCCTGCCACCTTGTACTTACAAATAGGCTCTTCACTCCCTCAAACTAGATTCTTCCAAGTCTAAATCACTACAGGAAAGGTTGGTGAAAATTCAGAGCAATACTGAAGCAATGATAAACATGGGAACAACTTGTACACAGGAATTGAATACAAAATTATTATGTCATTTTGCACAGTAAAAATCATTGGTTCAAATGCCAGTGAGATCGGCAAAGGTCTTTGCTCTTTGTGGCAGTATTGAATTTGTGCTTGAAGCTGTTAGGAATGATTCAAATTCACATTAGCATATGTTCAAAAAGACTTTTTTTTTTTCTCAGCTTAGCTAGACGTGAGCACTACAATTCAGCTCATTTGATTTCCAAGCCACTTAAATTAGTCATTTTGCCTAAGTTGTCTGCTAGGATGTATTTGTAGATAGGAGACAGGAATTTCTAAAAGCAGCTAAATTATCTCCTTCAACTGCAGAGAAATGGCAGCAGTGAATGTACATATGGTAGAAGAGAAAGAAGAGATGCTGTATTGAGTTTGCATGGTCAGGTTTTGGTATCTGAGGGGCTGCAGGGGTGGCTTCTGTAAGAAGCTGCCAGAAGCTTCCCCTGTGTCCAGCAGAGCCAATGCCTGGCAGCTCCAAGACAGATACGCTGCTGGCCAAGGTTGGGTCAATCAGGTGCTAACACCTCTGTGATAACATATTTAAGATGGGAAAAAAAGATATTGGGCTGATGTAATGGCAGCCAGAGAAAAGCAGAGTGAGAATATGTGAGAGTAACAGCTCTGCAGACACCAAGGTCAGTGGAGAAGGAGGGGCAGGAGGTGCTCCAGGTGCTGGTGCTGAGGTTCCCTTGCAGCCCGTGATAAAGACCATGGTGTGACAGCTGTACCCATGCAGCCCGTGGAGGTCCACAGGGTTGCAGCTCATGGAGAAGACCCATGCCAGAGTAAATGGATGCCTGAAAGAGGATTGTGTCCCCGTGGGAAACCATTGCTGGGTGAGGCTCCTGGCAGGGACCTGCAGACCCATGGAGAGAGGAACCCATGCTGGAGCAGGTTTCCTCGTAGGCCTTATGGCCCTGTGGGGGACCCACACTGGAGCAGCCTGTGCCTGAGGGACTGCACCCTGTGGAAGAGTGACTCACATTGCAGCAGTTTGTGGGATGGATTCATACTGGAGAAGTTTGTGTAATACTGTGTCCTGTGGGAGGGGGCCCATGCTTGAGCAGGGGAAGGACTCCTCTCCCTGAACAGTGGCAGAAACAAGGTGTGATGCACTGACTGTAACCCCCATTCCCTGTCTCCCTGTGCTGCTAAGGGGGAAGAGGAGGTAGAGCTGGGAATGAGGGAGGGGTGGTGGAAAGGTGTTTTTAAGATTTGTTGCTTCTCATTATCCTGCTTTGGTTTTGTCAGCAATAAATTCAATTAATATCACCAAGTTGAGTCTGTTTTGCCCGTGACAGTAATCGGTGACTGATCTCTCCCAGTCCTTATCTCAACCCATGAACCTTTTGTTGTATTTTCTTTCCCTTGTCCACTTGTGGAACAGAGTGATAGTATGGCTTTGGTGGGCATCTGTCATCCAGCTAGGGTCAAGCCACTACAGATGTGATCGCATGTGACATGGAATTCTTTTGGTAATGTCATGATCATACTCATTTTGCCCAGTGTAGACTTGTCTACATCAGATGAATCCCCTGCCTTCCACCACTCTGCGATGTTGTTTATCTCCTCTAACTCTGAACGTGCTGTAGCTTTGTTATAAATGTGGATAGCCCATATGTAGACACCTACAATGAAGTGAGATAAATAGTGGAGTAAATAAATCCTTCCTTCTTTGCCTCTAAAATTAAAGTACATATTTACAAGAAAGGCCATTGATTATGTTATAGTATAGAGAGTCAGAAGTTTGGTACTGAGTTCCTTGACAGCCTGGAGGAAGGCATTTGATACAAAATCTCTGTGATGGTCAGCAGCTGATCTTTCAGTCTCTGTTAATGGCAAGGGACAGTTTACTATGACTTTGACTTTCCAAAGATATCTGTGATTATATTCTAGAGTAATACTTGTTACGTTGGGGATAAAAAGAGCCAAAACCTGAATAAATTTTGGCTTCATTATCTCAGTTGGTTAGAACATAGTGCCAATAATGCCAAGGTTGTGAGTTTGATCCATGTATGGACCATTCGCTTAAGAGATGGACTCGATGATCCTTGTGAATTCCTTCCAACTCCTTCCAGAATACTCTGTGATTCTGTTGTGGTGTATCCTCTTCTCCTGGAGGTCATACTATGATATGAGGTTCTTTAAGTGACCCTAAAACACTTTTTTGCCACTGTCTGCTGGTCAGTAACAAAGCTGAGATTAATTCCTGGTTCTCTTGCAGCTCGTTTAGTTTTGAATGGTGAAGGAAATTAATTTACTCACTATCTGCTAAAACACTGCAGCTAGGTGAAATGAAGAAAAGAACTATAAATATCTGTGTGAATATGAATATATATTTCTATTATTAAAAAAAAAAATAGTGTATCCAGAGCAGGTTTAGCTCTGCTTTCTCCTGCCAGGCCCGGACTGCCCGGACAGGGGAAAAAAACCCTGAAAAGACAGCAAGAACTCAAACGAAACTGGACTGAATTAATGTATATATATATATTCCAACA
>JAOXXN010000001.1:42787838-42814728 GCA_026770055.1 Myrmophylax atrothorax | reverse complement strand
AAAGCTGGGAATAAATGGTCAGTTTCTCAAAGGAGAAAGGATCTGCTTAAGTGTGAGATGAAACTCGTGCTCTTTAACCTCTTTATGAATGACCTAAATAAGAAAAAACCAAACCAAACCAAACCAAACAAAAAACCAACAAAAAAAAAAAAACAAAACCAAAACCAAACATAAACCAAACAAACCAAACTGAACTGACTAAGTTGTTGATCCTGTCAAATTAAGGGAAATGAAATTAAAATAAACCTAATTAATCTATATTTAAGATACAGCTGTATGTAATAATATGACTGTGAGTACACAATGATGATCTATAGATTAGATGCTACTTTTCTGGAAAGAGTTCTTAGAGGATTGTTATTAAATCTCACTTCTCAACAGCTATGAAAAAGATAAATAAAACTTAGGGGACTTTTTAAGAATGGCCAGTGAAAAAGAAGCATCTTGAATATTCAATTCAATCACCCTCACCTCTAAATAAAAAAAAATGGAAAAAGGTCATTGGAAATATAGACTTCCATACAACCAGAATTATTAAATAGACTAAGAGTACTCAACACAGAGAGGAAATGATTGATTGAGGTCAAAGGAGATTCTGGAGATCTCAATAACATACAGAGAAAATAGCCAAGTCGTTATAGGTCACCTTGTTTTATTGTATAAGGAAAACATACTGACATTCAATTAAATTGTTGGGCATAAAGTCAGAGAGAAACACAACTGCCTTTCTTCCATGACCAATGATTGTGGAACAAGTATAGAGATCACAGGGTGTTGCTATGGCCAGATGTATAAAAGCATTCAAAGTGCAATTGCATATCTTATCAGCATCAAGTATGTTAAAACTGCAGTAAGGGCATTATGTCATTATATACTGGAGATCAGGTTATCCTTAAACCACTTACTGTTGGAAAAGTTTTGAAGGAAAGTATCACTATGCTTTTCCCCGTTCTTCTATTTCTCTAGGTATATGCTGTTTACTCTAATGGTCTATGCCTCTGGAGGTTAAGTAGCTCATAGACTGGCTTCTATCCATTTTTGCATTACTCCTTGCAGAGCAGATTGTCTAAATCTGGCTACATAATGCTGAGTATCTTCTCAGCCCCTTGTAGTGTTCCTATGCACACAATTCATATTTTGTGTCTGTGTATGTGCATGCAGTTTTTAACTAACTGTGACTGAAATAACGTGAAGATTGTGTTGCAACCTGCCAGAACAGGCTCTTCAGGCAGGCTGTGGAAAATATTGGTCGCATGGCAGCAGGACTCAGAAGTGATTATTCCTCTACTCATCAACCAGCAGGCCATTCTGGAACACTGTGTTCACTTTTAGGATACTCAATATAGAAGAGACATTGTCATATATTGACATACCATCTCCCAGGACCCTTAAGCCTTCTTCAGAGCTGCTGCAGTTGCATGTTGTTGTTCCACCCCAGGTGCAGAACTTCCTATTTGTCTCTGATGAATTTCATGAGGTTTATGATGGCCCTTTTCTCCATCTCTCTTCCTGGAAGTAGCTCTGACCTCAAGCAATCAGATGTTCTCCCACCTGTCATTTGTTAGCTTACTGGAGGTTTGTTCTGAACTGTCATTCACATCACTGACAGAGATTCATTCACTCATTCAGTTGTTTCATTAGTCTCAGAATCAGCTCTTGAGAAATAGCACCCCAAACCGGTTGTCTGTTAGACTTTGAACTATTAGCCTTGATTCCAATTTGCACAGCCAGTTTTTCATCCACCCTGTAATTCACATATTCAGTGCATCTGCCCCCACTTTTGCTACAAGGAGACTCCTCACAGAAAGCAATCAGGCTGGTCAAGTGCAGTTTGATCTTGGTGATTCTGGGATGGCTATTCACAGTCACTTGTTGTCCTTAACGTGCTCAGAAGTGGATCTGTGGGGACTTGCTCCACAAGCTTCATTCACAAGGCTTTCATGTTTTCAGATGAAATATAAACCAAAGTAAAAATTCCCTTCTAAAAATTCTTCTTTCATGCCAGTAGAGTTATTTTAGTTTGCATTTTTATTTATTTATTTATTTATTTATTTATTTAGTGAATTATGTAATATGCATAGAGTATTCTAGATAAGGTCTAATATTCTTCCTTACAAAGTTGCAGTAATACTTACCTTCAATTCTGCAAAAACATAGTGTGACACATAATGAATGCATGTTGTAGCCTTCATTATGCTGGTGTTTTTCAGTTATCCTCTCTTCCACAAGTAAACCTATTTCTGTCAGATCTTCTGCTATTCCCTCTCAGTAACTATTTTGTGACTATGTTACCTTTTATCCTTAGTCTGTTATCCCAAAGATTCACATCTCCCTGTTTGGTATTCTTATCTTCCTGTCTTTTTGCTTGAATATTGTTCATTAGTGTGCTCCTGCTCTTTATGCAAAATAGCTAGTTAAAATATTCTTAAGGAACTCTATGAGTTTAAAATATTAATTCTTTAAAAAAACCCCAAACTCTAAAACATACAATTTTTTTAATATTCATCCCAAAGAAATATACATATTTTTTCTCTTTCTCATAGATTTTACACTTGCTGATGTCTAGTGATATAAAACACTGTGCAAGACGCTGATGTTTCTTGCTAGACAAGATGAAATATCTGAAAAAAACGAGACAGAATTACAAAGCTTATTCTGACAAAAAACTTGGATTGGATAAGAGGAAACAGAGGAGCAGCTTGTCACAATTAGCATCAACAAAAGAAGACAGGTCGTCTCTCAGTCAACAGACATGTCAGATATGTTGAAGATACTTGGCTTATTTTTCCCTTGCCATGAAAGACCAAGAACTACACAAACTTCTTTGAAACTGTATGGGTGCACCTATTTTTCAGGCCCCAGAAGAGATTTAGGAGAAGGAGAGAGTATTTAGGAGTGTCTAGGTTTTCCTCTTGGTGCCTACAAATGTAGCACAGTAGTGTGTTGTGGTTGTAACTACAGAGGGTCTAGGTACAAACTGTGGCTGCACCCAGCACCAAGAGATTACTGGTATAGCTGCCCTCACAGGGCAGGTGGGATCACAGGAGAGAAAAGACACGCTGTATTGCAAGGCTCTGGTCTGTAGGGATGCCTGACATATCTCACTGGGGATCAACACCTCCAGCTTGACAGGATCTTGATCCACACTTTCCCAAACTATCTATATTATTTGGCATCCTATATATAAAATAGCTATAGTAGCAAAAAACAATGGTGCATGTGCACTAGCAATAGCATTTTGTCATTAGTTCAGTGTGAGTTCCATGATTTAATTCAGCAGCTAAGGCACAGCATGATTTTTGAAAAACTCACCTGGCATTCAAATATTAGCACTTTATTTTCTGGAATTATCAATCAAGAATAATTTTTAAAAAACATTATAAATAGAAAATATGCAAAAAGTATTGCCTTGACTACACTTTCCAAATGTTATTTTCACATATAAAGAAAGCCTGAAAAAAATACCAAAACATTTCGTTGTGGCTAAAAGATTTATTATCTTTCTATGCTTTCAGACAAAATACTAGCTTACAACATTTAAATTCAAACAGTGTTCACATCAATGAAGTGGAAGTAAAAGTAACAGGGTTATTCGGTTCTTTTATAATTGTGTGAAAGGAGCAATCACGTAACGTTACTAACATCAAGTTCTTAGGTCAGGGAGCATTTAGAGACCTACCATAAAATGAAGAGTAATATAGTGAGGATTTCAGTAAAATAGTAGAATCAGCAGTTCGTACTCTATTTAACTGGAAAAGGATGAGGTCTGCCTTGGGAACTAATGCTTCTTAACAGTATTTGGGCAGAGAGCCAAAAGGAAAATGCATTTCAGAAAGAGAAAGACAGGCCAGTAGTCAGTAGGATAGGTAATCACAGCAAGCCACCCTAAAGCAGCTAAATCCAGGATTTTAAATTGAGAATGGATGAGACTTTCAAGTCCTTGTGGTTGAAACTAGAAATCAGTGTTATATCTATCAGATTAGTAGTGAAACAGAAGCTTGAAGTTTAGATTCACTTACTTTCCAAAGCGAAAATAAATTTACATAAATAACATAATGGTTTAAATATAAATGTTTTCATAAAAATACGGAGTTCGATATTCAGTTAGATCTGCATGGGCTTTGCAAGATGTAACTGGAAGATATATTACCTTAAGGTTTTGTCCATCCCTTAACAGTCCATGCAGAGCTCACAAAATCAGTTTGTTATTGCTTCATTTTATTGTGTAGTTCCTTCATTTAAAATTTATTATAAAGAGCAGTTGATTGAAGTACTCTTAAGTTTAAATGCACATTATTGCCTCTTCGTTGTTTTCTTCCTCAGGTTGTTTTCAACTTTAATCCAAGATTATAAGTGCTCTCATAATAAGGAGCAAACTCTTTAGGCATACTTTAGGGATTTTTTTTTCTCAAAAATAACCACATTCCCAAGTTCAAACACATATGAAGGTTATGTTGGAACATACACTGGAACAAAAGTCTGTGTTCACACTGATGAAAATCTTACTATAGTAGCAGTAAGTGCTCTTATGAGATGTGAAGAGCAAAGATAACACCTGAAAACTGCTGGTATTAGAAAGGGTGATAATTCAGGTACAGATAATATTAGAATATTTGTTCCATTTTAAGAAATATTTTACATTACTTTTGACTCATATAGATTAATTTTGGTTCTCATATGTTAGCCTTTTAAAATAGAGTAAGTCTTGTATTTCTTTTTTTCATATCTATGAGCAGCATCCAGAAGAAGAAATCTAAGCATTTCCATTCTAAATCCATCCTTTGATGCCAAGCATGTTAACTTCATACCTTTCTGTCAACTAAGAAGTCCCCCTAATCTGTTGCTCATTCCTCGTTAAAAAGGTAGCTTAATGCGATTATAGAAATACATGATTTTGCTGTTTTGATACAAAAGATTCATCCCACCATTGAAAAACTATGCATTTCTAAGATACGGCTTTGTAGACATTCGATTTGTATTAATTTATCTTTAAAACATTTTAAGCAGAGTTGTAGCAGTCCTTCAATCATACTAAAAATAGTTCTTTTCAGAGAGAGCTTCAGAGAAATCTTGTATGCTACATATCCTTTACAGCACCCTGTTACCTTCTTAAAAGCCCAGTCTGCATTGTATCTTAGTAAATTACCAAACTACGATGAAATTTCTCATTTGGAAAATGCAGCAGCCAGCATTAAAAATTTCACAGCATCTGTATTTTTTCTTCTGCATGTACAATTTTATTTGTCACTGAAAGTGATCATGTAACCATAGATGTCCCCAAAAAAATAAATGAATAGGCATATAGGTTATCAGTTGATCTTCAGAGTTGAAAGATTCACAATATTGTAAATTACTAGTGATGTTTTCAAATATTATGATCACTGAGTTTTGATTTTAGAACTTGTCCTTAAATTCACTTTACTTAAATTCACATCTATAGATAACAAAAATATATGCAAGCAGACCTTTTTTAAATAAGTTCTTGTGAGTTCATTTTGTTATTTTATCATAGTAATTTCCATAGTAAATTCTGCCATCTATTTTCATCTTTTTGCAACTTAATATCCATCTTACTCTAGTCTAAACACTTACTCTGTGTAAATTTACACAAGCACAGATGGAAGATAAACACACAACTGTATCAAATGCATGTAGTACCTAACGGGGAAACTTAAATTACTTATGGTTTTCTATTAGGCATGGTGGAGGCATTGCACTCTTTGGTTTTTCTACAAGTAACCAAACAAAAAGACTGAGCTAGTACCTGGACATTTTCAAGTCAAGTGCTGACTCTAGTGTGAAAGTAGAGAATTACCCCAGGATCTTTTTCCCTCTGCCCTCACTAAAAGAATACAGTGTATTTTCTAGACAAATATTCTGAAGAATTGAAATAAATTTTAAGCATGTTATCCTCATACTCACTTTTGTTTGTCTCATCGCTTATTAAGACTAGCAAGACTTGAACTGTGCTTTATTTTGGGAAAAGTATCAAAAGCTGCTAATCCAGATCTTAGTAAAGGTCTTAAGGGATAAATGTACTTAGCTCTCCTGATTTATATTGTAAACGTGCTATAACTTTTCTGCTGAGATCAGCTGTTCTACAGGTTCATCTTTTTTATCTTCCTGAGTAAACCATTAATGAAGTAATTGATTATGAGAGATTATATAAACAGTTAAATTTTGAACTTTTTTGCCACCAGTTCAAATGAGCTGTGTATATTATGCTGCTAGAAAAATAATGAAAAAGAACAGAATTTATCAACCCTTTTTATCCACTATATCCAAAAGCAGTATCAAAATGAATTATGTGGCTTTCTGTTTAATGTTTCTTTTACTTTTATATTATTTTAAAAGATATTCTGTAGGCACAGCAATGACATGCAAAGATACAGTAATATGTAAACAATAGAAGTTAATTTCACAGAGGTCTTTTGTATGCGTCTGTAGGAGAAATAAAACAATACTTCCAGCAGGAGAGAAAATTGTTAAGTGTTGTCCATAAAGACTCATTTAAACAAAAGCTCTGATTTTCTGAGATTGTCTAAATATTTTCAAATCAGTAGCCTTTCCTCCATAGCATTGTCTGTGTGTTATAAATGCTGGTGCAGCACAAATGATCTAGTAAATGGACTGGAGTTGGACCAAGGGTTGGATTTGATGATCTCGGAGGTCTTTTCCAACCCAATCGATTCTATGATTCTATGATTCTATGATTCTATGAAATGCTTGTATGCTTTCTGTATCTGTCTTATGTAAGATATTTAACATACCTTATGTGTCTTACATATGTTAAGCTATTCCACAGGACATCGTTTCAGGAGGAGAGGCTAAGAGAGAACCAACCTTTGGCATTAAATATCCTGCCTGGAATTCATCTCACAAAACTTTAAGCAACAAACAGTTATTAAAGATTTCAGCAGTAATTTAGTTAATAGGAAGAGAGTGGGAAAAAATAGAAATAGCGTAAGTTAAAATACTCTATCCTAAAATGGTCATTAAGAATAGACTGCCTTTATAGGTATTGACATTGACAATTAAGAACATTTATACAGATAAACATAGATGAGATATATCCAGAATGGATAATATGAGTCCCAGAAAATATGGATTAGGTTCCCTCAGGCAGAGGTAGAGAACTGAACTTGGTTCTCTTTCATCTGGAGTAAAATCTCTATCCGATGAAATATTGACAGAGAAGCATCTTTAAAGCACATATTCACACCAGACACTTAAGGAAAGTAGCAAGAGAAATACTGAATTTGAGCTCAACATGTGTGCCAGAAGCCTGCCTGTTTACTTTGCCCAGTACATGTGCAGCCTGAGTGCTCGGAATGGGAGACTGGTGCTGGAAACACCTGTGGTTGTTCTGGTCCCTGAGGAAGTTTTGTACTTCTGGTGTTAGGCAGCGTTGTTCTGTGGGGTTTGAGCAGCTTAATTTTTGATGCAGGCAGCTGAGAAAATGGCACCCAAACATTTATGTCCCATTTGGGATTTTTGTGTTAATGAACTAAATCTGTTCTAACTCTTTCTTAAGTCAACTGGGAATAAGAAGTCTTTGTTTTGCATATTATTTCCAATTTATTTGGAAAGGGATTCTCGCCATGCCTTATTGCATTCCCAAAGGATGGTCAAAAGAAACAATGTTCTTTAGTTCCTAGAAAAAAGAGCTGGGGTTTTGGGGAGTTTTTTGTTGTTTGTTTTGTTGTTGTTGTTGTTTGGTTTGGGTTGGGTTTTTTGTTGTTGTTGGTTTTTTGTTTGCTTTAGTGTTTGGGGTTTTTTGTTTCTTTTGGGTTTGTTAAGGAAGTGTATCCAGAGACTGTGAGAATGTTTAAGTACGTCTTTAATAAAGAAACACACAATAGGACAGTTCCTTGCTTTGGCCACTAAAAGCAACAATTGTAGTTTAGTCATTGAAATTGTGTCAATACACTTCATAAAAGGTATACTTCTCTGTACTTTATGTAGTTACTTTTATGCTCTCAGGTATGTATATAAGTGTTTCTGCATAGTACAAGAAGCCTGATAAGCTTGTTTTGGAACGTGCATTTGAATTAGTCCCTTGAAAATTGGAACACATCAATCTAACACTTCCAATCGCATCTCTTATTTTTTAGTCCTCAGTGGTGGTTTTGGAGAAGGGAGACTGGGAATCATCACTTAACACAGATTGTCTTGTAATTTACCGAATGTCATAATAGCTTCATTAATGATCCATACCTTTCCTTCTCCTCTCAAATAATTTCATAGTGAGTATTTAGAAAGATAGCAATTTCCCAACTAATTCTGATCTCTGACATTAATTTTAGTCTCTGTTATCAAGCCAAGGAATTGGCTACATTTTCTTTAGTCCTAGACTGCACTAACCAATAATAATAAAAAAATATGTATGGGAGGGTTAGTGATAAAGAACAAAATAGCATACAGAAAACTAATATCTAGTGGAGCAGTTCAGATGTCAATATTTTATGCCATTATATTCTCTCTCAGATCATTAAGCAGCTGATGACACTGAAATGGAGCAGAGAACTGCTTTGGCAGTATTTTGTCTGTAACTATTATGTTTCCCTTCCTAGACCATTTGCAGAAGCATTGGGTGGAGTTCTTTCTTGCCCCAAGGAAAACTTCCTTTACAATTTCATAAATAGCTGCTGAATTAAATGCCCAGTGATTTTCAAACTTTCTGGATATTTATGGGCTGAGTCACTCAAAGCTTTACAAATATACAGACATTTGAATAAAGACAACTAGTGTTTTTTCCACCTTTTCTTCTAAAGGAGAGAGTATGTGCAAGGCCACAAATTGAATACAGCATATGTATTATAACATTAAACTGGGAAATGTGAAAACACTAAAGTAAAATGGTACCAAAGTACCCAGAAAGACAACACGATGCCCAATAACTGTAATAGTACCATAACTAATAAAAACTCAATCTGTAAAACTGTGATCTAATAAATAGAGGTAAAAAATATTTTAAAACAGGCTTTCAAAAGGGATCTAAGATATGCAATATAAAAATATCTACATGTTCCAGAAGGAGGAACCTGGAAAGAAGAATTTTA
Source organism: Myrmophylax atrothorax (assembly GCA_026770055.1). Lineage (NCBI taxonomy): Eukaryota > Metazoa > Chordata > Aves > Passeriformes > Thamnophilidae > Myrmophylax > Myrmophylax atrothorax. Next base: position 42,805,666 of record JAOXXN010000001.1, on the reverse strand, counting down.
ATAGGAAATTAAATAAAATGCTGGTACATTTTGGGTTAGGCTTTAGAGCCAGTGCTAGGATGGATTTTAGGTATGCAGTAAAGTTTTAGAATGTAAGTTTGAGAGGTGAAAAAATTATAGGATTCCTGACATATAAACATGATTTTGTCATATAAAACGCTCAAATTGTCAGTGGGACTGCAATGTTTGTATTCTTGTGTGTCCTTCCCATTTTCAGTGAATCAGTAGAATTCCATCAAATTCTGCTCATCTATTTCTCTGACGCATAAGATGCTTCAGAAAATATCAGCTGCTTTTTTTCTGAGAGGTCTTTTATCCCAATGCAAATAAAGGGTGATGCACTAATCATTCTTCTAAAGCCTTATGACTGAACCAAAATGGTGATATAAGCAAGAAGTAAAATAATAATAAGCTGACTAGTTAAAATTTGGAGTAGGAAAAAAATCCTTTCAAATTTCAAATTTCAAAATAAGGTGATGAAAGTGCAGACCTTTGCTTTAGGTATCTGTTGGACTGAAGATAAAAAGAGTCTCCCCCAAAGAAAACCAGCCTCCTAGAAGGAACTTCAAAGGTTCATGTTCCCCATTTTGATCCCAGACAGAATCCTTACATACAACACTGCACATCTAACCTTAGATGATTTTTGACAATTTCCACAATCTATTTCTGTAATCAATTATCTTTACTCTTGAAGAATGTTTATATTTCTTTACTAATACTTTCTTGCTAGAATGTAATATCATTTTTATTTCTTTTATATACTGAGAGCATGGAAAATAGCTTATTTCCCTTATCTTTAGAACTGCTTCTTAATTTTGAAGACCTTTCTTATATTCCAACTTCAGTCTTTTTATTTCTATGAAAAATAAATCTGGTTGTTTCTGTAGATTATGATTATTAGACATCTGGTTGCTCCCCCGTAGGATCTCTAATTGGCCAATTTTTCTTTGAAATGCAAGGTCCAAAAGTAGACTCAGTAGACAGAGCAGGCTTTGCCAATCCCAAAGAATTATTACATGTGGCTTGCAAAAGTATTTCTCTTTATACATCTCAGTATGATAGCCTCTTACCAGTCAGCTGGCATTGACAGCTTACTATCAGCTGAGAATTCATTATACTCCTTATTTTTCCTTTTACAGCTACGTCCCTGCCAGTTGTTTCCCATCTAGTATTTTTGCAACTGTTTATTCTGCGTCACTGAAGAAACTTGCATGTTTGGGGGTTTTTTCATAATGAATCCTATCCAGTTTCATTTAGACCACTTTGCTAATTTTTTGATCTTCTTTTCTAACCCATTTTTATTATTTTGATGCCTGTGAATTCAGTAGATATATTCCCTGTTCTGTCACCTTCATTGTCAGTGAAGAATGAAGACTATTGGTGTAGCACTGTGTCTATATGTGTTGATCATCATATACCTTCCAGTTTCACAATGAACGATTGATAACTACTCCCTGAGTTCAGTTCTTAAACTGATATTGCATGTATCTTAGAATAGCTTTGTCTGTAACGTTCTTTGTGAATAAAAATGTCTCACGAGGCAATGTCAAAATCATTTTTTAAGTTAGTATGTTTTCTGCTATTCTGTTTTTCATAAGGTCTTCTTCTTAGTAGGAAAATTGATTTGGATTTGCTTTTGACAAATATATGTTGGCTTCTGTGTGTCTTCATGTTGCCTTTCAAGTTTCTAAAATCCTCTATTTCCTCCAGTATTGTTCGAGGCACTGAACGTAAGTTGAATAGTTAGTTTATAATTCCTTCTCTATTCCTTTTGCCACTTTCTAGAGATATCTTGTGCTTGACCTTTTTTAATCTTCTGAAATGTCATCATTTTCTCAAATTCTAAAAGATAACCATGAATGCCTCTGACATTGTTTTAGTCAGTGTTTCATGTACTCTAAGACAAATGTCCCAAGATTCAGTTCATTTGACAACATCTAATTGAGTCACATATTCCCTCCTCAGTTCTTTTTCTGTTATCACCTGATTACTTGTCTCTCTGTTAAAAATGTTATCTGCCTAATACCTACCTGGTAAATGCAGTAAACTACTTTGTTTTCTCCAGTATGGATGAGATAGGCTTGAGCTTAAGAAATCAATGCAGACTGATCCTCAGTGTTCTTGTGGCTTCTTAATCAAAATTTGAACTCCTGCTTACAGATGCTTTTCATGCTCAGACAGGACTAATCTCTCTCCAGACTGCCATTACAAAATTTTCTAAAAGCAGACAGAAACTTCTTTAAGGTCCCTGATAATGTTGGTTTGGTTTTGTGTATTTTCTCTCTTGCCCTCCCTCTTTCTTCCTCTCTCTCTCTCCCCCCCCCCCCCTTTTTTTTTAATTTTTATTTTAAACTCATATTCAGTCACAAAAAATAAACATCTCTAAATTATCATTAAAAGTAGGATTCAGACTGTGATTCAATCACCTCATTGCAGTGACTCAATACACGTGCCTAACATAAAGGCTCAGGTTTTTCTGATACATGCTACAAAACCCAGAACACCCTTTTAACACAGGACTTTGGTCTTCATGTGTCAGTTCAAGTCAGGTATCTGATACCATCTAAAATGTCCCACAACATCCTGCGTGACTTCCACTGCAAATTCAGAAGGTCATGCATCTCACATATGTCTTCTATCTTATTTGATAGCTCATGCAGATATCCCAGGTATGCCAAAATATCTTACAGGCAGTTTGGCACCTGTATTTAGACAGCTGATTTCCCCACATGCACACACCTGTAGCCCATAAATTAGGTGTCTGATTTACAACTTAAATCCTACCTCAGATTTCATAATAATTGATTTATTACTGGTTGGAAATAATCTCATGAAAAGTGCTTGCATGCCTTTTCTTCAGAAACTGTTCCACATTTATATATGTTTGCTTATTTTCCTGTGTTCTTTAGTGTTGGGGAAATTAAATAAGAACACTCCTCCCCCAGACTGTTTCTGAAACTTAATCTTCTTGCTTCTCTTTTGTATACTGAATTCATAATCCTCTATTTGTGACACACAAACTGGTTGCTGTGGAAATAATTGCACTGTTACAAACCTGATTAAGAGCTCAGGTAGAGAAGCAGCTGAAGAAACAAAAAGATTGTTAAAGATTCTACTTTGTCATTAATATATCTGGTAAGGAATTCAGTATTAATGCACAATTGTTTCTGAACAGGATTGCTTTTTCTGAATTTCTGTAAGATATGTGATTCTTTTTTCATCATCAAAATTCTTCATTCCCCCATAATTCTATGTAAATATCTTTAACAAGATAAAAATAAACAAAATATATAGAGAACATATATAATACAGAGAACAAAAGTGTTTCCAATATGTATTCTGAAGCAGTAGAAAAACTCCCTGAGCTAGAGTTGCTGCTGGCATGAATTATTTCTACTCCTTTTGCTGCAGATTAAAACATCGAAAAGTATTTTTCTCTTAATCCTTTTTTTTCAGGTTAGTGACTTTTTTCTCTTTTTTTAGTTTTTTTGTTTTGAAAAAGCATATGGTTTTCTTCATGTATGATAAACCTAAAATTAATCTGAGGGGGGGAAAAATGAAACAAAGTAAAACTAGATCACTTTAATAGAAAACTGCAATAGAGAAAAAAGATTTCTTAATTCCCATCCCAAAAGCACTTCTTACTTTAGGGTAAAGTGAGTAGTGTTCCTCATTTGTCATCATATGTAAATAATATTGGCAGGCCTATTTCTTGTATGCTGGGAGCACCACTAAACATTCAGTCATAGAGGTTTACACTAAAACACTTTGACAGCTTGCAGACGTTTTAACCCAAAGACAAGTATCTCTGTGTGACCACTAATGATTCTGATGCATGGAGAAGCAGCAATTGAGCTGAAACAGTAAGAGAAGCAAACAAAGCTACTAAATTAAAAGTAACTATCAGATACTTGAAAGCATCATTGATGGTTTCTCTGCAGTAGGTGTACACCCTAATTGTGAAGCCTGCAATCCAGATCCTAAGTGCATATGATTTATTTGTACTTAAAAAGTAAATCATGTTGATGTTCTGTGCATTACTTTGGCTAAATGGATAAGTCAAGAGGAGATGAAGTCTGAGGTTTTGCTTGATCAGGTGAGCTTAGCAAACAAATGTTAGAGAATGTTAGAGAATCCTTAACACTTAACTGAACTGGCTGATCAAGTGTAATTAATGTATCTTGAGTTGTAAGTGGAATACAGCTTTAAATACACAGCATCTTCTAACTGTAAGGGAATATTACATTCGCTGTTTGAGAAACAACTATGTTCAGCAGTCCACCAAACAGCAAAGGAATGTGTTCCCAACATGGATGAATTTACATTGCAGTCAGGTTAACTTGTTCTCATTTCTTTATTTGTTTCACTTGTCAGTAACTTTGCTCTTCTATGCCTCTGTTACTGTCTCACGTTTCTGTCAGTACTGCTCCAGCTATAGGAGATGTTTTGCAGACATGCTCAAAGAATGAGTCCCAGGGATCCAAGAACACAAAGACAAACATGAAGGCAAGGAAAACAGACAGAATCTAAGAAGCATGTGAGAAAGAGGGCTGTTATGAACCATCCGTGTTTCAGTTGTGCAAATTTATATTCTGGACCAGGCATTAAAGATAAACTTCCGCAAACCATAGCAGGTTAAGTGATAGACTGACTCCCTCCCCTATTGCTGGCCACACCACAGGAACTAAGCTGCATTTCTAGCCTTAGAGCTTGTGTAGCAGCACCTAATCACTATAAATCTGCATCTTTAAGACTGAATTGGCTTAAAATATCTCTTCAAGTTTCTGTATAAATCACAAGATGGAAGAATTATTTAAGAGTAATGAACCTCAGCATTCCTACAAATGCATACAGGCAGTGCAAAATTTCTAATACTCATGGAGCAAGAGTGACCAATTTCTCTTCCTCAAACTGTGTATCAGCCCCATAAAAGATTTTCTAATGGTGGCATGGAAAAAATCAGCTTCCAACAGATTTCTTTCATGAAATCTGTGTGTAATTGACTAAAGAAGCTAAAATGTGGAACAAATTTCAACCCATTGACTGTATTCTCATTCAAGTAATATTGCCATAACTTTATTAGGAGCATCTGGCTGTGAAACACAGAAGTAATAATTTGAACTGTTTTGATCTGAAAAGTGTCAAATCCTGAATCTGTAATAGATCTTGATTTCTCAATCTTGGCGCAACAATATGAAATTATTAGGCAAAATGATAACACATATTACATTGAATTAAATTGAATTCATACATATAAAATAAAATATTTTCTTTTTTAAGTTGTACACCAAATTTTATTTCAAGTTTAAGAAATATTTGACCATTGCAGACGACTTGTTCACACATGCCTTAATTGCTCCCTTGGGATCTTGTAGGGTGTCTTTAATTTGTAATTGCTGACCCTGGTAGTCAGTGGTACCTTTTCAATTTGTGAGTTCTAGCATTGCCAAGAGAACATTTATCATTAATTTTCCTATCACTGCTTTCATTTTGAGCCAGCTATTAGTTTCTCTCTTTAATTTAATTTTATCACAGTCAGACTGAAACAAAACAGATCGTCATTGGCTAGGAAAGAAGCTGGAATTCCTAAGGTTAAGTCCTTCAGGGCATCTTTTCACTTACTGCAGTTTAATCGGAAAGAAATGCAAGTTGTGTCTGCTGTCTGAGATATAACATGAACCAAAGCATGACAAGTGCAGGCACTTCAATATTCACTTTAAAAATCTCGTTCCTGGTCCAACCCAAAATGCTAAAGTAGCACACCCAAAGATTAAATACACATAGAACCTCAACAAGGCGAAAATACTTGGGGGAAAATGTTCTTTTTTTTTTTTTTCAGGAGACAAAATGTCCCATGATTCTTGATCAAACAGTAGCAACTCCAAAATGCCCAGCCTGTGTTCAGGGTGCTGTTTGGCACTGTGTATAATCATGCAACAATACTGAAAAACTTGCTTAACTCAGTGCTTAGTGGATGGTGGTTTGCTCTGCCTTGAGGGTGCTAGTGATTGTTTGCAAGGCACCACCAGAAAGCCACAAAGTTATGATTATTAAGCATCTAGGGAACTCTGAATCTTGAAGATCTATTGAAACTGAATGCAGCGTACTTAGCTTGAAAGAGAAAATGACTTTGTGATATGCTTGACAAAAAAGGTACAATAATGTGACAAGCATGGAACGACCTGTCCACCAGTTTGATTTTCTGAAAATTTGTAATCTGGGTGCTTTCTGAGCAGGAAATTGCATCTCTGTCACTATATTCTGCAGACATCTTATTTCTCCAATATCTCCTGAACAACCCATTTAGAATTTTACCACCCAAACAAAATATGTGGTAATGAGTCAAATACCAAATATCTGCTTTTTTAAATCACAGCTTGATTTGATGCTTTCAGGTTTTTTGCAACTAATGATACACATGCCTTGGAAAGTAATACAGTGCAATGGAAGTCAATATGTAGAATTCATGCTGATGACCTGATACCCTACAATATGCATTTGAAAGGATTTTAATCAAGCAAACAGTAGTCTAGTTCCATGAACACCTGTTAGTGGCTGGTTCATTTTAGGTGACTATATGGAGTGCATCTACCAGTTTATTTTTCTTTTAAAGAAATCTATTTTGTGCTCACTGAAGCTGCTCTATAGTGTGAACCACATAGGATATTTTCTTCAAGTGCTCTCCAGATCAAAACAAAAGAGTGATGTGGATTCACATTGCTAGTTGTGGATTCACATTGCTAGTAAGAGTTCCCTACTCTTGTCTCTGCTATTCATCATCTTACAGATCTGCTTCACATTTCCTCAGTGATCTCTTTTCCTAGCTGAAGAGCCCTGGTTTATCTCTTTCCTCCTTGTATGAAAATATTCCATCTTTTTATCATTTTTATTACCTCCTTGGGAACGGAACTGCAAAATTCAAATCCTTCAACACTAAGAGACCTCTCTGACTGTGCAGCAGCATGCTTGAACAAGGGAATTGCTCAGCCCCATTTGTGGGACCCTGGGGTCAGTCCCTAGAACTGAAGGTCCATGATGTTCTTATTTCTTAGCTTGGCAGCCGGTCAACGTGGAGTAGAAACCTCATTCAAATACAGGGACATAGTGAAGGAGAAGTGGAAGGAGGCAGTCAGAAAACGGGCAATTTGCAGGACCAAAGGAATAACAAAACAGACAAGTGCAAATTTGAGCACATTAAAGATAAGGAAAATGGAAAAGAGAGAGCAGGAAAATCTAAAGTTACATATATTCGTCAGAATATGGAAGAAAAAAACAGTATTCTTCTGCAAATATCTGTCAAGACTGACTGACAAAGGAGCATTCTGCTTGCCCAATTGGTTCTGTTAAGTTGTGCCCATATTCATTGTTTGCTTTGAGGCAGAGCTGAAATTCTGTGCAGACCCCACAGGTCATCCCCATGTGCTGCACAGCAGAGAGCTCGACACAGGGTTATTTGCATTTGCAGAGGAAAGCCATAAAGTCTTCAAAACCTATCCCTCCATGAAAGGTCAACTCCCATGGAAGCCAAATAGACTCCTCCTCTTCTTTGAAGAGTTAAAGAGACCTTACCAACAATGACCAGTCCTTTGGATAAATCAGTTCCCACATGCCTGGTGGGAGCACTCAGTCCAGGGGACTAGATTAAATCTTGTCTGAGATTAAACTCCTGTACCAGATGTATCATTCCAGGGGCCACAGTGCCATCTGTTTTGATCTGCTGATTCTCTTCTGTTGCTCCAATTTACTTGTTAATGTATATGTAGCCTGCAAAACCAGCTGATAATTAGCTTGAACATCCAGTGTGTCTAACATTTAGCACAGAGCTCATTATGGTTTCACAAAGCATTTGTGACATTTACTTTCCTTTGTTTATATACAGAAAAAAAAATAGGTGACTTTTGAAAGAGCAACAGACTCCTATGAACAGGGTCTGGGAAAGCTGAAAAGCCACATGCTCAAATGTTAGGAAAGGTCAGCATTATGGCTGCAGAAGTGTCCAGCAGTCACAGCTGCAAGTCAAGTCAATTAGAGAAATATATATATATAAAGTGTTAATGCTCTTAAAATTCTGGTTCTACATAGATTTAAGAAAAAATGTAGTGTATAATCTGGATGGTTTTCCTTTCTCTATAACAAAGTGCTTATCACCATTAGTTCTCTAGCACTTTCAGATCAGCTCTGATGCCAGGGAGGTGTGCATATACTGTGGCATAGATGTGTATGGATATGTCTGTGAGTTTTACCACTGTGGTCAGTGGTATTTTATACCAAATTGCAATCAGATCATTTTTGACTTCCAGCCAAGCTATTGCAGGAGTGAGATTAGTCCTAAGTAAAAATCAAACTGTAGTGCTGTGCTGCTGAGATCATGCCTGCTCTCCCAGTGGAGAGGTACAGTAATGCTGTGAGTGTGCAGCTGCTGAGTCCCAGGTTTGCTGTTCTGCTGCACCAGACACAGACTCCACGGCCATTTCCCATCCTGAGTGACTCCTAAAGTTTGTCTGTTGTGTCCACGCTTAAAAATGTGATCTTCCTTTTGGCTGAATTTGTCAATAATTTATATTCTAGCTGAGATGAGGGAGAGACAAGAGAGAAACGGGCAGGGATCCGATGCTCTCAGATTCTCCGTTATGTCCTCATATGTTTTTCCTGCACTAATATTAGCTCAACTGACAGTATCATCATGTCAAATTTTCAATCTGTGTTTACAGGCATAATGTAGAATTCTTAATGTTGCCTAGCAGTGAGATAAATGTGGCTGAGTCAAGCGTATTGGCTTGTAATTCTCCTGTTGTCTGTTATCTGCAATTTGCACTAATGTTCCCGTGACTGACTTTGCCACAGTGGACACAAATTGAAAATATACACACACAAATTTATCAAAGTTCTTATTTGGGTCTAATGGTTTTTTGGAGTAACAAAATGTGTTGAAAGGCAGGTTATGAAATAGCTTCTAATGAGAAATTTAGAACATAAAACAGAAACATAATGTGCTTTTTCAGAGAGGCACTTCTAAAAAAGATGTCTAGATAAATCTTTTGTGTAGGCTTTATGTGTTTATGTAGTTTCAGAACAGAATTATGAATCAAATGAATCTGAATATCTTTGTAATTCAACTAAAAGATATTGAAATACCTTTTTTTTTGTATGGAGGAGATGAAATATCTGCAATCTCATTTTAATTTGGCATAGTAAATTGACTCCTTTTATTTGTTTCTGGTTTTCATAATAGTTACTTCTGCTCAGACTGTTGTCTTCTAAAGGAGAGTTTGCAGACGGTATAAGCATGTTGATTTTTTTCATGACATGCAGACTGAATTCCTTTCATGAAAATGTAGCTCAAAGATAGCATTTTGGAAAGCACACTCATGCTAAAATATCAGGTTTCTTTGGAAGATATGACAATCTTAATTGCCCTTTCATTTTGAATGTTCAGCTATAGTCATTAAAACAAGATATTTTGATTTTTGGTGTTCCTTTCAACTTTGGGGGTTTCTTCCCATTTTAATCCACTATGAGAATGAGTCCAGCAATCCATCTTGAAAGAAAATCAAGTAATGGAAAAATGTTTATTATACCTGTTGGTCTAACAGTACATAGTCTAAGTGTCAGATTGTACTGTTACAAGATACTGCAAGTAATCTCTAAAAAGGAATATTTGGTATGTCAAGCATTACATAAATTTTACTAAAAACCTGTTTTCTGTCTTTTTGGTTTGATCTATTTCTTCATTTGCTAAAAAAAAAAATCTTATGAAAAATCTCCTATACCATGAAATTGCCATTTAAGTCTACTTTGTTAAAGCACATGCTTTTCTAATTATATACCTCTGTTCTTCACCATCTTCTGACAGTTTGATTTTCACATAAATCTCAAGCCATGCCACCCCAGCTTCATCCGTGATGTCAGTCCTAAAGCCCAGCTGCTCTTCTGTCACTTCTGTTGTCTTTTTGCATGCCTCTGCAATACACTGATTTTGTTCCCAATGAAACACATCAAGTACAGCCATCTGCCTAAGCAAACACAACAGGAAAACCTCTCTTGTCTTCTTGTCCCTTGAAGCAATTGTCCTGCTAGATCTCTGCTTCCTTATTTGTGCAAAAAGTGAACAGAAAAGGAGCAAAACATCCCTAAGTTATTTCCTCGTAGTGTTTTCCAAGCTTGTCCATTCTTGATCCAAAGTATTCCTATTCCAATTGTGGAGAGTCCTGCTGTCACCAAGTACTGCACTGCCACTCAAATAGCAATTTATTATTCCCTGGAGTGATTCTGCATTGCATGTAATTATAAATTAACATCTTCATCTTCAGAACAGCTGTATATGCAAAAGTTTACCAACACATCCTGGTATAGATGATATATACCATCCCAGCCACCCTGCATTACTTTTTCTAATACTCTGAATTTAATAACAAACAACCAATACCAATAAAACAAGTCATGTGTTATAATACTGTGGACAGAATCATCTGTATTTATGTTAAAAAGATTGAGCAGCTCTCTCTTTATTTCAGTGAAGAACTGTTATTATCTGAAAGAGGAAAATACCCCAAAACAGAAAAGCAGGATGTATGTTAAGTTAGTTCCAAATACGTTGCTGTTCTGGAAGGGGTACCCCAGATCTCAGGAGGCAGACCTCATTTGTTTTCAAAGAAGTGGCTATGGAACATCTGATAAAGAAATGTATGCAGGAGGAATGAAGTGAGAAAATTTAGATTTGAGAGAAGAGTAGGAGTAGAGAGATGTCTTGGAGAAGATCCACCAGTTATCCTGCTTCCACAGAGACATCAAAAGCTGTCCGCACTTTGGAATGTAGAACAGCGCCTCATTAGGGACAGAACCCTTCCTTAATGGACACATGTTCACTGTCCAAAAGTGGCACATAGAGGAGCAGTATTTGCTGTCAGAGTGCAAAAATGTCCCAACAGCAATGGGATGTGATATAAAGACTAGGTCTTTCCTTTTGAAATCTCTGTGTCAAGGCAACCTGTGTGCAATGGCTGCCTTTTTCCCCTTCTCTTGAAATGGGAAAAATCTACTTGTAATGGTCAGGCTATCGTCTTAAATGGACAGCTCAAGTATTTTGAGGGCTAGAGTATGGCAAAAGAATAGGGAGTCAATGAGGGGGTAGCCTAACTTCATCTGAGAAGAGAAGTTTATGTTATGATGAAGGAATTACCTCACTGTACAAAAAAGACTTTAAATACAATCTTCAGCATACAACCTGTGCAAATTATAGAGTAACCGATGAAAGTATTCTTTTTTCAAAAAGCAGTGCAGTTCCAAATACATATTTTAGTTTTTAACTTTGTCCACATGTCAACATTCTCTTTTTCAGTTTCTGTTATTTTATATTATCTATTATATTATATCAAATTATGTGTTAAGTGTAAGTGCAAGTAATCAGGAGAGTAGATCTTTTAATTACAAAATAATTATGAAGTTACTGTGTTGTACAATTACATATTCATCCTCATTAAAGCTACCACATGGTGTATGCATAAGTAAAATTTCTTTTGAAGTTCATTATTTTCATAATTCCAAAATGTCAAGAATAATTAGTCTAAATTATATTTTTCTTTGCCTCAGAAATACAAAATGCTTACAAAATCTAGACAGGAAACTGAATAGATGAGTTACATTTTGGTTTCCTACGAAGCGAAAACCTTGACACAGAGTCAATTCTTTTGTCGTTTCAAACTTTTGGGTTTATTTAATGATGTTTAAAATGCCTTTCAGGACAGTCAAGTTTGCAGCAAAACTTGAAGCATTGCCAGCACTCAAAATGATGAAATAATTTACTGCTATCATAGCATTTTATTTAGAAAGCCAGCAGCAGCAAGCTGCAGGACTAAAGAGGGACATGTATCTGGTCTTTCACCCCTGCTTCGGAAGTGCAGCGGTGCAGTGCAATTCTCAGAGTAGTTATAACCAGTGATACTCCACAGCAGCTTCATCGAGCAGTTCCAAACCAGCCCGCTAGCAGATGGGCTTGCTGACATGATCGGCAGATGAGCCTCCAAAGCCCTGCAGTCACAGCTTGTTTTGCTCCTACCGACTATGGTATTTTATGCCATGCTCACAGTTGACAAAAAATTTACAGCAAGTGATTAGTGTTAATGAATGTTTCTTACTCTTAATACTTTGTTGCACAGCCTTATTACGTCTCCATTGTGGTGACTCAAGCAAACTTTTTAATTAAAGATTGGAAATGATTAGTTTGAAATCCCCGTTTTACAATACATAGGAGATTTGAAACACACAGGGTTGTAGCTTCGTTCTAAACTGGGAGCAGCAGGAAGTTGAAAGTTTGATGGTAATTGCTATCTCAAAAAACCTAAGATCTAAGCAAAAACTTAAAAGAGTTTCAAACTATAATACAAATGGCAAAACAACAATAAAAAAGCTGTAATTAGTAATATTTTTAATTGTTACAGTAATTTTTCTGTGATGAAAATCTCAGTTTTTATTGTTAGCAATTTTCAGAATAATAGCCTTTAGGTATCATTTTAAAAGAACATTTTAGTACAAACTTTGCAGAGTAGTCTCATTTTTTGACTCTTTCAGAAGGAGTTAGCTTGCTTGACATACTGTGCAAAGAGATAAATCCCCTTATTAATGAAAATAAACCAAATTACCGTATTCCTGCTTCTCTATATACCAATACAAACCTTTCATACAGACGCCAGATCAGGAGCATTGTCATTTGCAGTTATGAAGAGAAGAGTTAGTGATGAATCACTGGATCACTAGAAATTAAGAAAGTTTTGTGGTTTAATGCATGCTTATGTAAATGACATACCTAAAAATTATCACAATACTACTGTGACTGGACAACTGTATTTCCATTTTTCTGTTGCAAAGAATGAGAAATTAAAAGTTCAAAAATGCCAGAGGTTCGCTGAAAGAGGCTGGATGACAATCTGCCCAACACCTGAGTGAGGATTATGGTTATGATTATTGTTGTCAAACATTTACTTCAGTAAAAGTAGGTATGCAGACCAGTGAAAATTGCATGACAGACTTAGTCTAACCTGGGAATCGTTTATGCTGTGGAAAAAAACCAACCAACCAAACAAACAAAAAACCCAAAACACATAAAAAACAGAGCTATGAAATGAATGACAAAAGGAAAATTATTATTTATCAGCTACCAAATGAAAAACCCCAGTGTTCCCACATTACAACATGATTTTTAATATATCTGATATTCTATAAACACTCTAGAGATAAAATGCTAATATTAAACTCTCAAAAAATCTTTTATCCATTTAAATGGAATAAAGACTAGTTGGGAACCTGCCATGCAGGTTACTGGTTAACATACTGCTAATGAGAAGGGGAGAGTGGGTAGTTTGGCCTTTAACGTTTTTCAAGACTTGTTTTACTCTTGAGCTATTTTTTCAGTGGTCTCACAAAGGAAGTTCAAAGAACTAGAAAGGCGAGAAAGAGTGCAGTCAAATCCTTTAAGTGAAGGAAAAAAAAGCCTTAACTACACTGTTCTGACTAATTTGCTGGAGCTGCCAGTTGAGAAGTGTAGATCAAACCAAATCAAACCAATCATCTGCACTAATTGTTTTCCACTGATTGAAAAATACATTATTGGGGAAAAAAAATCCACAGAAAATCACAGTAGTGAAAGATATGTCCAGTACCTTGGAAAATTCTTTCTTCAGTAAAAAAAAATTGAAAGGAGCATTTTTTTTAATTAGGTTAATTTTAGATAAGCTCCTTTTAAAATTTAAGACAAATAATCTTACTGAAAAAAAAAACAACCCAAAAGCTCTAATCAGTCTTTTGAAGGGTAAGCCCTGTGTCAGTGATATGAAACTTTGGTTTTATTTATTTTAACAAAGTCCACTGGCAGTTACAACTAGTAAATTGAAGCCCTGATATAATTTAAATTTTGTGATTTAACCTGAATAATTTTCTTTTGGGTAGAGTGAAATGTTTTTGGTAATGAACAGTCAAGTTTTTTTAAATATATTTCATATAATTCTGTTTGTCTCTTGAGTCCTTTTGAGTCTCTAATATGATTAGTTAATCTTTTTGATAGTCAAATTTCTGTAACTCAAATTGACTTTTGACAGTATCAGTACAGAAAAATAATAGGCAATGAGCTTGAACCCTTCATGAAATTATATTTTAGTAGCATGTGAAAAACATATAATAAGCAAGTATTTTTCAATGTGCTTATTATTGCCCTAATTACAGGTACAAACTTCTAATAGTTGAAATAAAAAATTTATCATAGGGTGGACTGATTATCCTCTGGAAGCAGTGTTTAATGGACCAGTTTTGCTTCAGTTTTCTGCCTCCTTCTACTAGAAAAATTACAAATTTCAGGTTGCTTTAAAGATCGTAATGATAGAATTCCCAAAAACTTCCATATGAACTCTTACATTAATTAGGGAATATACACATATACGTGGTAACACACACACATACACACGGGCACTCACACACATATATGTATATACATATATGCATATACAAGGTATATACATTGATGCACCCCTCAACACAAGCATATTTCTGTGACCAAAGAGTAATTTAGATTACAACTATGGTATCATCATCAGCTGAAGCAGAAGATTATAGTAGAAGACTGGATGCAAAAGAAATAATGCTTGTAATATACAGACTGGTTTAGCTATTGATAAAAGCAAAATTCCCATTGTTCTGAAGAGCACTTATTGATGGGAAGAGTTAAATAAGTGTGGAAATCTGTTTGGTTTAGTTCAGCATCCCCAAAACAGCAAGATGCATGTTAAAAAACTCTCATGGAAAAGTTACAAATAAAGGCAAACCATTTAGCTTACAATCCCTTAAATCCCTGAAATCCATATGAGGCACTCAGAATTGAGATTTACTGTATAGTTCAAAGATATAAAGTTTGAACACCATTAGCTCAACCTCTGCCAAACTTCCCCAAAACCTGAGGTTCTTCCTATGCTTGCAAATACCAGTGTGGCAGATAATGATATTCCATAAATAAAGACTGGTCTTTTGCAATGGCGAATAAGTTGCACAGAAAAGTGTTTTTATTAACTAAAATTTTTAAAATCTTAAAGCACTATGCATCATCTCTTTATAGACCAGCTGATGGTATGTGTGGAGCTCAGGATGAAAGCTAGATGAGAATTTCCTAGCTATAAATCATAAAAATAAATCAAATTGAAGTCCACTGCATTTGTGCCAGTGGAAAATATGTGCACAAGAGGTAGTGAGCGATCCATGTGAAAATGCATTTGAGCCTGCTTACACATTTCTTTTGGTTCCTCCTTGACCTCTTCAGGCCAAAAGCAATGTGTTTTTTAAAAATAATATTAACAACAGCAAATCCGCACCCTCATGGATTTCTGAAGAGCAGATATCAGAGTTAAAGGCTTGCAACTCATGTTCAGTTGTCCTGTTCCATGGACAAATGTCTTTCATTCAAGCATGAATGAAGCTTACTGGAGAAATTTTAGCTGTCTACATGTCCAGCTAAGAAATAGGGAACACAGAAACTGTTTCTACAATACCTTATTGAGGATATCACCAGAGATAGTGATGGTTTTGGCAACACCACTGCTTCCCTGCCCTTCATAAAAGGCTGTGTTTATTTTTTTCATTTGTAACTGTTACTCTGCCCTGTGTGATTTTAAAAAAAAAAAAAATCTCTGAATTAATAACTTACATTCTCCAGCACACTGGAAAGAAGAAAATAAAGTTGCATATACCTGCTTTTTACAGGCTTAGCTTTCTCTTGGGTTTAGGGAGGTGTGCTGGTTTTGGCTGGGGTAGAGTTAATTTTCTGCATTGTCACTAGTACTGGACTGTTTTGTATTTTGTGCTGAATAGTGTTCATAATATAGAGATATTTTTGTTATTGCTGAGCAGGGTTTGCATAGAGCCAGGGCCACCTCTTCTTTTCATATTGCCACACTGGCAAGGAGACTGAGGGTTCCTGGGAAGTTAGGAGGAGATACAGATGGGACAGGTGACCCAAACTGAAAACAGGGATATTCCAGACCATATGACATCATGCTCAGTATATAAACTGGGGGGCAAAAAGGAAGAAGGGAAGCATATGGAATGATGGCATTTGTCTTCTCAAGTAACCATTACACAAGATGGGGCCCTGCTCTCCAGGAGATGGCTGAACACCTGCCTGCCCATGGGAAGCAGCGAATTAATTCCTTGGTTAGCTTTCCTTACACGTATGACTTTTCCTATTAAACTGTCTTTATCTCAAACCCACATGTTTGATTTATCTCAAACCCACTAGTTTTCTAGTTTTACTTTTTCCTGTTCTCTCCTCAAGGCCACTAGTGGGGGAAAGAGTGAGCAGATGCATGATACATGCTTGCAAGCTGTGGTTAAACAAAACGACAGGAGATTATTATTTTATCTCTTGATAAAAACTGAGAATTTCAAAGCACTAAACTCAAGTGATACAGCAATTTTGATGCTCTGAGGAAGAGTGTATAAATCTAATTGTTCTCAGGAAAATACATTCATTGAGTCACAATGAAATAGCAAATAATCTGAAGACTGCTAAAAGTGTAGATGAAGATTATTATGATTATGATATGTGTATATTCTGAACCCTTATCACAGACCATGGAGGAAAGTGTTGTTCAGATGTAGTTTTCAGAAATGGGAATTTTTAATTTGACCTCCTTCTGCATATACTTATAAATCTGTCAGGAAAAAAAAACAGTATTTTGCAATTTTGGTGGGTTTTTTTGTTGCAGTTTGTTTGTTTATTTGATTGACTTTGTTTGGGTTTTTTTGTTTGTTTTTGCTTCTGTTCTAGTGCCCTCATATGAAACCAGTGGCACTATTTACTGTGTGTTCTAGATGTAGAACTTTTTAAAGACAGTGTAGAGTCATGCTTCATAAAGAGGAAATATCACATTGCAATAGAAGTATTAAATATGCAGATTCCCAAAGACTGTTTCTGTGATGAGACATATTTTATTCTCTAAGTTAATAGCCAGTGCCAACATATGTTGAAAACATACGTAGTAAAATGTGTAAAGTCCCAGTTTGTTACATTGTCCAAAGTACTTTTTTTTTTCCTCATCCAATGGAGAATTTTTTTAAAAAACTCTTTTATCATATATTACATGTCGTGATTCATTTCTAGCTAATAATCAGTAATCAGGAACAACCCTTACATATTACCTTTGGCTAACCTGGATGGTGTTTTATTTCTTGTCAGGCAGAGGAGAAGGAGATTTTACAAGGTTACTAATAGCTATAAAAAAGTAGGTTTAGAATGTGTTGTATGGTTTTGATGACAACTCCTAAATCATCAGAATTCAATTATACAATTAGTTATAAATTTTCAAAATATTCTACCAAAAAAAATAGTTCCTCCAGCATTTTGCAGAGTGTGGCTATGAAGCTCCATCACTCAAACTCAACACTCAAATCAAAATTCAAATCCATAACACCAGAGATCTGTTGGTTTATGTTGGAACCATACAAATTTGTGGATAAGAACATTTAAATTTTAATCAAGTATTAAATACAGACTGTTCTGCACTGATCTAGCATAAGAAAGTCTGCTATAAGGAAATAGTTTTATTTCTTTATTTAAGTATTATTGACAGTGAGATGTACTTACAAGCTATGAGATAACATTTTAACATATCATCTTGCATATTATTTCAAGCCAAGGCTAAAGAAAGTCATTTTGCGTGGGGCTTTCTTTTTTCTGTATAATACTGTCAGTGGGCGGTCCCGTGGTGTAATGGCGAGCACTCCGGACTCCGAATCCCAAGGTCGTGAGTTCGAGTCTCAGTGGAACCGTCCCGGGCAGTTCAATGCCTCCC
>JAOXXN010000001.1:42749201-42768113 GCA_026770055.1 Myrmophylax atrothorax | reverse complement strand
ATTTATATAACATAAGCCACATGAGGAGAGATATGTAGGTCAGCATCTTCAGCTGGAAACAGTGGATAGAAGAGTTGTGGTAGGTAACTGGGAATATTGAGTTAATACTTGTTCAGTCTGGCAAAATGCTGGGGCAGTGTAACTACATTCTGTCAAATGTGTTTGGGGAGACACCATTTGCAACAAGGAAAAACTAGTCAGTTATATCCAATGCCACTTGTGCCATAAAAATTGTTGCTAAAATTAGCATAAGAACGTAGACCATATGGAGTTTCCCAGGGCAAGAATTGGTACATTAGTTATGAGCACATTTTCAGCCTGCAAAATACTTGAGGTGTGTAAATACACAAATTAGTGATTAAATTCCTCCTATGGTAATAGAACAATGTATTACAAAATGCAAATGGTAAATGACCCAATTCAAGAAATCAGAGGAAGGACAATCAGATATAGCCTGTAGAGCTATTTCCAATCCAAACAGTCTGTTAGGACACATATTTGCACAAAAGAAGAAAAAAAAATCCAAAATAAAGCACTCACACCTTGATTAAAAGAAAACAAAGAAAGAAAGAAACCAACAAAAAACCCCAAACCCCCTACTTTTGTTTTGAGAAAATTGTGGGGGGTTTTTTGTTTTGTTTTGGGGTTTTTTTGTAGTAGTAGTGAATGGCCTGGTGATTCTAACAGGAGTTGGAAGTTTGATAAGAACAAGCACAAAATGAGAATCATGCTTTTATAAAAGGAAATTACTTTGTTAGAGAGTTTCTGTTTACCATTCCCACGAAAGCACATGATCTTTTGTCCAAGTTATGAGCCTTTGTAGACTGCAGCAAGTCATGGTAGGTATAAACATGCCAGTGCTTATGAGCCAAAATTTCTAAAAATCTTCATCTTTGCAAAGTATACTTGAACCTCTTAGGCCTACAAAGACTTCACTGACACGGAGTAATGGAAAATGATTTGGCTTTTTCTTTTGCTTTACCTGTAATCTCACCTGAACCTCCAGCACAGCAGAGAAAAAGGCAAAAATCTTGAAACAGAATATGAAGAGTAGCACAATATTTCCATTATTATTTCTTTCTACAAAAATGCAGGGAGTATATTGTTGGGGAGGAGAGCATTAGAAATTTGGTTTAAAAAAAGTTCACTGTGATTCAGCGAAGTTTCTGTGATGATGGTGGGTGGCTAGTATGGATGATTTAGGAAGACACATTGTTGGGAGAAAAAGGCAATGAGGTAATGTGGAAGTTGTGAGTGTTTCTGATAAATATGAGTTTCAGATTTCTGTATTCAAGAACCTCATGAATGATTGAATACCCAGTGAATTAAAATAAGAAACTTAATGAAAATACATGCAAAACAAAGAAATGCAGTGGGAATCTGAGTTTGTAGCACCCAAAGTGGAAAGTAATTTTTGTAGCCAAGCAAATGACTGTAAAAAATCAAAAAATAATATGGCTGCAAAAATGACTGTTTGTGCTGGTTTAACGGCAAACCTGCAGGAGAAATGAAACCAACACAAAACAGATTATAAGTCAGAGTTACAATTTAATAAAAATATTACAATAAATACAGTAATACAAAGAGAAATTTGTTTTAACCCACAAAACCCAGAAGTATAACCCAGCACCCTGGGGCACAAACAGAATGGTGTTCATTAGCCCCTGTGCTGAGTTCCATAATGGGTTATCTCACTCTGTGAGTCATGGGGTGTTTTTGGAATCATTGATGGCCCATTAGCAGACATGACCCCTCAGGCTGGGTGTGAAGGTGCTAACAACTCCCCAGAGGAGAGTTACCAAAGCTCTTATCTTACAGGCTTCTTTAACACCCAGCTTACAGCCTGAGTTGTCGGGTGTGCCCTGGGCAGCTGCAGCAAATGGTCCATTGTGTTAACAGTTCATGAGAAATGACATGGAGGGTTTAGAATACACAGCTTTGGTCACACCCACACAGTGATAAACTGGTCCCAGCTTGCTGAACTAGGACACTGTTCAATAGGTTTTGTCATAGTATTCAGCACAACATAGTGTCTTAAAAAATGTAGACCCATGGCCGTTATTTACCAAGCATAGTGCCTTGATGATTACTGTTAGTTCCATTTATAGTCTGGCAGTTATGAAAAACAAACAGAGCCAGACAGAAAGGAATAAGAATTTGAGATGAGCAGAGAAAGAAAACTGAATTTTATAAAACTTCTTGATTGCAATGGTAGTAGAGGACATAACCATAAACTACCACTCCAGCTGGAACTGGGATAGTAGGTGTTTACAATAAGCAAAAAGCTCTGGAGTTTTTGAGGAAAGGGGTTGCAGACATTATGGATGGTTGTTTTTTGTTGGATTTTTTTTATATTTAGTCAAGCATACCGCACTGCTTCTAATGACACAATATTTCAGCTTTACTTGTCTTTCTGACATCTAATAAAAGTTCACATTACTGTTACTAAAATAACTTTTATTGGTTCTTATTATGGTACCTCCCTTACCTGTTGAATAGTTTCAGTTTAATGTGACAGAGATGTAGAGGGTAAGGCAAACATTAGTTTGCCACTATCTTTTATGTTTGACAGCAACTGGCTCACCAGTCCCTGTATTTGTTGTTTATGGCTAAGATGTGTGATTTTGAGGACAGAGAGGAATTAATTTATTGTATTGCGAGAGTGTGGTAGACATGGGAAACAATCCTTAGAATATTTTGATGTGCATGGGGTATCTTTTTCTCCCAGGTTTATACAGTGTTTTATATCATGGTCCTTTTGGGCATGACTGGGACTTCTAGGTACTACTGCTGAACAGTAACTGATAATAATTAAATGATCCTTCCTGAAGATGTATTATAGCTGTGACCTTTCAAAAAGTCTTGAGGCTGCTAAAATAAATCTCATGTCATTATAGTTCATATATTATGAACTCTTGTAGAAAAAACAAATCAAAATGGGTGTGATGCATCAGCATCAAGGAATGACTAAATTTCAAATTAGAAGACTTAATTCAAGAACTGAAACATAAATTGAAGTAAGGTGAGGGCAAACTCAAGACAATGTTTGTTCTAAGCATGTGCAAACCTCTTTTTGATGCTGTCTTCAAAATGATGCAGCAGCTAAATGTATTATACTCCTGGGAAGCATTAAACTTAGGGCCTGATTCTCCTCACTACATAATAAAAGTGGTGAAAAACAGCCTTCAAGAAGGTGCAAATTGCTTTTAAGTCTTCTTTACAGCTCAGCAGTGGTAGAAAGAAGCCTCAATATAAATGAGAATCAGGTCCCCAGTATTTATTTAACCCTTGGGCTTTGTATATAATTTTATTTGCACCTTTAAGAGATTTGCAGAGGGATTTTTAATCAGGATTCAGTGTAGAGAAAGCTGAATGTTTTTATTGCCTTACAAGTAACTTTAATCATAGAGGCAGATCATTCTTTTTATTTCTCAAGAGGGAATGGTAGAATTTCCTCCCTTTGTAGAAACTGAGCTAAATGTTTTTGACACCCTTAGTACAGTGTCAATTGGAAATTCACATTTCATATAATAACAGACCATTTTAATTTCATGAGCCAAAGAATTGGTTTCCACTTGCAAATTGTACTGAAGAAAGCAATATTGTCAAAAGAACTGTCACAGTGCTTCAAAAGATAAATCTATTGAATTAAATAAGAGGCTTTCATTACCTTTTACATTGCATTTTCTTATAACAGAAGCATTAATTAAACTCTTCATTGCTTTTTCCTATTCAGCAGAGCACTTGCTCAGTCTGACCAGAAATACTGCCCAAGAAAACATGTAGCACCCAAACACAGTCATTAAAATACACTTAAGCAGAAAAGAAGGAAGGTGAGAAGGAGAGAATGTTTTGGTGCACTTGAGCAAGTGGGACCTGTCTGCAGAAATGCATAGTTTCTGTTTTTCAAGTTTTGACAGCTCCGATGACGTGTAACAGGTCATCTCACTAGATATTTCTCCAGGCATTTTGAATACAAACAGAAAGCAAGCAACTGTTTTTCAAATCTTAAGTGTATTTCTGTAAATGAGGAAGGCTCCTTCAGCATGAGAAAACACTTTTGATGTGAGAGTTCTACCTCTTGAAGTAGCAAGACAACTCTACAAAGTGTGTCTCCCCTCCCATGTGAGGAATACCCGACTATAGCAAGGTTTCTCGATACATATTCAAAGCGTTGTCTGTCAAGGAGTCAAGCCTTGCAGAGTTCTT
Source organism: Myrmophylax atrothorax (assembly GCA_026770055.1). Taxonomy (NCBI): domain Eukaryota; kingdom Metazoa; phylum Chordata; class Aves; order Passeriformes; family Thamnophilidae; genus Myrmophylax; species Myrmophylax atrothorax. Next base: position 42,763,904 of record JAOXXN010000001.1, on the reverse strand, counting down.
TGGGTAACCCACCCAGACTGGAGAGCCATCTTGCGTATTTGGTTCTGGCACATTTCTATCTGTATTCAAATATTTCTAATTCCTTTTTTCTTGTGATTTCAGGGGAACATTTGAGAATCTGCCCTCAGGAATATACATGCTGCACCTCAGAAATGGAGGACAAGTTAAGCCAACAGAGCAAACTGGAATTTGAAAACTTAGTGGAGGAGACAAGTCACTTTGTACGCACCACTTTTGTATCCCGGCACAAGAAGTTTGATGGTAGGCTGGATATAATTCACTTATTTTCATGGCTATGGGATTTAAGAGTCAGGTATCCATAATAAATTCCGGTGTTCTTTTCTTTATCGTTAGATATCACATTTGCAGTTGTCAGTTTGGCTAAGATAAGGGTTAACGTACAGCTGGTATGCTTATCAGCCTTGTGAGTATTGCCTTTAATTACAATGACATCAAGAATCAGACTGTTTAGTGCCTGCAGGCTTGGCTAATGTTGAAAAAAGAGATTAGATATGCATAGAGACGTTTATAATTTTTGTCTCCTAGTTTCAAATGCAAAATTTAGGTTTGTAATTATGTTCACTGTTGCAAGATGAACTGTGGATCTCCCATGATTTTTGTTATTGCAGAGCAGTATTTGTGTAATCTGCGTTTTTAAAGCCTTAAGGCAGTACTTTTTTCCTGTATGATTTTCTTGTGAAGTACAGAGTTTCTAGGAGGGCTTCTGGCTTCCAAACACAAAGACCTCTGTTCATTTGAGAGGGATTATCACACAAACCACTTAAGCAGTATCAAACACATCTTTTCTACCTAGAAAGAACTGACAAGAACAGTTTGGGTTTTTCAGTTGCTTGTAATCAGCCTTTATAAGACCTTTGTAAGATCAAGGTTACGGTGTCACAATTTTCTAAGTCCTTGTCTTTATTAAAGAAGATTAAGCAGTTTTATGGTTGTGTCCGTATTATCAAGTCATTGTTTTGTCTAAATATGAAATCTGTATTTGTGTTAAAAGTGTCACCCTGACCATTTCTGTGTATGTGTAAGTTGAAAAGGGTCTGGCATTAGGAGGTGTAAATCAGCATTGCAAAGAGGATTGCAAAGCTGTGTGTAGTTGGAAACAAGTGGAGTAAAGCTCAGAGAAGCAGCTCAGGAGAGCAGCTCAGGAGAACCCCAGGTAACGGGTCATGCGGACACATGAAGGAGAATGGTACAAAGATTATCTCTGAATTTGGATGCTTACTTCAAAACTCTAAGGTTGCATTCAGAAAAACAGTGAAGATGTCTCTAACTCCTGAGGGTAATTTTGTATTGTATCCAATTAAAGACTTTTTTTTTCTAATATTGATTCTCTAAATATGACACAGAAGGGAAAATGAATTATAAAAGAAGGGAAGGGAAAATGTATAATATGGGGATAAGCTGGAGAAAAGTATACAGCAGCAGATCAGATGCCAGTATAATTTAGAGAGTGTCCTTGGAAGGTGTGAATGACTGTGCACTGTTCTGCATTACGATGACTTCCCTTTTTAATGTTAAGTTGGAAGTTTTTTTGTGGTGGACTTTCAAGATTTTACTTGTCTTTGAAGGATCTAAGAAACAAAAAAGTCCAGAATTTTTGTGTGCAGTCTTACAAGATGAGTGTGAAAGCAGAACAGACATTTCAAACCATCTGTGGCATGTACAGGGTTCTGTTTTTCCTAGGAGAAAATCAGGATAATCGCTGCTATTCAGTGAGCCATGCAGTATACTGAAAATGCTGGGCTCATTGACCACGGAACTCAGATGGCACCTTACTAATACTTTGGCAACTTCAGTTCTTTCTATGTTGCAATGAACTTGAAGGATATTATGGCTTTTTCAGTAACTGAAATTCTGTATCTTCATACTAATGGTAAGGTATAGCTGAAAGTTACTGATTGGTTGTAAGTACTCCACTCTGGGATTCTTATGGATCTGCTCCACAGAGACTTAGAATAAAAGACTGAGTGGTTTCTTCTGTCTTATGCCTGATGTTTTAAAGGGAATTTTCAGTGTGAAGTCTTATCATAGACCATTTGAATTTTGTGTATGCTTTCAGTATTTTAATGGTATTCTAAAGCTATTCAAAATTTGTTCACTTATATGGAAAAACTTCTTAATCTTTCTAGAAGGGCAAATACATTCATTTAAAAATAGGCTGTCTTCCAGTGTAAAACCAACCAGATTTGTTGCAGCTTAAAATAGGGTGCTGTGTTTCAATTTAAAGCAATATTAAGATTGTGAGATAATGTCAGTGTTTTAAATGTCCAAGAATCATCCTTGTTTTTTAATTTGGCACTTTGATTGAACAAGGGAATTCTAAGACATGATTCTACCATTTAATGTTAGTACACCACAAATAACAAAACAGATACAGCCAATTGTGATGATTTTATGCAAGTTTTGTAAAGTACCCTTGTTTATCAAGGGCAGCATATTAAGCAATAAATGAATACATGAACATCTAAGTAATGCTGAGATAGATATTAGCTTTGCTCCTGTAAGGAGTTAATTTAAAATAGAGTTGCTACCAAGCTCTTTGTTAGCTCAAACATTTATATAATTTTGAAAACTCTTGAAAGGGACATCGAAGGGATATCTTGTAGATTTTTGCATTTTTTTATCTTCTGTACTAGACATGTCTTAGGGTAATGCTATGTTTGGCAACATAGACTTTTCAGGGGTATTTGAGCTCTGTTGAATTCTTATCTGACCTTTATAAGTTTTGCCTTTCCTATTTTATTTGCTTTCTGCCCCACAATCATACCCTTAGACATAGAAGAAACGATGTCATGACTTCCATTTGAGAGACAGTTTGAGATCTCTTCTCTTTTTTCAGAATTTTTTTCCCAGATTTCTATTCATGATCTAATCTAATCTCAGTCTGCTATAACTTGAACATTGTCTCTTTAGCCACTGATAAAACAAACATTCTTACACAGAATCACAGATCATGGCTGAGATGTGATGGAGGTGTCCTAGTCAACCCTCCCTGCTCAAAGCAGGCTCAGCTACCACAGGTGACCCAGGATCACGTGCAGCAGCGTTTTTAATATCTCCATGGGTGGAGACTCCACAGCATCTTTAGGCAACTTGTGCCAGTGTTTGATCATCCTCACAGTAAGAAAGTGTTTTCTTGTGTTCACTTGTGTTTATATGGAATTCCCTGGGGTTTTTGGTTGGTTGGTTGGTTGGGTTTGGTTTTTGTTTCGTTTTTGGTGGGCGCTTTTGTTTGTTTGTGAGGTTTTCATTTTGTTTTGTTTTGTTTTATTTCGTTTTTCTTAATTTATGCTCATTGCTTCTTGTCCTGTCACTGGGCTCTATATATCCCCCCACTAGACATTTATGCTCATGGATAAGATCCCTGGAGCCTTTTCTTCTCCAGGTTCAACAGTCCCAGCTCTCTCTCTGTTCACCACCTTGCTGCCATTTGCTGGGCTTGCACCTGTGTATCTATATCTCTCTTGTACTGGACCTGTCTCTCCATATGTGGCCTTACCATGCTGAACTGAGAGGAAGATTCACCTCCATCAGTCTGCTGTCAATGTTACTACATAATTTCTGTGTCAGTTTTATATTTCATTTTACCTGGACTGCAGTACTTCCAAATCTCTAAAAGAACTACAATTCTGTAATAACTAAAAGCAAGAGAAGCTAAATATGAAATTTGTAACACAGAACTTTAGAAATTACTGAGCATTTTGGAACAAACTGGTCAGAAGAAATTATAACTTCCTTTAAACTGGCAATCAGTTCTTGCATCCTAAAGCCCTTTATAATCTTTCATTTCTTCTTCATTTGTCCTTCACATTTCTAAGGGATTGTCACTGTGTTGGGACTTTTTACTGCTCCATTTTAATACATTCCTTTTTTCCTGTTTTATTCCTCATAGTATGTGGGTGTCAAAGATTTCTCCAAGCCAAACATCTGACAATATTAATTTTCATTCAGTTTCCATGTTCTAGACAAGAGGTGTGCATTAGTGTGAGTCACTACACAACAAAATGCCAGCTGCCAATTGTTTCTTGGCTGAGCCTTATGTGCAGATGTTTAAATCTGTATTGTCCATATCTGCATATTTGTCATTGCATTGACATACTGGATGGTCATTTCAAACAAAATCAGTATCTGGAATTTCGCTAATGGGTGCATGAGGATCCGGAGAATCTTCTCCTAAGAATCTGGCCGAATAAAAAAGGCCTTGAAATAAGTTCCTTTGAAACATAAGGGCTCAATGTTCCCAGCAAAGAATGCAATACCTGTTTCAGCAAGGGACACACGGAAACCCTTCCAAACACTAGGAAAACGAACAAAAAACCTTGCCAGCAGACAGGAAGCACACAGGAAGTGAAGAATTCCAGCAGATACAGATTTTTCTATTACCTCAAGGCTTTGTGTAGGACTAAGGTGTATAAGCAGACATGTAATGATCAGCTGCTTCCTGTGCCTAGCACTAGGCAAGTAATCATGCTCCAATTCTTGAACCTGTGCTGTATACCTCAAAATATAGCTTAAAATATAATATGCTCCCAGTGTAGCTGTAATAGTACCATCTTATTATCACCAATTCCCTTGCATAGTGACATTGCTGAGCAGCTGTTTCACATACAAGCCAATTTCTTTTAAGTATTGCTCCATCAGCAGTCGAAACCAGCCCAGCCGGAAGGTTTTGTCATGAATGTTAATGAGAAGACAAGTCGCTGTTCAGCGACATTTTCTCACTAATCCTTTGAATAACTATAGGAAAATACAGAAAAGAGTTTTAATTTAATCTAAATAGATCTGAACCTGGTAAAAGAGACATAATCTCCTCATTCTCATTAAAAATTACAGTTGCAGTCTTGGCAGTGGTGTAAAAAATGCACAAATGTCTAAGAATAGCTGTCATGAACTTGAATGGATATGGATAGCCTTCAGCAGAATGTGTGAGGCATGACACCTTTTAAGGAAAATAACCTAATAGCCTAAGAACCATTCTGCAGCCTCATTGATCTATCATACAGGATCATCATTCCCCACGCTCCTATTTTTTTACAGTCTAGGAGAGCAGTGATCCATACTCATTAGTGCTGCTCATATTTCTTACAGTCATTGCCAGCAGCAGCACTGTAAAATACATGGCAGCAAAGAAAGTTTCATAGATACTCCCCCAAAACAATGCCTGCAAGAATAGCTAACATCCCAGGAACCCTCTATTCCCTTTCTTGTGCAATTTACAAAAGAACTTGCAGAAAAATAGTGAGTTTGAATCTCTCCTTGGTACCAGAGCTGACAAAAATTGTTTTGTGGAGTTGCTTTCCAGTAAAGTAAGAACTCTTCAATGAGTTGAATTATTATAGCTGGGTATAACTGTCACAGTAAACTTGACCAAAAGAAAGAAAAATAATAGATGTGGAAAGTGAAATTAGGGAGATGCTGGAAGTTGGAATACCCTGAGGTTTAGTTGCATGGCCAATGCAAGTCTCCTTCCCTCTGCTTCCCCTTCCTCCCACTCTTGCTGCTCAGCCTGCCGGCTCACCTTGAGCCCCAACTAATGCCTAGAGTTGCACTGACCTCCATGGATTTCTGCAGAAGGGGGGGAATACAACAGTGCAGAAGGCCACTTGCACACTAATGCTGTCATGGTCAGCGACTGAAGGATGGACTTCCAGCAAAATATTTTTTCATGCTTTGCTTTTCATGCATTGTATGTGAAAGGGAATGGTTTCCACATGAAGATTTTTGGCTTTTTTGTTTGTTTTTTGAAAGCAGGAAGTCAGAAAGGTCTGCCTTTTCCACAGATCAGTTTGTGAGACAAGAGGTTTCTCTGGAGTATGATAAAGTCAAATAGATGTATACTCATATGATTCTAGTGCTGCCATGTCTGAGATGGCACATAGGCTACACCATACTAAATCTGGGATACCATATATTTTGGACGTTAGTTCTGGGCAAGATGGTGGTGGTTTAGTTTGAGGGTTTTTTCCTTTGTTTCTTTTCTAAGATTTCAGTGCCACTTTGCAATGTGTTTCACATCAAATGCAAAATCCATTGCAGGACAGGTGGATTTTTAGAACTCCATAAATCCTAGGCTGTAACAGTGCTAGCAGACCCACAGTTTCCATATAATTTATCTACTCGTTTAACACATTACATAACTTCTGCATTTGCCAAAATACAGACCTTAGAGCAGTTGGAAGCCTTAAAAAAATGCAACATCTGCTGACGTTTAGCATGTAACCATTTGCAAGCCATCATTGGGCATCTGGCACAAGTTTCTAAGCATTACAGCGATTCTTAATAAGACCTGCTATACCTTATATTAGACAGGAAACACTAATTTGAAAATAAAATATTCTATACCTGATCAAAATCCTATCAGAATTCATAATAGCCTAAGAGAAACCTCTGTTGCCTGCAAACAATTTAGGGCCTAATTCTCTAAGATTTTTGTTGAGATTACTGTTTTTCTGTTTCACATCACATCTCAAAACTTTTGAACGGCAGTAAAGCACGTGTCTTTTGTTTGTTTGTTTGGTTTGGTTGGTTGGTCTGTTGGTTTGGCTTGGTTTGGTTTTTAATTAACCAAAGGAGGAGAGGTGGCACACCTACAAAACTTGGAAAGGAAGGATTGGCCTAGGAATAAGAACAGTTTTCAGGCAGAGGTCCATATTCCTCTACTGAAAGGCAGTGCTCTGGGAATGGGTGTCTTCTGCACACTCGCTGCACTTGGAAAGGTACTTTGTGCATTTGGATGGGCTGTGCTGTCTGCTTTTCCTCAGTTTCATTTGCTAGGTGCAGCTGGTCAGTGGAGCATGTAATTTTCTAACCAGCTGCATCAAGTTTATGAAGCTGCAAAGCAAAGAACAAGCTGCTACCCTGTGCTGGAACAGGTGGACATCACCCACTCTCAAATGGGTGTTGATAGAAAGCATGTTGTCCAGATACAGCTGATGCCAAACAGGACAGGGATCCAGTGTTTTTCCTGTTCAACAGAAAGCAGAATTTGCATTGCTGAAGACTACCTGTCCACAATATGGAATATTGCTGCAGATTCTCTCAGTAGTCAACAGGGAATGAGAGGTGCAAGTCATGCTAGTGTAAAGTTTGCACCTCAAACAGGTCAGGAAAAATCTTTCCCTGGAGTATTTTTTTACTTCATATTGATTAGAGAGGGTATTTAGTTCAGACATAGATGCCTATACTTTGGACTGACTTACAAATTTATTCAGATAAATTACACCTCAAGGAATGGAATAAAGGTGTGAAGCATCTCCAGCGCTTTTGAGGCTCTCTTTTGTGCTTTGTTTGCCTCTGTTGCAGATGTCATCCTCTTTTTTTTTCTGTAGTATTTTGTGGGGGAAAAGACATTTAAAATATTGAGGAAAGTAAGCACTACAGAGATCAGTTATTATGTTATGATGGTTGAAAAAATTTCTATCCTGTTGAATTCAAATGGCATTTAATCTTTGGTGAAGCTCTGAACATTGTATGTTTTTAATATATTATGATGGAAATTGTTTTCTGAACTTAGTGGCCAAGCTTTAAAAATATCAACCCATAAGTAAAATTACTGATTTACAAATACTAAACCTCCTGCGATTAAAGATGCTTCGTATGCATATGGATAAGAATAGAATGAATTATCGACTCAACCTTAAGTCGATAATACTGTTGTCTCCTTGCAATCATCCATCAGAGGCTCTCTTACCCATATGTGATTCTTACTGTGATGGTACGTGCTTACCCATCACACAGCAAGGACAAAACCATGCTGTGAGAATGAAAATTGGGGCTGTATAAAAAACTTAAGGTATGAAACAAGGGTATTCATACATATTGGACAATAGGAATTGTAGCCTTATAATTTCTCACTTGTTCCCAACCCTCATTAAATGCAGAAATACTGGTTTTTAGATTAATCTCTTGACTGTAATAGACAGGCATTGTTATCTTTTTGCTGACCTTCTTTCCCCAATTCTTTTTCCTGTGTGTCCAAGCAACTGGGAAATTAAAAGGAAACTTAGTAGATCATGAAAATGTTCCTGTAATACTGAAAAATGATTTAATGAATCTCTATCCTTGTTTCTCTACTTATCTAAAAGAGTTTTTGGAGTTTATTTTTGATTAAAGTTTCCTTTATTTTACTTCTACCTCTGCTCTGTGGTTTACCAGAAAAAGATGGGAATGTCTCTTTTTCTGGGAGAAGTGTCATAGGACTGTCACTTTCAGCAGAAAGAGAGATCCTTTAGGAACAGAAGGGAACTATATGCCTATATGCCTATGTGCCATAAGAATACTTTAAGAGATAGCTTAGAAACAGGCATATGAACGTCCACGTATGCTATGCTTAGTGGCATCTGTGAAAATTGCATATATAAATCAGAGCTACCAGGTATCCAGGAAGAATACAGGAAAGATGTGGCACAGAGGGATGGCTTCTCAAGTCTTTCTCACTTGCTTAACATTAGCTCTCATTCTATTCCAATAGCTGGGAGTTAAAAATAAACATATGATGCCTAGACTCCGAGAGCGCAATCTGCCTGATTGTCTGTGTGGGTTCTGGGAGAAAGTTGCAGGAGTCAGTCTCTGTTTGGGCAGCCCAACTTGGTGCTGGTGAGGGCTGACAGATGCTCTACAGGCAGGCTGGTTAGTGTAACATCATAGTCACCACCAAGGTGGTGTTAGATGTGACACTGCCATAAGAAGCGCAGTTACTCCTGGCCAAACTGCTACAGGCAAAATAAACAGATAACCGAGACATAAACCCCACTAGATTATCCATTCTGCAGTATATCTTGCTTGTTGTACTGTGTGTGGACATTCAGATGTTGTTTCTAAAATCTTTGAACTTAAAAAATTCATGGCACCTATATTATTGAAAAGTTCCAATTCTCCCAAATATTGGAATGATGAGTTTCACTGATTCTCCGTAATGGTTTGTGTGGATTTTTTTTTCTGAATATTACTGATACAGTTCCCATTCATTCCCTTCTTGAGATGTTTACATAAATAGGAATCTTTATTTTCAACTTTCCCATCTTTTCCTAATTATACTAAAATGGTTTTGCTTAATGTGTTTTTACTGTTAATGCATCACATGTTCAGTTTACTCTGGGATGTGTATATAATAGTTTGCAAGCTTTATCAGAAAAAAAGTCTTTAATTTTCTTCTAGTTGTAACCTTTAGGCTTTGAATGCTTTATACATTTGGAATGATACAGCACTGAAATGTCAGCTGAGTGTTTCAGCGATGTGCAGGTCTGTTACCTATGATTAACAGCAGTGATATTGTAAGGGCAATGTGTAGAGCAGGATGACCTGGAAAAGCAGGAGTGGGGAGGGGGAGAGAGAAAGAAAGGACTGAAAATGGTATGTGGTGAGCTATCTGTTAAACTATAGTCATGTAAATAACTGTATATAGCTTACAGGGGCAATCTTAGATGGGTAGCTTGATGCAGCTTTTGTGGAAAATAGTCTTCATATTGGTGGAGAAAGAGATGGTGGACACCTTTGCTACTTGATATCTGCTTTGAACCTAAACCAAGTATTTTAGTCAAAAGAAAACTAAAGCTCTAGGCTAGAAATGTATCTTTTTAAATATATGGCAAGTTCTTAATTTAACATTCTTAGATAAAATTGTTTACTGTGAATTTATATTTTTTTCGTTAGCATGGGAGCATGTAGAAGCCATTCACTATTTCTCAGTTAGTAAATTCATCAATTCACAGCTGAAAAGCTCTCCGTGCTCTTGAAGAGCTACATTCATAGTGAAAACATTAGACATATGTAAAGCAAGGAGGTGAAAACAGCTCATTTCAGAACTGTAGGGCATTTTCAGTCAATGATATCTCAGCAAGATCGTGCTGGGAAAGGCAACAGCAGGTAGTTGTTGAATACTAACATCAGTGAGTGGGTACAATGTATATGACATAATTTTTACTCTGACAAGAACAAGTGGTCTACGCAGGTGCTAAAACTGTGCTGAGGAAATCAATTCTGCTGTTATCTCCTTTTCCCTTCTTCTGACATTGAAGCATTTTCACAGGGGTGTGAAGCTTAAGGAAGGCATCAATTTATACAAACTTGTATAAAAGTTGAATCCAAGTTTGGTAGGTGGAAGATGAGGTGATTTCTGCTTGATGCAAGTTAGTTTTTGGAGCATGTAGAATCTCTAGGGGGCAAAAATGCATCAAGCTTTCAAAACATAATGAGAAATGAATACATGTGAAGGAATACCAACTGGTAAATTTACTGTTTTCTAAGAGCCATTAAGACTAACCAAATATAGACAATTTGGGTTGTTTAATTTTCAAAATTTGGAAACTATTTTTTTAAGACAAGACCTTTTTTCAATCACCACACAAAGCAAGAAGCAAGATTTGAAGTTGAAATATGTATATCATGTCAGCAAAGTACTATACAGATTTAGTTTTGAATTTCAGTAAATTCAGGTATTCTGAAAGATTTCAAATTAATGCTAAAGGTTATTTTCAGTTGAAAAATGCTACATGTTGCATTTATAAATGAGGGAAAAATGGTTATAAAATCTTTTACAATAGTATATTTTATGGCTCAGTGAAAATCTCTGAATTTATGAAAAACATCAACACAGCATTTTTAATTTTTACATTTTGCTGATGTTAATGCCCTGATAAGCTTTACCAGCAAATATGAAACCCCCCAAGGGAAGTAGGTGGGTTTTTTTCAGTATCTACTGTTGTATGTATCTCCATAACTTTCCTGGCATTCCTATGAGTAAATAACATAGTAAATTAATCTCTCTTTAAATAACTTACAGGGAGAACCTTGTCTCACATTCTCAAGTGCCTACTGAAGTTTCAGTACTGGCCATGAAGGTGGTTCTAGGTTATGAGGAATGGGTCCCAGAGTCTCAGATATCTCAGGATCGGTTTTGGGCTCTATCTGGCTGTTGAGGTACAGCTAGTGTAGAGCTACAGCTGTGAAATTAGTCTGCTTTTCAGTTCAGTGCTCAGAGCCACCCTTTTCCTCCTATGTATCCTATATTTAAGATTTAGCTTCCTGTTTTCGTACCAAAACATACCTGATATGATATTTTAAAAGGCCTCTGTGCACTTGTGAGCATATTGGTATTCAGCTTCTAAAAGTTATGATTTATTTATTCGTTCATTGAATTTTATGCCTTAATAAAGGTATGCAGGCTCAACCATTCTAATCTAATTGTATATCAGTAAGAAAGGAGATTTGTATGTTTGTTTGTCTATATTAGCTGGAAACTTGAAACAGTGAAACTTTTATGTTCAGTGAAGTTTGTTACGTTGCCAGATCCTCCTTGGTCCAATTTTGCCACATTAACCCAGAATCCGATCATTCGTGGAGTTTTCTTTAGGTTCTTGTTCAGCTATGTAATCAATGGGAACAGCAACATTTCACACAGAGCACTTTGCAGTCAGCTGTCAGAGACTAGGTCTCAAGCAATTTTATGATGACATAATTAAAGATAGGGATTAAATAAAATGCCTTGCAGAACAGGGATCCCTACATGACAGTTTCTCTGTTAAATAAAAATGAAAAGTCAAATATAAAGTGATCATTAATGCAATTTAAATTAAGAATTTATACATCTTAGATTGGAAATTACCCTGCAACAGAATTTTCTATCCCCCAAATTTAATAACACTGCACTCCTTGAATAAATATGGGAACATCTTTAATGTTTATAACAGTTTCAGGGTCATACAATATCTGTATAGATGGGAACATTGGATCAGGCCCTGCCTATTCAGTTTGCGTACCCTATTAAAAGAATTTATTTTTATGCCAAAACAAAATATGATGAAAGTAAGAGAGGTTTTGGAAAATGGAAGAGAAATAGGAAGAAGTTTCCAAATGGCCATTAAACAATGGTCCTTATGGAAGGAAGGTACTGCTGGTCTCAGGAATCTGAGTATACCTGAATTCCATTGTTCTCTAATTTTACATACTTCTTGAAAAGGAAAAAAAATGTTAGTGTTTTTTCAAAGTAATAATCAACCAGTTCTAACAACAGAGTCAGAGAGATAGTAATATACATTCCAAGATAATACCGTGCTTAACTGGCACAGCGATTTACTAGGATTTTCTAGTATCTTACATTCCTACATTCTCTTCCTTAATGTGACTGGCTTTTTGAACTGCTTTCTTTCATATGCGTGGCAATCCATGGCTACGTAAAACTAGGAAAATCTTTGTTCCATTCTTAGCCCAAGGATAAGTCTGTGCTGGACTGCGCAGGCTTAATGCCAGGACTTTGCATGGGGATCAATTGCATCTTCAACTAATGCATAAAATAAAATGCAGCAAGCCAAAACAATGTTGTGCCCAGCATTTATAGAATATCCCTTTGAAATAAAACTCCTTATCCTCACCTTCACCTGGGCTGTGCTCGTGATTTATGTAGCTACATTGCTGAGAGATATGTTTCTCTAGAGTGATCTGGTTTTCTACTTACGCATGAGGAAATTGCTTCCCAAAACTTTATCACTGTTGTAGTGGTGTGTCTAGGAAGAAATGATTTTGTTAATCTGTTTCTAATGAGGCACATGGAAGAAGGGAGATACAGAAGGGAAGCTGGAGGTTAGAAAAGGACAGATGAGAGCTGACTGTACTTTTATGATGGCCTTAGTCCCATGAAAGGATGAGTAAACATTGAAAACTGATGGCCCAAGGAAGGCCACATCAGCAAAGGTCATCATTGGTCAATCCGCAAGGCTTTATGACCATTGCAGCCTATGGACTTCTTTATCAAAAGTTACAGGATCTGGTAAATCATCTAAAGTTACGAGCAGGAGAAAGTGGCTACCCAAGGATTGTCTACCAGCAGGAAGTTTTTGTTGTTATGGAATATTATCTAGGACATAAATCTTCCCTCCTTCTGGAACCTGCTTTTCCTCTTCAACTCGGAAGACACTTCGGAATGAAAGGAGTACCTCTAATTAGGCCTTCAAATACACAGTTTGGAAGGACATAATCTTAGCACAGCATAAAGACAATAGCAGTTTCTTGGTCTGGCTAAAATGTCTAAATGTCTTAATCTCCCTAATTTACATCTCTTATTACAAATTTACTTTGCTTTTTACAAATTCCCTAAATAGAAAATGTGTTACTATCCGAACTGGCAATGCCCTTATTGATAGTATGTATTGTATTTATTTATTTTTACTTCTTTAAGCATACCCAGGAAAGCTATAATCCATATTTAATTTTGGAATAGCAGTGCTATTAGAGGCTTTTTATATAATCTCTGGAATAAAAATAAATACAGCATTAGGGGAAAAAAGCACAGACCTAGTGACCATTTACGTGTATGATTTTTGCATCCCTAATGCACTGCTGTAGTTGTGCAAAATGAAGTATCCCTGGACATTCTATTGGCAGGTCTCAGACTAAGACTCAGGTGACAATATTGCCTGTGAGTTTGCAGTGTTCATTTTTACATAAGAAGATGAATGCTGATCTATCATTTTAAGTGTACCATTACTAAGCGTACAGGTAACAAGGTAGTTTTCAGATGGATAAAAGCTGCATAGATAAAAGGGCAAAAAAGGCATCGTTGTAACAAGCATATTTTTAGATCAAAATATTAAAAATAATTTAAGAGAATAAATTTCCAATTAAAAAAGAAAAATTAAAATTATTTCTGCTTGCAAAAATTTATAATATATTGCCTGAAGTTCATTTTGTTTGAATGAATGACCTTAGTTTTACTTGCCCAAAAGTTGTATATAAGACCTCAGTGTTCCTAGATATGGATTCTTTCCTTCTGTCTTTTCAAAAATCTCCTTGTGCTGCTCAGACCTCACATATCCTTCTCACTTGATTTTTTTCTTCATTAATATGACAAACATGTTTAGGCTGATTATAGTGAAAATCCTATTGTTCAACAACTGTAGATGCCAAAGTTTAGGATCAGCCACAAAGCCACCTTACTGTGATGGTCATGCATGCATTCAGTCAACTTTAAAGCAACTAAACTGGTTTAGCTTATTAAATCAGCAAAAATGTGCTGTGATTTCTTCAGATAAAAGAAAGGGGAGGAAGGAATAGTAAGAGACATGAAAATTCAGCAGTCTGTCCATGTAATACGGCAAGTAACTCTTGGAGATAAGAACAAAATACTGTCAAGGGAGTAATAAAATTAGGAGGTGGGAATTTTGAGAAGGAGGAAGTCAATAAGTAGTTTCTTTGCTGTCTGCTTATGTTCAGCTGTGACATAAAACCTCAAAGTACTAATGCAGATCTCAAGCTCCCAGGAAACAGCCAGACCCTGTTCCAACCAATGTCTTACCACTTAGTCTATCGAAAAGACTTTATTAGACTACCCAGTGAAACAGCACACTATCAAATTCACTAATAGACCATCTATGAACAAGTGCAGCAAGTTCTGCAACAGCTAAAAGGTTTCTTCTCAGCTTCTGTTTGCAAAACATGTGTGAGTTAATGGAGTATCACATTTACATAGTGCTGGGGCATTGACCTGGAGTGTCTTCAGGAAATAGATCTAGCTTTTATGTAGATGTACTGTTCTTTACAATGGAAACAGCCCACATTTTCTGAGGCAATAGTGTTATTTGTTATTCTTGTTATATCTGTTATGCTATTGATGCCGTGAATGCCCCCACAAAACAGGACTCCGAGCCAAGTTAGTGTAGGATGAGATAAAAAGTAAAAGTCCTTTAATAACAG
>JAOXXN010000001.1:42721149-42742011 GCA_026770055.1 Myrmophylax atrothorax | reverse complement strand
TTTATTTGTTGTTGTTTGTTTGTTTGTTTTTTAATTTACAGACACAATGTATGGGGACATAACTCTCCTCCTATTTGTACATGTATCAGGAGGTTTCAGGCACTGAAATTGCTTTTCACATTCAGAAAAATGGTTGAAGGATCACAGTACTGGGTATCTCACTGTTGGATTTGCATATGCAGTTTTCACTTAACAAAAGCAGAATGGATTAAGTACTACTTTTCTGGTTATTGTCTTTCAGTCTTTTACATCCCAGTTAGCACATTGGTCTCTATTATGTTGAATACTATCAATGCTCCCCAGTCTGAGAAATATTATAATGCATCTGGCTGGTACAAAATGCTTCTGCTGTGTTTCAAGTATAACATTATTCAGCCAATGAGATTTTAATGTCTCTTTATCACAGCTGGACTCCAGTAATAAATGCATCAAGACTTTAGACACTTACATTCCTTATATCTGACTGAGGACAATGAAGGAATCCAAATACGTGGGACATATAATGAGATTTATTTTGATCTACAATAAAGTAGCCGATGCTGTAGCACTGTTTTCAGACTCCTCAGGTTTAAACTCAGCTCACTTCAGATTTTAATGCACCAAAAGCTTGATATTAGTCTAATTTTATAAGTATAGCAGCAAATCTTCAAATTTTTTGTTTCCAGATACTCATGAAATCTCTGATGACTCTTACATGATGAGCTTTTTCAATCACAAATGATAATGAAGCCATCTGCTTTAGAGATGTAAGATCATCAGGTATCAGGTTTTCTGTTCTTCCAGATTTCATTCAAACTATGACTTAAAAGAGGAAAGGTTAACCTAAAATTTGTTTATTAATTGGGTGACTGACTTTTTTTCCTTCTCTCTTATTGCAGGCATGTTTTCATCCTTTTATCCTTTCTCCACAAAATACAGCCCATGTGATTTGCATGCCTATGTGAGCATAAACTTAGTTATATTGTGAAGTAACATTGCACAAATATGAACACATTTGTCTTTCACTTGTATTGAAAAGTATAAAATTGAAAAGTAAACTTGGAACAATTTCTGGCCTGCAAGGTATTGTATGTTTTAGTTCATTGAAAAAAAGCAATTTTCAGTGACAGTGTAAACAAAGTTAAGGGTGGAGGAGCAACTTTTAGCTCTCTTCACATTGTGCTTTACAAAACAGCCTTACAAAAGCAGTTTTGTGCTACCTTTTATGAATTCCATCTAAGTAGCCCAGTTAGAGACAATTGCAAGTCACAGAAAATACCAACTGTCTCTCATAAAGGAAAATTTCTCATCTTTTTTAGTAAATAGTAATAACTTTACCTCTGATACAACACTATTCTCGATGTCCTATATTCATTTAGCTCAATGAGATACTAGGACTAAAGGGTCTGATGTTACTCGTAGTGCTGCAAGACTCCCTATTTTTCATTTGTTTTTTTGATCAGATATTCAAGTGTGACAGTAGAAAGAATGTAATGGTGTAATGCTGCAATGCTGCTCTAGAGTGATGCTGGTTGTCCCATACTGGAGATATTTGATCTGTATCTTTCTCAGGAATAAGGGTGCGGTTGTGTATTTGGGTTAGCTGCACATTTTGGTTTTGGATATTGAAGAAGTGTCTACAATCATATTGACTTTGATTTTCACTACAGGGAAAAATCCTTCTTTGCTGCGTCATTTTTGCAGCATGCATATATGAATCTGTGTCCATCTCTTTCGCATAATAGTGATGTCTGGATTAATAATTTCTGGGGTTCGTAGTTCGGTTTCTTTTCGTGTACAACTGGTTCTGTAAAATCCACAAAATAAGCCTGGTATTTTAATGTTTCATTTTCAGTCAAATGTGAGGTCCCCAAGCAGTACTGGTGACAAGTGTTGCAGAGTTTAAACATTATTGTTGTGGTTTCTCCAGCCCATTCTGTCTAGAAGGGGTTTTTGTTCACCATAAGGGTTGTCTGCATTGTGGAAATGGCAGAGAAATGCTGCACAAGCTTTGTGGTCTGGAGTAGAGTGTTTTGAAGTCCATGCTATAACATACAAAGTGATAAGTGACTATTTCCTAAGAGGCAAAGTAGTAAGTCAGTGTTTATAACAAAAATGTTATGACTTGAGTTAACCAAGATACTGTTTTGTGACCACTTTTTATATAGCTGAGGTGCTTTCCATATCTAACATCCCACTCTGAAGCCCATTTTCCCTTTCCCTTTCTGACTGTTACATATTGTTGTAGGTAGTTTTACTGGAAGTTATTGCTTAACCACAGTTAGGTGTTACTTTGCAGCACAAACAAGCAGGGGGCTTTGCATATTTTTAAAAATGATACTTTTATCTCTTCCCCTGGAAAAGCACGATGTAAAAATTCTTGATCCTGGTCTCTTAGCCCTCATTTTTTTTCTTTTCAATACATAAAAATGTAATTTAAAATAAATCACTCCATTGTTTCTGCCTTCAGCCAAAATGTCTTTCCAGCATATTCAGCCTGGGTAAAGAGGAGTTTGGTCTTTTAAGAGACACGTCCTTGTATGCCAAACATCTACTGTTAGATAGATTAGACTTTGTTGTGAACATATCTTAGGAACATCTTGCTATGTGCCGGCAGTCTGAGGCTGCTTTATGTGGCTCATTAAGGCATCATATGTGATTGTTCTGGTGCTTTGAGAGAGATCACAGAAAACAGAGAGTCTGAGCTAAGTTAGTGTGGGATAAGATAAAAAGGGTAAATTCTTTGATGTTCAGGACTGGGCCTTCAGGAATACATGATGGCGTGCCCCCTCCGAACCCTGGTTTGTATGGGGTTTATAGTATTCTTCACCTAATCCTTTCTTTACACATCTCCTCGGTCCAACCCTGTCCCACCTCTGGCACACTCTGTCAGGATTTGAGTCTGAGGGAGAGTGGGACCCTCTCTTCCTTGTCCTTCTCTTCCTTATAGCATGCAGGGGTACTTGGAGGTCTTCCAGTGTTCTGGCTTTGAGGTTGTTGACCTATGTTTATGTCTCATTGAGCAGGCTTTAAGATATTATTCAGCCTTCTACTTTGAAAAGAAGTCTAAATAACTAATGGAATTTTAGGCATTGATATGGGATAAGGGTTCAAATATGTTAACATTGAACTTAAGTTGTTAGAAATATTAGCACACTAAATCTGCGTTTTACTACAGTGACAAGTACTTCTAAAATCTGTAAAAATGTAAAAATCAAAAATCAAAACTCCTTAGGCATCAGTTCTCCTTTGAGAAGAATTATATACTGATGAAGAATGAATTTAATTTATAAGGAAGCAAAATTTCCTTAAGGGCAGAGATAATATGTTTACCTATGATTATATTTACCATTTATTCCTCTGCGATTATAGGGTAAGAGGAGTTTATTGACTTGTTCTCGTCTCCAAAATTAGCATAACAGATTTTTGTCATAATAAAATTCAAAACAGGATTGTTCTATTTTAACTCATTTGAGCCTCAAAATTTTTCTTTTGCTTCTAAAAATTTGGATGAATACATTGAAATGTACATTTTGGTCTTAAAGTAAAGTTCTTGGGTTTTTTTTCATGAAAATGTGGATTTAGGAACAATGCGTTGTAATTACATTGTCTTGTTATCTGCTCTCTGCTGTTATACTAAGTGGTTGCCAAAGATAATCAAATATGTTTGAACTATTTGGTGGAGAAAAAAATGTGCCAGATGTTGGCTTTTGTTCTTTCACATTCTCAGGATGGTATTTCACCTCCAGGTTGAACACCCTGAATTACAGGGGTGGAATTCACCCACCTCAAAATAGACATGTTTGCCATTTGAGGTGTTTCAGTTTTCCCAAGACACATGCAGAGATTGGGCAAATATGATACAGGCAGAAGGACCAATCTCCCCAGTGTTCAAAATAATACCATATCCTTATATTTCAGCAACTGATTCATAGGCTCAATGTCTGCTAGTGAGCAATGTTGTTTGATAAATACTCCTCATGCCCTATGAAACACCATCAGTTATTCCTCCTGGCCTTCATATGCCTCTTCAAAAGAACATGGTTGAGCTAGAGGTCCCATGTCAGCCTTGTTAGCTCTGTGGGGACATCTTGCATAACCTAAAACACCTCAGATGGCACCAGACTTCTCTACATGGATAACTGAAGTAAACCATATGCTTTTTCAAGTGCAGAGTAAGGCTATGACAAGGAGATACCGACTGGAAACCTGGGAATGATGATTTGTGGGGCAAATGGAAAAGGCAGTGTCTCTGCGATCAGATTATGAAAGAAAGGACACCACAGCTCAAAACACAGAAGAAAGGGTTTGTTAGGTGTCCCTGGAGTAATCAGGTCTTTCAGGTGGCTTTACCAGCACATGGCAGACACAGCCAAGTAGATGGGGATTGACATTTATGTTTTGAATTGGTGTGAAAGGTGTGAAAGCTTCAGCTGATGTTTGCAGAATAATTACATGAATACTAAGGAGTCCAGTGATGAGGATGTTGCAGTGAATCAAGCTGGAGTTGTCTATGCTACAGTCAAGAGCTGGAGCATGCAGGGACATTTTTCTTACTGCTATGTTGTGGAAGATGGGAGACCAGGAAATTGCATACCACTTTTAAACATAGAGAGTAAAGTATGATCTCGGAGTCCCAAGCCTGGGAGGTCAGGAGAATTAATGGCTTAGAGCAATAAGGAATAGTCATAAGGCAGGGGGAAAGTAGTGAGAATAAGACAATTTGCACATTTTGAGATTTTTTAGCCTGTCAGTAAAAAAAAAAAGCAATAAAAGAAATCCTCTTGAGAAGGTGGGATTTCTCATCAATAGGAAGGGAAGCTAATTCATGCTTGATTAGAGTTGGCATTTTCTCTTCCAGAGTTTCTTGGGGAGATTTGTTTTAAAAGCAATGTTTATTTTCTTGCCCTTATTCAAAAGAATGCATTTTCACTGATGTAAGAGTCACAATCTGTGTATAAGTGGAACTCCTTCTACATCATCACAGGAAATTTTCATTTTCTCCTCCAAGGATGATATTATTGTATATGTTTCTTAATACTGAATAAAGTATAAACCAGAATATTTTATTTAAATGTAAAATTTGAAAAATGAATGCAGGGGTATCTCTAAGTTCACTCAGTATTGACATGTGTAAAATGAACAAACACATATCAAACTATATTTTGGCTTCTCTATTATTTTATTTTAATATAAAATTTTTGAACTAGTGTAAAAGCAATGCTCTTCAATACATATTTATTTATGAAAAGTGATTTATGACAGGTAGGACACAGCTCTGTAACTTTTGTTTCATTTTGGATTCTATTTGAGAATAAAAAAGCTAGAATATTCAGTGTCCTTGTCATAGATGGTATTCATCAAGGAAATTGCTATTGGTGTGTCTGCCAGTATGGTGCAAGGACTCTGCTTGTCTTAATCCCAGTTTCCCTCTAGTTAATTATGAGTACATACTTTCCTTGTTCTAGTGATCTAATGTTGTATACTTGCTGTTGGAGCCAATGCATTGAACTAAAAAAACAGGGTTTTTTTGTTTGCTGGTTCGTTTTGTGGGGGTTTTTTTCTTGTATTTTTATTTAAAGAAGTGTTCTGTCTGGAATCCAAAACCAGACTCGCGCAAGAGCAATAAAACGGTAGTGCGCCATTCATTTTCTAATTTCCTTTTGATAGGGGAAAAAAAAGGTTCAGTAATCTTTTATTGCATCCAAAGAAGGGCAACAAAGCTGGTGAAGGGTCTGGAGCACAAGTCTTATGAGGAGTGGCTGAGGGATCTGGGGTTGCTTAGCGTGGAAAAGAGAAGGCTGAGGGGAGACCTTATTGTTTTCTACAACTACCTCAAAAGAGGTTGTAAGGAGGTGGATGTTTGTCTCTTCTCCCAGGTAACAAGTGACAGGACAAGAAGAAACGGCCTCAGGCTGTGCCAGAGTAGGTTTAGACTGGTTATTAGAAAACATTTTTTCATGGCATGCATTGTGAAGCTCTGGAATAGGCTGCCCAGGAAAATGCTGGAGTTGCTGTCCCTGAAGGTAATCAAAAGATGGACAGATGTGGCACTCAGGGACATGGTTTAGTGGCGGACTTGGCAGTGCTGAGTAAATGGTTGATCTCTTTAGCGTCTTTTTCCAACCTAATTGATTTTAAAATTCTATTCTTAGCTATGATACACATTCAGTGTGCCATTCACAGTCATACTTTGCATTTTCTATTAGTTATTTTTAGTTTGGGGTAGTATTTAATAACTTTATTAAACTCATGACACACCTAGACTGAAAGAGACTGTGAAGTACTGCCAATAACTTTTTCTTGTATTTTAACAATTGAAAAAACGCTTTTTGGTACTAAAAAGAATGGAGTTGATAAAATTTGATGCTTTGCATCTGTAAATAGTAATTAAACATCTGTGAATAATTGTAGATGAACAGACTAGCACTGAATTAAAAAAAAATCAGAACAGTGCCATTACAACAGAAACTGTAACAATGAACAACAATAAAATTCTTCACTGTTGTAAAATAACAATAGCAAAAAACTGCTGTCTTTCAGAGGGATTAGTGTTGATGTCATTACAACTTTCTCACTTCCTCTATTTTTCAGTGACATATGATTGTCTACTCTCTTTAACTCTTCATCTAGCAGCAGTATGGGAATCTATCATATATCAAAACTGACAAATTGACATCTTTTTAATGTAAAATCAAAAAATCACTAGGTAAACCACCCATTCCTATAAGTAGAGACACATTTTATTTAGGAAACAAAGCCTTCAACAGAGTGCTTTTAGAGCCTTTGTAAGAGTATCCTCCATTTGTCTGTATTCTTCAGGGGTAGGAGGATCAGCATCTGGCTCTATTAGATATCTGAGAGGGTCTATTCTCCAGAGAATTCTTATGCAAGAAAGATAAATTTCTCATTGGACCATGATGGAAGTTTTACAAATGAAACAAACAAACAAAAATAAAGCTAGACAAAAAATGCCTGGCATGATGAATATTGTGTCAAAAATATTCATCTTTGTACTAGCAATCTTTTGGAGAACTGCAATATCATATAGTTCTTGCCTGTTTGTATGTGCTTATTTCCTTTACTTTTTCTTTATTCCTTTTAAAAATCTAAATCTGTGTTTGGATGAAAAAATGAATGAAAATATTTGAATGGTAGTATTTGCCTGATGAAAATTTTTAAGTGTCAGGTAGTCTTGACACACTGCATTTCATAGAAGCCTATTGTAGCACAAGGAGTGAGGAGAAGTAAACAGAAATAACAAATATGCAGTGAAAAATCATATAAATTGGTATTAATGAATCTCTATGGGTTAAATAGTATTTTTGCTGAGAACTTTAGTCCAATCTTTTTACAGTCAACAGGACCCTTTACACTGACTACGGTGAGCTTTGGATTATTTCTTGCTGTACATGTATGAAGAAACAATACTAGCTTAGAAAGGGACCTTTCAGATCCATAGATTTTGCTTTCAGGTTATTAGTATAGCACGGATTAATATTTTACACAGTTGTAAGCTTCTAACAGCATCTATATTATAAAAAGTTCTGCAACTTATTGAAAAACTTCAAGCTTCATAAGCTCTACTCAGTGAGCTCCTGTTCTCCTGTTATAAATTACCAACTCCAGTATTATTGCAAATCCAAATAAACTCCCTGGTGATTACAGATTACAGTCACAAATCCAAAAGGTACAGCACAATATACTTTTCTCAGCTAAATTAATTATTTCAGTTCTGGGCAACTCAATAGTGAGAATTGAACCACCAGCTGGCTAATATGTACAGTCAAAACATTTAGCAGCAGGTTTTTACATTAGTAACAGCAAGAATCCATTTCACAGAAGACAACAGAGAATAAATGATTCTCATTTTAAGAGTCCTTAAGGCTAAAGTGCTTTATCCTCCTTAAGTGTTCTGACTAACTAGCACCACATGATGTCATCAAGATTAATTTTATGTAGGTAGTTTTTACTGCAGAAATACTGTAGAAATGTGTACAAGACTATGGGAAGTAGGGGAAACAGAGAACAACAATTCACGCAAAATAAAATTTTACACTTTGATAGTCAAGCCTTACAATCTCAGTTCTCTTTTTCTAGTTGCTGATGTGATTGTAACTTCAAATAAGGAAAGGACAAAACTCTTTCTTACTCTCAGGAGTTTTCTTTTCCATGTGTCAATGTATGGGGTAGACTTCTTTTAGAGACAAATTTGCAAAGAAATGGTGTAACATTTTTCTGGAGAAAATACAAAACACAGTATATCTATGAATTTGCAATGTTAGTTTGCTATTCAACTGGGACAGCAAAGATACCTCAGTTCAAAGGCTGGGTTATGTTGGAACTTGTTGGTTTTGGTCTTGTATCCCCCACGTCTCCCCAGAAATATATTTTATCATGTAATTTGAGGAAACTTCTTTAGTTGTAAAAAAACTTCTTATTCAGTGATGCAACCAGTAGTGCTTTAGCTATCTCAACTTCCATTAAAGTCAAAGGAGGGACAAATCTCTTATGTAAGCATCAGTGTTCAGTTTAATTGGGAAAAAAACCCCAGAGAATACCCAAAATGTATCAATCAGAGTAGAAGGTATGACACAAGACTTGTTAGAGACATTGATGAGTCTAGTTTGTTTTATGTTGGTCTATTTCATGAGAACTCTGATCCAGGCTTGTTGCAATTGACAGGAATTGGTCCATTAATTGCGATGGAAAATAAGACACAGGACATTTTGGAGACACACATTCTTCTTCTGGTGTGACAGTTTGAGGCCAGGAAAATTGCAGTAATGCATTTCGAATGGCACTAGTTGCCTGTGAAAGAAATTGAACTGAGTGCCTGCAATCTAGACAAAATCATCAGTGGATGTTGTCATTTCTTCAGCTATGCAGTAGGATAAACAGAATAGCTCTCCAGATCCACTAATTCATTTTCCTGAACATACTTATTTAAACACACATATAAGCATTAAACAATCATGTAGCTGCTTGTGTCAAAATCTATGTGAGAAGACCTGTATGTTCCAAGATACATTCTTGTTTATCTCAGTGGTACTAGCAACTGGTTTTCAGCAATTAAATTGAAATCCATCGGCTTCCCAGACCTTCAGTCAATATAACAGGAGGCTATCCCTTTCCCAGAAAACTGGGTAGCTCAGCTGAGTGATCACTCAACAGTCAGGTGAGGGACAGGTGGATACTCAACATTGCTGGGTTTCCATTTCTGCTTTTTGCCTTTGTGTTTTATACCTTCCTGTGTCAGTTTTCTTCTTCTCAAGTCCTTGTTCTGCTAAGCAATTGCTAAGAAATTGCTCAGTTATCTCTGGTTTTGCTTTCATTGTATTTCATGTTGTAGCCAATGGACTTTTCTCCATCAGGCTGAGCCAAGCTAGTCTTGTCTCACAGTGAGCAGACTGCTTCGGCTGACAGTTACAGAAGTGAGTACAAGGTCTCCAGAAGGCTTGCATTTTTCTGGGAAGGTAGGAGAAGGCCAGGAAGAATACCACAATTCCTGAAATAATGCTGAGTTTAGGCAACTAACTCCTCCACAGGTCAGCATTCCTCCATATACTAGTTCCTTGGTAAGTGCAGTCCTAATGCAGTCACTCAAACTTTGTTCAGCCTAAAACTGAAACCCTGACAACTTTTGTTTAGAAATCCTGATTCCAGAACAACATTGATGAGCTAATTGTGCTATTATGCTTATTGAAAATGGTTGCAAGAGTTACTAAAGCAGATGGGGTTTTTTTCTTTTTCTTTTCTATTTTTTTTCTGAAGAAAACTATGTATGTTTTAAAAGCAAGAAACATCATGGTGGGAAACAGGACAACACAAGACAAAGAAAATATTTCTGTGTCACACAAATACACAGACATCTAAAAGAACATGTTCAAAACACTATTTTCAGCTTGTAACTAGTATCTGAATAGCCCACACTCCTCTAACTATCCATGAAATATCACTGCAGACATTTTTCTAGGTGAATGGTCTCTGCTTTGTTGAAAGAAAGGTCTGGGAAGATGGCACCCAATGCCAGTGTATGTGATTACATTTTCACTAGGAATAGCAAGAACTAACAGATTATATCTTCATTTTTTTCTAAATGCCTGTGTATTACCTGCACATGTGCAGATTAAAGTATTGCCAATTTTTTTTTCCAACAATTAACCCACTTGCTATGAAATTGTGATAAATAAATGTATTAAATATCTTTCATATAGAAAATTAGTAGACTCTCAGAATCTGATGGAAACATTTATTAAAATATTTTTCCTTGACTACTTCTTCAATATATTGATGGCCTTTTTTTTTAATTTCATCACTGGGAGAGGATGTTCTTCCATTCCGTGAAGAGTGGAATGAAAATTAAAATAAATTTCACATTTTGCCAATGGAGGGATTATTTTTAATATTGTCATAGTGATGTTGATGATATTATGATCTTTCTTCTATTTGTTTTCATCTAGTGATATAGAATATATTATATAGACATCCAGATAGCTTTCAAAGTTGAGAAGATGAGGATGCTTAAAGATGTTTTGATTTGCACAGGGACAAAAAAGATCTAGGACAGAATGCATCTGTGTTGCTTAAGCATGCACTTTTGTCTCACAGGAATCAGTGGGATACAGAAAGGTGATTAAAGTATTGCTTGCATGAAATCCTTGAAGATGAAAGGTATAGTTCTGGTCCTATCCTGTCCTGTCCTATCCTAATCACATTTATAGTTTTCCTTTTATTTGAAAGCTGATTAGACAGAATAGGTGAAGGGAGGATATATCTGTTGAACAAAGAGGTTTTTTTTCTGTAAATTTTTAATGAATCTGGGAATGGATAGCTTTAAAATGAAAATTTCAAATTAAGTATTTTGTTGGGAATTTGAGTATTTTAAAATTTTAAAATAGCATTTTGGAGAAATGACAAAGCCCAAAATAATCACAATTTTTAAAAAAGTCACACTTTGTTTTTTTTCTTTCTGAGTCAACTCATTTACTTTGCCTGAAATTCACAGAATGTTTTCCTTTAGGTGAACCCTTTATTTTTCGCAAAAGAAAGATGAATACAGTGCTTACATTTTGCCACCTTTAGCATGCTGAACTAGTTTGCTGATTTGACAGATCAGTGTTTCCAATATGTCAGGTATTGAATCCCAAAGTCAATTTTCCAGATATTTGGGCAATAGGACATTGTAAAGGAAATTGTTCTCTGAAAAAGAAAAAAAAAAGTGCTGCCATTGAATACAAAATATTTCCAAATGTTGAAATAGAAGGCAGATGAACAGCAAGAGCAGAAGATGACAGTAGAAATATGTTTAGAGCAAGAAAATATGTGAAGGAGTTAAAAAGAAAAAAACAAACTGGTGGAAGGATACCCTGTCTACTTCAAAATGTGTATGGCCAACCTTACTCATTGAGAGTGAACTAACAGCCATTCAGAGAAAGGCAGCTCAGGGCTGTTATTATCTTTAAATACATGCAGTGTTGCATGAAAAATTTTGTTATGATCAAAATCACACCAAGCCAACAATATATTGTGAGTATGGTGCAAATACTACCAGTTTAAGCACATAATTATTTCTATTCCAGGTCCACTTACAAAAAAGAACACAATCTTAGAAAAATATCCCAATATTAATACAGTTTAAAATATTACACTCGCGGTCCCAGTATGGATCCATGTGTAAATGTGCCTCTTTTCCGTGGGGTTATGCTTACCATTCCTCTGCTCCTCTGGTTCTAATGGCCATCAGCACTCATCTTCCTCAATAATGATGTCAGCGTCCTAGCTTTGTACTAGCAGAAGGCTGATGCTGGGAAATTCTCCATCCATGCCTTGTGTGTTTTCTTGGGAGGATTTGCTTGCAAATTTTGCTAAGTCTGCTTCCTTGTTTTTCCTTCATTAGCTTGCAAGCCAAAGCTGTGTATAAGATTTTACATAGATATTCTTGACCTTTGTACATTGTTGCCCTTGAACTAAACTCAGCTTTACCTGCCTCTGGAGATTACATCCCTATAGTGACCAGGAATGGAACATTGGTGATTTATTTGTATCTCTGGGACCTCTCTTATCCTTCTCTGTGTCAGCACCTCCACAGTCTATGCTACCATCACAAGCTTGCACTGCTCTAAATAATGCTTTCATTCTAGAGCCAGAGATACTTCATTCTGTGTGTTTTATATTTCAAAGCCATGGATAATGTTCATTCAATACAGAACTACTGCTTGCTGTTACTATCCTTTGGCTACACGTATGTATGTGTGTGTGTGTGTGTGTGTGTGTGTGTGTGTATCAGTCAAAATTATGCCACTTCTGTGCCACTACAGAATTGCACAGATCTAAAGCTAAAACAAATTCAATTTCTAGAAATTTGGTCACAAGACTACTGGTGTTAGAAATAAACCAAAACAAGTTCCAGGCTGGAAAGGTAATGCCACATCAAATAGAATATATATCACAATCACTTTGCTAAATGAAGAAACTCGAACTGTAATTGTAATCTAATTCCTGGCTTCCAGATAAGCAAGATAACAGACTTTTGTCCAGTTTTTATTCCTCTGAAGAATTTATCTTATTTTTCTATTTTTAGTGTCAGGACAGAGACAAAAAATAAGAAATTGGAATAATAAATGTCAAATTAGCAGACGCTCAAGAGGCAACTAACAGCAGATGTCGGAAAAATTCTTTCAGAGATACTGAGAGGTCTGTAGCTCAAGGCAGTGAAGTCAGGGCATGAAGTTAGATTGTTTTAAGGAAGATTTTAAAGATTTTTTCCCACCTTTTATCTTACTACATACTGCAGATGTGTAATGTGGCTTCTTTCTCCTCATATAATTGGATGCAAGTCGGTTACATGATGATTTTTTGGGGTTTTGTTGTAAGACAAAATATAATACTACAAATATAATAACATGATGATCACATGGCTTCATACAGAAGGAAAAAAAAATTAGAAAATTTTGAGATGTGGAGTGATTTTAAAAATATCACATGGGTTTGTAGACAAAACGTTTCTTTTATAAAAAATTGGCTTAAGACAAAATGAAAAGTCAAAGATTTATGCTATTTCAGGTATGGAATTTTGGTTCTTTTTCCATTACTTAACTCATGTTTTTCATTATTTACATTCATATTTAAACAGTCTCACCTTTGGATAAGAGTAGGAAGAAGGCATGGGTTTGATATTGAAGA
The DNA here is from genome assembly GCA_026770055.1 of Myrmophylax atrothorax. Lineage (NCBI taxonomy): Eukaryota > Metazoa > Chordata > Aves > Passeriformes > Thamnophilidae > Myrmophylax > Myrmophylax atrothorax. The sequence goes on along the minus strand of JAOXXN010000001.1, from coordinate 42,728,847 downwards.
AAGAAATTTCACAAACATAGAAAGTTTACAAAGTAAAATCCCTTAAGCTCTTTCAAAGGGCCATAGTACCATACCAAGAAGTTTAAGCTTTCTGATAGCTTTGACCTTTTAGTTATATTTCTCCAGAGGGTTAACCCAATGTAATTTGTTTTAAGAAGGATAAAGAAAACAGGAATCTTGTGCAGTTCAACAAATGGAAGTGTAAAAGCACTATGCCTGGGGAGGAACTCCACCATGGGCAAGTACAGGCTGAGGGATGGCCAGATGGAAAGCAGCTTTGCAGAAATGCACCTGGAGGTATAAGATGTGATCACACTGGAGGAAGTCCAGTGAAAAATTACTAAGATGATTAAAAGACTGGAGCACTGGACATAAGGAGAGAAGCTGACTGAGACTGTTTGGCCTGGAGTGGAGAAGGCTGGGCACGGGAGAAGGATCTTACCAACATGTACAAATACCTGGAGGGAGTGTGCAAAGCGGATGAAGTCAGGCTCCTCTCAAAGACAGGACCAGAAACAATGGGCAAAAAGTGAAAGAGAGTAGCTTCCTTCTGAACATCAGGAAACAATTTTTGACTGTGAGAATGAGTACTTGGGCAACCTGCTCTAGGTGGCCTTGCTTGAGCACAGGGGTCGGACTAGTTGACCTCCAGAGGTCCCTTCAAACCTCAGCCATTCCCTGATGTTGTGATCATAGTGCTTTAATGTTAGTGATTTGTGCAACTGTCTCTTAGGTTATTTGAGAAAAAAGCTGGAAAATTTCTGAAGAGTTTTCAAAAGGCTTTGTAAGAAGTCTTTGACAGCTATAGAAACCTGATTTAGAGTAAAGTTCCCGCATCCCAACAAGAAACTGGAAGGTATTTTGAGAGAACTTTAATTGTATAGAGTACTTTTATCTCCACAATTATTATCTTTTTTGCCATTTGCTTATTAAAATGTTCTGTGATAGTGAAGGTAAGAAATAAAGTTACTGTAAAACATCCAAAACTCGACGTATAGCTTTACATAGATGGAAGTGTGTTATCATCTGGTGATCTTTCAGGTAATTAGAACACCAAGTATGAGTTTCATCAGCATTTTCAATTTAGACAAACTGCTGCAGAAAATGCAGTTGTATGGATAGCAATGAAAATTTCTCAACACTATATTGTAATACAATTGTCATTTTGTACTGTTGTTTCTATATAGCTAAGATTTTTGTCTGTTTAATTTCAATGAAACAGCTGTTACTGGGTCAGAACAAGCAAAGTCAGAAATTGAACCAGGTCCCTTCCATCACACTGTGAAATGCAAGTATTCTCTTTCATCTTGTAATTTAAATTCTTGTGAGAAAAGTTCCAGGGAAGTAAGAAATAGATGTACTTCTATAGAAGTACAAAGCAGGTACATTTAACTTTGAATGGCATGCAGCAAAAATGCTTTTCAGTGTGTCTTTCAGTTCGTGCCAATTTGCATTAGAAAAGTGCGTAAGTAGTTAACATATTTAAATAACAGCTTTGAAGAGAGTCTCTATATTTTGCATAAAAGATAGGTATTCAGCCGTATTTCCTGAATTTTTTAAAGCTTGGAGTGCTAAAGAAACTATCTTTCAAGAAGAAAATCTATTTCTTCAGATATATACATAAAGATTTTTTATGGAGACACTATGCTGGATGATTGAGTTAGAGCTGGTAATTTACAGAGACAGTCAAACAGTATAAAAGCAATTTTTAAAAAGCCCCTATAATTAAGCATGTCAAATGCAACCTCAGTAGTATTTGGGTTTATATTTTGTAGCCATACGTATTCATGGAGATTTTTCAGAGAAACCAAAGATTTTAAATTTACATTTTGAAATCTTAAAAAAGTATTTTAATTTTTTTTCTTAATCTGACAGTTGTCAAAAATGTCTCTCTCAGACACTAACTTCAATTTCAAAAAGATAATTAGCAGCACCCCACCAATGTATGTGTCATATCTGTGTTATAGCATCCACTTCAAATCTAAAAACTGTTTTGAAGAAAAGCTTGCACACTGTGAGTAAATGATATCACATGTTTGATTGTATCCTGTTGACCCCATTTTGATGGGACATTAACTTCCATTATGCAGTTCACTTGTGTTTCACCTAATATGTCAGCCACAGTCTATAGTAAAGAGTCAAGGCTTCACAAAGTATTCAGATAATATAGCCAAGATTTGCTGGGAGATCAAGAGCAAGTATTTGCTGTGAAGCACATAGCAGAATGGTTTTAGTGTAAATAAAGTTGTGCAAGGAAGCATGAAATTGAGAAAGTTCTTGAAGCCTCTGGGAATGGAGGAAGCTAGTGCTTCTGCCACATTTGACACCCCTAGTTGGGCGATTTCTCTTCAAAATGGGGTGAAATAGGATAAGAAATCAAGAGGTGCCCATTACACAGACCCTTTAATTTCTTAGAAGGTTATAATGTTGGGAGCCAGCAAAATGCATGATCAAGGGAAAAGGTAAAAGGCTATGGTGATAAGAAGTGAGTGTATCAAAAACTTACCTGCAGTTTAGTTGAGCTGATGGGTTTTTATTGTTTGTTTGGGGTTTCTTTTAATAGAATGTCTTTTATTGCTAGCAAAATTTTTCACTATTATTAGTGCTACATTGCTTTATATCTCTTAAGGTAGTTCAAGAGTAGTACTTATAAATTGTTTCACAGAGCTTTGAATGGGTTCCTTGTCTACCAGGCATATCACTGCAGCTCAGCTAGAGCATGCAAGAAAATTAATTAACCTGTGTTGTCTGAAAGAAGCAATTTAAGACTGTGTGAACAAAATCTGCCTGTGTGAAGTGATACATCATAGGAAATGAGTAGGGTGTTAGTTGGAGAGTGCTCATCCAACTGTAGATTTAGTCTCAATAGTAGTTTACTTTGAGACCTGATGTGTCATTCAGAATGGATAAGCAATGACTGTGGATCAATTAATTCATAATAAATGGGAAATATTGAGCCTCTGTTTCTAGTATTTTAATAAATTTAGCTTATATTCTTCATAGTTTGTTTAAAAGTACAGGATAAAGAAAATACAAATTTATTTGCTGGTCTTCCTATGGCCTTTATGTCCATGTTTTGGAACATTTCGCTTCTCGGCATCTGGCCCTGCATGATTTTTGAGGGGTTCAAAACTAAAGCCTCTGTGATTACACTGAAAGATAAAGTGCAGGTGGCTTAACTAAAGTACTTACGTATAATCATCTAGTGCCCTTTGAAAAGCCATGGGATGCTTTTTTTGACCTCCATCTGTTACTTCAGAAAAGTGTTAGACCTTGATATAGCCCATGGCATAATGTCCTATGTCTTGAGCATTTTAGAACATTGCAAATAACACTAGTCATCTGTATGTAGTCCCCTGAATTGACACCAATGTTATATTAGAATCTTGGAGAATGATAGAATTGCTTAAACAAATGCGCCTACTGTCATTCAATGTCCATGGCACTGTACATACAAGAAACATTTAGGAACAGTATTTCTTGGACGGGACTCAGTTTCAAACTAGAATGCTTAAATTTAGCTGTGTACTACACAGATGCTTACAAGCTAGCCAAGTGTCTAAATTCCTATCACAGTCAAATGGGGTCTAGCACAATAGAGTCCAACAACCTATTTATTCATCTCAATTTCATGTCCATACTTGACATCTGGGGAGGTAGTAGGCACTGCTTTGATAACTGAAATAACATCAGAGATTAGGTCTCAAGGCCCTGACTGAATTTCTGAGGATACCTTCTTGGTTCCTGCATGTAGGTGCTTAGTGCTCCTTGAGCTGCTGTGGGCTTTCTGGAAAGTTTTTCCAGAGCTGCCAGACGTGAGACAGCACTTATGTCACTTCAGGAGTAGCAGCTGAACTGCAGCAGGGTACTGTACCAAATTTCTAATAGGGCTCAATACTTATGTTAAGGCAAATAAATTAAAATTTTTATCCCTGCTGATGCTGGTGGAAGCCAGGACATGTCATTAAATGTGAGTATCTTCACCTGAGAGTTGAATCTTATCCTTCATGTCTGGTGTTTTTTTCCACTAGTGTAGTTGTCTTTGAGACGCTTATGGTACTCTGCCTGTCCTCCATGTGCAAGCCCAGAATGACATGAATCTCTCATAGATCTTGCATTGCTTTGACTAGAATCATGCCCCATGTCTCAGATAAAAGAGCATATTGAAGGGCCTTGAACACTTTAGTTTAGCAACTGTGAGAAATCTTTATTATATATGTCAGTGAAGAGATAACACGTAAAGAGTTTCAGAAGTTGAAGGTGACCCTGAATTGAAGTATAATGGCAAGTAGTTTGTAAGTATAATTAAGACCTCAGAATATTTGAAAGCAGAAGGGGGGAAAAGTAAAATCAGTCATATATCTGGACTTTAAATATGTTAATTATACTTTTTAAAAGTGTTTTCCTTTCAATAGACTAGATAAGTCAGAGGTCCCCTAAGTAAGATTTAGTAAGATTTTCACAACAAAAAATAGGCAAACTTTCATGCAAAATATATGTGAAATACACATAGTTGTAAATAACCCAAGATTTTATGTTATCTGAGAAATTATATAATCAAAACACTAAGAACCCAAAAGGAAAGAAACTGCTATTCAGCACAGAAATGTTACTATTTAAAAAATTGAGTGATAATCTGAAATACTTAAAGAGCTCAAGCTGAGGAGTAGAAGGACAGGTAATTGTTTTCCCACAAATGTGATGTTGAATGCTGTCAGCTTCATTCTTGGCTGTATTTGCTATAGCATTCTCTGTCAAAGTACTTAAGTAAAGACTTGAAACTCCTCTGGGAACATACAAGAAATGAACTGTGACTTTCTTAGTAAGTATTGAAAATAAAGAGCACTGATACCAGCAAGTTTTATAGAGAGAAGAAATTTGTGTTTGTACTAAATGTTGACACCTGTGGATACTTTTTAGTGCATATATGGGTTTTTTTCCAATGTTTCCTGTGATAGAATGTGGCCTTTATACTAGCATTGTCAGCAATACGATTTCAACTGTGAATAACTTTTTTGCTAGCCAGAGAGCAAACAAACTGGAAGAAGGTATTTTTGACTTTAAAAGTTGAAGTGCAGAGAGAGCATTTGTGAAAAGAGAAAAAAAAAAATCAGATGTTGATAGGTGTAAAAGTACATTCGAGTATAAGGAACATGGCTTTTTTTATGATTCAGACATCTATGTCTTTTACTTCACAAATACTTGCTGCTGCGAGGAACTGTCAAGACTCAAACTCTCTGGCAGCATGAGTTCTAACCTCAGATGTTCTTTTCCTTTTTTAATTTGCAAAGTTCTTGAGCATAGTCTATTACCCTCAGTACGCTAGACAGACCTGTCCTATCTCTAGTCCTTATTGCTACCTGGAAGAGTCTATGGTTTCCTTACATTCCAGTGCCGAGTTACTGAAATGCTTTTATAACCCATCCATTACACATAATTTCAAATTCCTGCCTATTTCACTGCAGTTAAGCTGGCACAAAGTGCCTTAGGTTCTCAACAGTCTCTTGGCTTTGCCATATTTATTGGCTTGGATTGATTTGCTAAGTGTTTTCCATACTCCCATGTCTCTGTCAGTTTTGTTCCTTTGAGTCTGTTATGATCTTACAAACTGACTCTTTAGTAAGGATTTGGACTTTTTATGTCTGTCCTGGGGTTTATGACACTCAGCATTTACCCTGGTGCAAAAGCTTGGGTCCTAACAGCAGCTCCCTACATTATACTGATAGGATTCAGTTATACTTAGCTGCTTATCTGTAGGTGACTTTAGACTTCATGACAAGCAGGAACAGAAAGCTGCCTGGTTTACAAACTGTACATCTGTTTTAAACAAAAGTATCATTTTTTGTAATTAGACTATGGCTCATATTCATTACTAATAGCAAAGTTTTTGTTCTACAAATGAGGAAAATAAATGCTCTCTTTGACTACAGAGGGACTAAAATAAATCCACAGTGTTTGGCTCTGATCTGATAGTTTTCTGTGTTTCATTTAGTTTTGTTTTCATTCCCCTAAATTGACTCTGTTTAATACTAAATTAATGGGCTGTCTTTCCCTTGGTCCTAATTTCGGCATCAGAAATTCTGATTCTAATGCCACACATTGTTGTATTTCCAAACTCCTGCTAGTCTGGCAGATATGATTTGATGCCATGTGTGAAGGACTTGGATCAAAGTAGACTTTTATTTATACAAGGCAGGGAAACAATATTCAGTAAGATTCAGAGGCTTATCCTTATGAATTTATTTTTAGTTAATTATGTTTTGATACACGTTCTTTGAGACTCTTTAGTCTTAAGTGGGAATTTAGAAAATCATGCTTAAGCAACTTAGCAGCATGTACATTTTCTGCCTTTTCTTTATCTGTTCTGCTTAGGAACAAGCTATAGCCCAGTTACCTGTGGCTGTAGTCTCTATGTTTGGAAACTTCTGCTACACTGCTATAGAAAGATTGACTCCTCTATCGGCTGCTTTCCATTACATGGATTTTCAGGAAGTAGAAGAGTTGATTATACTTGCCCTTCTTGATATCTTTCTTAGTAGGGAATGAGTATGTGAGAACCATGAGGTGTCAAAAGCTTTTAACTCCTTCCAGTAGATTTAATTCTGAGGTAACACAATAGAGTTGCTGCTGAGGAAGGACTGAGGTGTCCTCTGCAAGCTTTATGTTGCTTCATAACTCATCTGTACTTAATCACACTGGTCTTATATTTATAAATGCATGGAGATATCTATTATAAGCTCTAACAAACTTCAAAATGTCATCTCTAATCTTGTGCAGTTGTTTGCTTTGCTTTGTGTTCCTTTGCTTTGAATGGTGTTTTTTAAAGTGATACAACCTGAATTGCTTGCAAAGTAGAGACACAGATGGCTGTGAACTGATCTTGTTAAGGTTTTGTTAAAATAACATGGCAGATGTACCTTAGAAATTGAATACAGGTGCTGCAAATAGAAAGTTATTACTTTGTATCTGATTTTGTCTGGAGACAGCTGGTGCTACATATTTTTCTTTTTTTTTTTTTTTTTGGTAATAGGAATTCAGGCAATTTTTATTCTCAACTGATATGCCACTTTCAAAACATAGTCAAATGGTTCTGAAGATGTTACTAACTGTAACAAATAAGGAAAGATTTGATTCTTAGAGTTTCCTAGTACTGTAGAGTCACAGACTCATAGGATGGTTTAGGGTGGAAGGAACCTTAAATACGATCTAGTTCCACCACTCTTGCCATGGGCAGAGACACCTTCTACTAGACCAGGTTGCTCAGTACCTTATCCAACCTGGCCCTGAACACTTCCACAACTCCAGTGATTTCATTATGTTTTTTTCAAACTGAGAACCTCATTGAAAAAAGTAAAGTGAAAGCATTTTTTTCAACTATTTTTCTGTATTTGTACGTAAGTCTAGGCTAATCAATATAAACACTGTTGGGCATGCCTATATATTTTGAAAAGATGCTGGGTTTTTGGTACATTAAAATACTGAAAATTAAATAGTTCTCTACATCCTTCATGATCCTTCATATCATATCTTTAACTCCCATTAACTTTTTACCCTGAGTAGAGCCAACTGCCTTTTATTAAATCAACCCAAGATTTTGTGGGGCTGTGTACCCATATATCTTCACAATATAATAGAAAGAAAGAAAGAAAAAAAGAAAGAAAGAAAGAAAGAAAGAAAGAAAGAAAGAAAGAAAGAATG
>JAOXXN010000001.1:42710667-42720690 GCA_026770055.1 Myrmophylax atrothorax | reverse complement strand
GAAAGAAAGAAAGAAAGAAAGAAAGAAAGAAAGAAAGAAAGAAAGAAAGAAAGAAAGAAAGAAAGAAAGAAAGAATTAGTGTCTTTTGTTAGATGGACTGACTGAGCTGAAATGAGGTACTAAAACATGTTGTTTAGATATGGACCAGAAGGAAAAAAATGAAAAATTAGCTACTAGTTAGAAACAGTTGCATTTGATTGTCATTCTACTAATCAGTAAGGCAATTTGAGAGAAGAGGGTGTATGACAGTTCGTGAAAGAAGTGAAGGTTAATAAAGCAGTAGTGAGAAGATCATTATTCTGCATAGAGCTGACAATAGCAGGTGGTGAATGCCTATGAAACATTCAGGGCTAGTTGGCAGGTTGTCACAGGGAAAAATGGAATGTGCAATATCTTTATTCAGTCCATAACTTTTACTGTCCAGTATAATAATGGGTTTTATTTTCCAGGCTCATATGTTGAAGGTATTTTATAGGTCTTACTTGAGGGTCAGAGAGAACAGCGATAGACTGGTCTTTGATAAAATGGTTTCCTCCAATGACTGGATGTTTCTTTACTCTGCCCAACTGGCTTTTCTTTTTGAGATGTGATGTTCATTTGATTTCAACTACATGGCTTCTACAAGGACATTCTTCGCAGTAGCTGAAGTGTATTATAGTCTGGGGCCTTTAGGGATTTTGATGACTAGTTCCCAGCTATTTAAATGTTAGCTTGGAATGTAAATTGAAAAGTTTTGCTCTATAATGATCTCATGCCACTGATATTTGTTGCTTTGGGAGAATTATCCTACTAATAGTTGGGCAAAGTTAGAAGATGCTTTCCAGTCTAGGATAAGGCAGAGTGACAGGAAATTTTCTTCTGATACATGATCTTTTCTGGAAAAACTGCTGCAGCTTAATTACATTTATAAAAAATAGATTTCAGAGTAGAATGATAGGTAACACTAAAAATGCTCAGTTAAACAAGGTTGGAAGGTCTTTTTCATGGCAGAGGTCGGGAGTATAAGACTTTAGAATTAATGTATAATTCAAGTCTCTTCCAAGATACAATCCTGTTTTGCCAAGGGACTACTGAGTGAAAGTCATCTTTCAGTTATTAGAATCATGGAATCATTGAATCGCTTGGATTGGAGGGAACCTTAAAGATCATCTTGTTCCAACCCCTTTGCCATGGTAGGACACCTTACACTAGACCAGGTTACTCAAAGCACCATCCAAGCTGGCCTTGAACACTCCCAGGAATGAGGCATCCACAGCTTCTCTGGAACAACCTGTTCCAGTGCCTCATCACCCTCACAGAGGAGAATTTCTTCCTAAAATCTAATCTAAACCTACTCTCAGTTTAAAGCCATTCCCCCTTGTCATGTCACTACATGCACTTTTAAACAGTCCCTCTCCATCTTTCTTACCCTTCAGGTGCTGGAAGGACACAATTAGGTCACCCCAAAGTCTTCTCTTCTTTGAGCCTTTCTTCCTGGGAGAGGTGCTCCAGCCCTCTGATCATCCTGGTGGCCCTTCTCTGGACCTGCTCCAACAGGTGGATGTCTTTCCTGTGCTGGGAACCCCAGAGATGGATGCTATACTCCAGGTGGGGTCTTACAAGAGTAGAGTAGCAGGGTGGAATCACCTCCCTTGACTCGCTGGCCACATATTGATACAGCCCAGGTTACAAGTGGCTTTCTGGGCTGCAAGCATGTACTGCCAGCTCATGTCCAGCCTCTCATCCACCAGCACCTCCAAGTCCTTCTCTGTAGGGCTGCTCTCCATCTGTTCATTCCCCAGCCTATATTGTTACCGTTGGTTTCCCTGACCCACATGCAGCATCTTCCACTTGGTCTTGTTAAACCTCATGAGATTCCCATAGGTCCACAGCTTCCCATAGATTTTAGAAGTCCCTCTGGATGGCATCCCATCCTTCAGATGTGTCAACCGCACCACTCAGCTTGCTGTCATCTGCAACCTTGCTGAGTGTGCACTCAATAGGTCTGTCTATGTCATTAATGAAGATATTAAATAACATTAGTCCCAGTATGGACCCCTGAGAGACACCACTTGTCATCAGCATTCATTGGGACTTGAGCTGTTCATCACTACCCTCAGGGTGTGACCCATCAACCAGTTTCTCATCCACCCATTGAATCCACCTCTCTCCAATTTAGAGAGTAGGATGCTGCGGGAACTGTGTCAAAGTCTTTACAGAAATTGAGGTAAATTACTTTGGTCACCCTTCTCTTGTCCACTGATGTCACTTCATTGTAGAAGGCCACTAGGTTGATTAGACAGGATCTGCCCTTAGTGAAGCCATACTGGCTGTCTCGAATCACCTCCTTGTTCTCCATGTTCCTTAGCATAGGTTCTGGGAGGATCTGTTGCATGATCTTTCCAGAAGAAAGACATCATGGCGCACACTTAACTAAGAGCACCTTAAAATGAAGGCATCTAAATTGATTGGTCCTCTTTGAAACATAACAGCTTGGTCATGATTAATTTAAGAATTATTCTTTGGAAATTAGTATACAGAAACACAGTGTGAAATTCTTATTTCATGTTCTAAATTTGTTCATATTTTATCATTTGGTAGAAGTCACCATCACTTAAATTAAAAAAATTCAATACTCTCTGTGTGAAATGCTGAAGTTTTTGAATAAGTAGAAAAAGTATATTCTAGTGTATTGATATATCTCTGAAAATGGTGCTGGTGGCTCTGGGTAAAATCATACTTTGCGAATAGTACTGTGAATCACTGGGTATTTTGATTAACCATTGGAATAAACAGAGCATTTTGAAGCACTGGTAATACAATGCCTAAATTCATATAGCACCAATAGACTTAAAGACCCCAGAAATTATCTTCAATTTTCTACCTAGATTTTGTGTAGGTGGTACAGGTGAAGAAATATTAGGATGGAAGGAAGCTTATCAGAAGCTTTTTTTTTTTTTTTTAAATTCACAATGATACATTGCTAATATCCAAAATCTGTGCTTATTTGGCATAAATACATGGGTTGTGACTTACTATTTATTTTTTAGTCCTGAGTCACAGTCTTTATGCTGGGAATGTTTCCAACTACAATGATAGGCAAAAGTTTGCTTTTAAGCCTGTTACAGTAGTCCCTCTCAATCTTCTTTATTGGGTCTGTTTTCTGAAATGATAGCATAAAATGTGTTTACTGTAAGGATTATAAGTAAAAAGACTGAAACTGATTTTTCAGTAATCTGACACAGTACTTACTATGTGTCTGAATTACACTGTACCCAGCAGACGAAGACTTGCTCTGCTTTGCAGCTGCTGTCATCTTTTCCATTAGCCACAATTGTTTTAAAGGCTTTAAGGAAATTAATATCAGTAACAAGAGCATGAAAAGTAGTTTAATTTTTTAAAAAATAATAATAAACCCCCCTACCATGCATTTGAACTCTAAAATTAACCAAATTAATATTTCAATATGACTAATCTACTGTGGTGAAGGTTCTGGAAATTAGGAAACAATTTTTCAGAAGTAAATGAGTGAATGAGGAGCTGCAAGGCGAGCTCAAGGAGGTTACAGAGAGCTGCATGTTCAGTAACAGGAACCAGGAGACTTCGAACACTGAACCTCTGTAAACAATTAAAGTGGTTATAAAGACCTGATATACGCCTTTGAAATTACAATGATAATAATAATTTAAATGCAGTAGATAAATGGCTAGGGAAAAGGCAGAACTGCATTAGAAAACATGCCTTTTATTTCTGAGATTGCTCACTGCATTCTTACATGTATGTGCCATGTCTGGGTAAAATTTTTAGCAGCTAAACTGAAGGTCACTAGCACTGATTTACTTATTCTTGTCCCAGCAAAGCTTGGCTAACTGGACAGGAATCACACTTTCCCTTCCTCCTTATTTATTCTAGTACAACGATGAGTTTAAGAGTATGTTCTTGCCTGATGAACTGCATTTAAAAAATAGACATTCCTATACCAGAATACAGTTTTCCATAGCACTGAGATTGTGCCAGTATCATTGTCATAGTTTATATCTGTATCTTGCTTTGTATGAACACAACTCTCCTAGGTAGCAAAGTCCCTCAAATTCCCTAATAACTGAAGATCTCCTGGCTTCAGGACATGCAAGGATGCTCCTTCACAGTTTGATCTGAAGTCCTCTGGAATTACTGGAAGCCCATAGCTTTCAGCGTAATTTCCATCTGATTCATACGCTGATATGAGCCCTTGTGTACAAAAATTTGAACAATCAGTTATTTATAATTTTTTCAAGTGTAATTACTGTTGGCATACCTGGCTTCATTATGAGGGAAGACTGCTCTGGTAGAGAGATTTGAGAAAGCCAGATGGACTTGGATATTGGTGAGGAGAAGTAGCCTTGATCTTTCCCTTCTTTAACTCAGCAAAGGTCATTTATCATCTATTGCTCTGCATTTCTAGAATATTATGCCATGGCTGAAATGCTGAAATGTTCTTTGCATGCTGTTCCAGACCAGGACTGTTGGCAAATCTGTCCTTCTGTGGAATTTGAAGATTACTTTGGAGGCAAATTTGTCTTCACTCATACTTTTCAAAGTGCTTTCTTATTTCTTTTTTTAATTCTCTTTTCCTCTTTTACTTTTTTCTTCCTCTGCTCTGTTATGCAGAGCCAGAAAATTTTCTTTGGTCCCTTCATATTTCATTAATTGTGACAGTGTGTGCCTCGGGAGACTGCGTCACTCCAGGTAATTTCATCAGTGTCAAAATGGATGTTAGCCAGTGGCCTTGACACTGCAAGTTAATCTTTTATGAAAGATTTAAACAGACAACAATAAGGCATAGGATGGTACCTTTATACTAGACTGGGGAGCATTCAAATGTCAAAAGCATACAGCACTCTTTAGTGTTTTTCAAATTTTCTTGAAGGTTTTACATTTGCTACAAGACACATACTTTGAAAAATCAAAGCAGTAGCGGTAATTTTCAATGAGTTGTCAAATTTACATTTCAGAATCTCTCTTTCTCTCCTCTTGCTTGGATGTAATAAAATGCCACAAAGTCTGACAGTCACCCACACATACTAATATATTAAATCCCTGAGAAATGAAAGCACAAACTTTAAAGTGCAGACTTTAACTCCTGTAAGTGCTGTGTAGTAATCACACAAATGCAGTATTTTATTTGTACAGTAAAAAACTTAACTTAGTATAAGAAATATGACAATACTGAAAGCAAGTCTGAGTCTTTACAAGATTTAAATTGAAGTGTTAAATATTACTTGGTTTATATAATTAATATAAAAGATGAAAAGACTTGTACCACTGAGATGTTTGTGATGTCTGCTGTTGGAATTTTGTGTCTTATTTTTCCATTTTGAAATAAAAAAAGCATCCAAAATGTTCCTTATTATGGAAGATTTCAGAACATCTTCAGTAATAATCTTATATTTTGCATGTACTGATAACTTTTTGGATAAACAAAGAAACAATTGATGTCAAGTTGTATAAAACTATCAGAGAATTTTTTCTACACTTGAGTAATTTTGTTCCATGTACGAAGTTGTTTTGCCATAATAATTTCCACAAAGTGTATTAATTATAAGTTACCTGGGTGCATGAATAAGAAGTTATACAAGTTTACCTGGTTTCAGACTGAAACTGCAATTATTTTTTTTTTAAAGAAACTCACTGGAGTAGGTTAGTTTGCTTCTTTTTAGGGATCATTAAATAAAGGGAAAGCAGCCCTACCTGATTCAGGCTGCAAATGTAAATAACCCTAAGTTTAAGTAGGTTCAAGATACAATTTCGTTTAAGCAACAGATGCAGATTTTTGGTCTCCAAAGTAGGTTCTATTTGCATAACAACATTCTGTCAAGAACTGTCTAAGATTTAAAATAATAAACTATCAAATAATTATCAACTATCAAATAATTATCAACTATCAAATAATTATCAACTATCAAATAATAGAAAAGTAGTCCAGGCAAGCAGTATCTGTGTTACTTTCATAACTGGCTTCCAGGGAGGCCTCAGAAGATGAGACAGAATGATGGCTGGAGGGCCACTTTATCCAAAGTATCATCATCTGTATGTGCTGTCTCACTTTATGGTTTGCCAACTTGATTTATGTACTTAAAAAGAATTTTCTTTTTATCACTTTTGATTATGAGGCTGACTTTAATCTAGAGTCCTTGTTTTTGATGAGTTAATAAGCCTCCATCTGTTGGAACTATTACTGTTACATTAGTTGGTTACCGTTAGTTGGTTATTGTAGAAAAATTGTTTACAGCCTGTCTAGTCTTAAAGTGTGATGTGTACCCATTCTTCACCTGAACAGATCCTTTCTTTGTATTCATTCTCCATAGCACTCAATAGCAAGACTACTAATATGTTGTATTTGAATTGGGTTTTGATTATTTATCCAGTAATTCTGTAGTGTCCTGTTACATCTTCATTATACTTACATTTTTATTATTATAACTGCTACATAATCTTTCGATAATTATGTCAGTGTTAAGTGCACCAATGTTCAGTGATGGTCATCTCTCACAAAAGAAGGGATTTTTGATTTGATGGTCAAAAAAGCAGCAAGAAAGCTTTAATATATGTCATATCTATATTGAAAAGTGGTATGTACTTGCAGTTAGTCCTTTCAACAAAGTGACTTGTACCAGAAGTGTGCAAGGGTACAGAACATGACAATCCACACCGAAACCCACATACAACTCATCCACTGAGCCACAGAGCACATTGCCTGATGAATAAGTGACAGCAGTGAGCAGGAAGGTTTTGTGTAAACAAGACATTGCTGGGGCAATCTTTTCGTTTATGAGTCTGTTCTATTATTAGATTTGCAGAAGACTGGGCAAAAGAACATGCTGTCACAAAATTTTCTTCCTTGGAATTATTTACTTCCAAATGTAGACAGAGGAGCATTACTTGTTAATATGTAGTATGTGTGAATTTTTAGGTCATTTGGTGGTTTTCTAGGTGAAAGACATCCCAGTCTCTGTATGAGGTAGTATAATAGTATCAAGCATATATTAAAAATTATTAACAAATAATTAAAAAATAAGAAAAAAACAATTTCAAAATTTATGGAGATAACTCCTCAGTATGAAGCTTCTGATTCGGGTATTGCTGACACCATGCAAGTCAGAAATTATTCTGCCTTCCCATGTAGAGTTCCAGGCTCATCAAGAGACAGCTGTCAAAGAAGGTTTCTCTCTCAAACCCTCTTCTTTTGTGCATTTCTTATACGTAGGTCTTAACTTTTCATTGCTATGGTTTATCCTTTAGACACATTTATGTGTGAAAATAGTACTCTCTTAGCTACTGGAGTTATATTTACAATATATATATATTTTAATGATGGAAAGGAAGACACAACAAAACAGTGAATTTAGAAACAACAGGAAAAAATTCACATATTTTTAACTTTTCTAAGGATGTATAGAATTTAGTAGCAAGAGTGGAAATACTTCCTTATGTTTTTAAACACAAAGTCAGAGGAGAAAAAGGAAAAAAAAAAACCACAAAAAACCCCCAAACAACAACTTGAAAAGAGGAATTAATTTGCCCAGCCTTCACAACACCCAAAGCATAGATGTGTAAATCTCAACCAGTTCCCATAGTTTCTTTTAAAGTCAGCAGAGATAAACATTCCAGAGAGTAATTCATCTTAGTCTTCTCAGATGCTTTTCTTAGCATGAGATTAATTTTCCTTTGTCGACCACAAACGGTGCCTAGACTGACTTGTTGAAATTTAAATGCCCGATCTTGAAGTGTCTAAACTAGGACTAACCAGTCTGTCCCATCATTTAAAGCAGAAGGCACTGTTGGACCATTTAATCTAAATTTCTGCATACTACATTTCACTCAGTAACTGAGTCCAGCAACTTCAGCTAAAGCTGACATAAAGCTGAGCCAATATTAAGGTCAGTTTTAGCTCATCACAGAGGATCTTGTCATCATGTACCAATCTAAATTCCAAAACCTGTATTAGAATGCATTCTTCTGCAGAAAGTGCATAGGTGAACTCTCAGCCTTGTATTTTCCTGCCTCAGATCCTAAGCTATGATATAATCTGTCTCCTATGCAAGAGAGTCAGGTTTTCTGATTCTAAATGATCATTGCTCTGCTTCCAGCAGCTTTTCATTCATTGCATATGCAGCAACTTTGTTCTCTCACAGCCAATAACTTTCGATATCCTCTCAAAATACCATTTCCATGTATTAGGTGTGAAAAAGTCCCTCTGAAAGCTATGGGGTTTAATCTATTTTTGAGTGTCTGGTGCTTGGTGTGTCTTAAATTTCATTTTCTCACCTTCAAAATATTGCCATATTGAGAGTTAGTTAATACCAAATGCAGCAGCTTAAATCCTGTCTGATTTTTCTGTCTCATTACATTACACCTGTTCAAAAAATCTCTTTATTAGCTTTCTAAAAAATTTCTTATAGACTTAAAAGTGGCTCTTTCCCTCCCTCCTTACAAATGCTTCCACAATAGTAGTCCAGGTATGCTGTGGCTCTCTGACCACCTTTTGTTATGTCACTGGTTTCCATACAGGCATATATGCATCAGACTGTTCTTTGAAATGTCCTCATTATCAGCTGGATTTAGTATTTTGCAGCTGCAACTCTGACTGCAGAATTACCCTGTGATCAATCCAAATTTAGCAAACTGACACCATACTGTCTTTCAAGTCCATGTTTAAGGAAGACAGGTATGCTGGATATTTTTAATGAGCTTTTAGCCTGTCAAGTACACAGTGTCTACGGTGAAGAAAGCCCTTGAAGTCTGTGATTTTAGTACTAGGAACATCTAGGATTTAATTTCTTATGTAATAGTTAGCATTCTTCAGAGGAGATCACATACCATGATTTGGGTTGATTCTTAAACATGTACAGTTCCAGTAAATCATTGACTTTGCCTGTTTTCTGAGATGAGGGAAATTAAAAAGATTGATTGATGATCCAATATCATCATCTCAAAATACAGGATCATTTAAAATATGCAACAGTTGCAATGATCTGAAAATATTTCCCAGCTTGACAGTTGACAGGCTTCCTATGCCTCAATATTAGTTTTTTGGTTTGTTTTGTTTCTTTTTTTCAATTGTGTGTCTTGTTTTCATACTGGACTGCAAGTATGACAACTGGCATTTTTTCCTATGAAACAAATTCAGTCAACTTCTGACTCCTCCAACTATAGTTTCACCACCAGAATGGACACAAGTTGCCTGCAGACTTCTATGCAAATCTCAGACAATGTAGCCTGGCTTTACTTAACTGGGATTTAATTGCTGTTGTTTATCCTGCTCCTACTCTGGCTTGCTAACCTTTCACAGAGCCACATGATCTTTCCCAGCCTCATCAACCATCACTGCAACATGTATACCGAGTAATAAAGTGGTGTTTATACCCCTTTCACCCCTGGATGCTATCCCACTTGATAAATATCAGAAACTATACATACTTGGAGTCATGGGGTTCATCAGGGCTCAGATTTCTGCTAAACTTGAGCACTGTAAATGGTATTTATGTCAGTATTGTAGGACACAAGAATGAAAAAAATCCCCTCCTCTTAAGCTTTTATCATGTCTTCGTGTTATTGCTTTCCTCTCTTTCCCTTGTATTCAAGCTGTGTTCTATTTATTGTGACATAAAGTTAGAACTATATCTGTCAATCAGAAGTCAGGTTAGCAACCTGTGCCATGCTGGGAGAGGCATGTGACTGTGGCACTTGGGAATAGAAAGCTCTCAGCTTAGGCAGCAGCTCGTCCTTCCCACTGGCAGTGACTGGGGCACTGGTGGAAAAAGTAGATGCATAGTTATGGAGAAGAAAAAAGAATCTACATATGACTAAATGAGAAATGTAGAAGTTTGAATCTGCCAGGTCCGTGTACCTTCAGAAGTCTAAGAAGTCCAAACAGGTACATATACAGCAGAACCACAAGTATGTGGGGGAAGGCAGGGAGTAGGGATGGGGGGGTAAATAACATGTGAATTCAGGTGAGAGTTAGCAGGAGGTTGGCTGTCAGCTGGTCTAGTTAGTTGTTAT
>JAOXXN010000001.1:42659531-42679198 GCA_026770055.1 Myrmophylax atrothorax | reverse complement strand
AAAGAAGAAGGGGTGTAGTGGTGGAAGATTTCATTTGTGTCTTCTTTGAATTCTTGTACAGAAAGAACTTTAAGATTCCTACCAATTTAAAGATTTGACAATTTCATAGACATATCAGAAATTGCTGCTATTTAGAAGTTTCAGGAAGTTTTCATGTTATTTACTGCCTGTGATACATTCCTTTTCTGATGAGCTGTACCCAGTCTTCCCACTAGTGTTACTCTTTACATAACTATTTTTCTATTTATTTATCTGCCAGCTGTTATTTTTTTATGGTCACTGGCTTCCAAGAAGCTGAACTTACACAGTAAGCTAAGCTGTCAGAGAGGTAATATGCTTTTAAATATATATATTTTGTTTGTTTGTTTGGCTGGGTTTTTTTGTTTTTTTTCTGTGTAATGCAACTTTACACCTAGCATAAAGATTCTCCACACTTAGTTAGGGAAACCTTTAAAACAGATTGTGCTGCCCAGAGTGTTTGGCCTTTTTTGTCTTAAAATAAAGATGACCATTTAAACAAAAAACATGTTCATCCTTTGGAAAGGTGTGAGGACAAAGCTGATACATTTCTTTTTGCAGGGACTGAATGTATGAAAAACTCTGAACTTCATTGCTGCTCGTAACAGGAGAGTAGGAGGAAGAAGAGAAATTTCAACATCTTTATTCATTGATTTCCAACAGTGAATCATACATTCCCTCACAAACTGTTCAGAAACTTAAGGAATCCTGCACTGATGTCTTAAAACTGTAAAATGAAAACCCAATGAGCACTTGATCAACTTTCAATTGAAGTCACACTGAGACCCTTTTTCATCAGGTTTATGGACATAAAAACACACCTCAGAGCCAGAGCATGATGAGTGCACTGGGGAGAACTGACAGGGTTGGGGCATCCTGTGTCCATCTGTTGCCTAAAAATGAAGAAAAATTTCTCTGGACAATTTTTAGTGTAGAAAAATAAAAAGTGGTTCTTTAATTAAGGCCTTAGATGCACAATATACCTCTTGCATATTACACACACACAGCACATAGGTCTTATAGTTTTATAATATGAATTAATGATAATATCTAACCATTGCATCATGGTTACACCCAGCTCAAAAAGTGTCTGTCCCCTTGGTCCTGCCTCAGGCACATTTCCCAGAATGGATTCGGTGGTCTCAAAGACCCTTTATTTTCATCTTCCTCAGCATTTTCTGCCCTCTTTGGAACAAGATCAAGGTGTCAGGGTCCTCTGAATAGTTTTGACTCTCTTAGAACAAGTGATGTGCCTGTTATGTCTTATTCTAAGAACATTTGATACAGATAAAATGTTGACCTTGCTACAATCTTTGTCCATTGGAATTCTTGACAAGAGAAAATAACATTTCAGGAATCTCGTACAGAGGTACTAACAGTCCCAAGACATTAGCAACTTTTACCAAAAAGTATTAAAAAGTCTATGCTAAAATTTATGTAATATGCATTTAAGGCATCACACCCTGGCCTATGAAAAAACTAGGTTGGCCCTTACGGACAGGCCAATACTGCTGAATCAAAGAGGACCACTTCTTGTCCTTGAGAACGAGTGAAATGGACTGCCTCACAGCTAAATTGCCTATGACTTCACTACCTCCCATATCATTCCTTTCTTGTAAAAACTGTTTGGAACAACCTGCAAAGCAGAGACAACTTGCAAAGCAGAGACTATCTGTTCTGCTATTGCTGAACAATTTGGAAATATTAGCTTGTCATTTTCTAAATGTATACTTAGATAAAACATAATAACTTGGAACGAAAATAAGGAAACAATTAATTAAAAAAGAAACATACTCCATACAATTGAGTGGCTAATTTTTTGTAAGAGAAAGAGAAATCTGATTATTAAAAAGCAAATCGTCACCATTTTCTACAGCTACAAGACTATATTCTTCTCTTTGAGAATGAAGACCTCTGTGACCACCCTTATTTGTCTAGTAGAAGTTTTCGGTCATCAATGAAAAAAATAGCATAACAGAAGGTCAGGGCAGAATCAGATGTTTCCATATGGAAGAAATCTTGTTATGTATGTCTGCAAAAGGACCTTCTACATCTTCAATAGCAGCACTAGTCTCATTTTGTTACTTGCAGCTACACTCGTGTAAAGAGAAATTCTTTCCTCTACTACATGTCTTCCTTTGCTACAGGAAATGAACTCTTAAGCTTTTAACATTGACATTGCCTTTTACTCTTTAGTGTTGCTACCATGTCCTCATCATAGCAGTTCATGTACTGTGCTTGGAACAGCACATACCCTAGGTAATTTTCTTGCAAGTAGCATCACTGTTCCTCATCTCTCCTCTATAGCCCAGGACACGAAAGCTATGGTGCAGCTGATTAATCTGCAGAGTTTAGAGCCTCTCTTATGCACAGGTTGGTAGCCCCTAATGACACCAGAAACTGCTAGATCTGGCCAACATAGACCTTTTATGGGAAATCACAGCTGTGCCCTCAGAAAACCGGCCAGCACTCTTCCTGCCTATGGGGTAATGGTGACTTGTAGAGCACTTTTTATAACCAAAGACAACCAAGTTTCAAGAGTCTTCATCTCAAGCATCGTCAGTTTCTTGAGGCTTTCCACAACTTAAAGGTTTACAGAGCAGTATTTCTTTTATGGGTACTGTGGCCAGGTTGTGTTGGCCAGTAAATCAAGAACTTACAACAGTTCTCTCTTATTTCCACCCATATTATTTTCCAGTACTAAGCTCACGTACCAGTAAAACATCTTGCTCATCAAATCTGAAAAAGTACAGTTGTTTGCATGTGTTTTTTTCCCTTGAGAGAACTCAGTGAAAGCATACTAAATGTTTTTAGACACACATAATAATGAGTATATGTAGAAATTAATTAAATTATCTTTCTGAATAGGATACTAGCAGATTAAAACCTAATTATGAAGTCAAATATAATTTTCAGTATATAGATCAATTTTTAATTGCTAGACTAATTACAGGAAGACAAGAGACCTTTGCAATCATTTGACTGAACAATTAATCAATGTGGGGCTTGTATTTTTCCATTTCTCTCCCTGTTCCTTTGTAAGTAATACCAGTCTTCCCATGGTCATGTAATAAAAGCTTTTAATTCAGTCATTTAGAAGTTTAACTTCTTGAATAAGACCAGTGAACCATAGCATTAATATGCTAATTTATACTTCTAGGGGTCTGGAAATTATTGAAGTCTTAAAATATTTATTGCTGTTTTGCTTTCAACCAATGAAGGAAGTGAGAACACAGTCTAAATTTAAAGATTTGTTTGTGAAAACATTCTAAAATGAACTTTTAAAAGTGTTACATAAAACACTTCTGTTTTGGGTATTTCAGCTGGTTGAATATTATTGACTGAAATCAGACAGTCTCCATTGGGTAACATTTCATTGTTTTGGGGATGTTTTTTGTTAATTAAGCCAGCTGAAATGTGAGACATTGTCATTCAGCAGCTGAGACTTTTTCTCTGACTGAAAAATAAGACAGAATGTTTAGGAATTACAAGATCTATTCTTATGAAAGACTTTTCCATCAGTCCATACATGAGGGTCTATGGGGCTCTGCTACAACTCATGATACATCATGAGCATCAACATGAAACATTATACAGAATTAGATCACAGAGAGAAATTGAATGTAAAATATTTTACCATTAAAGGAGAAATACCTGTCTTATGAAAATCAGGATTAAATTGACTTTTGAATTTCTTTTTAAAAGTGAAAATCAGATTCTATTTTCTGATATTTTCAATAATCTGTGCTTTAATGGTAAATTCTCTAAAACAGGAAGTAAGTACTCAAAATAGGCACTGCAGGGTTCGTTTTCATTAAAAGGTACTCTAATCTGGTTATGTAATACCATTCCTACAGAACTGTGTGCTTTCTGAGCCTCTTTGAAATATTACACAATATACAAGAAGCCTGCTGCAGCCCTTTGTAAAGGTGGTTTGTGAGAGGAGGTGCCCTTTAGACAGGAGGAGAAATAGGTGTGGTGATTTTCAAATTACAGAAAGGGAAATGCAAGAGACAGATGTTGACTATGATAAGGAGATGATGATGTATATGTGATTAATATATCACTAAGTATGTTTTGGGAAAGTCTGTATGACCTCTTTATTCAGATTAAAAGCATGTGCTCTAAATAACAGTGGGCTTTTAATTTAATCACCGTTTGTCTTTATACTGCCAGGACTCAAATGGAAATGTCATGGGCATTTAGGCTGATGGGACCTTGCAGCTACTATATCATTCTTGTTACGAACAGTAAATGACTACATATTTGACCTTTCCTGTTATATCCTCTTACACTGTACATAGAAAAATTATAGGGGCTGTAAATGTTGTCATTACGTGCTATGCTAATACAAATCAAATCCTATTTTGTGGATAACTTATATTCTTGAATGCTATCATATGTTGTGCACATTAAATCATAGCCCGCCTTGCATTAATAAGACTAAAATTAAATGCATATGAAAAATATATTGTTTAACATAAATGCTGTATGTCAGTTATGAGTGAAGCCAGGAATTAGAAGTTTGATATCAAATTACCATATTGCTCATAAATCCAGCAGAAATCTCATGCCTTGGAAACTAAATTCCATGCCTACAAATAAAAGTCTTCAGTTTTACTGAAACACAACGTAAAAAGAAATCCCAAAGGTAAGACTTCACCTTACTTCAAAATGCATGTTTTACATGACAGGATTCTGGGATTTTATTTTTTTAATCAAGTCAAGTCTACATTATATCATAGTTAATTAAAATCTAGGAAAAAAATCTAGTTACCTAACCACAGGATCTAATGCCACATGATCTGTTCTTTGATACCTACTCTCACACCAAGCATCTCTCCATGCTGTTTTTATAGATCTTGAATCACAGCTACTAGTCCCATGTGACTGTTCTAGGTACAGCAGGGTTCTCAAATGGCAGTGGAAGCCTGCCTTTATAATCAAAAACATGACTCATCTGCTTGATAATGGGAGAAAGGACCCCTAAAAGTACTTCTGAAGTCAATTACAAGAGACAGGTAACATACAAACAAATTTACACATGTATTTACTTTCTAGACAGATAAAATTTGCTTTTTTTCTCTGCCCTTAACATTTTTGTATCGATAGACAACATGCCACTGTCCTTATAATTTGTTTTCCAACACAAATTAAAAAACCACTATAAATCTTGAAAGAACTGAGTTCAGACCAAGTAAGTTTTTTGTACAATGAAGGGGTTTTTTCACCATCAAATAATTTTGATTAAAAAACCGAAAAAAACCTTATTCAAATCACTTTTACTTTGTATCTGCTTTCATCTGTGTGGCTTTTATTTGTAACCCAAGTGAAGATAAATAAATATTTCAATCATGATTCACAGTAGTGAAATTTCAATAAGAAAAAAATGTCAAAGGCAATTTTGAGTTGGATCACATTATTAAGACATTTAGCTCATAAGAATACAAACACAGTGATCACAAAGAGAGAGAACAAGACAAATCACTCCAAGCTGAGAGTTCTCAGAGGTAAAAACAGAGGGAAGGTTTTCCCTGGCCTTTCTCCAGATAAAGATTTTTTTAATTTTTTTTTTTTATCTAACATGCAATTTTAACACTCTAACCATTTTTCAAAAATAGGGTCTCATGAAAGACTTCTGGGCTTCTTTTTTTCTTAAGGTGATGGACAGAGCCACTGTGGATAAAGTGACTATCAAATGGCTGTGTGTTTCAAAAGTTAAAGTATAGGAAAATAGGCTAAATCATGAAATATCTTAATACATTTAATAAAGTTTTCAAAGACGGTAAAATATACTAGAAGTAATTGAAGCCTTTTATAATAAAGTTCATGCAGAGTTTTATTATACAATCCTTCTGTGAGCATTTTCAGGCTAAATACTACAGAAGGAGGTTTTGGGGTTTGGAGGATTTTTTTAACTGTAATAGCATTTGAAAGAAAAATCTATTTAAGAAAATATAAAAGCATGAATTTATGAAATTCAATTAATTTCAGCTTGTCAAAATTATTTTATGCTTTTTATTCTGACAAAATAGTCTTCCTAATTGCTCTGATGTATAGGCTTTGTGGTAAAGTTTTAAGAGAACATTTCTATCTTAATCTGCTTATATGGAATTCTCCATTCAAATTAAATTTGTAAATGTGTAATATATAAAAAACTTCAGTTGTTTTTTTCAAAATACAGTAGAACAGATGCAAGTTAGATACAAATATACTGAAAATCATGAAAATATTCTCTAAAAAGGAAAAGAACGCTATGTAAGTCTGTACCAACAACTGAAACTCGTACTTTTCAAAGGTCTCATTATAACAACATCTTTCATTTTATTACTGTTTACAAAGTTCAGTTTTTCAGTTACTGAGGGCAGTCTCATAGTTTCTTTTCTCCCATGCTTTTGAGTTGTGAAATGAGCATGAGTATGTGTCTAGTGAGAAAATGTGATTATCTGCATGAGTAAGAGATAGGTTACACTTAGCATAGTGGTGGCTGGCTTGTGCATGTTGTATCCATGTAAATGCAGAGTGTATATCTACCTTCATAACAATGCAGTGAAGAGCAAATCAGAGTCCCTTTCCCCTTTTCAAACCATGCCCATTCCCTCTTCTCTGACATCATCCTGTCTGACCTATCCTTCATCTATCCACAGCTAAGCTTCCTAGACCTATACTAAGATTGTGCCAAGTGAAGGGTTCATAATAACAGAGGGATAATTTTTCTCCATTTTGGCTAACTTTCTTCAGACAGATCTTGACTCACAGCAATATATTTTTTCCAGCTGAAGAACTTTCAGTTGAAAATGTGCTCTCTCAATCTTTTCCAAGATGAAGTAAATATGGAAGAAATAAAAGTATAGGTCTACAATGTGAAAGTTTTTAGTTTAAAAGCAAAGAAAAGTTTCATGAACACAGACTGTATCATCTGTAACATTTGTCTCTTGGTAGATTTTGGTGCAGTGAAGGGTTTTGCTATGCTTGTCACTAAGTTTTATTCTGCCATGCAATTAAGTATGGAGCGGGGAACTGCAACATAGAACTGACTTAACTCATTCCACGACTGGAACTGGTACAGTTGTACTGGAATAGAACTGAATCCAAACTCATTAAAACTCCTCCAAGGCAGCAAAGTTAATTATGACCATGCTAATGAATTTAGAGTGCTTTTGGCACTGTGGGTGTTTGGTTTTTCTTCTATGACATGCTCCATTTAAAAATACAGATCTGCTAAAGACAGCAGTATGAATTGGGTACTCTCGAATATGTTTGCCATAGATTAGAATATCAATACATGATGAAATACTAATTTTAGGAAAGTAATATGGGCTTCATCTGTTCATTTATTAAGACAGGAAATTATTTTGGCTGATTTATGCAGGACTAAAATAACATCGGGATGTGTAAATGTGTGCATGCACAATTTGTGGGTGGATTCATGTAGGTGAACACAAATATTCAAAGTATCAATGTCTTCATCTGAGCTGATCATATTTCCACTTATAATCGGTGGAGAACAACAGAACTTCTAGAGTGTGATTCACTGCATCCTAAAATATACTTCTAAATCTGAATATAGCTTTACAGTGCCTGTTTCTCCCCATCAACTATACAAGGATCTTACAGTGACTAGCACAGATATAAATAAAATTAGAGATTGCTTAGGTCAGAAATCTTGTTCTAAATCACCAAAATAGATTTTGTCTTTGCACATATTAAAAGGATCTGAGGTTCCCTGGAAATACCATGATAATGAACAATCAGTGTAGGCATTAAAATAGCTAATTAACTGTATAGTGATAGTATACCTGTTGTGTGTTTGTCAAAGTGATTGAAAATGATAAATGCTTTTAACATTTTCTTAAAATGTATGTTGAATTTTCTTCAAGTTCTATTAAGAAGTTTCAAAGCAAAATATCTGTACCACATTGTATCAACATAGTATTGCTTTCGAACAATTCAACTTGAGTGAATCTGAGCGCCTGCAATTATAATAATATTATTAATAATATAAAAAGTAATAAAAGGTAGGAAAATTAGAAGAATTGTTATTCAAACATGGTAATGGACTATGTGAGTTTTCTGTTTGCCTGCTATCTGGACTAAAGGATGACTTCTCCGTTAGCAAGGAGATATTTCTGGCAACTTACAACTAGGCCATTTCCTATCACTTTTTTTCCAGGTTTTTGTCTCTCACATATCTTCCTAGTTGTTGAAGTACTTGATTCAGGGGATGGGATTATCTTTATGAATAGCAGCATGCTTTTATCAGAAGAGACCAGGGAAGACTCTTCTGAAATTACCTAATAGTGCTTATGACTGTACTGATAATTTTTTCCCAGTATGATGAATTATCTGGCTTGGAGACATTGCAAATTTATGGAAGAGTCAGGCTTTGGAAGAAAACCTGAAACCTACAGTCTCAATGCCAAACACTTTTTTTGATCTTAAATATTGTGGGACAGTAATTATAAATATATAAGTATATATAAATATAAACATAAACTCTCCTGTAGGAAATGTGCTGTGTAATGGTGGTAGAGGGCTGAGCAGCTGCTGTATGGGAAGCATTTGAAAAAATTGCCTAGATTTAATGTTAGCAGATCCCAGCCCTAACAAATGCCTACAAGTTTGAAGTTTGAACTTCAGATAATAACTGCAAGCTTTAAGGCAAGCATCTCTAAAAGTCTTTCACCTTTTGAACCCTTATTTTAGAATAAATGAATTTCCTTTTAGATCAATCTATTTGTCTTCAGAGACTATGAGAAGAGTTTTGATTACTAGTTCAGTTTTAAGAGGGCAGATGCATGTTGCTAGATATTGGAAACAGCATGCCCAAAGCATAATTCAGATGCCTAAAAGTCACTCAAATGAGTAGAGTCACTTCCAGACCAAATTGCAGAGATATTATCACTTTCTGCTCCAAAACTGATTTGGGCTGCTGTGAAAATTATGCGAAAAGCAGAAGTGATCTGACTTATAGAAGTTAGGTTTATAAATTAGCCAAAATGGGGCATGGGCTACCCCTTGAAGTGGCTGTTGTTACCAGAGAATTTCTTCTGCTCCTCCATAATAGAATGGAGGCTTTATTCTTTCTTTTTCCTGTTCTGTGCCTTCTTCAAGCTCATCTACCTACATCTTACTGTGAGCTACTTTTCTCTTGTTGTGTGAGTGTAGTTAACATAATTTCCTGGGTTCCTTTTCCATAAAGGAAAACTAAATTGCTATTCCATATACAGTCAGTCCAGTAGTGATTTTGTGCTCCTGAATTTAAATATCTTGATATCTTATATCACTGTCTGTCAGAATTTTTTTTTTTTTGGTAGAAAAAAGCATAAGAGGCAGTTTTAAACATTGCTTGTCATACTAGTGAAATTAGCACTGAAAATACAAACAAGCTTTCTTTGGTGAATGTAAGTCTCAGGGGGTTGAACTAAAATGATGATGTGTTATCATAATGATTGCAAAAAAGAGAAAGATGAAAATGATGATGATAAAAGAATGCTCAGGAATAAGTGATAACTGAAATTATTTTAATCTATGATAAGTATTCTCTCAATTGCTCCTTTTCACACTTTTTTTCATAAATCCTATACACCAGTTTGGTGTAGGGAGACAAAAGCATTTTTACAAAGAAAAGTCTTCAGCTGTAGCTGGTAACATAGTAAACAATGACAGAGATTGTCTCTCTTCCAAACTTAAGATACAATGTTTGTATTGCATAGTGCCCAAGCAATGGGTGAGTCAGTTTAGTGGATCTAAGGAGAAATTAATAGCTGCTTTTTATCCAGAGGTATATATAAAAATATGTATAAATAATCTGAGTACTAGAAATTATATGGTTGCTGGCTGCATTTATTATAGACAGAGCTGGCAATGATGCTAAAGTTTCTTACTACAGTCAATGTTTTAAGTAACTGGAGCAGCTGTGAGACAACAACCAACATTTGGTTTCTGCTAGAGCAAGATATTAGTCTTTCTAAAGTTTTATTCAGCTATATTTATGGCCCTTTCATACCTTACATTCTTGAGGTATGACTCTCTTTATAAGAGGGTTGGAGGTTTTCTTATTTTATATAGCAGCATAATTCAATAAGTGGGAGAATACTTGGTTAAAGATAAACTATCAAAATACGGTCAGTGTTTGCTATACACTTTCCTACAGAAATACCTAGAAAATTTGCACTGTTAATTTCAAAAGAAAAGAAAAAGTAAAAATATTGTTATAAAGAAATTTTTACTGTCAGAATATTCTGCTGGATTCTTTCATGAAGATTTGTGTAGTAGTGTTATTTACACATTGAATCAAATTTTCTCTTTTTTTACTAAAACCACTTACTACACTTTGCCGCTCTCTTGCACTCTCTCTTAAATGCTTATCTTCAGTAAATAGATTCTCCAAACTTATTTAGATTTTCCTCTGTTTATCAGGTTCTATCCTTGCAGCTTGAAAGGATGACTTTGCAAGTGCCATTGTGCATTACTTCTGCTACTCACAACATTGGAAACCTTTTCTTAATAAAGAGTTTTCATTATTTATTGTAGCCGATGTATCACTGCATAATGTTACAGTAATGAAAATGCATAGAAAAGAAGATCTCTTTGCCTGGCAGTAGGTGGAAATATTAAAAGTAAGGTTTGCCTTTTGTGTCAGAGTGAAACACCTTACTTCTTCACAAAAACTCCTGTAATTGTCAAATGTGGTAGCATTTGAGGGGAGAGAAGACATTTTATCTGAATATGTTATCAAAGGTACTACTGATATTGTAAATGAAAAGGAAGAGAAAATTACAATGAAGTATTAGAAATCCTAAATTTACTGAGGAATCATCTAACTCTTATCATACTTATGGTCAACCTAAAAAAGAGAAATTAATACAAAATTATTCTGGAAATTGAAGTCCCAGAAATAAATGCTTTCTTCTGGATAGGTCTGATTCTTTTAATAGGAAGGGAGGAACAGCTAATTCTGTGATATAGAGATGCCTTTTCGGCCCAAGTGGCCAGAGTGTTGAGTTTCTCTCATTTAATTTTGCCACTGATCAGACATACTGTCTGCATGAGATACAGAACATCAGGTTCCAGATACCATATGTTTTCCAAATATTATTTGTTCTTTCATTGCTGTTGAAGTATTCTGCTTGGTTTCAATGGTCATAGTAAATACTGATATTCTTTTTAGGGAATAAAGGAAAAATCCCACAAACATACTATTTTCTTATACCAGACATAGGCAAGCCAGACTAAAATATGAAGAGTTTTATGGAGCACTAAATTGAAACTGTCTTGGCTAAAATACAATCACTTGACAGTGCACAGGCATGCTTTGTTTTAGTTCATTTCCAATCTATCAGGAAAAAATGGGGATATCAGTTCTCCTCTCTGTTTGATTATTCTATTATCAAAAGAATGAGATGTGCCAGAAACATGCATGTTGATTTAGTGTTGCACTGATGAAACCATTCTGGTTTTGTGATGTGCTATTTTTCATTGCTTTCTTATAAGGTATTTCAGCTGCACCCATCCCAAGCCTTGTAATTGCTTCGGTTCCTTGTGGCAAAGTTTTGTCAATGTCAACTGCTAAATATTTTTTGACTGTTCCATGTTGGATCTGTTAAAAAAGAAAGGCAGTGCAGGATTGACTTTTAGATACTGATGATGTGTCACTCTGGATCACAAAAGAAGGCTTTCTACCAAAGAATGTGGTTGCTAGTAAACATATTAAACATGAAATCCTGATATAATGTTTAGAGGAGTGAAAAGATATATTTATGTTAAAAAGAACTGTAAAGTCATGTGGGGATCAGATGACACATACATAAAATAAAAAGTAGAAATCTAAATGCAAACCTTGTTATCCATACTGAGTAAAGCTCCTAAATTTCAGCAAAAGATATGTCCCCAGCTGAGACTCAGTGGACACAAAATGCTCACACAAAAGGCAGAGATAATACACATTTGGTATTCCCACATTGCTTTGAAAGGAGGTGGCAGTGCAGTAGGGTAAGGTTGTCCTCAGCCATAATTAGCAGTTACTGGGATGTGGAACATTGTTCATCCTGCTGTGTAGACAGCTGCTGAAGCAGATTTAGGAAGACACCACAATTTTTCCTGAAGCACATTAGGTATAGAGAGTGAGAATTTCAGGGGGTTTATCAGCCACACATTATTTTAATATCATATATCAAAATTAAAATGGAGAAAGTCTGAAAACTAAGTGTGTCCTGTCAGACAAATCAACACAATATAGTGTTTCTCTCTGGAAGTAGTCATGTTAAGTTTTTAACATACTAAACTACAAGGTCATATGTGTAGTTGTAAAAGATACAAAAGGGACAAGCACAACTGGTTTGCTCTGTGACAAGTTTGGAACTAATAAGTTTGCCATCAATTCTCAAACTGCATTTTTTCAGTGACTTTATGTCAGAAGACTAACTGGTACATATTTCTAAAAAATAATACCATTTTTTACCACGCTGAATTTTTCGTATCTATGACATTCACAAATTGCTATAGCTCAGGTAAGACCATGCTCAGCTTAACATGATTGTGTTTAATATCAAGGAAGTTCTGATATGGTACTGACTGGTATCTCAGGCTATTGTGAAGACATGCAGCAGAAGCAGATATGGGAAATCTGGGGGGATGGGAAGGTACACAGAAAAAGAAAGGGACAGTATCTGCCTTTGCTTTGAAGCTGTGCTTTGGAAATGCCTTGGGTGCTCTGCAATCAAAATAGGGTCCAAGTCAGAAAGAGAAACAGATTTATTGACATGGTCACCGTTGGTGTGGCCATCTATAACAAGAGAGTGACCTTTGCCAGTAACCATTCAGATTTTCTCTGCCTTCTGAGTTTGGCATAGCTTAGGACTGGGAGCTGCTGAGTTACCAGACTGATCACAAAATAAAGAACATAAACAGATGTTACCCTAGAATTTCTAGGTGGCTTTGCATCCTTGTTTGAGCATGAGTGATCTCCTATATGATGAAACCTATTTAGGGCTTGCTGAATACTACTCTTCCTTATTTGCTTCACATCCACTGGAAGACATTACATTTTAAAAATAGTTCTTGTGTCCCTTATACTTGCTGTGAAATTTTTAACTGATTAAAAAATATGACGTACAAATACATGCAAGTGACATCACAGCTAACATTCAAAGAGGAATAGAAAATGGTTTCCATTACATACACTGAACAACACATTCTGGTAGAAGCAATATTTCTTGGCTCTGTTGCATTCTCTGTGGCTGAAATCACTACAGACATTTGGTTTTGCAGTATCTGGTCTTTAACTCAGAAATAATGTGTCCTACACAAAGACAGAGGGAACTCAAATAGAGCTTACCTCCTACTGCTTGCCTATCTTCTAAGGGAGTCGATTATGAATGTATTGTACCTACTCAAAGCAGCTCTACAATCCATGGCAGATGCAAGAGCTGCTGTTGTACCACCTGGGGGAGAATACTCCCTGTGACGTCCCTATGACACAGTAAAGATACAGAAGATAAACTCTTCAAGATATGGTGCCCATGTGTGGATGCCACTGCTCTCAGGACATCCAGGTGTTCTGTCAATATGACAGCATTGTCTTCTGTATCTGTACTTAGCAACCCAGTTCTGCTGCATAGAGCAGAACAAATTATCTGATTTCAACTTCCTGATGACACCGGAAGCATATTCTTCTTGGTTTCTCCAAAGTATTTAAGCATCTTCCAGAATTCACTCACTTTTATGTAACCTACTCAGCAACCCATTTGAGTTGTTGCTATTGTTGTAGATTATTATTGCGTATATGTTCAGCATATGTTATGTCCTAAAGTAAAAGCAGCAGAGCCACTAAAGATACTAATGTAAAGATTTAGACTGTGTTCAAGACCCTTGGGTAAGGACACATATTTGTGCTCTTTTGAAACAAAAAGGAACCATTTCAACTTTTCCAATTTAGAACAACATTCAAGATCCAGTTGCTGTAATAAATAGTGACATTCCCTAGATTTATATTTTTCAAATTAACATGAAAAAGGCCAACTTGGAAAGCTGCCAACTTGTTGGAAAGTTAATTTTTACTTTAATTACAGGAAGACATTTTTGAATGATTTTCAGTCTTTTTTTTTTTAAATTGTTCTGAATTATAGGCTTGTTATTTCATTCCAGACATGTGGTTTTAGAAAGGATATTCTTCAGCTTTTGACTGAATGGAATTTCAGTCTGCCTTCTTCGGCAGAATTTAATTTTTCTTTGTTCATTTAACATTTCATATTAAGTCTACAAAGGTCTGTCATTTCTGATCTATGAGATGACTGTAGAAACAAAGCAAGCTATGTCTCAGTTAGATAATGCAATACAATATTTATTTATGATTCTATAATTTGTTTTTGAAACTTTTCTTAAATAATTATATTCTAGTCCCAGAGTTTGATGAAACTGTACTTTTCAGATTTTAGAACACTTAACTTTCCCATGTATTGATAGTCTATGTATGTTTCAGTGGCTTCCAGACAAATTTTTTGTTCTCTATTTTCTTTTGATTGTTTTCAGTACCTTTTTATTCACTTAAATCCAGTTAATTGCATTGATTTTTTGAATCAATAATTTTGGAAGAGCACATCTTCAGTTCGTTGCTTGAATATTTTTTTTTTCCTGGTGATTTTTACATGCTACCTTTACTTTGATGTGCAAAAATTTGTACATGCTCTAAGATGTTTATAAAGGTGTTGGAGACCAAGAGAAAATAGGAGATGTGACTATCTCTTTCTAATCTCTGCTTTTAATCTATAGAAGCTGTCAGGACAATTAAGCTTATGTTTTGCTTCTTAGACACATTTCACTGTACAGTATCAAGAGTTTACATACAAACAGTGAAAACACTTCAAAATTTCAAAAATGTTGAAAATATTTCACTTTAGTTGCCTGCTGCTCAGAGCGATTGATATGTGTTTCTGCAGCCAGTGACTGAATTCCTCTTCCCTTTTAATGGTTACCCCACAGTTCCAGTTTGCCATTATGCTACTTCTGAGAGGGCAGCATTTAGAAAGGTGTGAAATGCTGACAGCTGTGGATATTGAAGTACTTTGAATAATCATAAATGAAAAAATAAAACTTTGTTATAAATTAAATATTAACCCTCATGTATGAGATTAATAAATGTCAAATATTGTTATAACACCAATATAAATGTAAATATATTTATAACACCATATTTTTAAAAGAGGGGAGGAAATTTTCAGATACTGTGTCTGTTACTATAGATTTTGTAGGAGAAGATCTTGTAATTGTTGCAAACAGCAAGACAATTACAGATGTATTTTAATGCATATTCTAATGAAGAATCTAAGAGGATTTTATAGCATTTTAATTCTGATTGGAGCCACACCTTGTAGCTTTCCTTCAAGATCAGGCAGGAGGCATGTGAGAGGAGAGGAGTCAATTGTGTCAGTGCTATGGATTTATGCTGCTCTCACAAAGGCTGCATCTACAGTGTCAGTTTGAATCATTCAATTTTTCAATCCAGAAGCCAGTTCTTCCTGGTTGTTCACACTTCATGCATGCAGAATCACTCCTGGAATCTGTTTTGGAGTGGACCAACCATTTCTGTCTGCAGATAAGCGTCAGGAGGGTCTCTCTGCAGACTGGTCCAAATATTGGTCCGGGAGGATTGCCATGCTTTTCGGTACACAGCTCATACTTTCAGCTTCCTGCTATTGAATCAAAAACTTGACAGGTACAAAGGAAGCCATTTAGGCATGTCCATTCCATATAGGAATATTAATTTTTAAACAACTGTAAAAATACTTCTACAATGTTTCATACCCTAAAATTAAATTGACCTCAGTTAAGTCCTTCATGAGATCTGGTGTCACTCGGCATGAGAAATGTTATTCATGGTGTGCTAAGTATGTTGAAAAGGCTGGTGAAATACCTATTGCATCCAAATTATATATAGCCTGAAGATGCATGCAGACTAATTCGTAAAGTGCTGGATGGGCTTGAATCATTCAGGACTCATTTAGCTAAGGGACGTGTCAATCCCTCGAGCATATCACAAAAACCACATGACCCAAGTGTGTGTGTGTATATATATATATATATACATCTATATATATGTATATGCTTACGGACAGAAAGGCAAAGCTTAATTTAAAAAATATAAATGTGTTCCAGTTGCAAGCATGAAGAAGTGAATGGGTTTTTTCTTTCAGTAAGACTAAAGTGTCAGTTTTATAGACATCTGTAAAAGTTATAATAATGTAAATGTGACATACTTTTTTAGAGATCTTTTAGTTATTTTCCCTTTTACCTGTGATTTTGCTGTTAGTAGTGTACATTTGCTTATCAAAGGAAACAATGAAAGTTTCACCAGATTTAGTAACTTAATTTATGATGACAAAATCTTTTTATCTATCTAAGCTGGACCAGAATCAACTCCCAGACATCTAGAGAGAAAATAGTCTCTCTGGAAATAAGAACGTTGGGCTCATAATTGTATCAAGAGTGGCAGGGTTTTGGCAAAACCATCAAAATTCATGTAAACATACACAGTTTTTTTAACTACATTAGAAGGCTAACATTAGAATTCCAGAGAATCTTAGCAGACTATTAATACTGCTCTTTAAAACACAGTGCTCAGCAACAGTATTATCTGTCACTACTGATTAACATAACATTGCTTTAAAATTACATGCAAACAATTAAAAAACATTGTATAGCAAAAAAAACAAAACAAAACAAAAAACCAAAACAAAAAAAAAACCCAAACCAAAAATTAAGGAGGCAAACAATGAGAGGAAGGCTGCATAGATTTTCTTTAAAATATGCCTAGGATAATAGTTGCCTTGCTCCAATTGCTAAGGTGATATTATTTTCAGGTGTCACTCTTTTACTTCGTAACTTTATGTTACTGCATATGAATTTATGCATAGCTTTGTGCCCTGACTTATTTATTTATCCTTAAATTTCACTAGACAAAGCATGAGCTCACAAAATAAACATCTTCCTGAACTAGCTAACCATGACTCAATATATTCTTTTTCTTCCCTGTTTTGCACATATGTAGATGTTTTCTATGGCAAAACACTTTTCTTTCATAAAATGTTAGATATGAAGCTTGTGGTTTGTTGGTTGGTTTTTTTTTTTCTGGGAAAAGATTAGTGAATCTTAACTAAGCACCATTCAAATAGTTGAAATGTTAATGGAGAGTGAAATTATGAAAAATATAAACCCTGTACTACAGAGTGCTATCAGTAGTGTCTGAAGAAAAACAAAATGAAACATTGTTCCATTGCTTGTTTATAAACATTTAATAGATTAAAATTGGTGGATTAAGAGAAACTTGATGGCATAATCTGTTTTCACTTTGAACATGGCTTCAATGAGGTCCTTCATAAGTGGCTGTTAGCAGTAGCGTGTCAAGAACAAGATTCAGAAATAAGGTCAGTGATGTCTGACTATTAATTTAGAAGAAAGATTTCCATATTTAAAAGTGATGCAGAATTATTCAGATTATTGAAGAAAAAAATAAATTGGTGAAACCTCAAAGAAAACTAGAGAGAATAAGAAAATGGGACTGTGGTTTCAGATAAGCTGTCTGTTGAGAAATGTTAGGAAGTCTATTTAAAGAATGTGTGAGGTGTTTAACCAGCTCAAAGTTAATTGCTTAGATTCAGGAGGAAGAGCAGACCAAAAAGACTTAGTAACTTCTATTGAAGAAATCAGAGAGAATGGGCTAGAGCCGATAAAGGTACTAAAGAAAACATTTTCCTACTTAAAAAAAATAATGAAAGGATTAAAACTCTGCACAGGGAGAGGGAGAAATGATAAGGACAGGTAGAATTCAGAAAGTTAGTCAGAAACTGTGGACAAGATACAATGTTCTGTGCTATATTTTAGAATTTGCAAGCTTAAAAAATAGTAACATTTGGTAAAAGAAAAAAAAAGATTCTATCAACCTATAAGTTATATATTTTATTTCAAGTTCTCCCAGGGAAGTTGAATTTACAAGTGCAAAAAAATGTGTGCATATGTTTGCAGAAATCTTCGTTCCAGCAGTGGTTTACTTAAATTGTCTCGTTTGCTTACCAACCTGGGAACTCTCGCAAACTCTTGTCAAGTTCACCAGCATACAAGCAGAAAGAACAGCAGATTTTTGTTGCATGCCACACAGTAAAGTTCCAAATCTAATAGCAGAGATATTTTTTCCATAAATATCCAAGAACATGATACATGTACTTATGTCTGCTTAAAAAGATGAACTTTATTTGCTGATAAATGCAAAGTGAAGGGGAAATTAGATTTATTAAATAAATAGTTCAGTTTAAAAGAGAATGCTTTAATAGTAAATCACCTTTCTAGTATTCATTCACTGAAATTGCACATGAACTGAAAATATTTTTATATGAGTGGGAAGCTGATAAAATTCCATGCTTCACAGTTGTGGTTTTTATTTTCCCCTTCTTCTGTTTCTTTCTTCCCATCACCACAGAGGAAAAAGGCTTGAGCCCACAATCACAGGCCATCGATGGGGAATATCGCAATATTTTATATCATTATTTTAATAACTCTCACAAAACACCCCAAAAACCAGAAAACCAAAATCAAAAAACTCAGATGATGGTTGCAGGTTCTTTCTTTGGTCCTTGGACTTTTTGATATCTCAAAAGAAAATATGAAAATATGTGCAAGAGCACAAGTGAATTATAAATATGTAAAAAATTTTAAAAACATTTTCGTAGATCTGTATATCAGTTTATGCTCATTGATTTCTTTTTCTATTTCCACATGGGCTTTAACAATAATCAGAATAATAAAGAAAGATAAATAGCTGAGTCTCTAGCTTTTCTTTTTACTGCCTACTTCAGTCATGCCTGAGTTGAATTGCTTGCTTATTTCTGTTTTAGGAAGATTTTGCCAGTCTCTGTGTGATTGGTAAAGCGCAAAAGGCCTTATTTTTAAAAGTTTTAATGAGTTAGTTTGAAATAGATTTATCCTGTCTATGAACATAAAAATGTTTATAGCTCTAGATATCTTCCTCAGGTTTTGTTGTAAATTATTTTTTCACATTTCTTTTACATATAAACATGAAAACTGTTGGCATGATGCACTCATTCTTTCTGTTGTCTCCCTTGTGAATCAGAATGGACTATGAGAGTGTACTCATGAAGAAATACCCTCTTTATCATTTATTATTTATTTAGAAGCACAGATTTACTTTTCTATTAAAACCCTGTAACCTGAAGGGAAGGTCTGAGATTCAGTTTGCCCTTGTAACCTCAGGACCATACACCCTCATCTTTGCTTTAAAAGATGGCATTTGCACCCTCTGCTCCTCCTTGACACATAACTTTGCATAAGCACAGAGCCAATTGCCTGCATCCACCTTGAAGCTGGGCCTCATGGGGCCTCAGCCTGGATTTTCACCAGCAGGGAAAACACTCGAAACCAGTTTTCTGTCCATGCATGGGCTGCAAGGCTATAGACCAACTGGAGACACAAGGGAGATGTTTTCCAGACAGCAGCCTCCTGTGTGCCTTCTTTGTTGCCCCTAAAAGTGCAAATCTGGGGGCAGACTGCAGCTATGAACTGCAGTGTAAAGTGTGATATTAATTTGCCAGTGGAATTATGAAATTTACTGTATGTAATATATGTCTACATACTCTTAC
>JAOXXN010000001.1:42629092-42642788 GCA_026770055.1 Myrmophylax atrothorax | reverse complement strand
AATTGGGTCAGCCTAGCTGTCCCTTGTTCCTCATTCCTTCAGAAGTGGCACCCTTGAAACAAACATATAGCAGGTTTTTCTTTCCTCTCAATGATAACAGGAAGCCCCCTGGATTTGAAATATGCAGCCTGAGCAGTCTCCTAAGTCCTGATTGTTTTGTAGGTCTTCAGAGAGCAGACCAAGAAGGAACAACAGGTAGCAGAAAGTTCTGGTCCTCATACTCCTTTCTTGCAAGGTAGTCGGTCACCACCTCAGACTTGGGGTTTTGTCAGGATAGCCATGACTTGAAAAAGTCACTTCAATGGATCTGATGTGAAAGCTTTGTGAGACACACAGAGAGATTCTGTGGTGGTGTGTGAATGTTTTTTGCTTTCTTTCTGTAGCAGCCAGCACTCTCAGTATAGATCAATACATTTCAATTAGCTACAGAATCTTAAAATAACCAGGCTTAAAATCTGTGGAGCAGCTTTTAGCGCTTTCCTTTGTCATTTTTTATCTTAAAAAAAACTTAATGAAAGTGAAGTAGAGAATAATAGTATAATGCAGTTAGATCAAAAAATTCTTCATTTGGGTTCTTTCAGTCTTTTTAATGACTGTGATTTTGATTCAATGAGACACCACTGAATTACTTTAGAAAACCAGAATGCAACAATCAAGTTATTAATTGCAACCAGTTGGCTCCATTGGGATTAAACTTGAGATCAAACTCCACATGGTCTAAGGTGACACTTCATACACAATACTGTGGGACCTTTTGCTCTATCAAATAAAGCTGATAGTGAAATGTTTAGCAGTAACATTTTGTATGTGTTTCTGTGAGAAGAGATTACTAGAGAAAGAGAATACGAGAAATTACTGAAGACCAACATTTACTGAAACCGTGCATAACATAAACTCAAATCTCTTCTTTCTTGGCTATTTGAAGCTTGCCTTTTTATTTCCCTATATCCTGGTCATGTCTCTGACTTCATGGATACTCTTATAGAAGACTCTGTAATTTATCCTTTGAAAATATGTGTATTAATCTTGATCTATTTTTTAAAGCATCAACTTGGTAGCTGGGAATCCTGCTCTTTGTAAGATTTCCATAGCCTCATGCATCTGGCCATCTAGAAACTTTCAAAAGAAGTAGGTTTCAACACAAGACGAAGGAGAAAGAGAACCAGTGGGGTGAGGAGTTGTGCTTTTTATTTTTTATAAAATGGAAAACTTTATCTTCAGTGGGATCTTTCTTGTTGCTGGATGTCCCACTCAATTTAGAAATGCAGAAGCTTAAATAACCTATAGTAGCAACACTGTACTACTTAATGTTTCTGTTTCTATTTATTCCTCTTCAATGTATTTCAAACATGTAAGTTTACCATATTTCTAAGTAAATTTTGACATACAGAACAGTGGATCAGATCTTACACCTTCCAAGTTCTCATTATGATCCTGTAAATTTAAAATGATCCTTTGTTCTTAGTGTGTTGAACACATAAAAAATCTGGAATAATTTGTCAGCATGGAAGTAGTACATTATATTGGTGAAACTTTCATGTGATCTGGCATATTTTACATCAGCAAGTCACACATTCTGATCTCAGGAGGGTGTGGGAATATGGGTGACATGGCGTCCTTTTCTATTCTCACCTGAAATCCACACATCACATATTTTCAGTCTGTACCTATTAGTATTTACGGTTGTTGCACAGTTTCCAAAACATTGGTTTCATTAACATTGCTTTCCATTTTTAAAAACCCACAGTTAACTGAATCATCAATCTGACCTCTTATGTTCCCTTATCTTTTTTAAAAAACATGTACATTGATATGTTGTTTCTAATACAGGCTAATATGCTGTTTCTGAGATGCTTTGATTTGCCAAACTGGGTGAAGCACCAGTTGTTTAGAAAACAATCTCTGCCTTCTATTGCAAAAATACATTCACATAAAGCACTGCCTGCAATGTGTGGATAGATGGGCAGTGATCAAGCCAGACTATACATCAAATTTATGTCTCAGAAACTTTACTATTAATAATTTTTACTGTCAGCTTTTAATATCAAATAAGAAAATACAGCACAGTGTTTTAACACACTCCAGAACACTTTATTAAATAGTATAGCAGTATGCTGCTGTAAATTGAGGTCAGGAAGAAGGGTAGTTGTACTTTACAGGCTTAGGAACTCGATATTCCGGTATACCACTGGGATAAGAGTCTCTTTCCCAAGACTGTTTGCAGCTGACAGTGTTTTGTGGTTTAACCCTCGCCAACAACTAAGCCCCTCAGAGCTGCTCGCTCACTCTCCCTCCCCATGGGATGGGGGAGACAATCAAAAGAGTAAAAGCGAGAAAACTTATGGGGTTAGATAAATACAGTTTAATAAGTACAGCAAAAGCTGTGCACAAGCAAAGAAAAACAATGAATTCTTTCACCATTTCTCATTGTCAGGCAGGTGGTGAGTCATCTCCAGGAAAGCAGAGATCTATCATGGCTAATGGCGACTTGGGAAGACAAACACCATCACTCCAAATGTCCCCTCATCCTTTTTCTTACCCCTGACATATATGTGGAACATGATGTCATGTGATGTGGGATATCTCTTTGGTCAGCTGGAATCAGTTGCCCCAGCTGTGTCCCCTCACAGCTCCTTGCACACTCCCAGCCTGCTCATGGGGTGGATGAGAAGACAAAAGGCCTTGACTTCGTGCAAGCACTGCTCAGTGATAAATAAAGCATCCCCTTGTTACCAGCACTGTGTTTTCAGCACAAATCCAAAACACAGCCCCAAACAAGCAACTGTTAAGAAAATCAATTCTGTC
Source organism: Myrmophylax atrothorax (assembly GCA_026770055.1). Taxonomy (NCBI): domain Eukaryota; kingdom Metazoa; phylum Chordata; class Aves; order Passeriformes; family Thamnophilidae; genus Myrmophylax; species Myrmophylax atrothorax. Next base: position 42,639,983 of record JAOXXN010000001.1, on the reverse strand, counting down.
CCAGCCAAAGCTAGCATGCAGTGCAACCAACCACTCCAGTTCATTATGACAATAAAAATTAAATTTAAAAAAAGAAGAAAAGAAGCAGAAGAAAAAAGAAGTAATTATCAGAGATACAGGTAAAAAACCAGTGATTTTGTTTATCTCAAGCAATAAAGGCAGCCAAAAGGGACCCCAGGGACACCTGAGGGAAGAAACTCTAATGCTAATTGGCATGATTTAAAAAGATGATTCTGTTATTGCCAACAGTCTAATTTAGTCATTATCTCCCCAATGTTGAGGCAATCAAACCTGTGATAATTTTAGTAGACGGATAACAAGGTATCTCTCAGTGTACAGATGTATATGCGAGAAGGTAGTCTAAAAGAATGTGAAGAGTTTTGTAGTAAACACATTTTGTATACCTTTTTTTTTAAATGCCACTCCTTAACATTATTTGTCTGCTGAATGAGCTTCATTATATTTTATGTGAATATGTAGTAGCAATTTGTCACAAGGCCATGGAAAAGCAGCAAAACCAAATAAAACTATCTATGTCTCCTTAATTTCACCATTTCTGAAATTAAAAGGTTTATATTTTTAGAGAAAAACAAGTATTTGCTAGAGGGAAATTGTTCTGTGACTTTTTTCCTCTCTATACTGTCTACTTGCTTTGCAGCAAATGTCCATGTATTTAAGAACTCCAGTGTTCACCTGGAACTTGCCAAGGCTGTAAGAATTGAAAAGCAGGTGTACTTACTGAAAGATTTGCTGCAATGCTCTCCTCACATCTGTTCCCTGAGTACACTTTCTGCTCTGAAATTACCCTATCAGTATTATGCATTTTTACTAAACTGTCTGACAGTGTCCTGTAATATGTTACACCTGCTTTAGTCAGCCTTTTTGCTAAATCATATGTTATTCAAAGGAAGAGCAGAGAAATGAAAAAAGACAGTGTAAGATAATATATGTAGAGAGAAAAATGTTTCTTTCCAGACCTCCCTATTACCCAGAAGACCTCTCTGTGCATCTTGTATGAAATCATTGTCTTTGCTTAACTTTTCTTATTAAACTGGCTCTTACTTTTTTCAATAAGTTTGCTGCAACTCAAAATAGCTTTTGCATAAGGATAGGCTTTGAGAGTGGAGAGAGTCTTTATATTTGGGAAGTCTTTGGAGTGCGTCTTGCTCATACAACACCATGATGCTGAAGGTAGCAGTGACTTTATTCCTATTAAATAAGAGAGTTAGGAACTTGGAACAGGATTTTTTTCTTCTTTGCAAGGGTTGTTCATGTCCCATGTGGCCCTTCTGCTCCCTGCTTTGCTTTACATTTGTCAGGAAGGGGACAAATACAGGGTCCAATACTGCTGATATTCTGCCACACCAAAAGAGAGCATTTCATTATGGTTTGTTTCTTTGATAAAAATGTTGATGCTTTGAAATCAGAACTCTGTCTCAGGGACAGGATTGGATTATTCAAGGAACAAATATCTAAATGAGAAGTCGGGTAGGCAAAAGCTCCAAAGATAAAATGTTCTTATTCCATGTGGAAATCAGAGGTTCATGCTTTATTTTGATTCAAGAAGGTATGAACAAAAAGGTATACTAATGTATCTGTTTCCAAATTCTTTAAAGGTAAAATTTTGAAAGGTCAATTCCAAAAGTTCTAAGTGGCTTGTTAAATTAGAAACCCTGAAAAAGGTTGAAGTTTGAATTTAAATGTTTAACATTAACATTATTTTTTTACACTCTGTTTTGCACAAAACAGCATAAAAATACTAAAGATGAGCTTTTGAAAGAAATCTCTTTTTTGCTTAGCTGGTAACTGCCGAGAGATCTAGCAAATTTGATAGAATTAATTCACTTCCATGACATTACTCCAGTTTATTCCTGGATGGGATAAATGTGCCTTAGAAAATGACACTGCCAGGAAAGGATTAAGATGATTAACTTGCATAAGGAGTCAAATCTCTGACCCCTACTTTGCTTCAGCTCTCACTAGTGCCTCAATCCACTGATAGAAAGATGGAAGTGATGACCTTTACAGAGCAGAGCAGATGAGTGCTCTTGTATGTAGAATGGCTTTTGAGGAGTTGGGTTTCATGTGGGTCACTCCAGTCACAATTTACTGCTGTCTACTGCTAAGACAATTTGCATAAGGGAGTTTTTTTATACAGCTTGTTAAAACAAGTGTAAAGGAGTCATTGCCAGACAGGATTCTACACAATGGGAATATTAACAAGCCAGCAATCTGTCATTTGCTGTCTGATACTTTTTTTGCTAGTACTCTTAAAGCATAAACTAGTGCTTACTTACAAGGTACAGAATGAACAAGTACCATATGATCCCTCGTTACACACAGATACCTCCAGCTCTTCTTGGGAAGAGTAATGGTAATGCAACAAGGAGCCAGTAAGGCAGAAGCCTTGTTCAAGTAGTGGTTTGCAACCTCACTAAAAAATTTGCCAGTGTGATTTGCTGGTGCCTTCAAAAGTAGTAAGGACATGATAAGAGTTCTGTAACTGCAAACACAGGCATAAGTCAGGGCTGGGTTTCCATGAGACTCCTGGTTCTGGAAGTGCAAAAACATACACAATGTGGATGAAATAACAGCCATTTTAGTAGAAGTTAAAAAAAACCCCACAATTCACAGGTGGATGGCAGCAAAACATTTTTACCCCTTGATGTTAATACATTTTCTGTACATAGTGTATGTGTAACAGAGGGCTGCAAATAATTATGTGCTTTCTGATAGTGGAATCATGGAATGTTGTGGTTAATAAGGGAAACAGGTCTGTACCCCATGTAAAGAGGCATTTCTAAATATTTCTCTACTGGCTCCTGTGTAGAGTTACAATTATTTTTTTTTTTAGTTTTGAGAAGGGAATGAGCTACGATTTGCATCTAACGATTCTGATATTTGTAACTGTATATCCTGACAACTGCTGAATTTTCTTCTAGAAAACAGTTTCTCACTTTACTGAGAAAATGCATGTGTACTGCTAAGAGAAAACATCCATTCTTTGGGATAGGGAATCCCTTGGCCATGCTGCAAGTTCCCTGCCATATGGGCCCTTAATGACTCAAGAGCCCACCTATCCTGCTATAGTTTTGCTTATGCAACTCCTATGTTGTAAAGTGCTCTTTCTTTGGTGAGCTTGTTCCTTTATTTATATACTCAGAAGAGAGTAATGTTCATGCATTAGTGCTATCTCTGCTCACTTGCCCCGTGACTTGTGTTCCCAGTCCTAATCTCCAGTTGATGCTTGTTAGCTATGTTAGCTGCACACACCTAATCCTCTAAATTAGAATGTAGTAAGAATGGCTGTAATACAGAAACAAAATACTTCCCACCACTAAAGAAAATTCTAAACCTGTTGTTCCAAGTTAAACCACATTTGTACGTAAACTATGTCTGCTAATAGGCTTATTTCGCTTATTTTATATTGGATCCCATAGATCAAAAAGGTTGGACTTGAAGAGAAAGAAATTATATGAGATATCATTGACTTGTAACCATGAACAGTGCACTGCAGCTTTCAGTGCGGGTGGCACCTGTACTCTGCAGTTTTACATATCTCATCAAACTTTCAGATAACACACACACTACACTGCCTAGCAGTTTTGTCTTTTCCTGATTGCACTTTGGAATCTAAATATCATGTGCAAACATGGAGAATGGGTTACTTATTCACTTTTCAGAAGTACTCTAATCCAAAATAGCCACATTAATTAATGAAATACCAGGTACACTGGTCCTGTTACTGTCATAAAGAGTTAGGTGATTGTAGGAAAATATGACCTTCTATAAAAAGTTGTCTAAATTTCCTTCCTGGAGCTTTTATGGTATTACTGATAATGAAAAAGGCAAGGGAGTATTTTTGAGGCTTATTGTTTGATAAAAAGTTCTCAATCAGGAAGTAATTAGAGTTCATGCTTATGTTATTCTTTGTTCAGTAAAGGCTGTAAGAAGTCACTCATATCCTAGATGATACTTTTGAAGGAGAAAAGTTACACAAAATAGGACATCAGAAAACAGTTTTTCTGGACTGCTATTAAGCAATAGAAATACATGTTGCCTGTTTTTTGTTAAGGGGACATACTTTAGCCTCTACCAAAAAGACATTAGCATAATACCTTCAAAACATGTGAGGGGCTGTATAGCTATGCAATAATGAGTCTGCATTGGAAAGTTAAAAATCTGTCTGGGTGCCAACAAATAAGAGTCAGAACAATACACTGCACTCAAGGATATACATACTTTTTTATATATTTGCATTTCAAAGTTAAAAAAAAATCATACACTTCAAATATCTATAATATACATAAAAATTTATATTTTTATAGTATATAAATTAACACAATTTAATTACTACAGTTAAAATACAGGATTCCTTCTGAAAGAAATCTAGTTACAGCAATGACCTACCCCTTAAATAATGTTTTCTCAACTATTGGCCTCAAGTTGCACCAGGGAAGGTTTACATTGGATATTAGGAAAATTTTCATCAAGTGAAGTCAAGCACTGGAACAAGCTGACTGGGGAAATAGTGGAGTCAGCATGTGTGGAGGTGTTTAAAAGATGTATAGATGTGGCACTTATGGACATCATTAAATGGTGGATTTGTCAGTCCTGGGTAAAGAGATGGACTAAATTATCTTAAATGTGTTTTCCAACCTAAACAGTTCTATGATTTTTCTAATATTTCAGTTGTCATCATTTTACAGTGTCTGTAACAGTCAGGGTCTCTACTCTAGGTGTTTAAGCACCACAAGAATTTACATAGTTAATCATGATAATTATAGAAGGTGTATGCTTAAGAAAGCACAATGCAACAATTGCACAACACATTGCAAAGGCACTGCCAGTGGTAAAACAGTAAGCAAACAAATGGGGCAACAGCCTTGTTATAATGTACTACATTACAAGATGGGAAAGATAAGCCTGAGTGCAAGTAGATAAACAATCCAATACTCCAGTGGGATGTTGTGCATCAGAGACAGAATACAGTGCAGATCCTTCAAGATAAGAATCATCTGATCATATTTCTTGAGTCTCAGCAGAAAATCAGGAGCAGTACATTAAGCATGCAGATAGAGATGCTGCATTTAGAAACTGTTGAATGTCAGCAAGAAATGGATAAGGTAGAAATATGAAAGTCAGAAGAATATGACATTGTCATGTTCTCCATGTGTTAAAGTAGAGGAAAATCTGACTCTTTGGCTATACTGATCTGAGAAATGTATTTATTTAGATTAAATGCAGTTTCCATATATGTGTAAACCTGCAAATATTCACAGACCAACTGCACGGTTCTAGTGTATAACAGATTAAATCATATCTTTAATTATGAAAATTTCTAAACATTTGATTTAAAAAACTAATTGAAATTACATTTATGAGATGTATTTGGAGGAAGAAACCCACTAGTTATACCTTGGTAGGCCTTTGAATTTTCAGCTGATATTTGTGCTAATCCAATACAACTACAGAATATTTTTATGGTTTGATGAAATGCAGGACAAAATGAAAAAAAAGAAAGTAATGACAATTCACATTTTCTGTGTCATTTCCTCCATAAGAGGAAATTTTTGACTATTAGTTATTAAAGGGACCTGCATATCATAGAATCATAGAATGGTTTGGGTTGAAAAGGACCTTAAAGATCTTTTTAGATCATCATATCCATGGGACCTGATATTTATTGCCAGTAATACAGTGCAGATTATTCTCACATAAAAGGTTACTCATGTGCATAAGTGTTTGCAGGAAGAAGCTATTTAAATGTGCACTGTATGTGCCCCAGTAGCAAACCTTGAAGAGAAATGAGACAGAAAAATTCCTTTCTTTAGACCTTGCTGCTTATCTGGCAGTTTTTAGCTGTCAGCTCACACAGCCACAGTCTGGAGGACCATCATCAAACAAAGGGAGAGAAATCAGCACTATAATTATTTGGAATACTTCATATTAAAACATAAAATTACTAAGAACAGTCATGCCAACATCTCACCGCTAATACATGAGCTGGACCTTCAAGGTTGAATGCACTGTACTCTCAATGATATCAAAAACAGGACACTGCCGATTGCCATAGGTTTGGAGAAGAGTTGTTGTGCATCAGCTGTTAACATCATTGTTAACTTTCTTGATTGCAAAAACCTTCAGACACTGTTTTCCACCCACTGCCCAAGAAAAAGAGATCACACAGTCCATCCTCACCTGCAACTAGCACTTTCCTCACCTTAATTTCCCACCTGAAAGGTTTTAGAATCCCAAAATTCACCAAGCAAAATACCCTTTTTTTTTTTAAATTAAGTGAAGAAATTCAAAACCACATGTAGAAACATGAACTGCAAAAGCTAAGCACAGATTGTCTTTGATTCTAGTAGGTATGATAAGATTTTATGTAAGTATAAGTATTTTCACAGCTTTTCTTATAATCAGATCACAAGTGAAGGATGAATCCTATCTCCTACATTTCTACCCTTGGAGATCTCATTTGAAGAATGTCATGGGCAGCAGAAGACAGTAGTATATGCCAGGCTAGAATATTTGATTTCTTAATTGCTGTGCAAGACCCATCTCTCCTGGTACATTGTACAGAAAGTATTCCATCCTTGAAGTATTTTCCAAATACCTCTGTGTCCTAGTTTTATTGGTTTGTTTGGTCAGGTTTGAAACCAGTCTTATGATTTTTTTCTTTTCCAAATTGAGCTACAACTCTCTCTCCACTTCCATACTTGACAGAGGAAGTTGAGTACACTGGTTGATCTATGTAATAAAATATCTAGGTAACACTGTGCCAATCTTTCAAAACACTTCTTGTGAATCTGCATTTGCCAGACAAGGTTTGTTTTCCCTTTGGGTGCACTACCTGAGCCACCACAGATACAAGAGAATAATTCCATTGCAGACTCCAGGCACAAACTAGTCTAAAGCTGAAGGGTCTTAACATAAAAAGACTAAGCCCAGTGCAGCTGGTGGGGATTTTCTTAAGGCATTTACAGCCCTCATCATGCTAATATATTGGAGAACACTTACCAGCTTTATAGGCAGCACACTTGTTAGACCCAGAACAGAAGTCCCCAGTATAAGGGAAGTCATATAGTTTCTGATAGCAGAAATGAGCTCAACACCAAACCATTTTTCACACAGCCATGCCCACAAAACTGAACAGTTATACTCACTTTAGATTCAAATAAGACCCAAGTCTCCACCACAGAAAGCACCTTTCCCCTCTACTTAAACATGAGAAAAAAGAAATCAAAATATCTCAAACAGCTGAAAGTGCACAATATGTAATATGTCTTGCAATTCTAATGTCCTGAAGGTTTCTAGAATAAAAAATCCTTTCTGCTCCACAGTTTTTAGGTAGGAATGCTGATAGGCGTTACTGTAAAAAGTTAGCTGAGAAGGACAGCAGCTTTCACTACTCCAGTACTTCAAGGAAACTCCAGTAGTTTCCTTGAAGACTAAATAAATCCAACAGATCCAGAAGTGAGAGAAACAGATAGCCAGAACAGAAAATCCAGCATCAGTGATGAGGGCTCAATTAGTGCATCATTGCTTTTGAAAGAAAGACATGTATTACACACAATCCAGTCAGCTAGTCTGACATTCAACGAACTTGTGGCAGTGCCAAATTGTTAGAGATATTATCATTAGCTGCCTTTCTAGTGTTAAGCTTATTGCAATTGAACAAAAATAGAACATTTTGAGCAGCTAAGGCTAGCAGACTTGTGATGAAATGGATTAGAACTCATAATCTGCTAAACACATCTGTTTTGACATTGCCTGTTAACAAAGTGTGACCACTTAGCATGTAGCTGTAGTAGCTGAAGAAGAGGTATTTCAGCCACTAGCAAAAACCACAAACCAATATGTTGAGTGTTTCTAGCCCCCAAGTCTATGAAGAAAACCTCTACTTTGGGATATTGTTTGTCATATCAATAAGTCACCGCTCTGGTGCATGCAGTTTTACAAATGCAGCTCTGGCCATCTCTCTGCCTTCCTGTTTTACTTGAACTTAATTTTAGACCTGTTTTCCAATGCAGGGGTTTTTTGTGTTGATAGAAAACATTTTCAGGGTTGCTGGTGTGACCCTGCAACTGGAAGGGATTGAAGATAAGTGAATATGAAAAGGATACAGGAAAGCAAGTTAGGAACATAAGTGTTGCATTTCAAATAAAGCTGGATATGTGATTGAGGCAGGGAAAGTGAAAATATCTTCTATAAGCCTTTTCTGTTTTGATCTGGTCAGGTCATTTCTAAGCATGAGCATGAGGAAAGTAAGGTAGGGTAGGGTAGAAGGAGAGAGAGGAGAAAAAACTCGAGGAGATGTCAGGATCTGTGGGTAATTCTCATTCTATTACTGCCAGACTCTAAATCCTGATGACTGGTACACTCCCTCCCCCTTTTTATTTTGTTGACTTGTTAGATCCTATATGTTATATGAATTTAAAGTAAATAATTTATGTTCCATAGTACATATGTCCCATAGGCATTAGACGATAGATGTAGAAAATAGTTTTATATTGTAATTGCTGATTGAATTCAAAAATTACTTCATGCAAGTAGATCAGTTCAGGGTTTTTGTTACCTTGGGCAACTAAAATAATATTTTTTCTAAAATACAGTCTCCTTTAGTTCTCTGCTATGAATTCCTTTGCAGCTTCATTGAAATAAATTTAGATTAGACACCATTTCCTCTGTAGTCTCCTGAAAGACTGGGAAAGGATCCAACCAAATCGAAGATAAAACTACTGAACAAAATATAAGCTCAAGTTTACCATTATGATTAGGTCAATGTAAAACTGACATAAACCCAGCATAATGGCAGCCCACAGGTATTAGACCTATGCCAAGAACTTATGCTTGGTAAAGCTGAGAGAGAGGGAAGACACCTAAAAGGATATCCCACTTATACTCTGAGGCACCTAGCCAACAAGTGCTGCAGGAGGTCTTGCTGTCTTGACAGCTGAAAAGTCTGGAAAAAATTGTTACTGTTACGATTGCCCTGATGAAAATACCAGAATATTCTCCTCAAATAATGTGAGAGAAAACCCCATTGGCAACTGGAGACAGTAGTCTGATGAAAGAGTCTTTAATTACTTTATATGATATACCTCACTATTTGCAACCAAGTCCAAACAGAGCACTTGCTAAAATGCAGAGAAGGGATAGAAGGGATTTTTTTTTTCAAAGAAAAATAAAGCTAATAGAAACCTTGGAAGGGTTATGAAGAAATAAACTATCAGAGAGAGAATTGTAATTGTAGCATAGGAGAAGTGGTTTAATTATTAGTCCCCTCCAACTAATTGGCAATGAGAGAGTCTGAAATTGAGTATCAACATCCTTAATTTATTTTTTTTAATTATTGTGGCATTTTGAATTATTGTTTCTATTACCTGTAAACATTTTATGAAGTGGGACTTGGATTTATATTATACACCTAGTCATTGCATTAGTATATTTAATATTATAAAAAGAAAATTAAAAAAAAGTCAATTATTTCTGGACAGGATGTTTCATGACCTTTTTAAGAATCTCTTAAGACTGAAAGTCTGCTGGGATTAAATGTAGCTTTTAGCTCTTCTCCAAACAGACCTTAGGGCTATTTGAAACTCCGGGTGATCAAATTCCTCTCAGGCAAGCCTGAGACTTGCTTAGGAGTACGCTTGATCTTTCTGCTCCTCTTGATATTATGTCTCTGACTGCAAGCAGTATTAAATTCCCTTTGTAAAATCAATAATGATAAAGGAAGCATGCAAAGCTGCATCATCTAAGTTTCAACCCATTGAAGCACCCTGTCCTTCTATTTTCCTGTGCATCACTGCCTTAAATCTCAACAGCTTGAAGTGCCTTGTCATTAAGTTATCAATTTGACTCCTGTTTTATGGAGACATGTAAGATTTGTGAAAAATAAGGTGAAACGTCTAAGGTGAAATTATTTTGTCGTGGTGAAGTCCAAGGATCCAAGGATAAATAAAGATTTCTAACCAGGTTTTTTTAAAGGATTTATTTTGAGACAGAAAATTATAATTAAAAAAAGTTTGAAAATGTCCAGTGTGGAAAATTAAAGAGACAGAAGTCAGGCTATAGAGAAAAATGCTTATTTTTAAAGTAAATAGTCATTCTAAGCTTTATGGGTTCTGAGAAATGAATAAAATAATTGATTCTCTGCCTTACTACAAGTTTTATTATGCCAGTAAACACTAAAATCAGAATTTGTGGAAAAAAGTAAAAATTGGTAATAGCTTATTCCTATTTCTGGAAGAGCCACTGAAAAAGCTGTCTATTCTGTGTCCACCAGCAAATGGAATGCATAATTTGCTGGTTTTTCTTGGAAGAGATCATCTCTTTTTGTGATACGTTTTATAAGAACAAATCATACCTCTAAGCCACCTCCTGCTATGAATGACTAACATTCAGAATTATAACAAAGAAAAAAAAAGGAAAATTCAGCTTTGGTTTTCATAACTTTACCTTAGCATACTAGTCCCAGCTTATGTCTTCTTTTATAGTAAGGGCTATATTTTTACACTTACAAATGTCTCATGATTTTGACAGAGTCATGACAACCATAATGTGAACTTTACTCTTCATTATCAATTTGAACACTTTGAAAAGGTGTCAGAAATGTTACTGGATACGTGTTCAGTATTATAAATAGATGGAAAAAAAATCTCAACATTTTTAATACTCTGTTATTTCTTTAAAACAATTGTATTGTCCATGGCTAGTGTAGAGCAGTATCTTTTCACACTTTTCGATATAAATGCATGCTAGTCGTATAAATGTGCAACTCATAGCTAAAATTATGGTTCTTTGCTTTTCGTTGTTGTTGTTGACTGGTTTTGGTTTGCATTGGTTTTGGTTTTGTTGAAGCATAGTGTCTTGGTGTTGACTT
>JAOXXN010000001.1:42608982-42628735 GCA_026770055.1 Myrmophylax atrothorax | reverse complement strand
TATCCTGTATACAACAACATGGTCCCAGACAGAAGTAATGTAAAAAGTTTCCAATATGACACTATTGTCTCTGTTCAGTACATTAAAAAAAATCTTTCAAATATTAAATTTGTAGTAGTATTGTACAATTCATGTATTGTACAATTCATGTATTATTCGTGTATTAGTGAATATGAAATTCTTTTCATCTGGGCGTTAAAAACATGAGAACTGTGGTATTCTGCATCACTTTAGCATCCAGACCACTATTACCATATTTAAAATTCAGTTAAATGTTTTGGGGCATTAAAAATTACACACATTTTGCCACTAAGATAAACCAAGGCAAGTATATGTGTATTAATAGCAACTGGCTCTCAATAGAATCTATCTGTATTGTTTCATTAATTGGATGAAGTATTAAGCATTGCAAATGGTGATGGATTTTAAAAGCCACCCTAAAATACCTGTATTGTATTGCAAACGGTGACATCTGTCCTTTGGATTTCAATGTGTTTAATCTCTAATGCCCAAAAACATTTAATTGAATTCAGCTCAGCAACCTATACATACAAATTCTGTACTGGCTAAAGAGCTTGCTGAATAAAACCATTTTTTGCTTTGAATTAAATATCCAAATATTTGTCATTTTGTTGCCAATTTTTTTCCCCAGTTCCTACTAAGACATACACTGGAAATACTGACTTTATTTACAGGCTTCTTACTGTTTTGTCTATTTCACATGAAATAAAGTGTCATTTTCATAAGTTTAAAATATTTACACTTCTTGAAATTGAATTTTACTATATTTTGTGACTTTCTAGAACCACATGCAGTGAATAAAATTGCAATGTTTGTAGTTAAGATGGCATATATGAGAGTACCCATACCATCAGGCTTGGTGTTTGTTCTTGTGGAGGAATAAGAGTAATTCTGTTTTCTAACTTGTGTTTGAGTCACTGCTGTGACTATCAATAGAGAGCTTGTCTAATTATTCTGGGTTGACATGAGGCTTGGGTTTCCCATTTATACAGCTGATAGAAATTCACCACAGTAACATTGTAAAGGACAGGTGCTATTTCTAGTAATTAGTTCTAATCAAATGGTCATTCTCTAAACCAAATATACCTGCTTCCTACAGTATTTCATTCCAGTTGATGAAAAACAGAATTCTGTTTGCTTTTAGTTTGTTTACCTGATCCCATCACCCTGATTTTTGTAAGCATTTCTGAATCAATGGATTTCTTGTTTACAAGCTCTCCTATAGAGCTTGAGTGTAAATCTTCTTATGTGAGTCTTGGGTAAATTATCACACATTATGCTAAGCATAAGGAATTGACTATTGTTCATTCACACTGCAGTCTCTTGGACATATATTAAAAATCTCACTTGGGCACTCTGAGAAAGTCAAGGTTGTAAGGTCACAGATTTCATGTTGAACAAACCCCACATTAGCTGCAAAAGAGAGAGCCTGTAGCTGTGGAAGGTCTTGTGATCAGGGCTTTTTTTTTTTTTTTTGAGGGGACTAGCCATTATCACACAGAATTTGTGTCTCGGAACTTCATCCTAGCAATGGTATTTTAAGGTTAATCTGTACAGAAATTGAGTTTTCTTCAGCTAATTATTATTCAGTGAATGGCCTGACTTGGACTGCTGAAGAATCCTTAATCAAGTAGTTTTTTCGTTCCAAGTCTTGATGTTGTGAAAAATAAGCACCCAGTTTTCAAGAGAAATTTTAGATGACTTTCCCTCTCTTCTCAGAACCCAGAACAGGAAGATAGGTTATTCCCAACCTCATCAAGGACTGTGACAATTACTGTTAAGATACATACTTGCAGTGACACAGTTATTGGGGTAATGTTACAGCTTGACTGAGCAATGTACCTGAAGTTTTTGAATTAATTCTTAAATCAGTTCAGTAAACTCTAGTATATTAACTTGTAACTGGCCTTAATGTTAGAGATGGAATTGGTCCAGAAATTGTTTTGTGCATATTAGAAGTGGCCAGGAGCTTCATGACAATGTTTTGTTTGGTTAGTTTAGCTGTAAAATCCTATTAATTGAAACAGAAACTCATTATTGGTTAGTGCCATTATAAGAAGGCTTTTGCTGGCAAAGCTGCCTTAGCTTCCCAGTGGAGTTCCTGGTCAACAGCAGGAGTGAGAGAGAAACTGGATTTAATGTGTAAGGTTGCGGTCTCCAGCATGAGAAGAGAGTGCCATGGTGATCACGTTACTCATTTTTTCTGAATTAGTTGTTTTCAGGTTTTCCTGCTGGTGCTGCTCCACTTTGTGTTCCTAATCAGGTATTATTTGAAGAATCAGTCATCAGTGTCCCAAGCAGCTCCCCTGCCTACTGAATTTATCCTTAATAATTTTATTGAAGGTAGAAGTTCTTGAAAAAGGGACAGACATAATAAATAAGATCCAAATCCAGTCTCTTCATCAAATGGACCATCTGTGAATGGGATAACATAAATGGACTTTGGCCAGCAAGAGCAAACAGGAAATGTTAGTATTTTTCAGAGCATATTGAAAGCTGGAAATGGCACATCCTCCAATCATCAGGGCAGTGACAGCTGTAGGACTGAAGCAGAGAAGTTGACTCGTGTGGAGATAATACTGTATGACACCTGAGATAGCAAAAATTGAAACTGACTCACTTCACCACTGTTCAAAATTATCCATTCAATCAGGATTCCTATGCACTTCTTTGCTGGCTGTCTTAGGGTTGAGCTGGCAAAATGCCAACTGCCCAGGAACAGAGTTAGCCTCTGGCTGAGGAAAGGGAGAAGGGGAAAAAAACCTCTCAAACTAGGTTTATGCTGAAACTAACTATATGTATTTATACAGAAAAGAGAAAATGAAAAGAAAACTACAATATAACACACACTTAGACAAGTTATATGTAACAAGAAATAACCTCTCACTCCCTATCAAAACCATATTCTATTACTGTAGTTTTGTAAGTACTTCAAAAGACACCTAGCAAAGAACAGAAAGAGTAACAACAAAATGTTTCCACTTCCCTGAAACTCAAACAAAATGCAAGTAGTGGCAGCCAGAGCAGGGCCTAGCACAGTAGAAGAGCTACTGCACGTCTTCTTTTTACTTCAGCTGTGATGGAACTGCCCAAAACACCTCCCACTGCTGCACTCATATCTTAGGTTTGCGTCATTTGGTATGAAATATTTCCTTGGTTACCCAATCAGGTGATAGCTGTCTGCCTCAGTGCACATAGATTCTCTGAGCCTGCCAATTTGAGGCCTAGCTAAAATCACTACACTGGCACATACTATGCTCCCAACTTTTTCTTTCTTTCTCAGTTTTGTGGGGAGTTTTCGCTGATACTCATTGGTCAAGATTTTTACTCTGCTCTCATGAAACAAAAAAGGAGAGAACTTCAATTTCTGGGAACTAAAGCTCAAGGTAATCCACTAAATGGGTTTAGCAGAATGACTACAGGATCCTGGCTGAGCTGCTTCCACAAATAATAACTATAGATGTCATAATAACAGCTGTCAACAAGCAGTGTGTAAAAGAGTTTTTTTGAAGTCACAATTACTTGACAACCTCTGTTCCCTTCGTGTACCAAAACCATGTTTGATGTGCCATCTGTTGCATTCCCACCTACCGTTGCCACTGCTTTGGGCACCGTACATGCTTTCCGCTGCTTGCAAGATGACTCATGCAGTTCAGCAAAGCATATCCATCAGCTGTAGAAAATGAATAAAAGTGATACCAGCATGCTGGCTGCATGGGATGTACTAAAAGTAGAACCTTTTCAGTACAGCAGGGAGCTGGTTTCCTTTGCATTTGAGATTGGTCTTGGCAGGAGGTTGGAAGTGACCACTCCATGATAGCTTTAGTGTCTAATTGGCCTTTGCTATCCCAACATAGTTGATCTCAGTGGCAATAATTAATCTTTCACCCATTTAGATATTGACTGGGTAGTTGAAGCTTAGAGACATCATATAGAATTGCTGAGTCACCAAAAAATTGGCACAGAATGAAGCGAGATGAGAAAGAGGTCGTCTACGGCCGTCAGTGCAAGACCAAGCAGGGAAAGAAAACAGTACATTCCTTTTCTTTCCTTACAGAGTACCTGAACAAAGTATTTTCTAAATAACAATCTAAAGTATCGGGTTGATTAAGATGTAGTATATTGTTGGTACAAAGAAATGAAACATGAACAATTCAGATCTATATGGACTCTGTGACTGAAGCAGCTACCAGCTAAGAATCAACAAGGCCGCAGGTGCTGTTGACTGGTAAAGGAGAAATCACTCCCCAGGAGTTCTCAGCAACTCCCCAGAAGCTTCTCATGAGAACTCTTCAACTTTCTCACAGGACACCGGAGATGTACCTGAAAACAGTCAGGATGATTTCACCAAAGCACTAGTCTTGTGAGATTTGGATTATAACCAATTAGAATTTGTAGTTTGATGGTGTGAGGTTCGATTTAGCCAATAGAACGTAGCCTTAACCTTATATAAAACGTGTACAGTGTGTAATAAAGGTCTTTCACTATAAACCATAATGGCTTGTTGTGTGAAGTCCTTTTCCTCTGTGTAAAATGTTTTACTTTAGTATATGGAGAAAAAATATTATTTCCTCTGCTTAGAAGTCAGATGTCTAACTAAAAAAGAAACATGATTTTCCTGGCTTAAAAAATTATAAGATAGTTACCTAAAAATAGGTTGCCTGTAGGATGATTTTTAAAGAAAAGTATAAAAAACCTGTTACATCACTAGTAAGATATTTTCTTGCTGTTACTTCTCTCTGCATTAAAGTCCATAATTTCAAGTCTTTTAAATTACATATAAATCAAGAAATCCAGTATTCTGATAATGCTTAATGTGCATGAGGATACACATTTTAACAGTGCAATAAGCAATGTTGATTCAGGCAAGTCTTCTCAAAAAGCAAATGCAAGAGTAAAAGTCTCTCAAGTGTTGTTTCTTGTGCTTCCCATGTTTCAGTTTTAAATGAGGAAAGCTATTTGTGGATGTGGTTATTACTGGTTTGGGCCCCAGTTACATCTCCTCAAATTTTTAACTTTTCATAAGTCAGTGGGACACCCATACAGATTTAAAAGCAAGAAATAAAATTGAAGAGGTTGAGTCAAGGAAGAATTAACTACTTTCTACTCTTCTAGAATCTGAACACATCAAGAAGTCCCTGGTTGTACCTATGGAAATTTGGATGGAAATTTAGTCAAAAGTTTTCTAAGATAACCCTACTGTCTGAGTAAATAGGATTTTATATACCAAGTTTCAGAAAAAGCACCTTAAAAAATAAAATAAAATAAAATTTTAAAAAGTCATTCAGCTTAAACATATATGACAGAAAGGATTTAGTTCCATCAGTAATTTAATGGAATTACTTATCTTCTTTATAGATAATATACTATTAAGTTGACTCAGAATTCAGGACTGATCCTAAACTGAGAATTTTCATTTTGAACTGTTTTCATTTTTCTTTTCTAGATTATTTTAATTTCAATTTATTTTATTTTCAGTAACTTAAAAATTAGGGGTTTTTTTTCCAATCAGATCTTACTTTCAACATGAATATATTTTTATTTGATTAAAAAATATTAAAATATTAAGGACAAATTGATTTTCAATTTTTCCTGTGATTTGCCAGCAAAGCACAAAGGTACTTTTTGCCAAGCTCCAGTCACAAAATATTTAGTGCACTGTAATGAAATGGTACATGATTTTTACTTTTTCATAAATTTGCATCTGAACGTAATAATGTTTATATTACCAGGCAAGCAGCTCCAACAGCTGAAGTGTATGTAAAACACTATTATGAGGCATAGATAGTTTTGTTGTTCCCTCATTTGAAAGTCATGGTCTTGCTGGCTGTACTAACACGAACAAATTACCAGTCAATAATAGGTTTGGTTTGGGGTGGGTTGAAGGAAGGAGGAAAGGTTTGAATCTCACACATTTGATTTTATTTTTACTTTTATTTTGAACTATTAAAAGATTCTTTTTAGTGGACTGATGAAATGGTTAAACCTTTAGGACTGACTCTCTCAATTCAGCAAGTATGCATAACATATAGGGGTAGCTGCATCATGGATTCATGAATTTTATATATAGAAGTCCTACAGTCTCCATAAAGTAAGAAATAATCATAAGATAGCATTAACAACAGATAACTGTAAAAAATGAACTAAAACAGTAATGATAAAAGAAAATACAGTGCTATGCAGAGTTCAGCTATTTGTTTATAGCATCTTCTGTTCTGCTTTTCTATGTTCTGACTAAAAAACCTTCTAAAATGTGCTAATTATTTTAAAACCATCCGGCTAAGAAAAAATATTTTGTTGAGAACTCAAAAGTTTGGCCAGGTTATCCAGGGTTCATATGTTGCTCATGAAAATTAAACTTTATATCTGATATTTTTTGAAGTCTTAGCAACACCTGTTCTTTACCTTTTTGTATAAGTTTCCTTGAAGATTTTGTTAAAGTTTCACAACTTGCTCCTTGCCGCCTTCTGCAGCTTATTGTTTCTCTGTGCATTTAACAAATTAGGTTTTGAAAGATTGGAGTTTGGGATTTCTCTAGGGTATGATTTAAGAAAGTCATGTTACTTTCCAAACTCCTCCCCATGGACATTCCAGCAACTTGTTGCCATTGCAGCTTCGCACCTTCCTTTACTTTAAAAAACAAAAATTTAGTTTTATAGTTGCACACTACTAAAGTAAAGAAAAAAATGTGCTAGAAGGTGAAAGTTAGAAACCCTATGGCCATGTCAAAACTATTAAATCTTCATCATAGAACTAATCTTTTGCTATTTCTCCCCTGAAGCAGTAGACTGTGATCTTATTGTGCTTTATAAGCTAAGAAAGGTCAAGCCAGGCTCCCTAGTCTTTGGATGAATGAAATCCTAAGAACTTGTCCGTGCTTAGGATGATGCTGATTAAGTTAGTGTGGAGACAAACAAGATCTAGCTTGAACAGTTTGAATTTACTTTTCACAGCTGTTTATTGCTGCTTCTCTAGGTAATCATTACAGCCCCCGCAGCTGAAGCCCAATAACAGCTTGTGGGAGTCCTCCCACTCTGTTTCAGGGCAAATCAGCTGTATTAAGTCACTGTGGAAGATGGCTCGGGCCAACCCAAATGATGACTCATTAGTGCAGCTCAATATAGGGATAATGAGGAATAGCTATTAATCCTGAGAGCTAAAGCTACTAATGCTACTATCAAAGTGAGTACTTTATTGTTCTTGATGCTACAGAATGGTAATGGCTGAAAGAAGTCCTAGAGCATTCCAGATTGTATAGGGAGGTATGATTCTTCTTTTTGAGAGCTCTTGCCCTTTAAAACCGGACAATGAAAACTTCTGTGTAGTTTAACAGTATGAGATGTCACAGTCGTTCAAATAGTGTAATGTTCTTCAGGTTAAAAGAATACGTCCTTTCTTTCAACTTCAAAACAACGAAGTGAAATGGAAAATATTTTTTAGGTAAAATTAAAATGTCTTAATTGCTCTTACTTTGGTTTTTTTATTATTTTTTCCATGAAAATGAAAATAATGCTATAATCAATTGAGCTTTTTTCTTTAAAAATAACTAAGTTTATTTTACATATTTTTTTTTGTCCATTGAATTTGGACTAAAATACCGTTGGTTTTTTTGCTTTCTTTGGGAAATATCTCGCTTTACATAAATGAAACAAATTATTTATTTCTTTCACAGTTTCACTGCATGCTGTTGATGAATTCTGTTAGATATAATACTCATGATCAAAGATATTTATGTTGCTAAATAAAAGGGACCCAGGAAACCAGCCAGAACATTCAACCCCTCTTCATCCACACCATTTATTTTTAGGGCAGTCTTCTGATCTGTTTTGGACCTTTTTAATTAGGTCTCTCTGATAAACTTTAGTGCTGTGAACACAAGACTTATGAGAAACTACTAGTTTCTTTCCTTTTCAAGATAACTAACAGAAGTTATACAATCAATTTATAGGACTATTTGTGCATCTGTTTATTGAAGTTTATCCATTCCCTGTCATACAGTTTCTAATTATCTTTTTTCCTGGAGTTTCCTGAAAATCCTCTCTTTCTTGTGACATCTATTACCTCTTGACTTGGGGAATTACTACTTGAAGAGAACAAAAGGAGGAAGTGAAGCATTTCCTTGGATAATTTGTGTGGGGCCAGGGACAGATGATAGCTGTTTTGACTCTCACAGATGAAGGAGTATATACAATCTTTGCAGTAATATCTTTACTTATTATTTATTATCTGAGACAGACACCGTGCCTCTGGCAAATGACAGATTGAATTGCTCCAGCACCATCTTTCTTCTGGCCATTGCTGAAGGGCACATATTTATTTCATCCCAGGCTATTTTTGTCACTGCTTCCTATGCAAGGAAACTAGAAAAAGATATCTGATAAGTTTCTCCCACATGATCTCAAAGAACACTGCAAGACAACCCTTGGAGGGATTCTAAATTCCATTTATAATGACTGAATTGCAATTTCTTAATTACTTAATGGTGCATATACATACATATTTGTGAGCAAATATATATGCATGCACATACAAAGATTCGTGCTTATATCTGAGAAGCTACATTGATATCAGGGAAATAGATGTTTTGTAGTAGGTATGGTCCCTTTTCTCCTTAACAATCTAAAAAAAGTAACTATCAACAGCAGCATATTGTTAGTACTGACATTCTAGTAATGATTTAGTTTAGGTTTCAGCTAAAATTCTCTTAATTTATTCTTATTTCTCTCAGACTGGGAGAGGGCTTGCAGTAGACTGTGAATGATTTTGTTCCTTTATTTTAGGGCACTGATGAGCAGCAGCTCCATGATCTGCCTGTGTGGAAAGGCTCATATTAATTGTGATTCATAAATGTTATCCTCCTGTTGTGCTATTTTAGAGCAACACTCAATCCAGGTAATTATGGTCCATTGCATCTGCTGCAAGCAGACACTCTATAAATCCTTCAGCCAAGGTGGTCTTTTCAGGCTGAAAATAATGTGCAGATCCTCAGAAAGGATTTATATTCAAGGTGCATTTGATAGGTGTGTTTTCCAGTTTTTCATTTCTCAGAACTGATGACAAACCAAACTAGTTGGTTATTCCCCACTGATGCTGTTCCAGTGATAGGATGATTGATAATCTGTGATTAATTTAGAGTCACTTGTCTGCTAGTACTAGGCAGTTTTGACAACCTAACTTTCAGTATTGATTTCTTGTATAATTTACAAAAAAGAGGAATAGCAGAGATGATGATGCTTGGAAAGTTGTTGGCATTCCTCCATCCACCCCACATCAGAAAAATTCCTGTGATGTAAAGTTCCTTTGAATCAGTCTTACCTCTGCTCCTCTGTCTTTCATCAATGATAGATTTAAATTCAGTTTAAAAAAAAAATCTTTCAGCAATGTATTAACTAGAGTCTGTCCCAGCAACTTAATGTACTAGTGGTATTATGGTTTTATAAGACCTCACAGTCTCAAAGTCTGATATATCAAGGCATGTTTAGCTTTGTTATACATTCAAATGAAAGCCATTTTTGGTCATCATCACTAAGGAAGTACATGATGCCATTCAAAAAAACAAATGCACATCATGGTCATGTTTTAGAAATAACAGTTTTTTCTTTTCCTGGAAAAGCATATAGTGTGAAAATCAGGTATTTATTTTTAAAAGTACAGTTTCTATTGAAATCAATAGCATTATTATGGCTGAAAAAATGTAAACTGGTAATATATCAGGGTGTACTGTTGGAGCGTGGGAAAATTCATCTGATGGGGATGAAGGATGATAAAACCTGTAGTGGAGAATACAGGATATCATTTTAGGTAATACCTTATATTTGGAAGCACCAGAGAAAGTTTGGAGGGTTTAGTGAGGCCTAAAGAGAACAGCCTTTAGAGCATGGGAAAAAATAGTGAGTCAATTATAGCAAATAAATGTTCCTCTCTGGTAATTGTGATAAATGACTGCTTTAATAGTGGGTTAATCTTCCCTGACATCTTCAAAACTGAAAATTTTTTAAGCAAATTGAAAAAAATTAATGGTGAAAATTAAACTAAATCATTTCCCTTTCTTACTACTGGAATCATCAAACTGTAAGCTATGTTAATCATTTTGCAAAAATAATTCCCTTTTGGGAAATCTGCTAAAATATTTTTATTTAATTATTCATTTTAATTTGAACAATGAAATTATTTACACGATGCTAAATAATAACGAAATGAAAAGATCTGTAACATTATAAGAAAAGAATGGACATCATTTTAACTGAAGATCAAACAAATGTGCTGCTGATAATACTAAAAACAAGGAGCTCATTTTCTGGTTTTAGTTGTGAGGATTTTTAATTCTTAAACTGCCCTGTGGGACATAAAAAGAACACAGGAATAAACTAGTTTGGAGTAGTTTGATTGATTGTTTGTTTGTATTTTTTTTGTCACTAGGTATCAAACCAAATGTATTAGTACCTATATCCTGCTGTTTTGCTAATATGCATCAAACTATATTCCATATACTACAATACATCATATCACACAAACACCAGGAAAACATGCAGCTGTGTACACAAAATGAAATCAAAATGTGATCTGTAAAGCAACCATCCAAACCCATTGCAGTAGAGATACATTTAATGGGATCGGTAAAGCTGACATTTTCAGGAAGAAAAGTGATACATTTTCACCAAAGATGCAATATATGCAAAAATACCCATCTCACAATGGGTGTGTTTTGTGACTTTTTTTGCTTAAAATTTCTTTTCATAATTCCTGATCAAACTTAAGGCATCAAGCACTCAGCCTTGGTGGGAAGGACTGCTACCTAGTACAAAGGCTATGTACAAAGTATGCTGCTACAGGTATGGGAAGGACCCATCTCAATAGCTAGTTCCAGGAGGGTCATAGTAGAGTTTTGTGATTATGAGTCTCTCACAAGGACAAGAGTTTTAATTCTTTCCTAGATGAGAATTTACCTGCTGCTTTCACCAACGTACGCATCTCCACACATCCCGCTCTACTCCATGCTGATGTGTCCTCACCATGAATACTGTGTGAAGTTTTGGGCTCCACAATATAAGAAAGATGTTAAGCTCCTAGAGAGCATCCAAAGTAGGGCAACAAAGATGGTGAAAGGTGTAGAAAGGAAGCCGTATGAGGAGTGGCTGAGGTCACTTGGTCTGTTCAGCCTGGAGAAGAGGAGGGGAGACCTCATTAGCAGTCTACAACTTCCTCATGAGTGGAAGCAGAGGGGCAGGCACTGCTCTCTTCTCTGTGGTGACCTGTGGTAGAGGACCCAAGGGAACATCATGAAGCTGTTTCAGGGAAGATTTAGGTTAGATATTTGGAAAAGATTCTTTACCCATAGGATGGTTGGGCACTGGAACAGGCTTCCTAGGGAAGTGGACACAGAACCAAACCAGTGAGAGTTCAAGAAGCATTTGGACAATGCTCATAGTCACATGGTGTGATTCTTGGGGTTGTCCTGTGCAGGGTCAGGAGTTAGACTTTGATGATCCTTGTGAGTCCCTTTCAACTCAGGATATCCTATGATTTTAGGATCTCAGCTGACTAAGGCTGTTCCTTGTGTCTGTATGACATAAAAGGAGCATATGGTCCAATATTGCCCACTTTATTTGAAAATATTGTGACAAGAGTTCTTGTGTTGTGATGGTAAATAAGGGCATATTTTATCCACATTTTGCTGTTCATTATCTGTAATATCAACTATAAGTCTCTCATCCCACCACCTTTTGCTGTCCGGCATGATTATAAATAGAACAGCACTACCAGATATTGCAAACAGTAGGGAAACCTTTCAAGGGACTAGTCTTAGACTGTCCTTATTTTAGAAGTACTTTACTCATAGGAATCCTCAATCTCTTCATTGATGCTCTGAAGCCTAAGTTTATTCCATGTAGTTTAGACATCTGACCAAAATATAGAAGTCAGAAAACCTTTTCCTTAGAATCCCACAAAGTCAATGAGGAGAAGGTGATGCACTTTCTGTAATTCAGATCTCATATTTTATCAGATTGCAGAAAAATCCATATTGTACAAGAAGTCTACAGGAGTTATGCTCTTCATTTGAACTCCTAAAAGGAAGATATGTGAGTCTGGTAGCACTGTACATTGATCTATTTCGAATAACTGAAATACTTTGTAGAACTTAACTGGTGATACTCCTAATCATACTGGACATGATTTGTGTTAAAATTCCAAAGAAGCAGTCATATCTCTATGCCTCACAAATTATCCTGAAGAAATGTACATGTATGTTTAGTCAAACAATGTATGGTGGCCTTGAAAGTATCACAGCTGAGTAGATCACTAACAGAAAGGTCTGTGAAAAAAGTGTACGTCAAACTTCGCAGAAGAAGTGACTTAAATCAGTGAAATTGTACTTTATGTTATAGGGTGTTCATGGAATTCAAGAAGACATGAGCAACCTGGTTGATTTTCAAGGCAAAACTGACATTTTTTTAGTTAGTATCTGTTACCCTCACAGCTGAATTTCTTTTTTATCACCTCCTGCTTTGGAGTGCTAGGCAGCTGGGTAAGGCATTTGCACAGGCATAAGAAAAGAAAGTGACCACAATAGCGTGAAAATCCCAGGCAGGGAATTTCATTACAATGTTAGCTCATATTTAGTGCTGTTCCAGAATGTTTTAATTTTAGTTACTCCTACTGTATTTTGTATTAAAACAAAGGAAAGGGAAATGACAACATTTAACAGGTAGATGGGACTGACAGGAAGTTTAAGGAGCCTTTTGTCTTCAATATGAGTCCAGCAGCCAAAGTACTCATGGATTAACACATTTACCAGGGTATGCAAGTAGAAGTCCATCTGATGGCCCAGTAATGAAATGACATGCAATATTCTGTGATTGCCCTCAATTACCCTATGCAAAGCAAGAATTAATTACTAGCATTGAAAAAATTCACCTTTGTCCCTCATTTGAGGCACTCATTTATACTGAGTGTTTCTCAGGCAATAATAATAGAGAGGTCCATGTACTTGATAGCTGGCTTTTTTCTTTTAATGGAGCTGATCCTCTTACATGATAACTATAGTCTAATCAATCAATGGCTGAAGTAAGCATTAAGGTATAGAGAGAGCATTTTAAATGCTGAACTCACCCATGTACTGTTTAGCACTTTGTTGTCCAAGATTGTAGTACACAGGATGGTTAATTTGATCCATTTGTTTTGCAACAAGGACTGCCACCACCAAGTTATTTTAATGTAATGTTATAAATCAACTTGAAGGCTGCATAAAAAATAAATAAGCCAAATAAAACCAACATAGAGATTCATCACATTTTGTCTGTTTTGCCTTGAAATTAAGAGATGCATTTCTAAAAGAAAAACAATGCTAAATGATTATTACCCTAGACTCCCATTGATTCCCAGGTTGCAAATGTAGTATTATATTGGTGGAAGGAACAGTCTGCTTGCATGTGATTTTAAAATATATTTTTTCTGTACATTATTAGTGCAAGTCTAGTCATAAATGGAGTGCCAGAACCAAAAATTTAAACAGAAATTACTCCAAAAAATGTTAAGTTATGAGAATAATTACATATCTTCATATAATTTTTATTTTTCAATTAGTTTTACCTTGTATTCAGGTCTAATTTAACAGGTAGAGGTGATGCTGTAGTAATAAAAGAGTCTCATGATACAAAAGAATGGGCACTACCATCTTTATTTGGTTTTAGACATTTTCTTCCAAATAAAAAAGGCTCAGGAGGTGTGTATCCATACAGTTATTGGTAATTCCAAGCTGCACTAAGACTTTTTTTGTACGTACTCTGCTATAACAGTCAGGTGCGAGCCAGGGCTGAAGACAAGTGTGTGAAGACCAAAGGTAGTGAGTTGGAAATCAATTCTAGTGTCTCAGTAACTTTGAAATTTCCATTGCCCAGTGTCAGCTGGGGTGTGCTGATAGCGAACTTCTGGTGAAGTGAGAGCAGCTTCCGAAATCAGTTGTTCAAATTAACCTGCTTGACTCTGCTGTGAAAGGTACTGTAAATACTCATTCGCTCAGAAAAGAGTGGGAGAACATTTCAAAAGCTCTCTTTGCTCTTTCAACAAAAATCCTAGGAAAGACATCTCTCATCTATGTAGCGTCTCTAATGTATTGGCAGTATCTGAAGCAGTCATTCAGACTTCCTTTATAGAAAGAGAATAGGCACTTCTAGAGTGCTGTTCCCCTCATTTCCTAGGTAGAGATCTCGTACAAACCACTTTAATAGCTCTGTATAAGTTCCTTCTTCTCACTACCACAAGCAAAGGAGGTCTAGAAAACTAAATTTGTTGTAGATGTCTACAGAGATTTACAGGTGGATGAGATAAATCCTTTCTCCAATAAGGGACTTAAGAGGGCTTTGATCCCATTTGGTGCTAAATCAAACTGGTTATTTTAAGTGATCACTGAAGAATTAGGAAGTTGATCCAAGCCATTTCCAATAGTTAGAAGGTTTCAACTGAAAAGAATTTAAAATAAGTTGTTTGCCTTTGCACTGAAGGGAACTGAAATATCTCACACAGCAGCTGTAGACGTGAAATGCTTAAGAAAGCATCTTCCACCAAGAAAGCAGTATTTGACAGTAACAGAGTGGGTGGGCATCCACATCAATTTGGCATATTAGCCTGCTTATTGTGGATGAATTCAGGACAGACATCCAAGTCACCTAATCATTCAAGTGTATTCTTAATTACTGTCTAAATAAATGGTAACAACAAAGGTGCATCAACCACACAAAACATGGTCTGACAGTAGTAGCAATGAAGACTTACTCACGAAAGGCTTGCTTTTGTCTCTTCTTTAGCATTTTTTAGTTCAATATTAGCAAAAGATGTCATAAAACTTTGGCTTGTTTTCTTTTTCTAAAGCCTCAGTATTTTCTTCAAATTCTATCTTCTTCACACATTCTTATGATCCAACTCAAGGAACTTTTTCCAAAATCTTTTTCTGCTGAAGGGAAATATTATTTTCATTTTAGAAAAGTAGTAGTTTATAAACCCAAAGGATTATAGAAGTTAGGCCATGACTCTGGAATTGAGGTTCTCTTTTCAGAGAAAGCATTAAAATCCTCTTTTACACAATACAAATTGAAGTTTCTAACCTGAAATGAAGCCATCGCAGAAATGTGGTACAGCTGGGGAAAAAGACAAGCTCAGTAGTTGTATGTGGGGTTTTTGTTGTTGTGTCCCCTTGTTTTCTACCTATATTGTTATGAAGCCAAATGGAGAAAATGTATATCTGAGACTATGTAATTTGTCTTAATGAGCTGTGATCTCTGCAGGAACTACACTGACCACTTTGGCAGATAGACACACTAGAAACTTTGCTGATCCACAGCATTTTTAATGGAAGCACAGACTCAGAAAAATAAAAATATAAACAGAAAGAACCTAAATCCTTGGATTTTGAATGCCTGTGACTGAATATCCCCAACACAGTAAATTGTCATTCTATACAAGAAAGTCATAGGGCTACGTTTTTTCCTCACTTGACTTCATAGAGAAAAGCTGTAATAGCACAGCACTGGGCTTGGTGAGAGAATCAGGCTGGCAAACTGGTTGATGTAGGGTTCTGTGTAGGAATAGTGCTAGCAGAGATACCTCTAAGAGAGGAGATACAGAGTTTATCAGCAGAGCATTGTGTAGGAATGCTGAATGATTCAATGCTGCTGTGCTTTCTCCCTGGGCAATACAGAGTGTTAAAAGGTTCTTTGCTAGTCTTTAGAGAGGGATGAGTGAAAGGAGAGCAATTGCATATATTCTCAAGACCACGTTGCTTGGTGTGGTAGGTCAGTGGAAGCAATTCACTTGCTCTCACCCTAGGAATCAAGAAATCCTCAGATCAGCAGAGACTTTCACTGAAAATCTGATATTAGTGTCTGAATTAATCCTTTTTTAGGAACATATAAGGTGGGAGGCTTTTAAGTATTCAAAGCATAAATGTTTGCAAATTTGCTGTTATGGAATCATTATGATTGACAGGATAAGGAACAATTTTGAGGCCTGGTCCTGAAAAAGCACTATTTCTCTGCCCTTCAGGGTGAGGCTAAGATGAAACTTTAGAGAGAAATTAAATGTTTCATTAGAACATTGTTAGCATCTGACTATATTTCAGCTGTAAGTGAATAGGTTTCTACACAGACAGCTAGTAAGAATACAAGTTGCTGAAAGAATAGATTTGTTTTCCATTGGTTTTCATGAATCTATATTCAGTGAAACATCCCTAATGATTGTTCAATCTCAACACAAAACAGTTAAATTAGCGAAAGTTCAGAGCATTAAATTGTGGGCTATATTGATTTTCTGACCTGCATACACAGTAAATTTTTCACATTGAGGCTGTGCACAAGGTCTTTTGTTTTCCACTTCTCAGATTTCAGTTTGAAATAACTGAGAGAAAGCTTTCAGAATCTCCTTTCAGAGACATCTTTTGGAGGTGACCTTTGACTTGGAAGGGACAGTTAAAGCAGCAGTTCAAATATCAGAAAATTACCTCATTTTCAGAGATCTTTTGCTGTTTGGCCTACTAGCCGAGATGGTGAAAATATACTAGTAAAATAAAAATTGTCTGGAAAATCAGTCACTTCTAAAATTCTTTGGACGATGATTGAGGAAGAAATTAAAAGTGCAACCATTTCACTTAAAAGTCAGAATCCCTCCACTTAATATGCTTGCATAGTCTGTGTATCATTGACACAGGAGTTCTGTGCATAAAGGTTTTGATCAGGACGTAGAGAAGAATGAAAAAAAGTTAAAATAAATGTCAAGGTAGAAAGCAAAATTTTGTATAAATGCTTAATTTTTCAAAAGAGGCAGTTGCATTCCTTCCAAGATTGCAGTAGTCTTTTTGTAGTTTGTGAATAATATGGTTTTAAAGGGATTATATTCCATTAAATCTTATAGTAAAATAGGAAGCTTTGTGTTTGGTCTTCATACTGCAAATAACCAATTTTAATGCAACTGTTCAGATCCAGCTCTTTTCCTACGTCTGTTAAAGTTTTGGGAAAATAGCCTGTCATTTGCATCGCTGACTTTAGATGTGAATTTTGACAAAAATTACATATTTTCAGTATTTTTCAGTCTTCACTTTTCATTGTAGGAAACTAGACTTCAGAAATTTCTGAAGAAGGAGGAAAAAGGAAAAAAATAAGACTAAAATTAGCATGAATGCTTTACCTATGTGAGAAAACTCTTTCCTATTCTGTAACAAGTGGAGATTATTGCGACTTACAGCTCTTTTTCATGCATGTACACCCTGAGTCGATCGAAGAGGACATTTAGGGCTAGTCTGGTAAATAGTTTCTTTCTAGTAGGGATTGTAAATATAACTTAGGACTTTACTGTCAAAAGGTGGGTTGTTATCATGGGGTAACAATCACATACCAGCTGCAAAGTATAATACTAAGATAAAGACAAGCCAGTGTCAATTTATTCTGAACTAAATTAAATGAGTGATCTAAATGACTAATAATTAAAAAGAACAGGAATTGAATTCTATTAGGAGTTCAAGGTCAGTTAGTAAGCAGTATTATGTGAGTAGTCCCCTGGTAAGGAAAGAAAAAGACCCTTGTTTTCTCTAGAAGACAGGACTAGGTCATAATAGAATTTATTTTAGTGGGTTTTTTTCTTTACTCATGCTAAGCCTATACTGATGTTCAGAGCAAAGAATATTTTTTTTGGTTACTGCCTCAAAATTTTTTCCTTTCTTTGAGTAAAATTTTCTATTGAATTAAAATTAAAAAGCTTCTTGCACCTCACAAATAATGCAGTTGGACTAGTTGATCATTGTAGATCACATCCAATTGAAATAGTCTAGTCCATTCTACTTACTAAAAGAATTAATCTCGTTTTCTCATGGCCATGCCTTAAGGCAGACAAAATCTTGAAGCTTGGAGCCTGAAACATAGTTTACAGAAAGCAGCTGCAAGCATTTCATGGTAAGGGACTTTAAAATTGTACAGTATTTGCATTTTTGGAGTATGAATCACAGCTAGGAATTAGTCTGCAGCTACCAATTAACTAGTGAAACAGTTTATGCAGAAGGGAATCTTATGTGTACTTGTTTATGAGTGGCAGTTCAAAACTACGTATTGTGCAGAAACCCAGTGTTGCTTTTGTTCTGATTAACTCCTGAAATGTGTATCTTCTCAGGTTCTGATATGCCTCTGAGCTATTGGATTAAGTCCTGGTAAAATATTTTCAATTCAGCAAATCAGCTTCCTGCTGATGTACATTGTTAGAAAGTACTGAAAGGTACTTTCATATTTGTAAATAACAACAGACCATATGAAAATGGCTCATCTCTTATACAACACTTGATGTAAATCAAAGTATTCATTTCAATCTTTGGGTACATATGGTGATGTGGGAGAGTTCACGCATTTGGACAGACCTGTTAATACAGGAATGACATCCTATCGATGATATTGTTAAATGTAAAAGTCACTAGATTTTAATGTTTTTATTAAAAGTTGTTTCAACTTCCATGCTGAAAGGGATATTTCAGGAATACAGATGAGCAGACAGTATTTCTGTTAGAGCCATTGCAAAAGAGAACAAAGAAAAGATGCTAGAGATTGGCAGCAGACTTTAGAAATACAAAACTCTACTTAATCTCTGTCCTCACATTTCCCCTGACTGTACTACAAGAGGGTCTCAGAGGCATAAGAAGCTCCAGAGTTTGATGAAAAATATTACATTTATGAAGAACAGCTTATGCCTTTTGAACTCTTTCATAATACTCTTTTGCAGTAGTCCTTTCTAAAGCTAATGATGCCATACAAAATTAGGAGTACAAATTTTCTCCTGAGGACACCAACCCACTGGTTAAAGTGTATTAGACCACCCTATGCCTACTTATAAAAGTTATGAATAGTCACAGCCCCCAGATATAGTCTTGTGGGTTTGGTTTGGTTGGGTTTTTTTAAGAAGATCCAATAAAAGGATTTGAACAGCATTTAAGCATGTACATTCAAAATTGTAATTCTGAAGTTTTATATGATTTTCCTGCCCTGTACTTGGAGAAATAAAGCTCTCATTACATACACCTTACTTTCTGACCATAAACTTTTTCACTGCCATACCACTGAGAACAGTGTAGACCAAATCAGAATCACAAAACATAGATACTCCTCCAAATCACCAAAAGTTGCAGGTAAAGGTTATTTGTGGAGCATTCCTAATGCAACCTATAGGATCTGGTTCCCCACAAAATGCATTTGTGATTTCTGTTTCCTTTTCCCACGTGGAAGGCATAAGCAGTGATAATCACCATTGCAGTGCTCTTGCTGTAGCTGTTTGAAGTGATGCCCTGAGAGACCCCTGAGAGACTTGGCAGGACTCTGAGCCAAGTTAGTATGGGATAACATAAAAAGCAAAAGTCCTTTAATATCAGGCCTAGGGGCCACAGGAATACATGATGACACGCACGTGCACCTCCCAAACACTGGTTTCTATGGTTTTTATAATATGATCCATCCAATCATTACTTTACACATTTCTCGGTCCAGCCCTGGTCCCACCCCTGCTCCACCCCCTCAGGATTGGGTCTAGGATCGATGAGACCTTCTCTTCATCAGTTCTCCTCTTCCTCGGGCTTTTGGAGTTCTTCCAGCATTCTGATTTCTGTGTCACTCTGCCCTGTGTTTATGTCTCATTCTGCAGGCCTTCTGATATCCTTCAGCTTTCTACCTTGAAGAGAGTCTGAACAAGACTAAAAGAATTTGAGCTACTG
>JAOXXN010000001.1:42546901-42564253 GCA_026770055.1 Myrmophylax atrothorax | reverse complement strand
CAATCAGGTGATAGCTGTCTACCTCAATCCATGTGGATTCTCTGAGCCTGCCAATTTGAGGCCTAGCTAAAACCACTACAGTGGTATGGGATGTATATCTCCTTCTTTTTAAACCAATTAAAACCATTCATCCCCTGAATATTATTAAATTATGTTAATATCAGACTTCTTATTAGGAACCTGGTGATATATGGGCAAAGTGAAATAAATTCAGTAATACAATTATAAGGTTAAACCCAAATTAGTAGTGAAAAGTAGTCTCTAGTAATTGCCTGTGATTACTTCTACTCACAGAATGCCATGCCACTGCTTTTCTAATATGCTGAATCAATATTCTTACAAACTCTGCTTTTCATGGTTCATAAATAAACATTCAATAGTTCGTGAGAGGCATAAATAAAGGCCCATATTGAATGACACAGTGATTCAGAATGTAATTATTGCAGGGAGGGAGAGAGTATGACATGGTTATAAGTCAGGTAATTAAAAGCCAAAACGAATTGTATTTTAAAGCTGGAAAATATGATTTGCAGGGTGTGACAAATAAAGAGGTATGTGTCTTGTATATTTAACTTCATTGGCTGAAAAGATCTGGCTTCGTCAAGCCGGAGAGGGAAATCTAAAAAGGACTATGTTTTTCAGTAAAATTGAATCTTTAGTTCAAATTGTTGGTTTAGGAACCGCTCAGCTGAGCAAGCGCAGCTTCTATGATTTTGTCTGTGTCTATCGTTTTAAGTTATTTTAAGTCATTCATTGTTTGAGTTTTCATTGTGTTAATATATCTTTCTGAGAATGGGATCATACCATGTCATGAATGGGGCTGCATTCTTTTTTCCTCTTCTTGTCCCTAGGTGTTCCTCAAGAGGGAAGTCCAGGGATTATCATACCAGGGGAGTTTCAGAGCTCTGAGGTCTCTGTGGCACAAATGCAAGAGTGAATTGTATACACATAGGAGTGCTTTCTGCAAAGTGTTCTTTCAATTGAAGTTCTTCAGCTGTGCAGGATATCTTTCCTTCTTTCCTGGAAAGAAAACGCAAATAAACTGATCTAGTTAATTGCAGACATTTCACAGAAAAATACAACAGATGCCTTCCAGATATCTCAGACTTACTGGAGGTGCACTGATCTATGTTCCACTTTGTGTGCACTGGAAACATCAGATGTTCCAGAAGAGCAGCTCAGGAAAAAAGGGCTAAAATGAAACAGCAGCTCCAGCAAAAGGGAAAAGACAGTAGGAAGTCTGCAAAAGCTGCAGGTTTTGTCCTACCTATTAGAATTGTCAGATATAATCCAGCCTGGCCTCTCCATTTCATAGGTCCTTAAATTTCATTCAGCTACCTTTGTATTGAACTTAATAACCCAAATTAAACTGAGTCATGCTGCTCAGCAAGACAGTCAGTCTTGCCTACCTATAGGTAGGTCTTCCAGCCTGGTTTATTCCTACCATGTGCCACTTCACATCTCAAAATCTGAAGTAGTCCTGTCTTTTAGAATTTTTTTGTATCATTCATAAGCAAAGATCTGATTACAGTGCTTTTGCTCAGTTTGTGGGTTTTTTTGATGCGTATTGCATAGAAAATATCTTTTAGTTCAGCTTTACATGAAACTTCCACCTATGTATTAAAACAATAATGTAAGTATTTTAGTTTAACAATGTCATTAAGCACTGTCATGACACATTAGAAAATTAATTAATTGCATGGAGCTTTTCTTTAGGATTGCTGAAATGCTTATTTTACACAAAAACCTTCAAAGTTCTCACACCGGTTGTATTTATGGCCTACAAAAGATGTTGATATGGCATCTGCAGAAGCTATATTAGAGAAAACTTAGAACTTTTCAGAGGAATTCCTAGAAAGAAAAGATGTATCCCAATGTAGTCATGATACACAGTCAATTCACAATAAAATTAATAGTGAAGAAGCAAAGCTCACCTAAGAGCTTGCTGACCCTGCTAGATTTAGAAATTCTGTAATTTATCTTACAGCAAGTTTTACATTTTTGCTGTTTAGCACAGGAGAGTGAAAGAAAATTCTGAAGAATCAAATGGAAATAGGAAGAAGATTAAAAAGTCTGAGGGTTAAGCAGTACAAGGAGATCTATATCATCTTGCAACTTCCTGACTTTTTAGAATTACTCTTTTTACATATTGTCTTAATCTTGTTTCAAAGGCAGCCTATGGAAACACTGTTTTCCAATCATGATTTGAGAGAAGGAATTCAGTTTATTTCTCAGGTCAGGCAGAAGCAAAAAAACCTAACAGGTTATTCGGCCCTCAGGTTTCTACAGAAAACTCAGTCAAGGAAATACCTGATTTACCTAAAAAGTATCAGGAATACCAACTGGAATTTAAATGCGTATCTGCTTAAGGGTTACAGTCAACAAAGCCATCAGCAACATATTGAAAAAGTTGTTCATTTTGTATTCCTATGCTTTGAGATTTGAGACCGACCCCTACCTTACTTTGTGATTCACAGAGTGCCATGTTAGCAACTAAAGTAGTAGGAGAACTTACTGTGTTAAAGGAGAGATGAACTGGACAGTCTTCCTTTGCACAAATTTATAGTTGTTGAAGTTCACTGACTTGTGCTTATTCGAATATATTTCAAAATACTAATTGAAAGAGTGGACTGCAGTGTATATAGGCCTATGGGCTCACAATCTAACTGCAGGTAATAGCATACAAATGTTGCTATTTGAGCTTGTAATGGCTGTGTTGTTATTATCTGATAGGTATGCATGTGCATATCATGAAATGTTGATATATTTATACATAGATCACAGAAAGCACTATTTGGTCCACTGTCTTCAAAGACAATTTTAATACAGAGGAAAATACACAGTGAAGAAGTACAGAAAATTACTTTAGTTTTTCTGTACCATGTAGATTTAGCCTTTGTAGCTTTAGTTTTGTCTTTTGGGGTCAAAGCTGAAGCATTAGTGAGAGTCACATTTTCTTGCTTATTTTTATCAGTGACTAAGGACTCAAGTGTTTTGTGGTGTAGAGTTGACATCCTTTAAAAACAGTGAGAATAAGCAAATGCATTCTAATGGAACCATTTTTCACTATTATCTTTTCACGTAAATGTATGTGCAGCATGATCCAAAAAGCTTCAGAAGTAAAATGTTTCCTAAATGCTTTAAGATACTCAAATATAGTGCTATGTTTAATGTGAAAGTGGCAAATGGACAGGGGTTGAGAAGAATGGAAGTTTTAGCAGATGAAAATACTTATAAATGTGTTTATTAGCAAGGAAAGTTAATGGCTTATAATGCAAAGAATATTATATGAGTTGAGAAGTTGCTAAGAAGCGTAAAGTTTAATGTGGAAAAAGTAGAGGAAAGATTTTCTTGGAAGTTAAGATGAAGAATGATATTTAATAGCAAGAAATTTATATCACCTGGGATAGGCAGTTTTCGTAGCTAAGTGAAAAATTTAGTGACCTGATGCTGTTCCTACAATCTCTGCAGAAAACTGGGCATCTCCAAGTGGAAATCACATCTTATTCTAGAGCTGGAAGTCTCTCTCCAGCAAAGGAGAGGGAACAGAGAGAACCACTAGTAGCCATTCAATGCATGGACCAGTCGATAACTAGTCCAGGGTAAAAACACCTAGTAATGTGGATATCTCATGAACATAATGAAACTTCTACACCCAAAGATGGCAATTACCTAGGATGTTCTTGCCTAAGGTGTTCTTCCATTTGTCATGGAAGCCTTCTGTTCTTTCCTTTCCTTTTTGCTCAGCTGCAGAAAACACATCTGTGCATTTTACATGTGAACTTTCTTTTTAATGAACTTTTAGTTCATGTTTTTAAATTACTCTTTAAGTTGATATTTATTTATTAGAGAAGTCAAGAATATTGTTCACACACTTCTTAGGAGCCCAGGAGGTTAGGTTTTGCCTCACATATGTGTGAAGGTCAAATAAAACTACCAATCCCAGTTATGGGGACAAAAACTGGAATACGTTATTGAACACTTGATTACAATTTAAGGGCTTCAGGGCAGCACATGCTAATAGGGAGGAAGGGTTATGGTAATCCAGAGAGGGCTTATTTTAATTTGGTAATTACACAATTCTTGCTAAGTTACAGAAACAGTCACTGATCATAATCTCAGGGATTTATGGAGGGAAGAGAGCAAGGGGTTACAACATTGTCTGATAACATACATTTCTGAGTTCTTTCTTATCTCAAGGCAGGAGACAGTTTGTATACACAAGCAAAACAAAACCAGACTTCTGTCTTTGGTGGTGGAATTTTCTTCAGCCTTTTGCTAACCAAGGTTTATTGTTTTAAGGTTATCAGTTTCTTGCTGTTGGAAGCTATATTTTCCATACCCCGACACATATGGATCGATAGTAGTTACATCTTTAAAAAACAAACAAACACCACACAACAAAGAAAACACCCCACAAAAAACCCCAACAACCTGATTAAATTCAAAATTATAATTTCTTCTTTATTACCCTATTCATCCAAGTATTCAGCATCTCAGTGATTACAGTAAAATCAAAAGTGAGCAATTCAGATCTATAGAAAGCCCTATGAGACTTAGCTATCAGCCAGAAGCAGCAAGGAGCTCAGCTGCTGCTGGCTGGTAGGGAGGAGGGTTACTCCCCAAGAATTCACATGGTAGGAATTCACAGGACTCTGCAGGTGCGTGAAAACAGCCAGGATAAAATAATACAAACATGGGATTTGTGAGAGATAGGTTCTAACCAATTGAAGTTTCTAGCGTGGTGGTGTGTAACTCCCTTTAGCCAATCAGCTGTAGTTCTAATGATACATAAACCGTGTGCTATGTGTAATAAAGTGTCTTCACTTTGAATCTCATAGATTTGTAGTCCAGTTCCTCCACCGTTTATTTTTTGTTTACTTTAAGTGGTTTCTTGAGGACGAATCAATTTCAGTTTTTAATGTGGAAAAGACAATTTTTAGTAATTGCAAAAATACAGGGGCATGGCTTATATATTCCTGTTCCAATGAGCAGGAACTGCATAATACCTTGGAATTTTGGAGGCTGCAAGTAAAATTTTTTTTTCAATTTTACCATTCTACAGGGACAGAAAAGTATTTTGCTCTCTTTTTTGCACTTTCAGTATTCTATTCATTTCTTTCAGTCAACATGTTCTTTGCCACATGCTTAGGCAAACTGCAAACTGATGCATCTCTACAGAACTACTGCAAGCCAGGAAACAGAACCAGGCAAGATGATAGGAGAGAAAAAAAAAGGTCAGGATGCATTCATTTGTTCTTCACTGTGTTTTGAGCTGAAACTCACCAAGTATTGAAAAGATAATAATTTATTGCTTTACATAAAGTAGTGGTAGTTTTTCTATATGTCATGACAATTAAATCTCCAGTTAGCTGGCATTTTTTCCATAATTTAGTATCAGTTTGAAAAATGCCTTCACTTTGCCAATCTTGTGTTGCCAAGTCACAGTTCAGACTCACATGAGAAGGCAAACTTAAAGGCTGGAAAAATACAAGAGAAAAAAGAGTGGCCTTGGACAAGATTTCATTTAATGCTGCTAGGACATCTAGTGCTGGCTAGATCTGTTTCCAAACCCTGTATTCTTATGCTCTTCCTTCAGGAAATAATATGTTAACCTACATGATGCACTCACTGCCAGCTGCTGTTCTTTGTAGCTGTGGCTTTAGCTACAAGCATCTCAGTTAACCTGCTCTGAGATAATTCAGGTATCTCTAGCCTTACAGTGAAATCTGCAGTACAGATAAAAGCTCTTCTATGTTTCATCTGCCAAAATTATTGATATTAGGGAGCCCAAGTTTCTCAGTTTTAAACCTTTGTGATGTTTTTCAAAGTTGTACCCGTATTCTAGCAAACCAACCAAAAAGCATTCCCATTAGTTGGTATGTAATCTGTACAAAAGGTGTTGACACTTGGTATTATTACGCACACATTAACAGACACTCTTAAATGCTCTGTCCCCTCTCTCTGCCCCTTTTTGAGGGCAAACGTGATTGAAAGTTGATAAATTGTTTTAGAAGATAAATGGGTTGATTTTTAGCTGATCTTTAAGCACACATACAAGATGTATGTTTTGGAAAATACTTAAGATACAATCATGCACTGATATTTTGTGAGCACATCTATCACCCTCATGGAACATACCTTTCTAAAACTCTTCTTCATGGATATATCTCCATGATTTTGCAGATACTTAGCATCATTGAAAAAAATTCTTTCTGTTACTTAAAGTTATTAAAGGCTTCAGAAGAAAACAGTAAATTAAACTTGGATCTTCTGGAATGAAGAACTTTAAGTGTTGTTAACATTACTCATGATCAACAGAGCTAAATACCTTTCTTCTTTACAGCAAAGAGAAAAAAATGTTGACCATGTCATCATGGACCATTCTGGCCAAGTCTTGTCTGTTTTAGTGAATTTGTGGCAGTGTTCAAATAGAGCTTGCAACCCTTTGTCAGCCCTCTTTACTAACTCTGAGGTTTCACAGGTTGCCAGAGAAGCATGCAGCTCCTTGAGCAATTTGACAACCATAATGTGGCATCCAACACTTGCATTCTCCTAAAGCACTGAGTGCCTCTCAGCTTTGCACCAGGATGTTCAACTTCTTTTTCTTCTGCTCCTTCACATACAGAGACCTGCATGGCCATAACCGATTCCTTACCTTGTATATGAGACATCTGCCCCATGAGTATTTCTCAGATCACAGCTTGACTTGTCTTGTACGCTCACATAGAGGTATACCTTTAATTACCTTTGTTTCAAGCTGAACAAGCGGTTTGCTATTTTCAAGAATGCTCTTAAGATCATGCTCCTTTTCAGTGACAGAACGTTACTGCCCTTCAGGAGCACAGGATGACTGCCAGGGCTATTGGGCACAGTTTCCTGAGCTGAAGAATTTAGTGACTTGGTAGGCAGTGACAGTTCCCAAAAATCACATGGATCACTGAATCTTGTGCTTTGCCTTAACTCTCAGCACTTCATTATGGGTCTCCTACATGTCTTGGAAAAAGCCAAATAAACCCTGGCTGTGTGGTGCCTGCTCATGGAACATTAATTATTGACATATTTGCCCTGGATGGTGTATGATGATTTTTAAAAAGTTTTATTTTTAAAAAGTGTAGAATATAAGCCTGTGTAAGCAGAGAGGGAAAATTATTTGAAAAAGTCTCACAAAAGGCTAGGACTGGAATTTTAACCAAGATATGTGTAAGACAGATGATACTGCAGAGTCTTGAAAGCCACAGGTAATATGACACTCTGCAGATGTTTTTAATGGGAGCAGAAGCTCTGCAGAAATGTTTTCATCTAGTTACTCAATTACTTATGTTGCAAGCTCAGAATTAAATCGTTTCCCAATTCAGATAGGACAAAATAATTCCCAGATTTTATAGTTGCCATTTGCACTGGTAGAAATACTGAATGTGAAAGCTAGCAATCATTTTGTTATCTTAAATCTTTTTCAGTATTCTCAAAAGCATGTTAATTCTTCTCGTTATTTCTTCCTCAGTTTAAGGCCTTTGTTTGTTTTCTTCAGGTTAATTGATAATAGGCTAATGAGTAATCCATCAGCATGTGAATTCAGATTCTGATTCTGTGTGAAGAATTCTTTTATTGAGAAAAAACCCCATGCTTTAGCAAACACTAACCTTGTTGCATTTCTAGGAGTTTAATTTGTTCATTGTAAGTAACTAAATTCTCAAATCAGGGCTCTTTGTAGGGCTTCTAACTATTTCCTTGTTACAGAGATATTCTTGTCCCCAATACTAACAGTTGGTGTCTCTACAAGGAAAATTTGTACTGTTTGTAGACTCTTGATGAGTAGAACAGCACTACTCAAAAAATGAAGGTTCTATGTATAATATCAAAATATCAAATGGGGGAAAATGCAATTAGCATTTCTTATTATTGACTACATTTTGCTACTCAATCTACAAGGCAAAAATGAGATATAAATTGGGCTATTCTTATTAAATATCATGCCTCACCTTGCCAAATGTAATCTTAAAGAAGGTTTATTAAGTATTGAGGCAATGCCCTTAGTAGTGAAAAATGAATCGAGAGAATGTATCCCATAATTACTTTCTGCTGTCAGCTTCTTCTTGGAAGAAAAAAAAAAGTGCTGTAATTATTTAATCTAAAAATAAAGATAATTTGTAGAAAGCAATACTGTGTGAAAAGGTCAAATGTCAAGCTTCAGAATAAAAGAGAGCTAAATTTGTCTAGGCATGTGTTAATTGTGTGTAGCAGAGGTCTTTAGTTGGATGGGATAGAGAAACTAGTTTTTTATTCAATTAGTTATAAAATAACCTTATGTCAAAGCTTGGAGTAGATTTGAAGGAATCATCTTTTCTTCATTTAAATTGTATTTGCTAAAGGCTGGAACTTTTTTTAAGCAGAGATGTCAAGTGAATTTTGATAGGAGTATTTTTAGTTTGTTAAGCCTACAATTGACTTTCTGTATCTCAGTGGTTGGCTTGTTTACCTGCATTAATAAAACAATTCTGTTTCTGGAAATCTAACCTGTCTTATATTTATACACTCAGGCTCGTTTATATTTTTGGATGAGTACAAAACCACTTTCTTATGAATCTATGCTGCCTCTCTGTAAATGAGCATGAGACCACATATATAACACTGTCCTGTGGGGAAGTGAGGAGAGCCATAGGAGAAAGCCTTTGCATATGGGTTTCTTAAGCTGTAACCTCAGCCATTACACAGATTCCTTTTTTTTGTACTAACTATTTCCTTGCTGGCAGTGACATTTTCCTGCCTGAAACTGGTCATGATGTGTAACATGGAAATGTTTTTCCCCATCCATAAGTTATGTTGAACTGTTCCATGCCCTGTCAGATAGCACTGGCAATCAATGAGGCATTCACACTCTGTAAATTTTAAGTCAGCCAGAATTTTCACTTTATTCAAAATTCATCACTTATGTTGTTCCTTTTGTTTCCTATACTGGCTGTTCCTTATCAACCTGCAGTAGCTATTTTCATTTCTTTTGCATACCAGATTGCTTTTAATGTATTAATATGCTATTTTTATAGGAATGGAGTATAATTTTTTCTTTTTTTCTTTTTTTTTTTATATAAGCATGTTATATAAAACACCTGGCAGCTTGAGAATCCCAGAGATGCATTGTGTGCAGCTGAAGTAAAAAGCCTGCTTTTGTTGCAAAGGGTGGAAATCATTTCAGGTGCAATGTTAAATGCAAATTATGGAATATATTTTTTTGCTTACAAGATGGTCTTTGTATAAGCACAATAATATGAAAATAGGGAAGAGCATTATTTTGACAGCTTAGATGACTTATTTACTGTTTCTTTTTGAAAAGTTAATATCTTTGAACATTTTCTGGTTTTGATGGGGCATTTTTTATAATTTTTATTTTTCCTAAAGTAACATTTCTCCAGCCTCAGATATGGCTCCTACTACAGTGACGATAGACTTAATTATAGAAAGGGAATAACTCTGCTGGGTCAGGACGGATTTAAAATTATAGAAGCTGCTTGACTAAATTTCAATGCTAATTCTACAAACAGCTCCATATGTTACATTTCTGTTCCTAGCCGAGTCCCAGGAACTAAGATGCACTCCAAACTGGGCACTGTGTGTACAGAGACAGAAGGAAAAGCAGCCCTCTACTAGCATTTTTATCAACTGAATTGTTTCTATTTGCCTGTTATGCAGTGTAAGAATAACAGAAATCTTATTTCTTCAGTGCATATTTATCATCCTGTGAGAAAATTTTACTTTATAAAAACAGGTAATGAATAAGGAAAGATTACGGGTACTGTTTTTTTGAAGAAACTATCCTACGTTGTTCCTCTGGAAGGCACTGATTTCCATTCAAACAGAGTTAAGGCTGAGCTCTTTTAACCCGTTCCTCTTCCTTACTAGTTTGTTGCTTCCATTTCTGGACTTTTCTGGGAGCTTGGTAAAAGCTATTCACCAGATTGCATTGCTTAGGTCACAGTATTTTATTACTGATGATGTTCCTTTTGGTACTTTGGTATCTGAAATGTATCTACAACTTTCATGGTTCTCTGATACTCCCCTTCTGGATAAAGCAGCCCTCCAGCTGTTAAAAAGCTTCTGCAATGACGTGTAGAGCATCCTGGAGATGTCCAATACTTTTCTTGAACTTACCATAAAGAGCAGCCTCTAGACAGTGTAACAGATGTATTAAGTGTTAGTGTTTCACAGTAATCATCTGATTTATGAACTCAGTTGAATCAGTTCTTGTTATCAGCATTTCTTACAGCATAGCTTCAAAACTTACATTTTGAACAAGCTGACTATTATAACCTTGTGCAGGTCTTTTTTCCTTCTTTCATTTTTATCTAAATCCTTCATAAAGAGTATTGGGATTTATGTTTATCGTACTTTAGAGAATTAAAATGTTGATATCGCTTGGCATGGGGCATAGATCTAGCTGCAAACAAAAAAAGTATTCTGAGGTAAAATGGCTTGTGAAAGGAGTGATAGTTGTAGCCCTGTTTGTTTAGCTGCATGTCTGTCTTTGGTGTATATTATTATATTACAAACTGTATATATGTATGTCTGAATGATGCACAAACACTATAAATGCCTACTGCTGCATGAATTTAGTAGATATACTGGTAAAAAAAAGACTAATTTGACACGTTACAGAGCCACTGACTGAACTTTTACCAGCAGCTGTAGTTTTACGAGGAGGCTGTCATGTTCCCTAGGAGGCAAAGTACAGCAAAGGAATGCTTTCCTTTCTGCTTGTACAAGTGACATGGGCAGCCCTTGACTGCCTGGCTTCCTCATTGAGAGGCATTAATCTTTTTAGTACTCATCTTGCAGCATGAGAGATGCACTGGGAATATTCTCTCTCGCATTGAGAGAAGAAATTATGTCCCTCCCAGTTTTTCAGGTGTATAAGGCAGATGCCTAGCATTTCAGCTGTATTGTTACTGGCATTGCTGTGCTTGATGTCCATAGGTAAATACCCCAAAATGCCATGTAAATGTGCTATAGAATGAATAGAATGTTAGAATGACCAAGCACTTTGTTGAAGGTAACAGGATGACATTGGCTTATAGGCTTTCAGGAAAACCTCTTTAAAACATTTTGATGGAGTTTCTTTCATTACATACCTACATTTTGGGATCTTAGAAAAGCAATCCTAGATGAATTGTGTGAGGTCACTCCACAATTTTTTTTCTGCTTCCTTAGCTGATGGGAGAATAATGGTTTTGTTTGTCTTTTGCTGTTTTAGCAGCTGGTAATTCCCATTCTCCTTCTCTCTCTAGATTGTTTTTTCCCTCTGCAGGACAGATTGGAACCACAAACCTAATCTTCTGCTACTTTATATCCTATGCAGCCACTTACAGGTGTGCATATAGTGTCACCTTACCAAAATGGCAATGCTTTACAGAGATATAAATTAGAAGGTACAAGCAGTGCAAGCAATATAAAGAGCAAGGTAGGAGATAATCAAGTCCCAGGGAGACAGAGTAACTATGTTTAAGTCTTATAC
Organism: Myrmophylax atrothorax; assembly: GCA_026770055.1. NCBI lineage: Eukaryota > Metazoa > Chordata > Aves > Passeriformes > Thamnophilidae > Myrmophylax > Myrmophylax atrothorax. Next base: position 42,552,747 of record JAOXXN010000001.1, on the reverse strand, counting down.
CATCTGGACATGAGTTTTTGTGAGTGCTTATGAGTTTAAAATATATGTAGGTGCTGAGGTATCTGAGGGTTCAGCTGCATATGCCATTTTTATGTGATCAGCAGCTGAGTCTCAGATCAGATATTTACTAGCTGTTAAAGGGACATACTCCTTCAGAGACTGGAGCCAACCAATTAAGTTTCTTACTTTTCAGACGCTGCTTTTATAAAAGATGTTTTCTGTTATTTTCTTCCCCTCCAGACTGTCTTTTGCATAAAGGTACACTAGCTTTGGTGTTTGGCTATGTGAGGACACAGAAAATGCTCTTGTGCAAGAATATTGCCTGTATTGGTAATACAGAGCTCTTTTTTGGACTGAGTTGAGAAAAAGCTGGCTGTAATCTGCTCAGGCTGAAACAGACTGAATACAAAGCTTTAAGTCATATAAAAGCAGGCTGCAGAAGAAAAGGACCCTGAGGAGGACTTGTAACTGCAATGCCCTACAGAGTAACCAGTGAATCATCACATTGACTACACAATATCATTATACCCCATCTATTTGGACCTGTTTACTATAGAAATTGTGGTTTGTGTCTCATCCCTTTCACTGCTGTGCAACACCAGTCACTTAAAAATTCCTTAATGGGTCTCATCTCAGAATACCACCTCAGAGTATCTGTTCCCCAGCCTTCTTTTTCCATGCTTTGGTGGGAGGATAGCATAATGCCACTTAGTATAAAATGTGCCTGCTCTGGTTAGAACATCATAAAGGTTTTGTTATGCTGTCATATAGCTGAGCCAAGACATAAGACAATGCTGAGGTGAGACATTGCTGTGAATTCTTCACTAAGGCAACTAAGACAAAAATAATTTCTCACAGGTCAGCTCTTTAAGGATGCTACGGAGTTACACGGGAAAACAGGCTCCTGAGTTGCTTTTTTCCTTTCCTTTTCTTTTTGCTTAGGAGCTGAACCAAGTTTGCTTAACGAGCTTTGGCATGAAAAATGATCTTTATTTCTTTTGTTCTATTATTTTCAGTAAAAGTAGAGGTGAGAGAGCAAGGAAGAGTACCTGGCAAACAAATGGTTATGTTCAGAGAGAAACGACCACTTTCCTCAAGATAAAGCAAATTCAGGGCACAGTGGGGCTGGGGGGTGGAGTGGCAGGGGCTCCCCTGGGGCAGGCAGGGTCTCAAAGCCAGGGATCCCATCACCACAGCAGGGCAGGCACCTGGTGTTTTCTTAACCATGTCACTGGTGGGTGAACTGGTACCCAACACTTATAGCTGAGAGTTGCCTCTGGTCTTTCTTCTTTTCAAAAAATATTTGAATGTGTGATTTTTTTTTTACATAAACTTTTCTTATTTTGCAAGACAAGGAGTCTGTACTCTTGGCAGTCCCTATTCGATGACATTTTGTGAAGAGCTCAAATAGAACTAGTATGATGAGCTGACCTGGAGTTTCCTGGCTGTCACAGTGATTTTGAAGTATTTTACCACTTATCTTGAAAATGTTACATGCCTCTGCTAAAACATCCATTTGCAGTCTGAGCAGTATTATGCCAGTATTCCAATGTTATTGCTGATAAGAAAGATGTTAGAAGGGTGCTGTGAGCTGTTAACAGTCTCCAGTGTATTCTACAAAGTTTTGTTTCTTTTGCATAGCTGGCCCACAATATTCCTGCCTCTCCAAACTATCCTCTGTTCTACACATTCATTCCCATATCTGTGCTGTGGTCTGTGCTGCATGCTCAGGCAGGTTTGTGAGGCTCTGCTGAAAACAAGATCCAGACGGATTTGTATTAAGAAGAGGAGTATTTTTGAAATCCACATAACTTAAGGATGTAGTGTAGATCTAGCAGTGTGGGTCTACAGCATCTTCCCTGACCTGAGAAAATACTTACTGGCTTAGTAAAAACTTAATCTAATCCTGTATGTAATCTGCCTTGATGGGTTTATGCTGTTAAAAAAAAAAATTAAAAGCAGCAAGATGATAAGGCTGTTTTTCACGAAGCAGCAGCCGCATGTTCTGCAAGCAATTTACTACTGACCAAATTCTCAAGCAACAATAGCTAGGGGAGATGTATGCATGGTAAAAATTACTTTTAAAAATGAAAAATGAATGAATGTTTTGCATTTTTAACATCATTTTGAATTTCAAATACTACAGGTTTTAATTCAGTTTTCAAAATACTGAACATTCACTGAATTACCACTTATAGATTCTGAGCACAAATCCTTTTATTTCATTTCCAAATTATGCCAAATTAAAACAGTCTCATGTTTGCTCAAAATGGCATCAGAATTACAGCAGTGTCACAGTTTCTAAGTTGGCAGTTCAGGTCGGTGTCCCTGTTCTGTAGCCTATCCGAGCCTGGAAATGGTCCGACTGCCTGCAGATACCTTGGCAGGAGCTGAGCAATATTTAGCACAAGGAGAGCTGTTCAGGTAACCACCAGACCAAAGGAATGTGGGAGCATGTGGACACATTCTGCGTCAGAAGAACTGCACACAATTAAGGAGTGATTTCAGTTTCCAGGGTCTAGAAATAGGATGGCAAATTTGCTTTAGTCCCAATCAAATAGCTGGATGGAGTTGTCCTACTCCACAATATACCTTCAGGGTAATGGGATACTTCTTATTTTCTTCACTCTTGGAAAAAGGAGATGGAAGAATGGTCCAGCTTATGGGTTCCTTTCTTTATCTCCTGGCTGTGGGTTATTAGCTGTCTTTCATGTGAGAAAGAATAGAGGTTTCTCAGCTGAGCAGGGAAGCATATATTCCCAGATAAGGGAACTTTGAAAAAACTGGGGAAGAACTAATAGTTTTTCCTGGCCTAATTAAATGCCACTGTCTCTCCCTAATTTTGATTCTATAATATTTGAGTAGGATTGTGATTACATGAGAGAATTTAATTTTGTCTCTAAATGGGACTGTAAATATTTAAACAGCTAAATACAAAACAATTTATTTGGAGTAGTCCAAAAAGATATTTCACTGGTTCTACTTCAGGAAACTATATCATATTCTCTAAAATTTTAGCTTCTTCGATTGCCTTTTCCCCTCATGTTTTAAGAATAAGGTCATCCAAAATGCTACCAATAAATATATGTTGCCATTCTTTTAGTTTGGTTTTCCTGAATATCTTTGGAGAAACTGGATCAAAGAACAAATGTGTCTCGACAGTGGCATCTAGTGGCGTAATACGAGCGATGCCCTTGAGAGAGCCGTCGCCGCCGGGCAGAGCGGGACCACCACCAGCCACCTTCTTGTACTCAGTGGTTAATGTTTGATCCGCACATTTGTACTTCTTTGAGAGACCTCCCTGCAGGCCACTTGAATACTTCTTCCATCCAGAATAGATGAGAGAGTACTTCTAGAAGTTTGCGCAGGAGATGAAGTTGTTCTGGGAGAAAAGGTCCATGCTTTTAGTTCAGTTGCTAAGAAAGACTTGCCCTTTGCACACCTGAAAATATTTCCCGTGTAATGAAACCATAAAGGGAGGTTGGTATCTTCTGAGAAAGCAGTGTTCCTTAAGGCAGTCTGACACAGCAAGACAAACTACATGTGCATAAGGACTATGAATTTGTGCGTTGTGGGGAACTGGAGAAGAATATCTCAGCAAAGCTAATAGGAACTATTATGGACGGGGCCCTTAGCAACCTAGTCTGGTGGAAGGTGTCCCTGCCCATGGCAAGGGATTGAAACAAGATGATGTTTCAGGTCCATTCCAACCCAAACCATCCTATGAATCTACACCTTTGTTTTAAAAATTGAAGGAAAAAAAGAGAGCCTACTCACTCCTTTTATAGTTTTACTTGCATCTTCATTTGTGATTTCACCATACACTAAACCAAAACTGAATCTCAAATTTCAGGTATTGAAATATTTGACATTTCTTATTCAGCCTTTCATTCATAGGTTCCAACCCACTTTAGATAGCCCTGTTTACCCTCAATTCCATTTCCCATCAGTACCTGAAGGGAGTCAACAAAGAGATGGGGAGAGAGAGTATTTATAAGACCATGTAGTGACAAGACAAGGTAGAGTGGCTTCAAACTGAGAGAGAGCATGTTTAGATTAGAAAATAGGAAGAAATTATTTACTATGAGGTTGGTGAGGCATTGGAACAGGTTGCCCTGAGAAGTTGTGGATGTTGCATCCCTGGTAGTGTTTAAGGCCAGGTTGGATGAGGCTCTGAGCAACATTGTCTAGTGAAAGGTGTTCCTGCCCATGGCAGGAGGTTGAAACTAAGTGATATTCAAGGTCCTTTCCAACCCTGGCCATTGTATAATTCTGTTTTGCTGGGGAGTCAGTGATCACAAACAGCTTCATACAAGGGACAAATTAAAGCAGCAAAATTAAGTTCTTCCTTCCAGCAGTCACAGTAGAGGAGCTTATTCTGATTGTACATGGAAACGGACGATGATGAGAGCAAGGAAGGATGAATACTCTCCCCACTGCATGATGCAATATTCAGTGAACCCATGGCACAGCTCAGACTAGGTCAAGAGATCTGCCTTGAGTCCTGAGTGTGCACTCAACAAGCTCAGCTTGCGATGAAAACTGTGACATTATAGTTTTTGTTGCAGGATTGCTCTGCTAAAGCCTGCGAGCAGCTAACCAAACAATACTGTGGTGTCATCTGAGTGTCGGCGGAGTTTTTGACTGTAGATGGCACTGCATGTAAGTGCACAGATGTGTCTAGTAGTTGTGGAGATTTTATTGAGATTTTTTATTTCCCAAACACTGCCACCAAGAGAGGTTTTTAAGACCGAGAAGACCTAGAAAGGTAAGGCCAGTGAAGAACTGTCTGGAGGTGATGTAAAGGGAATGCCATGCTATCTTTGTGAACACACTACTTAATGCAGGGCTATCACATTTTGGTAACCAGTACCTCCCACAACAGTGGTGAGTCACCGCAGACCAACGTATAGGAGTGGCGACTGCAGCTGCTCCTGGCATCCCTGATCATGCAGCTGGAGCAAGACAACCCAGGTCTCCAGGCATGGCTTCGGCTGGGCTATGAACTCCTGCAGAGATCACACTGGTACACTCAGAAAGACAGGCTGCATCTTGCTGTGCCCAGTGCTGTGAGGTGCATCCTGATGCATGGCACTTCCATAACACATTGGATGGCAGTAGGTGGGCACCCCCTGCCTCCCAGATTGAGCACACCGGCACCGTACTGGCAGCAGCAATCCCAAAGCCAGTGCCAGAGAGGGTATCAGATACCTTGTTCAGGGGTAGCACCAACATAGCCCAAATAGCTGCATCTGGGCATGAAATGGCCAGAAAATATCAGCTGTACTATAAACAGGATGCTTACTTAGTCTTTAAAATAACAATCTCTTTTTTCTGATCATCAGAACAAGAAAGGCGGTTCTCTGTTCCCACAAGTTCAGAAGCTATAAACAGAACGTCAATTTCTCCTAACCACCACGATCTTGCCTCTCCCGTGTCTGTGAGACTGCCAGAGGACCAGCAGTGTTATTTGCTGTAGCTATGGAGCCTGAGATTTGCACTGGAAAGTCCTTATGAAGCCCAAGAAAATATCCTTGATTCTCACATCTTTCCATCTATCTTCTCATCTCCATAGGAGGCTGATGCTCTGAAGTATTCTGCAGCTTTGCTCCTTCTGTTCAGGAATATCAGGGTGAAAGATGTGCAGGAAAGACAGACTAAAGTAAACAATAAATAAACCGCAGAGGAACTGGACACCACACATAGACCATTGTGATCGAGTGAATGCCCCCCTTATTACACACCACACACAGTTTATATAGAGCTAAAGCTATGTTTCATTGGTTAAATTGAACCTCACACCATATAACTGCAAATCCCCATTGGTTATAACCCATATCGCACAA
>JAOXXN010000001.1:42526886-42546801 GCA_026770055.1 Myrmophylax atrothorax | reverse complement strand
AGGAGGGTTACTCCCCAAGAATTCACATAGTAGGAATTCACAGGACTCTGCAGGTGCACGAAAACAGCCAGGATAAATAATATAAACATGGGACTTGTGAGAGATAGGTTTTAACCAATTGAAGTTTCTAGCGTGGTGGTGTGTAACTCTTTTAGCCAATAAGCTGCAGTCCTAGCCCTATATAAACTGTGTGCTATGTGTAATAAAATGTCTTCACTATGAATTTCATAGATTGTTGTGTGAAGTCCAGTTCCTCCGCCGTTTATTTTTTGTTTACTATAAGAATCAACCTTGATTTCTTTATATGTAAAATACGGTGCTTCATAATTAATTTGCCTGAAGTTAGACTTAAAAAGTGGGACTGCTGCTGAATTGAAATGGAAAATGTTCTCTTTAATCTGTAGCTTCGGGTGCATGTAGGTTATTCATTATTGGAATGAAACTTTGTAAATTAGAGAACATGTGACATGACAGAAGAGAAGAGGAAGTAAATGGTTTATAGAATTCACCTTCTATGCATACTTGTAACAGAATTGCAGGTTGATTTTCTTAGCAATCATTAGGGAATATAACTTCTAAACTAGCAACATTATAACATAACTACAATGTAATATGTAAGAAACTTATAGCTGTTGGTTAGTACTGTCTGAGACGAGAAATGCCTGATTATAGAATTTTTTTCAGCATTACTACTATTGACTAACTCTTTTCCCAACATAGAAACCTATACCCCAGTATACAACTATTTTTTTTATATTGCTATCACAGGTATTTCCTGATTTTCTGGCAAAGAGTCATCAGAGAACAATAATGGTGGAAAAAAGTGAAAATGTCTATTCCCCATTCCTTTACCCTGTGAAAGAAGTGGATCAGAAATAGACTTTGGTACAGTTTAGCCATAAAGCAGCCAAGAACTGCTCTTGTCAATATTCAAATGCTAGTGTTTGCTGCTCGTAGTATCTGAAAACAGATATAACTTGAAGTATTTGTAAAAACATTTTTTTCTAAATATCAGATTATTTAAAGCAAATATCCCCATTAAAAAAGAAAATGTGCAGATGAATGTGTTACTTAATACAGTTCTGCCTTGGTATTTCTTCTTTCCAAAATACTTAGGCTCCATTTATCCAGGTAGATTTGCATTTGAATATTGTTCTTTTTGAGGAGTGCTTTGTTTTTTACCCTGACACCATAATTTTCTTTAGGTGTATTTTTTGTTTTGCTTTGGCTTGTTTGGGGGTTTGGGAAGTCTTTTTTAAGAGTTCATAGATTGCTCGTTTTTTCTGTTTGTTACAGAATTAAATGAACCTGGTAAAGGAGTTATTGCCTCAGTAAATATGAACAGCCATTTTTGGGATATGCTTTAATATTTGAATGGATCTTCTCTCAAAGTGTGTGGTTCAACTAATGAGAGAATTGACTTCAGATTATAAATTAATCTATTTTTGAGATAAATCTTTTTTGCCTCAGGAGGGTATGGAGATGGTAGACTGCAAAATTTCAGCCCCCAATTCATGAGGTTCAAAAGGGAGCTGTAGTTGGAGGTAATATCCTGCATTAGCGTGGCCATATTGCAAGGAAGAAGGATCTGTTTAATCATGTAGTCTCATCTCTGCATCTTATCAGTCACCCTGTATAGAATCATAGAATCATAGAATGTAGTGGACTTAAGAGTACTTTAAAAGTTTTTCATCAGTGTGATAATATTATCTATGTTGAGTAGTAGGGTTTCAACAATGTACTCAAGAGACTAAAACTTTGCATTGCACCAAAATTTACTTTCAGAGCTAGATGTTAATTATACAAATTTAAATCTTTCTTACCTCTTTGTTTCTGTAACAGGTAAAAAATTACCTTCTGTTTTTCTTATTTAAGTTTTATACTCTGTGTGCTAGTTTTAGTGTATATTTTTCATCAAAGGAAAAAAATTGTCTCAGCAGTCTTACTACACTAAGAAATTAAGAATCGTAGATGAAAGTTGACCTTTACTGGCTTATTTCTTTTTATAGAAATCTATTCAGAATCTCATTTCTCCAAACATGGAGGCCCCTTGAGTTAGCCCATCTAGTCTGGTTCATTAAGCAAAAGTGTGCTATTTTATGTAATGGAATTTCAGATTATCCTAGCTTTAGGTTAACTGAGGTACCTAGGTTTGGAGTATATTTGTCATAGGCTTCTTCAATAGTCAAGGAAAAGAGTTAAGGATCTTCAGAAGGCAGTTCTCATCTCCGGTCTCATCAGTTGACCTGAGGATGTTTCTTTCTTTCTTTACCAACTGTAGTAAAGAAAATAACTCTTCTTTACATTCTTTATCTATGTGCATGAAAATAGATGGGAAAAAATCCAGACTGTCAATATTAATATGGAATTTAGTATTTTTTAGCTATTAAGCTAGATATTGTTGGGATTTTATCATAGATACTTATATTTAGCTACTCCCTTTTAATTAAATGACAAATACATTTGTTAATGATATTTAATTCAGCATTTATTAGTTAGTCAGTGTGGAAATTATTTCTGTAAGGAGAACAGAGCAAGGTAATGATTTTCTGTAGAAATCAGCTGGTTTTAAGGCAACAAATGTAAAATTTTAATGCAGTTTAGTATTTAGGTGTAATAGCAGAGTTGACTGATTAATAAAAAATAAATTGTTGAATATGTTAGAATAAAAGTAGACCAATTTTCCTTTATTGAAATGGGTATTTCTGAAAATGCTTTGTAATCCTCAATTTTGTAAATTGTAAATGATTTAATCACAATATTTTTGTGAAGAACCTGCTGTTAGTTGGTCAGCAGCTGAAGAATTTTTCTTTTAAATAAAAGATCTAACTAGTCAGGCATACCATTATCCAATTAAAATACAGTCTGTAAATAAGTCAGCCGTAAACGTAATTTCTCAAATTCTGATTGCAAATGCTATTGAATAATGAAGACATCAACACAAATAGAAATTTATCAGCATTATAAAAACATCCTGAATCTTATAACCTGTACAATTTGCAATGATATTTTATCAGATATCCTGATTAGGGTTATGACATAGTATGCCAATGTGGTTCTAGCCATGAAACTTGTTTATTGATATATTTTCTGTTTTTATCACAGTTCATTTCTCGCTTTCTCCCTCTTGCTCTCCCACATCCCAACTAACTCAAACAGTAATTTGCTGGATGTTTGGGGTTTTTTTTGTTCATCTGTTTGTTTTTTTGTTTTAAAGAACTTGATAACCAAATTTAGATGGCTTATGGACTGGGAGCTCAGTTACTTGCAATCAGCAGTATGGTTATAAATCAGATGTAGCAGCACTGCTACATGCAGGTGAGGCATGAAATGGATCAAGCTCAATACATGAGTTTATGCAATACTGCGGCAGGACCTCCGTTGTTGACCACATTGGAAGTGCTTACATTTTATTAATCTTTTTACTGCTGACTTTTGTTGTGTTTGTGGTTAACATTCTGCAATTAGCACAGCGGTCTTTGTAGCACTTACTTTAAAAGCATAACATTAGCATGAGTGTTAAGTATCCTGGGAATATAGCTCGTGTCTGTACAACTTAAGAATTTATATCACTGGAAAGATTTTTTAAAACCTGACTTTAAAGAGTTATACAAAAAGTTATGTAAATACATAAAAGCATACATAACTTTGGTTGGTAGATAAAGTCATGACCGACAGGAACCAGAAACATGACTAAGGTGTGAATTTTATAACTATTGAAGTCTTTTTTTGATACCTAGTTTTCAGAAACCAGATTTATCTCACTGATTGATGGGTTGAATCAACCACTTTTTCTGTGTGTGTGGAGGGGGCCAGGCCTCCAGTATCAGTGTCCACAGTACCCTGCAGCCAAGATGGCCACCAAGGTCGGCAGCCACATGGCATGAAGGCCACGTGGAGCACCTGTGAATCAATAGGGTCTGCCTGGTAACCCGCCCACACAACAGCCCCCTGAGCTCCTGACTGGCTGTGATACCCCTCACTTTGGCTAGGAAGAAACTTGAGTGGTCAGTGAACCAAAGGTCCTGCCCAGAGCAAATGGCCGCAGTAGATAAAGAGGCATACACGAGGTCTCTATCTTGCCCCAACCTGCAGTTTGATGATGTGTGGCTTGGTGGTGGTAACTATATTTTTGTCCCCTTTTCTTTCTCTCTTTATTATTTCTTAATCTCTCCTCCTTTACTCTTTTATTTCTCTTGTGGGTAACTGAAGCACCTATTTTCTGTATTTCACTTAAGTTGTATGGAGTTTGTGTTTGCTGAGTGCAACAAAGGTTTCCTACTCTATAGTAATGCCTGCTGGTCCTAGTAGCCTCTTAAAATTCTTTTCCTTGGATCTCATGTTATCTCTGTAAAATACTTTTTGCCAAGACGTCCATTTTCTCAGCAAATTAGAAGAAATATCTTAGAGAAAAATGTGTAGCTTTTTCTCTGGACATGAACTCAAGGTATCAAAGAATCAAAGAGTTTGTGGGGGTGAAATCTAAAATTAAAGTGTGAACCTTTTAAAGCTGGACCAGGGTGTAGCGCTAGTATCCCATAATCAGTCACAGCACATTCTTGGACTAAATTTTCTCAAACAAATGTAATTGGTGAATCTGGGTTCTGTTACTATATAGTATCAGTGCTTGAGACAGTTTTCTCCAATGAAAATATGTGTATGAGCACATGAACATTGTGCCTTTTGCCTCATATGCTGGACACCTGTGTTCTTCACAGGCTGCTCAGGATACCTGCAGCATTTCCTCTGTTGATTTTTGAGCAGTCTTGAGAATCCAGAGGTCCCAGCTGACTGGTAGCTGGCAAATGTCCCAATTTTCAAAATGGTGACTCCAGAAACTGTCTCTCACAGGAACCTTCTGGACAAAATGTCCAGCCCACAGCTGGATAAACACATCATGCGGTGGGTGAGCAGTTGGGTCACAGGTCAAACACAGAGGGTAGTAGCAAATGGGGTGGCCTCAGACTGGTGACCTGTTGCTACTGGGGTTCCACAGAATTCCATCTTAGTCACTGTGCTCTTCAGCATCTTCATAAATGACTTGGACACAGAACTGGAAGGGATAATAAGCAGTTTTGCAGAGACACAAAACTGGGAGGAGCTGTTGACACCGTTGAAGGCAGGGAGCCCTGCAGAGAGACCTTGACAAATTACAGGACTAGGTAATCACCAACCATAAGGGAAATAGATTCTTCACCTGGGATGGAGCAACCCTGGATGTTTGTACAGACTGGGGAATGAGATGCCAGAAAGCAGTGCCTTGGAGAGGGATCTGGGGGTCCTGGTTGATGGCAAGTTGAATATGAGTCAGCAGTGCCCTGGCAGCCAGGAGGGCCAATCATGTCCTGGAGGGCATCAGGCACAGCATCATCAGCCAGTCGAGAGAGGGCATTTTCTCACTCTACTCTGCACTGGTGCAGCCTGACCTTGAATATTGTGTGCAGTTTTGGGCACAGCAGTGTAAGAAAGGTATTAAGCTCTTAGAGAGTGTCAAAAGGAGGGCAAGAAAGATGGTGAAGGGCCTTGAGGGGAAGCCATATGAGGAGTGGCTGAGGTCACTTGGTCTGTTGGAGAAGAGGAGACTGAGAGTAGACCCCATTGCAGTCTTCAACTTGCTTGTGAGTAGAAAAGAAGGGGCAGACACCGATCTCTTCTCTGTGGTTACCAGTGACAGAAGACAAGGGAATGGCCTGAAGTTGTGTCAGGGGTGGTTTGCATTGGGTATAAGAAAAAGGTTTTTGACCCAGAGAATGGTTGGACACTGGAATAGGCTCCCCGGGGAAGTGGTCACAGCACCAAGCCTGCCAGAGTTTGAGAAGCATTTGGATGATACTCTCAGGCTCATGGTGCAACTCCTGGGGATAGTTCTGTGCAGGACCAGAAGCAGGATCCAATGATCCTTGTGGATCCCTTCCAGCTCAGCATATTCTGCGATTTCAACTCTCTCTGGCAGGGTGAAGTGCCTGAAACCACATCTTTCTCTCTTCTATTGTTCCCATATCCCATTTTGGCTTGGGTATCTGGCACTGGCATGCCACTTTCTGAAAAAAACTCATATAAATAGGTTGGCCTTGGCAGTGCAATATACTCTCACCACCTCAACTCACAGTTGACTGGCAGCTGTGTCCTGGAAAACTGGCATCTTACTTGGCAAGGGGCATATTGCCATCCATAGACAAAATGGCACCTTGGTAGCAAAATGATCAGAAATGAATATCAGCTGTTAACATTCAAGGACTGTTTCCAAGGCATCGGGATTGGCTAGAACCATGAGGTCTTTATTCTCTTTAGTGCTGAGTGTAGAAGTCTCTATTGCATGCAGCCTTCTGTCTTTCACATAAATAAGTCTTAATTGAAGAGTAATTCTCCATACAACATTTACAGCACAGATATCTGTGCTTTTTCATGAGTAGATGGAGATATACAGTTTTCAGGAATATTTTAAATGGAAAAATTAGAAAAATATGTTGAAATTTTTTTTGTTTGATGTATTATCTTACCCATGCTTCTGAGAAGCCGCCTGTGGTCAGTAGTGAGTTAGACTGTTATCAAGGTTAATAAATGAATGTTTCGTACCACTGTCTTTTCAGAACAAAAGGTAGGACAGAAATTAATGATTTGAGTCTTGCTCATAGTCATGGGTGCAGATCATACCTTTGTTAATCAGGAAATCAGATAATGAAATGAAATAATGCAATTAAAAGCTTATGTCAGGCAAAACTTAGCTACCATTTAAAAAAGTGATTTTGATCTGAAAAATGTGTTAGAGGGCATTTTGAATTAATTTTTTTCACAGATTTATTTATTACATTTAATCCATTTCAACAGATTTCTTAAAATAAAATAGAAGGAACTTTGAATTAGCGAACCTGAATGTTAAAATAAGCTCAGTTTGGCTCTTATGAAGATTCAGTGAGCCAGAATCCCTACACAGTTCAGTCTTGTCTCCAGATGAATAGGACATTTGCAATAAAGATTATGATTCTGTACTGAATAGTTGTGGAGATCTAAAAACAAGAAAAATATTGAGTTAACTCTCCCATATTTCTGGACAGTTTGTAGGGCTAAGAAGAGTGAAAAATACCAGTCTTTGATTATTTGTAGCAGACAAATATATCACTTGATGGATATAGTTGGCTGAATGGTAATACTATGATGACATTTTTGCATACTGTATTCTCAGACTGGAAATGAATTCTGAGTTATCACACAGTTTTTAGTGCAATTTTATTTGACCTTTTCTAAATACTACCTCCATTTTTTCCTAGGCAGCTGACAAAGTCTCTTTTCCCTGTGACATGGTATTATTAGAAAATATGAAAGTCAAGGTTGGTCTTAAGTTACTGGCTTCACATAGTTTTATTATGAAAAAGGCTAATGAGCTGCCCCCCTCTTTCCCCCAGTTGTTCAGTATTATTGGGATATTTTAATTATCTTTTTACTTCATTGCCTCACTTTTCCCAGGTACTTTTAGCAGTCAGCCGCAGGCACAAGAACAAAAAAAGCATGGAGAACTGAACTTTGCCTTCCAAGTGGCACAGATTAACTCCTATTTACATCTTGGAAGCTAAGCAGGCTGACGTCAGGCCCGATTAGTACTTGGATGGGAGACCTCCGGGGAATACCGGGGGCTGTAGGTTCTAGTCCTGAGGACTTCACTGTCACTGTTCAAGCTCTCTCGGCCGTGGCAGATGGACCTTAGGAGTTAAAGGGTGGGGCCAGTTCTGTGCGCTCTGTGCCTCACCTAAAAAATCCACTGCTCAGGCTCGAAGGACACATCCACATGGGTAGAGCCCTTCCCAAATCTTCATTCACGAAGTCTGGCCATGATGATGATGATGACATACTCCTGTTACTATGTAGAGCCTTACAGATTTATGTACAAACTAAATATCTTTTTTCTAGCACAGATGAGTAAGCTTGGATCTTGGGCGGGGGGGGCAGGGGGGCAGAGGAGAGGAAGGAGGAGGTAATGTTATGTAAGGGTTTCAGCACTTCGATGTCCTTTCATAGCAAAATGTGTTCCCATGATCATCATGTTGAGTTTCGGCTGGGCTGGCTTTGTGTTGTAATTGCCAGCAGAGTAGTAATAATCTGGCTGCCAACTGGGCTGAGAAAACTCACAGCAGGGTGGGCAAGTAGACAAGAACCCCATGTGGAAGGACACATCCAAAACACAGCTCTCATCTAGCCACTCTAAGGATCTCTGGAGCAGTCTCTCTAGCTGCAAGTTTCTCACAAACACAGCAAAAACAGTATGAAATCTGTGTGCGTTCCAGTGAGGAACAAATTCACAAAAGGGAAAGAATACGCTGTCAGCACTTTGCTCTCAGCACATTGTAAGGTTATGAGAAATCAGGATTAAAAACGATACAACTGTCATTTTTGGAAAATAACTGAAATGTCAGTAGATGTGGCATTCAAGTTTATGCCCCCTTGTTTTATAAAGTCAGCCCACATTACTAAGCGCACAAGGTGAACTCACTGTGAGAATAAGCATTCACTGTTTGCCAGGTTTTCCAGGCATTTATTTCAGGGAGTGGAGATGGTGCTAATTGCAGGGAGTGGGCCTGTGCACCTGAGATGTGGGAGTGATATTGTGTGTGGGTACCTATTCCACATTATAATGGAAAGGTTAAACATTCTCTGCTCTCATCATGATAAATACTTGTCTGTCTGAACCACTGAGCCTCTCCTCCAAGAGAGACATCATGCCTAGGAATAATTGTGGCAACATTTTAAAGCAAATTAGAGCTCGGCTTTATGGCATTTTCCACACTGTCCTCACACACAAAGGATTATAAATGTCTATTATTTTATCTTTTAAAGAAGATAATGGACCAAGGGTTGGACTCGATGATCTCGTAGGTCTTTTCCAACCCAATCAATTCTGTGATTCTGTGATTCTGTGAAGAGATGAGATTTTCTATACATTTCTTGATCCACTGCATAGATGAAAATGCTGTTACCACAAGTTTACAAGACCTCTAAGGCTGATTAACTGCATATAAAATAGTAGTATGAAAGCATCCTGTTAAGAACAAAGAAACTATAAAATGATCCAGATGCAGCTGCATCTCAACATTATTTCATATGCTGGCTGTTAAACATCTTGCAAATGCAGTTGACTCCTCTTGAACGCAATTCTTGTTAACTGTACACTAATCCTATTTGTATTCAGTGGCTATGTAAATTTCTTTTTATAGAGTTTTGACGTTTTTTTATTTCCCTGGGAAATTGCACTTGTATACAAGAGATCCTGATGATGTTATTCATATTAGGAATCAGTATATAACACACAGAGAGGCATGACAATCAATGCAAAACTGTATTATGACTCTTAGGTGGTTGTCTGAAACCCTCATAGCTTAAAAGAATCAGAATAATCTCTTAATAAACTTTTTCTCTGAACATGACATTCAAAGCATATTTTATTGCTTGGTCCAAAAAGCATTCTATGTTTTTTTGTACTTGCTGTTTTATTACTGTTTGTAACATGTGTCACTATGTTGACTTTGTACATTAGTTCTGACCCAGCAGAAGACCTGAAAACATACACATCTTTAAATCTGAGGTATTAATTCACAACTAAAAACATCGCTTAAATACTTTTTCAGATCAAGGCCATAATCTCCCCAAATAAAATATAATGTGTATATTTAATTTGCAGAATTAGATTTTTCTTTTTCAAAGTAAAACTTTTGTTACTTTCACACAGTGGTTTTAGAGCATTTAGCTACAATTCAGCAGAAAATACATACAAAGAGTAAGCATTTTTTTCTATGACCAGTGCTTCATGGCTTCTAGTATGCCAGTATAAGATGGCATTATTATCAGAAGTAATGTCAAATAATTAGTACCCAGACAGTATTGTCATGCTCATTGTTACAGCAGATTAGTAAGGATTAGAGATAAAATGTATTTCATTTTTTATTATGTTCATAAAAAATAAAAAGATTGCTCAGTCTAAATCTTTCCCATTTTAAATAAAAACAATGGTTCTTACTGAGGCTTGTGTGCTCAAGAATTATTACTATGATATTTACAATAAAATGATTGAAAAAATATGTGATTGAATTATGTAAACTGATGGCTTGTTAAAAATGAGATTTTTCTAGTGTTTGAAAGAAGCCTGATTTTCACTAATGCAAGATTTTGCTCTCTCATTTTGTCATGGTTTAGGAATGGCATTCCCCACTTTAATGCTTCCACTGAAACCATGCTATGGCTTGGTCTTCCCTCTCTTCCCACCACGATCCCCTGGAGAGGAGAATCAGAGGGACAAAAAGATCACAGGTTGACTTAAGAACAATTTACTGAAAACAACAACGAGATAAGAAAATGAACAGTAACAGCAACAATTATTAAGAGAAGTGTACAAAAGAGAGATTCACATGCAAAATACTCACTGAGGAGCCTGCAATCTAACCACAGCCACGCTCCCCCACCAGAAGGGAGTCCTACTCCCCAGAAGAGACTCCCTTCCACCTGCCCTGAGCAATGCCACGAGGTGGTATAGAATAACCTCAGGGTTCTAGTCATGCCCCTTCTGGATACTGCAAAAATTAACCCTGTCCTGGCTGGAGCCAGGACACATTGCAATCGCTAAATTAAGATTCACTTTTGAATATTATGCAGATAACATTAAGGCTAGGAGTTTTTAAAGCAGGTAGAGATTTGTGCTGTTCAGTCTGAGACACCACAGAAGTGGTATTCCCTGCATACTGAAAGTATTTAGTAGTTTCTAAAAATTAGGACTCTGAAATGTTTGCTGTCTGGACATCTGGTTCTTCTAATTGCACTAAATTACTAGCTCAACAGAGGTAATATTTTTCTCTAAAATATGCAAATCTTATTTCAGGAAACTCCAAATTATCTAGAGTACAGTCATGCCTAGACTTCTGATCTATATTTGTTTCACTAGGGCTTGCAAGCTTACCTGATAATTTTGGGAAGTTCTCCTTTTCCTTATTTTAAAATTATTTGCATGTTTGCACATAGCAGTCTCAGAAAATATTTTGCCAGAACAGTTTGGTAACATGAGCAGCAGGTTGGGTGTTTTGAGAACAAGCAGCTTGGTGATTAGAGGAGGAGGATCTTAAAATAAAGCCTGTTTCAACTGAACAGCTTCTTCTTTGTTTCTTCAAGTCAATCCAAGCTAAAAGTAAAGCATTCTTATTGATTAATTTTGAATTGTTCTATCTGTAAAAACTAGGCTGGTGGCCTCAGAAGAACAGAGTTGGATCTCTGTAGAGAGAAACCTTGTGACAGCATGAGCATAGTGACAGAAACACAGTTCTTCAGATATCTGTTTGTAAAATACAGAGGAATACAGAGAAGGAGAATAGCAGACTGCAGAAATAAGTTTTATTTCTGAAGAAAACAGCAACCTCTTGACTCAGAAAGATTGCGCTGGATGAAAAAGGATTGAGTATTGACAAGTAAAGATGAATTGGTCACAACATGAAAGGATAAAATTACCTCGATACAAGTGGATGTAACTGGGTTGTATTTAGTTCAGTCTGAAAAAGATTTGGCCACATTAGAGTCTGAATTGAAAAAGTGTTTCCAATATCCATGTATCCATAATCCAAAGAGGATATTGAAAGAGTGAAGACTCAGAGTAATGTCATAATAATATTTAGAATTAATTAAAATATGTTCCATGGGAAGAGACTGAAGGAGAGAAGTCTATTTTTAAAAAAAAAAGTGTGAAAGGTGATTTAATCATGGATTTTACACACACTAATGTGGAACAGCAGTTTGATGATCGAAGACACTTGCTTTTAATTGACTAAGACATAAAGATCCTCTGTCTGGAAGCTGAAACTACGCAAGTTCAGGCTTTATTCACTACACACATTTTTGATTGTGAGGGTAATTATCCATAGAAATAGCTATTCAAAAACTATGATGGCCTCCCTAGCACTTGAAATTTTGAATATTAAATTGGGGTTTTTTTGAAATAGCGTTTTCAAAAAAGCTCTGCTGTGTTTTTAACCTAGTTATTTGACTCAAAGTAGGAATTCATTCCAAGAAGTCTTTTTGGCTATGTTTTTCTAGTTTTGAGAACAGATGGCTGCAGTGGCCCCTTCTGGGTTTAAAATTCTATCAATATAAAGGCAAAGTACTGAACAGACCTATTTTAATAAACTTGTGTGAAAACTTTGCCTGATCATACTGATTTACTAAATATTATGGCTCCACTTACAGTGCCCAGACAAGACAGCACAGAATAAGTTCAGGGAGTGAGATGCCTTGAAGTAATTTTTGTAATATTTTGATCCTATGCTCAACAGAACTGAAAGACTACCACAGAATAATTTTACAGTCTTTTAATTTGATATAGTAGAAGGTATGTAAACCTACGTAAGCTTCCTGATATTATTATTAGTCATAGAATTACAGAATGGGTTGGGTTGGAAGGGACCTTAAAGATGATCTAGTTTCAACACCTTGCACTAGACCAACTTGCTCAAAGCCCCATCCAGCCTGGCCTTGAACACTTCCAGGGATGGGGCAACCAAAACTGGTCTAGGCAACCAGTACCTTACTACTCTTACAGTAAAGAATTTCTTCCTAATATCTAATATAACCCTCTTTCAGTTTAAAGCTGTTTCCCCTTGCTCTATCACTGTGTGCCTGCATGAAAAGTCCCTCTCCAGCTCTCCTGCAGGCTCCCTTTAGTTACTGGAAAGCTGCTGTAAGGTCTCCCCAGAATCTTCACTTCTCCAGGCTGAACAATCCCAACTCTCTCAGCCTATTAATGCTGATAATCTGTGATTTTATACTATATATAAGCTCTCAGTCCTAGACTACAGACCCCAGGTGCTGGGTACAATGAAAATGCAGATTTTCCTTTCACAAACTCTGTGTATGAAGTTATAAATTTCCATCTTGCTTTGTCTGCATGACTATACCAAGAAAAACCATGTCTCTGGAAAGCAAAGCCTACGCCTTACATTGTTTCTAATGCAGAGATACCGTTTCCCATCTAGGCTAACTGGATTTTATCAGCTGTGCCCATAGCCCATGAAAGAAAAAAATCCCTTTCTGCTGCTTTTAATGTCATAATGTAAAATGTTTCTTTAGATCATGGAGGGCATTATCTCCAAACCCACGTCTTCAGGGTAAGCTGGTGATAAGAGGTGGGCCTTCCTGTGTACTGCACAGGAGCTGTGGAGCTGTACCTCAGAGTAGAACCTGAGTTAATGCAGCAGATTACTCTCTCAGGGTTTTCAAAGCATACATAAGCTTGGAAAGTGTACCATATTTGCAAAGAAAGCATTAGAACAATAAACACTTTTTGATTTTGATACAACCTTTTCTTGAATGAAAACATAGAACAACATCTCCTTTTTCAGTTTAGTTACACCTTTTCAACAGTTTAGTCAAATGGGAAATGTCTTTGTTCAAATTCCTCCTGCCTTAAAGGGGCGTATTTAATAACCTTTTTTGTTGGGAAAAAACCAAGCCACTTGCTACTTTAAAAACTCCTGTGTTATCTAGTGAGGCACACATATTTCTTGTTCAGGGAGTAACTTCTTGCACTGTTAGGTACACAAGCTGCATGCTGGAGTTAAAAGGGTAGAATGATTTGGGAGTCAGCTAGGCTAGAAAGATGTCTCCATCCAATGCAGATTAGTTTAAAAGATATTTTGAATATGCATTTAGCGTTGGTGACTGGTCAAACATGGATATTTGAATCAGAGGACCAATTCATTATTTATGAATGCCAGATTACATAAATAATTTGAATATTGTTTGTGACACTAATGCTTAAACAAACATCAACCTAAATGTATGCCCAAAAGTCCTTATGAGCATTTAAATAAATGACATCATCCATGGTACTTCAAAAAAATCAGGTCAGTTATTTCTGCACCAGTAATGATATAGGAGATTTGAATGAGGTGTTCATTATTAAAAAGCTTGTATAGGATATTAAAATGAGTTAAATAAATGGCATTTGCAAATACATAGAATCATAGAATGTTTTGGGTGGGAAGGGACATTAAAAATCATCTAGTTTATCGAAAGTGAATGTAATGCATACCATAACGTGTGATATTTTGTCGTGTTGAACATCTTGTTGTATTTGCCTCTGAGTGGGAAGCATTTAAAAGTTTCAGTATCTTTCCTTATCCTTTTTAGCACAAAAGGTACATCATAAAAACAAAGATTATATTTGTATTGTTTGCTGAGAAGCATCAGGATTATTTCTTTTTAATGTTGAAAGCAAGAGCAAGACAGATACAAGGCAGCATGAGAGACTGTAGACACTGAATTATGATAAATTTGGAAATAATAATCACTTGTGTGCAGACTTCTCTAAAGCTTTTGTGAATCCTCTAGATGCAACAGCAAACATAATTTTCAGTCTTTTGCTCATTATAAAAGGGAATAAAAGGTTGAAATTGTTGAAAAATATGAAGTTGGCTTCAAAACAGTTATTCTTCAATGCATTAAAAGACAAATGTTTGAAATGTCATTAAATATTAGCAAAGTAAAAAAAAAAACAGTTGTTTCTTACAGAGAGTTTGTTAAGTAATCCACAGAGAAATGAGGTTAGAAAAAAGGCAAATATGTAAATAAAAATATGTTCAAGTAATCAGATAATGTGATTTAGAAACATTTATGATCATTATATATATTTATTTATTTTCTTCTGCATCTGTTAGTTTCAGAAGTAGTGTTACTGAAATAAATGCTAATGCGGGTTACATTACTGAGGGAAGAGACAGTGGCTGATTTGATGTAAACCCCTCCAAGCGTACAAATAAAGCTTATAATTTTGGCCTGTACTATACACTGTTGGGGCTCATGTCCAACACTATCACCTTAAAACTCAGAATTACAATGTGCTGTCATCTTCTCCACTGCAGAACATTAAAAAAGTATCAGGTAACCTTTCATACTGCAAGTTGTGATTGCACTGGTCCTTAATGAGGCTCGGACTCAAATTTCTTCTATAACCTTGGGACCTTTTGCTCCCAGGCTGTCTCCGGACAAGAGCACTAATTTTGTTTCATTATCCTGAAGTGTGGCTCTGTTTACATCCTGCTTTTCAGCAAAGGTTCAGCTGTGGGCTATGGCCCTACCAGGTGGAAATGCATCCAAAGTCAGCAGGGTGGCAGATGGGAGCAGATTCTCTGGGCCGTGGCAACCATTAGTAACTGTCCCTTTTCAGCTCAGACCTGCATAGTTTTCTGGTTCCAGATGGCTCTGTTAAAGCATTTGGGTTTAGCCCTTATTTTTGATTGCTGATGTTGCTGGTTAGTCCTCAGGAGCAGTATGGAAACCAAGCCTTTGCACAGTTGGGGCTCGGGTGTCAGCCTGGGTGCCATAAAATTAGTTCTCATCAGAGACAGGAGCCTGCTGACATTCATCCTGTTCCTCTGCTCAGTGCCTGAGAGGCCTTTCAGCAATGATCTCAGATTAGAGAAGAGGCAGTTAGCAATTGTTACCATGAATGGAAAGAATGGAAAATTCTCCTGTAGCCATGTCCTATTCCCAGGTGGGAAAGGACAGATAGTAGCTGAGGACAGCCGAGAGCTGCAACTTTGTATCCACTATGTGCATCAGAGCTTGGCATGGATGAGAGATTTGCCTTGATGGCTCCAGAGATTTCAAAATAGATGCTTAAGTGCTTAGCAGTAAGAGGGTGGGCACTCTTAACGCATTAGAACTTAAGCCCAAGCTGTAGCTCACTATAAATATATTATACTGGGAAAAATATTATACAACTATACATATATGTGAATACTTATCTAAATTATAACACTGTAAGAGTCAGATAGCTTTTCGTTCTCAACCAGGGCTTTCCTCCCTTCTAGCATTATTTTCTTTTTGTCTTGCAACCACCCATGCCCCCTCTTTTGCATGTTTTCAACCTCTTATGTACATTTTCTTTGATGTTGAGTGCTCTAAGAATTTCCTTTTCCTTGTCCATTTCTTAGCTACACCTCCAGCCTTATCTCCAGCTCTATTTTTTTAGCAGTTTTGTTCCCCTGTTATTTTCATTGACACTGAATTGTCTCTTGCCCTTGACTGTTTACAGCTGAAGAGTACTTTGGAAAATAGCACTCACACTGTGAATAAACTGTATTACAAGAATTATTTTTCCAACATAATGTCCCTTGGCACTAGAATTAATTTATGTTCCTGGAGTGCCTTCTTGCCCTTCCCTCTGACTCCTTTCTGCTGTGATACAATCCCTCTTTAATTAAGACTTTATGCCCTCTATCCTGTTTGTTTCTTTCCCTCTGGTAATTGGTCACTAATGCATTTATCCAAATAAATATCACTGTGGCCTTTGTGGGAGATTTTACAATAAGAGACTCTCTGATTTCTGTTCTTCCACTGTCTATGCTGTTGTCATCATCTTTAAGTCAATTTTTCCCCATTCACTTTTCAAGCTATGAATATTACTATTTTCCTATTGCCTACATATACTTTCACTTTGAGATAATTGACTATTTTAATTCCTTTCCTGTGGACTTGTCAAGAATTTCCTTACTCTCCAGCACTGGATTCTGCTCTTAGTTTCAAATACCAGAAATCACTTCAGAGTTCAAATCAGTGTACCTCTTCTGGGCTCCAGTTGCACTCTCCTTATGCTATATAGATTGTCAAGGTGTTGGTAAAGAAATCAGAAGGAGTTGCTATTTTCCATAGATATACTGTGGACTTTGCACCTCTGAATTTCATCTGGTCAATTGGGAATAGATTCTCTTTCCAGAAAAACTAATCCTCCAGTCCTCACTGATCATTTTGTACAAGTGCTTTGAGAGGGCTATTGTTCACTGTTATCCTGTGTTGAAAACCACTGTACTATTTACAGCTTCCTGTCTAGTGCTTTTTTTAAGGTTAACAAAATTGAAGATAATTCATTTCAGTCAGAAAGATAGTCAAGATAATATTTCTTAGCTTCAAGATAAAACTATTTCTACAGTATCAGTGCGAAACACTTTTTGTCTCACTTTATCTTTTTTGCCTTTCTTCACAAGGAGAAAGGGCAACTAATGTAGTAGTGATGTCCTATTATTCCTTCCTCCTACAAAATATCTATTTCTACTGTAGGTGGCAGTTAACATTATTTTTCCCACTTTATCTCGATTAAAGTTGTGGGAGGAAATCATGTGTCCTGGGGAGCTGCTGTGTATATAGCCTCTTTCTCTGTCAAACAAGTGAGTGGGTTGCACTTGAAGTTATAACATGCTTTCTTTTCATCGACTTGAAGGTCAGTGGGACTTGCCTGATTCTTAAGTAATGTCTTTGTCCACTAGTCTCATGCAGTTCAAAATGCAAGTTTTCAGGAAGGAAGAAAATCGGGAGCAAATTGAGTTTACTTGTCTTTTTTTTGATGGAGAACAGTAAACTATTATAGTAACATTATATGACTGCTAAACTGTTGGTGCTACTTGCAAAGATTGCCTCAACAGGGATGGCAGAATGTGAAATGTTGTCTGCAGAATGAGAAATACATCATGGTCATCATGACTCTGTTAAAATAAACCTTCTAGTAAGTAATAAAAGATAAACAATGAAATCATGAAAGGAATTTACCCAGGAAAATAATCAGCAGGCTGGAGCATCTCTGCTATGAGGAAAGGCTGAGAGTTGCAGTCTTTTACCCTGGAGGAGACCTCATTGAGGACTTTTGATATTTAAAGGGGACAAGTTTGCGGGCAAACTTTTTAGTAGGGGCTGTAGAGATAGGGCAAGCGATGATGGTTTTAAACTAGAGGATAGGTTCACAGTAGACTGAAGGAAGGAAGTTTTTTTGATGAGGCTGGTGGAATGCTGAAAGAGGTTACCTAGAAAGGTGGTAGATGCCCCATCCCTGGAAATATTCAAGGTCAGGTTGGATGAAACTCTGAGCAGCCTGGTCTAGTTGAAGGTGTCCCTGCTCATTGCAGGCCAGTTGGACTAGATGAACCTTCCACTAGACCAGGTTGCTCCAAGCCCCATCCAACCTGACCTTGAACACTTCCACGGATGAGACATCCACAGCTGCTCTGGGCAACCTATTCCAGTGCCTTACCACCCTCATAGTAAAGAAGTTACTCCTAAAATATAATCTTAACCTGCCCTCTTTTAGTTTAAAACCGTTACTCCTTGTCCTATCACTACACTCCCTCATAAAGAATCCCTCCCAATCATTACTGTAGGACTCCTTTAGGTACAGGAAGGCTGCTGTAAGGTCTCCCTGGAGCCTTCACTTCTCCAGGCTGAACAACCCCAACTCTCTCAGCCTGTCTTCATAGCAGAGGTGCTCCAGCCCTCTGATCATCTTCCTGGCCCTCCTCTGGACCCACTACAAGTCTTTCTTACACTGGCAACCCCAGAGCTGGATGCAATACTCCAGGTAGAGGCTCATGAAAGCAGAGTAGAAGGAGAAAATCACCGCCTTCGATCTGATAGTCAAGCTTCTTTTGATGCAGCCCATGGCATGATATGTTTTCTGGGCTGCAGGTGCACATTGCTGGGTCATATTCAGTTTTCCATCTACCAACACCCCTAAGTCCTCCTCTGCAGGGCTGTTCTCAATCCACTCACCACCCAGCCTGTATCCATGTTTGAGATGCTCTGACGCAGGACCTTACATAGTATACATAGTATGCATAACATTGGACTTAAGCTACTAGGAATACTAGTACACTAAAATCTACATTTCATTACAACAAGTACTTCTAAAATCTATAAAGATTTAAAAAATCAAAAATCAAAAAACCCTGAGGCATCAGGCATAGCAACTTCATCACCAGTTCCCTCAGGATGGTTGGATGTATCTCATCAGGTCCCACTGACTTGTGCACATTCAGGTTCCTTAGTGGTCTAGAACCTGATCTCCTATGGTGGGCAGTAATTAATTCTCATATTCACAGCCTTTTGATTCTGTGAATCAGGTGGCATGACGAGGGCATGTGCCACTGAAGATTGAGGGAAAAAAATTGTTGAGTCCATGAGGTTAATGTCCACAATGGACATTAAACCACTCTAGTTTCTTTTAACGTGTTGTCACTTACAGTTCTACTCACTGAATGGCAGAATTCTGCAATCTGGAGGGGGAATCTCACTCACCAACTTCAAAATCATTTTGTGCAAATTTTATCTGAAATAACATGTGGATTGGATCCAGTGTTATGACATCTGAAATGCTAGCCCCAGCTGTCTTTGGAGTCAGTGCTCATGTGGCATCAAAATTAAACAAAGCAAGCTTTCTCATTTACATATTTTGCATATTTATAAACCCACCATTTTTCTGTATCAGTAAAAATTAGTTGCAGAGGTAAATGAGCCTGGATCCATTGATTTTAAAGGGCCTGACATGATTGACACCAGCTGAGATTTTGGCCTGCTGTGTTTAGGTCTGGTTTATACAGAATTACATAAAGCCAGGAAACATGATGTGACAAATGCATAGACGTGTTTGAAACCTTCTCTTGAGAAGCCTCTGCACAACGGTACTAATTTCAAGTCCATGAAACTTTACAAGTAAAAGAACTGGGATAAAGCAAAAGCAGCACTGGACCCATGAAATAAGCCTGAAAATAATTTCTCAGCAAGAGTACTGGGACATAGCTAGTAAAAACTGTCACAGTATCTGAAGTTACACTGCTGTGGCCACCATATAGGTGGAATGGGACCTCCAAGATACGTTTCTGCTGGAATATTGTTTCTTGATTTATTTTTCATCTTCCCCTGCAGCTGGAGACTCTCCCTGAGTTTTAATGAAAATAAAAACACAGCTGGGTAGGAACATGATATCCTGGAAAACAATGAATTCTTCACACTTCATGGAATAACATAAATAAAGGGAACCCACAGCGGGGTATCAAAGATTACACAGAGGAGTTGGTGACTGACAGAAATAAAGTAAGGAGCTCCAGCTAAAAGCACAAGCTTGGGG
>JAOXXN010000001.1:42505670-42516070 GCA_026770055.1 Myrmophylax atrothorax | reverse complement strand
GAAGGCCCCAAATAGTAGATAGGAAGGGACAGCCCCTCAAAACCCCATGGGAAGTGCTTTCCCACATGGAGTAGGAATGGATGCATGTTAAACATCGGAGCACTGCTATGTGTTCATTCCCTTGACTGATTCTCAAGCTTTCAGTCTGTTGAAATATGGTCTTAAAAACAGCTCAACATTATGTGAATGGAAAGCAATTAGAGTACATTTTGGAGTCTTTTGGAGACATCTTTTGTTTTGGTGGGGTTTTTAAATTGCTCAAATTAGGAACCAAGTTTTAGAAATACCAGGAGAGTTCCCTTTTTTCAATGGATGTCATAAATATGAGTTGCCTCTTAAAATGAAATTATTTAGTCTCACAGCTGACCCACAAGATGTGTCTTTGGGTGTTTTATCATGTTTCCACCAATTCACCCTTTCACCTTGGTGTGAGGCAGTTGCAGGACATGGGCATATCTTCTTTCTTCTTTTAAGTAGAGTGAAACTCATAATTTTTACAGGTTATAGAAGTAAATCAAGACATTGTGCTTTCAATTGTGGGAATGTATACTTGCAAGTCTACAATAAAACTGTAGAAAAGCATGTAGTCTTCTGCAGTGACTGCTTACTCTAATTGAATCTATTCAGGTTCTCCTAAGCAAAATTATTTTCCTATATTCTAGTATCAGAAACTATGAGAAATTTTAGTTGGTAGGAACATACATATGTACATATAGTGTTCTACTCTTGTTTTGTAGTTTTTAAAAAAAGGGGCATCCAAATGCTTAAACATTTCATATGAACCGCTGTCAGACATCTTAAAATCTTTTGCATTCCTTTAAAAAGTTATGATAGTTTTTCAAACACTCTGCTTAAAACACACGTGTAAGTAAAAGTTAAAACCAGAGTACTTGCAGTAAAACACACTGCGCAAAACTGAAAAATAAAAGATTAACATTGTTTGCATATGAGAGCTTCAAAAAGTACTGATGTTTGGTTGACCAAAAAAAGTTCATTCTTGTTAACCTGTGTATTTTAACAAAAAACTACTCTAAGGACTTCAGTTTTGCAAATTGTAAATACAATTATTCACGATGAAAATTAATGTAGTATGGAGATAATATGAGAAAAGAGGCATAAAAGAATAGCTTGCTTTCTTTCAGATATCAAAAAAATATTTATGAAAACTTTTAAATGTTCAATTGCCGTATATAAAAGAATAATATTACAGAAAACATGTATCTACTTATTCACAGAACTTCACAAAGTGAGGAGATCTTGATGACAGAGTTATGGTTTTGGTGATGACAAAAGTAGGCATCTTTTATTTATCTAGTTAAAACTGATGGAAGATATTGTTGGGCCACAGCAGCGGACTATTTGAAAATAATTCATAGGGAGAGATTTGCCAATCCAAATAATGCGTATTGGAAATTATATCTGGGACTATTTTCAAAGCACATTTATTTGCTAGATATTTATGACTGCTACATGTACTCTGAGAAATTACTCTTGATGAAAAAAAAGTGCCATTCAAAGAAGAAAGATGTAGATAAGCATTTCTTTAAAGGGTCCTCTAAGAGAATAATTTGCATGCTTACCCTGACCTTATTCAGTGAAATAAGAGGTTGCAAGTAGCATAATATGTCATTTTACATTTTTTTTCTCTCTCTAGGCTTGATAGGAAATATCTCACTGTTCACTGGAAAGAGAGTGGAAACCAGTGAGTAGTGTCAGGAAGGAATACACATCTGAAATTAACACATGTTGTTATGAAATGTAGTTATCTGAGATGGGAATTTGGAGAAAAAAGAGAAGTCAAAAAGGTAAAGAGAGAAGAAATCTATAGAAAAATATGTAAAAGTAAAAGAAAGCAAAGGAAAAGGAAAATAAAAGATAAAGTTTTATTGAAAGCTATTTCAAGTCTTCACTTCTGCAATGGTAATTTCTAGTCTTCATTTGGTTTTGATGTTTTTTTCAATGAACTTTCTCTGTGCCATTTCTCTTTTTTGACTGTTCAAATAGCTCAGAGATGCTTCTCTCCATTTTTCTTATTCTGTTTTCTTCACATTTGTCATCTCTTCTCAGAAGAAAAAAAAGGGCCTCCTGAGGGTATTTCTTCACTTGTTTTTCAGAATTCTGCTAACAACAGGGTGGTTTTTTAGGAGCTCTTTTAGCCAAATGCAATTGTTCCCGTGCAGAGTTTTGTACCCTAGTTTCAACATATTTTAGCTCTGGGGATTTTTTGGAATCCATGTTTCTATCAGTGAGAGTATGGCACTGTATTTTGTGTTCAAGCTAGTTTAACATCTTTCCAGTCCTACTAGTCCTAGTAATGTTGAAGAGGACCTAAGAGTGACAACCTTCCTTATCTGGAAGCCACATACTGAAGCCTATCTTCTGGTTCAGACATAGTTAAGACCATGGGCGCAGCCCACATGGAGCAAGAAAAAAAAAGTTTCACAAGCATTTCCAAGAAAGAGAATGGTGATTATCCTGTTGTCATACCACAGCACTGCAACAGGGACTGAGGGTTGAGCAGGGATTATTTGTGTCTCAGGATGATTGACTTGGGAACCCTCATCAGAACCCTCACTGTCTCCTGTCCTGCTACAGGTGTGAATGACTTTGTATGGAAGCACACTGCGTTATAAGAGTACGGGAGAACAACTTTGGGAGAAGTGAACAAGACCAAATACAAAAGGCTTTATAGTTTGGCTGAAGTTTCATCAGTTAAGATAGTTTTTACCCATTTGGTTGATCAACTGAACTGAACTGAGCGTTAGTGAAAACAAATCATAAGGCTTTCTGTACGCTAGGGATCAAGAGTATACACACATGTGTGTGTAGAGTGATAGTGACTCAGCTGAAAGAGCAATATGATTTTCCATATGTTAAAAGTTAGTTATATTACATTAAGTTCAACATTAACTATGTTATAAATGGAAACAATTTCAGTTAAAGCCTCAAAAATACTCATTTAGTTACTTTGGTCACTAAATTTAGTGCCATAGCTTCTTAATTTATTATTTTAAACTGGTGTAGCTCAGCTTCTTTTGAGAACAAAATGGTAGACAAGAAAAAATTAGTTTTGAGGTACTTGAGAGGGAAACAACTGAAACTAGCTATTAGAAACTTAAAAGGAAATGCAACACAGATGAGTATGAGGTACTTTATATTCAAAGCAGAGATGAAAGCATGGTGAATTTAAATTAGTATAATGACCTACAGAAACTACGTCAAGGTCTCTGGAATTATTCAGCCCTGGCAACAAGAGAGTGTTCAGATTTTATTTTATTTAGAGTTCAAATTAAGCACAAGCACTGAGGCAGTCATTTCACCCTTCACATGGAGGAAGTACTGTGGAGAACTTTGTTTATCTGAGTGGAGCCTGTTGCAGTGCTCCACACGGTGCTGTTGGAAAATAGCTGGTTTCCCCCCTTTTTCTTATTTTTTTCCTCTATTTTTTTCCTCTTTCCCCTTACTCTTTCCTAGTATCATGGAATTAATCACAGAAAGTCCAGGTTGAAAGCTACTCCAACAGATCATCTGATCCAGAAATCTGTGGGAAAGGGAGCCTAGATGGGCTTAATTAGCACCTTGTCTAATCACATCTTGAAAACTTTCAGCAATGGACCCGCCACCGCATCCTTGGAGAGGTTGTTCCAGTGACTTGACTGTTCTCCTTTTAAAAATTTCTTTCTTATGTCAAGATGAAACTTCTCCTGGTGCAACTTCTGCCTGTCTTCTCCAGGTGGCTCCTTGTGGAGAGAAAGCCTCTGCTCTCTTTGCATCTGCCCTTTAAAAATACTTGAATACTGTGATGAGGTCCTGACTGGTATTTCTGGGATCCATGGAGAAAAGGCCTAACTCCATCAGTCTTTCTTCACAGGGAAGGTGTCCAGCACTTTGACCCTCTTTATGACCTTCCTTTGGACAATCTCCAGTTTGTACACATCTTGAATTTTGGGGACCAGAACTGGGAACACTGTTCCAGGGGCAGTCCTCTTTCTTCTTTCCCATCATTTTAGTACTGAAAGAAAGAGCTCTGCTTGACTCTCATTCTTTACTTTTAACTTTTCAAAGAGTGAAAACTTGGAATTTTAAGGTATCTGATGGTGGATAACAAAACCATCCACTCACTATTTTAGTAGTCTTCTGAAGTCTTGTTAAAAGTCTTGTTTGTTTTTTTCATATGAGTTGTGAGTCTCTGGAGCTTCATTCACAAATTTCAAATGGATAAGTTTGGCAATACTGGAAATTGAGCTTCTGAAATGTTTCAAAGAGAATGATTCATCCTTTCTTATGGTCTATCTTTGAGAAAATAGGATAAATATTCTTTTTTAAAAGAAAGAAAAAATTAATTAGGCTATTATTATAAAATAATTATACTTCCTTTCTTTTAAGCCCAAAAGTGCAAGTTTTGTATTGAAATCAAAAAAGACATCTTGCATGGGAAAAAGTTTAGAGCATAGATTTGCTTCTTTCCTGAGAAAATGTATCCCTGCATAAACAACTTGTAATTACAGTATTAAGGGGCACAGAACCCAAATCAGTACATATAAGCTGTTTGAAAATGACATCTACTCTATTTGTGCATGTGATTAAGTTCTGAGTTAGCTGTAATCTCTTAGGGGAAAAAAATCAAAATTAAAATGTCACTGTGGACAGTTCAATGAAGACATCTGTTCAATGCACACCTGCAGCCAAGAGGGAAATGTTCTGTGCCTTTTATTTCAGTGAAAGCCTTGCAGAAGAGATAATGACAGGAGCAGGCTCAGAGTACTGAACACCTGCTTGAGAGGTCTTGTCTTTGGTCTGGTAAGAGAGAGGATATGAGACTAGATGACCTATTGTTTTGTCCCAGGATGACAATTTCTATGTTTCCATAATGAAAGGAAAAAAAATCTTATGTGCAAGAAGAGCAAAGAGATTTGCAGATAATAGCCAATTAGTGGTTCAAAGGCTAATTAGGTAAGTTCTCAAGTAAAGTTTTGAAGGTGATACAGTCAGCTAAGCAGGGAATTAACCATAGGAGAGGATAATGAAGCTCTCCATACAGCTCAGGAAAGGACAACCAAATACCTCAGCGATGCTTAAAATGGGAAGAAAAAGAAATATGCTTTAAATCAACATACCAAAAAGAAATTACTTAAATCAGTGGTTCTAGAAGTCACTGGTGGAATTTGAACCAAATGAATGATAAAATTGATCTATTTTTTAAAAAACCCTCATGTTCTATGGTTTATTTCTTAGATTTTAGAAAAATCAGCGAACAATGGAATATGAGCTGGTTTTTAAATGTAAAAATAAATTCACAGAAACAGACATACATGCACTGATATGCACATACCTTCACATACACACCTTGCTTGTAGTTATTCTGAAGTATACTATTTGAGACTGAAGGCATGAGGCTGATTTCACCCCTGAATTAATAGCTAGGTGATTAGATAATGTTTGGAGATGCTCCACTCAAACAGCAAGGTAGCCTGCAGATTGATTTATTCAACTTTTACAGAATCTTACTAATTTAATGACATTGTATCTACTGGAGGGTGTGAATTTTGAGTGAAAGAAAAGAAAGAGGGATGGTTATTCTGTTTGCAGCTTCAACCATTAAACATCCAGGCAGCTTTAAGAGTTGGTAGAGGCAAGTAGTGCCTAAATCAATAATGAAGTTACAAAAAGAACTCCTGTATGTATGCATTGCCTCCCTTAATCTACATAAGTACAGTCTCTCCAAGCAAACACTGGTATGCTTCCTTAGTGAGACCCATGCAGTCATGCAGTCACATCAGCTGATGCCAGTACAAAGGATATGATGGGAATAGGCCATCAAGTCAGGGTTCTTGCTGTCTGCCTGGGTATGTGTTGTCTTCAGCAAATCATGAAGTGTCATCTTTATGTGTTCTTCCTACTTTAGTCTCCCAAATTTACAAACTGGATTCTTTTGCATACTCTGATTCCCTTTTACTACATGCAGCCAATATTTGGGTTTTTATATGATAATCCCCTTTATAACAAGTAAATAATGGAATATATAATATTTATGAGTTTTATAGTCTGGCTTCAAAAATCACTATGTGAATTAATGTCCTCTGTGGTTCAGTGCTACAGCATAAAGTACCAAACTGCTTAGGTGCTAACATACATCAGCTTTCCATCAAGCTAATAACCAAATGAGCTAAATTACGTTCAAACATGCTGAATGTTTCACTTACTTGATATTTTAAAAATGAGGCATTTTCAAAAGTTTAGGTGTTCTAAAACTTTGCAAAATTGGATTTTTGAATTTTTTTTGTTGCTGTGTTTTGTTATTCACACCACTATTAAGTTCATTCCTTATTAAAGAGTGTGTTATGTTGCAGAGTGTGTGGAATCACTATTTCTTCTAAGCAAGGGAAGGACTTAGTAATGCAGTCCTGGGCTCACCAAGGACAGACAGTGCTTTTAAGATGTGGCCCCCTGCATCTTGCCTAAAGATCCTTGTGACTTACAAAGAGAACTGGTAAAATGCATGATAGATTGAGTGTTTCTGCATAGGTTTGGGGGCGGTTTTCCACATTCAAACATAGGAAAATATGCAGCATTAGGGAAAATGTACTGCATGAGCTCTGTGCTTGCAAACTTGATATGCTCAGAAATATATATATCATCTACACTATATTTATTTTTATTTGAAATCCCCAAATTCTGTCTTAAAGGGCAGGTTTCATCTAAATTAAATGTAATAATCTATGCCAGGCATTTAGTAGGGTGTGCTAGTTATCTATACTTCTTGCCTTGGTGGTCAGATGGAGATGCATCTCCAAACAGCAGTTTGTTTTATCCTAGTATAGGTTTCTAACAAGCAGAGGCGGAAAAAGTTGCTTTCTGGAACCATGTGTCTCATAAAAGATTTAAGCACAGTGCTCAGAGTTAACTGTGTTCTAATGTAAAACATTCTACTGTCAATGAGAAACGTTAAAAATATGATTTATTTGGAAAACAAGAAGAAAAACTGTAATTTTTGGCAATTATTTAAGATCTATTTAATAGGTATAATTTAAAAAATGTTATGTTTCCTTTGTTTCAGATGTTCAATTTTATTTTATGTTTTAATTACAACCTGTGTGTATTCACTTTGTTAAGTATTTGGATTATTACTTTTTTGTAGACTGCAATACAGGTTCCTCTAGAAGGGCTTTGTATTCTTTTAAGGGAGACAGATGATACATACTATCTAATTAATGAACATCTCTGGCTTCTTTTTTTTCTTTTCTTTTTCCCCACAAGGTATCCTCTAAGCTGACACCTGGAAAAAAAAAATGAGCTGCCAGTACCTGAAAATGAGTGGGGTTTTGCTTTTGTTAAAATTTGTGCAGGTTCTTCTTTTTAAGTTGGAAAGCTCTAGTTTGCACTTCGTATTTGTCATATGGACAGCAATCATTATCATAGCCATGCATCTTTTTCTTTGTCCATTTCATCTTTCATTATATTTTACATTGTGTGTCTGTTTTGGGGTTACTTTCATGAAACCTAGATCCCCAAAACTGGAGTTTGGGAAAAACTTACGTGCTGAATGTCATATCAGTGCAGGGATTCTTTCCATAAATTTTATCGTACAAATTGCTCATGAACATGGTAAGTACATATTCAGATGACGTATTCCAATATGTATCAGCGAAGTTATTCATGTAAGATAAAGCCTAAACATGAGTAGTGCTTTGCATTCTGTATATGCTTAGAACACACCTGACATCTCTTTTAAGCTTTTTTCATGCATATTATAACAGACACAGATTATTCTTTCCCCCTCTCAGAATTACAACAGCTGCACTGAATGTGTTACCTGTTTTTCAAGGCTCTGGACTGAATTGGTGTTCTCTTGAAGGTGATGGAATGGTGTGTTACCAAGGATGTGGCATAAAAGATGCCATAATCCTGCAAAGTTAGATGTTTTTTCTTGTCACAGGAAAAAGAGATATGTGGCATTCTTAATATGTTGCTCAATTCTAGTGATCTTACGGAGCATTGCAACTATTTCAATGTAGTGGTATTTTATTGTGAAATATTATTTTCTTCTTTATAAATACGGATGGCCTTTCCACTGCCTCTCTCTTTTTTGAACCAGTCATAATAACACTTCTTATATGCAGTGATTGCAACTATTACTGAGATATTTATATCTTTAAAAGTTCTTTTTCTTAACAAGATGTTTAAACCTCCTAGTATTATATGCATTTTTTGAGGAAAAATAAGTGAGTGACAATTCTTATTTTTAAAGATGTTTTCTTTTAAAAGTGGGTTGTTTTTTGGGGGGTTTTCCCCCACAGTTCAGACTTTAATAACTTCACCAGAAAAAATATAGACCAGAAACATAAACCCTGAACTGAAGCTCACATTTAAGCAGCTTGGGGTATAAGGCAAAACTGAATAATAAAAGACATTTTTTGTATTTTGATCATTGAACACTAGCTGATTCAGGCAGGGTAATTCTCACATTTCCTTCCTGAGTCTCTATACCTTAGAGCCTGAAAATATATATCCATTGCAGGCAAAACATCTATCTATTGCACTATGGTACATGTAAAGGAAGAAACAGAGATACAGTGTAATATTATGTTAAGTTTATGTATCAAAACATTGCTTTTCAATTGGTATATTTATCATGGTTTTCTCAGCCTCCTAGTTTAAAGAAAAAATAAAGGTGGGATGAAAAATATAATTGCTTTTGATTTTTTTTTTTCCAAATCAGACTATAAAGCCTGTTGTAAAGCACTGTTGTTATGGGGGGAAATTTTTTTTAAAAAAAAAGAACAAACAAAAAAATAATTTTTTTCTTAAGACAGAAGACTCTTTAAGGGAAAGAAAGGAGAACAAGGCAATTTTGAATCTTGATGCTGGAGAAAAATCCATTATGTAGCTTAGGTCAGTACTGCATAACATATAGGCTAATGATTTGGATGAGAAAGTAGACAATGAGTTGGATGTTTATTAATAACAGTGCTTTAAGTTTCTTTACTTAATTAGCATGATTTGGCAATTAAAATCCAAATTATACAGATGCAGACACCCTTCCCCTGAGCAGCATAGTGTCTATGAAAGTCAAACAAGCTGAGTATCATGCTCATGAGTGAAAATAATTGAAATAACTGATCTTTTGTAGGTTTCTTGGGTGTTTTTGTTTTTTTTTAATCTGGAAGATGAGAAGCCATGAGAGAAGGATAGAGAGAATGTTTTTTCTAAAGAAAAAGTTTCCTTGTGGGACTTTTCTTCTTTACATTAATTGTGCTGTTTATTATAGTTTAGCTAAAAAAATAACACACAGCGGATCTTCTCAAATAAGAAAATAATAAAAATAAAAGATAGAAACAATAAAGTCGTAATGATGACATTGTAAATGAAATAATGTTACTCTCTTGTGTCATTATGTCTTATAACTTTGACTTTCATCCTATTATTTTAAGGCAAATGTTGCTGTGACTGAAACAATTGGCTCACAAAGATGTATATAAAATAAATAGCATCACCCAGGAATGCCTTAGTCTAATGAGGACGTTCCCCACCCTTGGTTAGGTACAGGGCATTCCATTTTGAACCTGAGCACCCAAAATTTTTGGGTTTGGGGATTTCTGGTATCACTATTTGGATCCAGAGGGGGACTAGAACCTCAACAGGACTGTGACTGCCACTCTTGACCATACTTGGACCATCATCCTCACCAACAGGTTTCCTTTCCTTTTACTGTTGACTCAGGGGCACAACGTGGCACTCAGCATGGGGACAAATAAACAGAGTAATGTTTATGCCCGAGGAGGCTGTGTTATACAGTTGGGGTTGTGTGCATTAAAACTAGTTTTTCTCTGTATTATTGAATTTGTTTTAATCTTTCTAGTAAATTGCATCTCTGACTTTGAAACTTGCTTGATTCAGGTTCATTTCTCCTGACAGTATAACCTTTAACCCATGACACACATTGAGGAGATGCCCAGGCACCTCCCCTGGCAGAGTTAGAAGCTTTGCAGGCTCTTCCAACAGACTCTGGTTTTCTTGCAGCACTTGGATCTTGTGCAGGTGTTGGAAGGCCTCTGGAATGAGTCAGGAGACACTCTGGGGGTCTTTGATGGTTTACAACCTCTCTCAGCTGCTCTCACATCAATGTCTGTGTGTACATGTTTTTCCAGAGCAGGGTTTACTCCTTTGGTTTGGTGTGGAGATTTCACCATCACACACCCAAACCTATCTCCTCCAACCCCCCATGAGCCTTGTTTGTTTCTCCTCTGACCTGAGATAATTAGACAATGGTCTTATCTGAAGTTCCCCTCACAGCCCAAATTCCTGAGAGGAGGCACATTGGAAAGGGGGTGCTTTGGTGGTGGCAGACAGGCTGCTGCTTCCTTGCAGTGGCACAGAAAGGCTCTCTCTGATGCTGACAA
>JAOXXN010000001.1:42488744-42505570 GCA_026770055.1 Myrmophylax atrothorax | reverse complement strand
AAACATGAAATCCGTTCACATGATAAAAGCAGTCAGAGCTATGGAAAATGACAAGGGGGGGGGAAAGAATCATTTCTATTATTGAGTGTTAAGGGAGCTGTTACCTAATGAAAGAACAAGAAACCCTTCGGTAAACTTGATGAAGACATGCTGGAGGCTGCAGAACACACAATGACAGTTTGCCACAGATTCTCCTTAGAGCCTGCATTCATTGATATGAGTGGGTTTGATTTCTGTGAATTTATGCATAAGCCACTTTGCAACACTTGTTTCCATGGTGGGAAGGAAAAGTTGAATAAAAAGCACGTGTCTTCTTTTACATATAAGTAATTCTGACTTGACATCCATTACTTTTCCAGTTAGAGAAGCAAAAGCAAACTCATGATAAAAGCTTAAGCTTAAGGAAAATAATGCATCACCTGTGAAGGCCAGGAAGGAATTTTCTCTCTCCTATGAGGAATCTTGCCTTGGGTACACTAGGCAAACTTTGTCTTGCTCAAGAGCATGAAGTGTTTGATCATTGCCAGTGTCAGGCAGGGCACTGTGATAGACCAGTTGTCTGATCCAGTCTGACAAATGCTGTGTTTCTGGGTTTAATTTATTTCGGAAGGTTTGCTTATGAATTTGATAGGGCCATAGCAACTAGCAACACATTATCAGTAAACTTGTACTGGAGAAGCAGTTACAGTTTCTGAACACACACCTTCCAAGTAGAGTAAATCACTCCTGATGGAATAAACAATCTGAAAAAAGAAAGAAGAAAAAGTGAGTGTAACTTCTAATGCCACAGGGAAGTCTTGACTGTCCAAAAACTGTCTTGAAATCTTAGGAGCTCTGCTTTGAAGTAATGGCTAATAGTGCTGGGCAAGAAATAAGCCTAGTTAACATTTTTTTAATAACTTTGAGCACAAAAGATGTACTACCAACAATATCCAAGACTTATCATTTTCAATTGAACTTGACATTTGTTTAAGCAAAAAAGTAAATTGAAGCCTTTAAAATGACATTAAATAAATTAGGGTATTCATTCTGTACACTGCTTATCACTTTCTCATTTCAAGTAATCTGTTTGGAGATCTCCAGCTCTAAATAAGAGGGGAGGGTTAACCACTGATTTAAACAGGTTATGACATATACATGTTATTCAACAGTTAGTATTAATTCATGTCACAACAATCTCTGCTGTACTTTAATACAGTGAATCAATCAGCAATATCTACAATAAAATGCCTGAGAGAGATGTATTAGGTTTATTGCAGACAATTTACATCTGTAACCTTAAGGCCTTATTCCAAAGGATTGCCTTGAATTCATTTCACTGCATGGGGCAGTACTTATGATTTTTGCTGCCCTCCAGATTAATTCAATGCAAAGCTTGGATGGGGCACATCTTTTTCTGTTTGGATTCTCATGGTACCACTACAGCACATAACTGTAAATGGATTTTCAAAGGAAAAGAGGTTTCCTCGATGCTGTTGATTTGAGGTTTGGTATTCATACTTTTAATGAAAGTATTTCAGAGCAGTTTCTCTGTTTGTATTTTTTTGTTATCGTTCAGTATCTTGTTAGCTCGATTTTGCATTGAATACAGAAGATAATAAGGAAAAGCTCACAATAGTGAAGAGAAACAATATTTGCTCCTGTGTATAGAAGAGAATAGTCCCCTCATAACCTATAATCAGAATATCCAAAAGGTATAAACTTTTTGTGAGCACACTGCTTAGTTGTAGACATGGATTTTCAGACATTTAGGAAAGAGAAAGAT
Organism: Myrmophylax atrothorax; assembly: GCA_026770055.1. Lineage (NCBI taxonomy): Eukaryota > Metazoa > Chordata > Aves > Passeriformes > Thamnophilidae > Myrmophylax > Myrmophylax atrothorax. Next base: position 42,503,805 of record JAOXXN010000001.1, on the reverse strand, counting down.
GAAGAGAGGCAAATTTTAAGAATACATTTGCTAGACAACTCACTTTACTGTACCGGAAATTATTAAAAAAAATAAATAAAAAACCCCAACCCAAACCAAACCAAAACAAAACAAACAAGGAAGTTGAGAAATAGATGGAAATAGATGGAAAGGAATGGAATTAAAGCTTTGGCCATAAATGAACACTAAGGTATTCATCAGTGTGGCATTTCCTTTCTAGGAGTTGTGTTTTTCCTTATGGCTTTACAGTTTTTCTGCTAGTTTTGCTCTCATGTGGGGTTTGCTCCCAGTTTTTTCAGTAGGCTGAACATGGTCTGCTGGTTCCCCTCAGTGTCCCCAGGTCCCCTGACTGTGGATCACTCATTTCTATCTGGAGAAGGCTTCTGAAGGCTGAGTGGCAGGAGCAAGCTGTTGTTGCATTCAGTAACATTCAGGCAGCTATGTGCTGATAATAGACATGCATTCCTCCTGAAAGTAAATTTCATGTTTTATATTTTATTTTCAGCTTTACATATATGCATTACCATATGAACTTCTCCAGGAATTTCTTTCCTAGGACTTGTTCTGTCTCAGGTGTGCTGTATTGCTGACTCTGTTCAAGTCCTCCATACCCCAGAGACAGGTTTGTGTAACCTAATCCTCCCATGCTCAAATATGAGCTTTCCTAGCCAGATGTTCAAATCATTGTCTTGAAACACTCAAGAGGACCTTAGAAACTTTTCTTTCCCCCCAAGTATTAACATCCTTTTATTTAAAATTGGTGCCAGGAGGTTTGTAAAAACACTGACTACTTTTGTTTCAAGTCATTAATTATTTAAGTTTCCTCCATTTACTTTATATTTCAGTCCAAAGGAATTCTGATTTCTCAGTGAGGAAAGGGATCACAGAAAAATTTAACTGTTGGTATAAATCCAGTATTTTTTAGTACTCAGCACTGTAATCTGTTCAGAGAAGAGGGTGCAACTCCACAACCCTCTTCCTCCTAAAAGAATTCAGAATGGATACAGCCAGTTAAGTGCTGAAATTTAATTTTTGTGATTAATTGTTTTGCATCTCTGAATAAATGATGTTCAGAAAGCACATATGGGAACATGATACACAGTATGTGTATAGTGCCATAAGGCCAGCGAAAGTTTGGTCTGAGTCCCACACAGTTGCTTTTAAACAAACTTTCCAACTGGTCTCTAGTCTCAATCAACATCAGTTTTGTTCTTATATTAAGAATTACCAGTATAAATAAGGGTTTGTTCTACTTTCATATAGCCTTATTTAAAAGATCAATATAGCACTGGAAAGCCAATAAAATTGAGTCATTTTGACTTGGTCACACACTAGAAGATTATACCTTCAGACAGAGACCCAAGGCTGTTTTCTCAGATGTCTAGTTTTAGATTTAACTTGACATATTGCTGTCTTGCCTAAAATAGTATGCTCATTTGCCAATATGTGTAGTTTCACACAGTGCCATATGCAAAAGTGCCTGTATGCAGACTCTGGAGGTTCAAGAGTTATATTAATTTCTTAAGGGGAAATGAATCTTAAATTATTCAAATGGATATCCTCAAATAGTGTGCTTTGTATTGTGAAACAAAATAGTAATTCTGTATTCTGTCCTTGTCTATCTCAGCTGAAATGAGATGCTTGAAGGGAATCAGATTTCTCCTTCTGACACTTGTGCTATCTGCAGATTTTCTAAAGTATTTCTTTCTCAGTGTATTTTGCCTTTTGCTGCTGGCTTAGTCACAAAAAGAAAGTCAGACCATGACTGCAAACAGACAAAGCTGATCTTCAAAAATGCTATAAGTGTTATATTACAGAATACCTGCGGTCTAACTTGAGGCTAAAACCTGCCCTGGTTGAGATGATAGGCACTAACTGTACTGGGGGAGAGGGGAGGATAGAGTGTCTACAGATCCTGGTCCCCTGACATTGCTTATTGCAAAAATTCTTTTTCTCTATCCCTATTCCAAAAGGATCTACCATAGAGTTCAGGGCAGGCTAATTCACACATTTCCTTCCTGAGTCTTTATACCTTAGAGCCTGAAAATATATATCCATTGCAGGCAAAACATGTATCTCTTGCACTATGCCATGTGTAAAGGAAGAAACCCCTCAAAAGAGAAAGCATGCAGATGCAAATTCAGCTTTAAACTGCAGCATTTAGATTAATACATGGTGTTAATCACTAAATCATTGATTCTCTCAATAGTTTTAAATGCTCAAACAAGAGGATTCCTATTTGGGGCTATTTGTAGATCCCTTGAATCATGAATGCTGGAAGTCTTTTGCACCAGTCTGAACTTGTAGTTGTTCTCTCCAGATCAGACATGTCCTGGGATCAAAGGAGAGTGAAAGGAATGTTTTATTCCAACATTTGAGAAAACTAGGAGTTGGATTTGTTTCTGAACTTGACCTTTCAGAGAAAGGAATTGGCTGTCCTCATTACTGACTGCAGGATTTTCGTAACAGACATGGATCGGTTGGGTCAAAAGGTGAGAGATAGCGAGGCATATAGAACATAAATGAGAATCAAATATCATCATTGGCTACTTTTCTCTGTTCTATTGCCTTGAAAAAAAATACCAGTCAGCAGAGAGTCTCTGCGGTGCACAGAGCTGCCCAATTCTGGGGCTATGCTTTTTTTATTAAACCAAGTGCGGGAAATATGAGAGAACAGGGAATCCAGAATCACTTCAGTTGCTGTCTTGTATTATCATCTTGGACATGGTAGTGTCACCTAATATATGCCTTAAATAGTTTAGCCATTCTATTGTATCTGCTTGGATAGTCCATCACATTCCCAGATAAGTGAGTTGCGATTATTTCTCCTATATGTCAAAGTCAAAATATCTTTCCTTGTATATTGTAAATGCACTCTAGGATTGTGACTACCCTCTAAATTGTCTGAATTGGCTCTTTGGGTAAGGCAAGAAACCGTGAAAGCAGGTGTTAAGTCTTCATTGCATGATGAAACAAGCAGAGCTCTATCTGTAAGCTGAACTCATTTGAGTTACCTCTAGAGCCAGGAGCAGCACAGATGTTTCTGAGTCACACTCAGAGACAATTAACTTACTGAAAGGAGAGCTTGAGAGGAAGGCATATCATCAATTAGAAAAAGACTACTGGTTTTGTTTGTTTTGTTGTCTCATTTATATATCACTTTATATATATCTAAAATATTGTAAGGGTATGTTTTTTAACTTAGGCAGACACTACTTGTTACTGATTATGTATCTGGTTCCACAAGGGCTGGAGTTGATTCCCCAATGTATTCTCTATATCATAGGTCTGATAAAAGGTTTGGAAAAGCTTTTCTGTGCTGTTTGCCTCTCTTGGTGTTAATAGGATCGATCTTTTCCTTGCTTTCATTGCATTTCAGGCATTCAATGAACATCACTAAGAGCAGGAAGAGAAAAACAGTCTTTAAGACAGGGATCATTTCCTTCACAAATGCTTATGGACAGACAAGCATCCTCTTGATGACCTGGAAGGTGTAATTACACTGGAGTACAGTGAAACAATGTAGAGGATACTAGTTTTCTTTGGGAAAAACAAACAAACAAACAAACAATAAAATTTAGGAATTCTCCTTATCACTCTCTCATACAGAAAAAAAATGTTTTCATTTAAAGCAAATAGTAGTCTCCATACTAAAATGTCCCTTCACTCTACAATCAAAAGTTAACAACTGATACAACTTTCAGTGGAAGTGGGAGTTTGACAAATACAGACCAGGGAAGTGAGAAGCAGATTTTAAAGAAACTGAGCAGGAAGCCTTCTGTAACTCCTGTTAGTGAGGTATAACTTTACTTTTGTAAGAATTTGGTTATGAAAAAAAATATTCTTATGAATGTTTGCACAAGCTTGTGTGATAGTGAATGTGTCATGCATAAATAGCAAAACAGTACAAAGATCATAATAATAACAATAATAATTATGTATAAGAGAAGATTGAGGAACATTCCATAAAGGCTGCTGTTATTTGCAAGTTTTCATTTGCAAACCTTAGCTCATGAATAACAAAATAGAGTATGCAATACTTAATAGGATTTTCAAATTTTAGTTTAGAATTTTCCACTTAAATTTCCTGAACACTTTCTTTTTTTTTTCTGGATTCATGTTTTCCCTCTGTTCACCTCTGTCTGTATGCTCCTCATTTAATCAGAAATTTGCACTTCTGTCCTAATAGTGTTTTCTGTAAGGAAAATCTTTACTCCGCAGTTTAGTTTGAATGATCAGCCATTTCTCTTCTATTGTTGATAATATGTCTCTTGAGGGAATGCTATTTTTGGTAGAGATCATTTATCCCCCTAAACAGTTATAACACAAATCCAAGAGAGGTACAAATGCTTTATATGCTTCTTGAGGAAGCACATGGAGGGAATATCAGAACTCTTTCTGGTATTACTCCTGGCCTGTTTATGGTGCTCATACTGGAATCTTCTAACTGGTCATCAATCCATCTACTGGGCCCCATCTATTGATCATGTTGGAGATGACTTATATGTGTCCAGTAAAGGTCTTTCAACATATGACATGCTGCTCTGGTTAAAAAAAAAGAAAAAAAGGCAAAAGCTTTTATTTCCTCCCTTTCAGACCAACACTGGTATGATCATTGAGTACTAGACCAAGGAGATTAAAATGAAAGTAGTTACAGTGCTTTTAAACTACTCAAAAATGTTTTAGAGTGCAACTTTTAAAAATGTAATTTTTAATTTTTTTTTACTATTGCAATTTATCCTCAGATAAAGCATAGCCAATGAGAAGGAACAAAGTGACTGGATCTACAAGCATTATTGTATTCACAAAATTAGTAGGCAGTAAAGAATTTCCACCTGTTTTTGAATTATTTCTTCTTCACCATTAAAAATTGAAATGTGTTTTAATTAGAAGATGAACTTGATTCTGAAAATGCTCATGGTTATATATTCTCTCTGGGCACACAAGGAATAGTAGTTTTCCAGCTGATCACTTTTTAATCCATGAGTGCAACAATAAATAAATATTTTATTAACTTTTTTATTTGTCTATTTCACCCAGCTATGTTTGTTTATATGATGTTGAGAATGGTGTTTGTTCAAGCTTGAGAAAATATGGCTTTGGAGGGATCCTGTTACTGTCTGCAAATACTCAATGTGTGGTTGCAGAGGGAGCCAAAGTCTTCTCAAAGGTACACAGCAGAGCAAGAAGCAACAGAAACCCAGTTGCAACATTGGAAATTTTACTTATACATTATAAACTTTTTTCCCATGATGGAGGTCAACACCAGAACAGGTTTTATTGGGAGGCTGTAAAATCTCCATCCTTGGAAATGTTCAAAATAAAATAAAAATTTAAAAAGTTATCTCAATTGTGTAATAATACACTTTGTGACCTAACAGCTGTATCTTCAGTTCTCCAGGCAATATTTTTGGCACAGTTTGTTCTATGAGATAGTTAAAGCAGCTGGATTTCAAAATTATTATTTTATTAGAGGAAGGCGCGTGGAACTGGGCTAACAGGCTTTATTTAGAGGTGCTGTGGAAATTAAGCAGTTCATCAATTGCTGCTCAATGATTATCTTGAGGTGACTGTAAATAAACAAACTGTACAGTGTGATTAAATCATGCTTTCTATGCATTATCACCTTTAAACTTTCAGTACTTAGTTTACAGGAAAAGTGAGAGTCTGTAATTTGCCAGCAAAATCAGGAGTAACAGAGCATGCTGAGCACCTTTTCATATCAGTAACCAAAGACCTATTGCAATACAAGGTAGACACTATTAGTGGGATTTCTCTAGAACAATAATGGCAATTTTAAGGAATCTCATAACTTCACATACAAGAGGAAGAGAGTGCTGATGGCAACTCTGCTCTTCATGTGAAACTGAACTGAGTTTAAGAACTGGAATTATTTCTTCCTGTGTCTTTGACTACTGCCTGTTTTTAAACTGCTTGAAGTAAGAGAAGGGCTTGGGTTTGGATTTTTTTTCTCTGATGTCAATAATACTACTCTCAAACACTTCACTGATGACAATCTCTGAGATTTCCAACCTGTCTGCACTGGCCAAGCCTTGATGTGAGCTGATCTCAGTGTGTCATGCTTGCCCTGTGCACCTTGCACTGATTCTGCATCAGCACTGAGCGCAGGGTAATGAGGCAGGGAGGGGCTGTAATTAAGGTTTGCAAATATTTCCTCTTCTTTCCCATGCAATCTGTATCATCCTGATGTAGATGGATCAAGCAGAAAAACATGAGATGTTGCAGAGGTGTCTTGGACTTTCGTTGACTAGACCAGATACAGGCATCTGCACTGGAGACCTCAGCTATGAGGAGAAGTGGTCTGGCACTCGAGGGAAATAAATAGATAAATGCTTAGTCATCTCTAGAAACAGCAGACAAATGTCACTGTGTCAGGCAGCGTGTTTCACTCCATAAAGAAAACCAAAAAGGGGTTGGAAGGAGAGGACGGAAATAGGGAAGAATGGAATTAAAACTACAGGAGCAAACAGTAAAAACTAATATATATCACAAGCTAGGAGAGGACTCAGCTTAGATTTATATTTTACAGTGCAAGGAAATATAAGTGGGCTCTAGAGCGATTCTGTACAAATCTCTTTAGCTGTCTCATATATTTTAATCATATCTCATTTTAGAAAATGTTATGTCTTACATCCAAATAAAACTAACGTGTTTTTTTAATTAGGTGCAATGACTTTAATTGAATGAAAATAGAAAGAACACAAGATGACTGCTGAAATTAATCAATCCAGTCAAATTTCACCAGTACATTGTCACCAGTGCGCTTCAGTCAAAAGGCAGTCTCCAGCTAGGCAGGGGTTGCCCCTAGTGACATGGTTTTCATCACAAGCACAGAAAGCCCTGCAAGTGTCACCATATTTCAGGCAGTTCTTGAGGAGAAAGAGCACCAAAAGAATCCGTACAAATTGTTATGTTCTTGTGAAGCAGGCAGAAGCAAAAGTGGCTCTTCACTTTCAGCTGCATTTTGGTTGTGATCCTGAGAGCCTGGTCTCTTGAGTGCCTGTGCCCTGAACTGAAACTGTAAAAGGCATCTTGTGAACACTTAGTCCTTAAGTGTCCTTTCATTTAAGCAAGATTCCTTTTCTTGAAATCTTCCTTATGCATTATACATCATCAGTACTATTTTTGTTTAGACACATAAGGAATCATCCCACAGCTATTAAAAATCATTATTCCATTAACTTTTGTGCATAGAAAGAATTAATGACTCCATGAATCATAATTAAAGCTTCCACTTCCTTTGGCAAGCAGAGAGCCAGACATTCAACAGACCTTCTTGTTACCTATTTTCGCTGTTCTAATGCTTCATTTTTCATCTTGCTTTCATACTTAACTGAGATCTCCATGCTTTCCCTTCATGTTTCTTTCCTGTACTTGGCTGGAAAGTTGTAGAGCTGCAGAGCACAAATGATGAAGGAAAAGATGGCTGTATGAATAGGCAAAGTACTTTGGGTATTTTTCTAGTACTTTACTTAGGAACATAGGGCTTTTTGTTTGTTTGATTATATTATTATTTATTTATTTTATCTTTTAATGTGAGGTTGAAAAATATTCACTGCATTTTCCCAAATGAAAAGGCTGGCAATTTGTCTTGCTGTTGTTCTGCTGGTTTTCCCCAGCAATCAATGTTTTATCAAATATGTTTCTTAACAAGGTCATAGTTACAGAATCACAGACTATGATGAATTGGAAGGGACCCACAAGGATCATCAAAGTCCAATCCTTAGCTCCCTGCACAGGACCATTCCCAAGAGTCGTACGATGTGCCTCAGAGCATCATCCAAATGCTTCTCAAACTCTGTCAGGTCTGATGCTGTGACCACTTCCCTGGAGAGCCTGTCCCAGTGCCCAGCCACTCTCTGGGTGCAGAACCTTTTTCTAATATCCAGCCTAAACCTCCCATGGTGCAACTTCAGGCCATTCCCTCGGGTCCGGTCATTGGCCACCACAGAGAAGAGATCAGTGCCTGCCCCTCCTCTTCTCTTCACAAAGAAATTGTAGACTGCAATAAGGTCTCCCCTCAGCGTCCTCTTCTCCAGGCTGAACAGACCAAGTCACCTCAGCCACTCCTCATACAGCTTCCCCTCAAGGCCCTTCACCGTTTTCCTTGCTTTCTGTCTTTGGACACTCTCAAAAAGCTAAATATCTTTCCTACATTGCAGCTCCCAAAACTGCACACAATATCCAAGGTGAGCCCAGTGCAGAGCAGAGCAGGACAATCCCCTCCCTTGACCAGCTGGTGATGCTTTGCCTGATGCCCCCCAGGACACGGTTGGCTCTCCTGGCTGCCAGGGCACTGCTGACTCATGTTCAACTTGCCATCGCCCAGGACCCCCAGGTCACATGTTTTGAAGTTCAGAGGGAAAAGCATATATATACAATTAAATTTAAAAAAGCAAAGGGATATTTGTTTTTATCGGAAAAATCCAGGGAAAAGTATAATAAATGTTAATATGTATAATAATTTGATTTTCCACAAGTCATATATTCTTGAGAAGCAAACTAATGTAACTTGTTGGCCCTCATCAACTATAACCTGTGCAATGATCCTTTCCTCTTGATATCTGGCCCTTCTTCCCTCTTCCCTTACTTCTGTTTTCACCTTCTGCATATTCCATCATTTTCTGGTAGTCCTGTGAGCCCAGCTGTGTCAGCCTTCTTTAGGGTAGTTTCTGGTTCACGTCGAGCAATGCCTAACACAATGGAGGCCAAGATCTGTAGTTCCTTGTAAATAGTCATGCTGTGCTTCTGAAATAATGATAATAACTGCAGTACCTAAAACTGAAAGAGATGCCTTGCTGAGGAGGCATCAGGCTGTTACCTATTAAAAGTCAACTTGCAGTTGGAATTATTTCATTTTTCAGTTGCGGTGTAGGGCTTTTTTCTTTTTTTTTTCCTTTCCTTAAAACATTATTATTTATAATGCACATGTATGTATAACTAAAATTATGATTATGTAATTTTCACACAAAATAATTTGCCATAAGAGGACACTGGTGATACTGGCACTGAGTATGGGAAGAGATGGGGTGTCTCCTAAAGCACTTTTCTTTGTAAATGACAGGAATCAGTCATTTATCTCAATTGGCACATTCTTATTACATTTTTTTACCCAGTGTAGCAGATCAAGCTGTGATCTGGCAGCGATGTGACACTGTCTTCTGCTAATTGTCTGCTTCTTTCTCTTTTTCCTCTTCGTACCTAAGATACTTTCGTTTTTTTCCAAATCGGCAACAGAAAACTTCTATGAAAATACTTCCTTCTACTGAAGAGGGGGACCTCTTACACTCTGCTGTTACAAATCCCTTTTCCACATTAATTCTGAAGAAGGAGACTGCTGAAAGAACTGTCTTTTAAAGAGTGGTTCTTTTTCATTGTTGTTTTAGCTGGTGGTAATGCAGGCTTTTTTCCCGCAGTGCTCTAAGAAGTGAATACAAATTATCTGTGTTCTTTTTCTCAAATGCCCAGTGAATCCACAGGAACAAACTCACTTTGTCTGATCAACCAGGAATTTACAGACCTACCTTTGTAGCACTATAGTGAGAGCTGTCCGTGTCGATGTTCAAAGATGTCCATAATTCTTACTCTGCTTCAGGATTTTTACAGAGCCATCCATAAGTCTTAGCTCCTGAGTGACAAAACACATAAAAGAGTTTTATTCACTTACCATCTGACAATACTTTTTATTGGCAAGCTAAACAAGTGCTGCCAACATGTAGAAGACATCAAACTAATCCAGTATCTCAGTGAAGGTACAGTCTGCTCACAGTTTCCTGGGATGTCTGGATTTTTTTCCTGTCTCCATTTATCATTGGCATCTATGACCATTTTGGTGGGAATCTGCTACAAGGTTTGGCTTCTTCCTGCCTCTTCTTATTTTTCTCAGACTTATAAATGCAGTTTATAGAAATATTTGGTAAAAATCTAGTCCCAACATTTTATTTAGATTTAAAAAGAGAAATCTAAATTTATCAGAGATAAGAAACAATAATTTATTATGTTGTGTGGGAGCTAGTTGTTACCATAGTCAAATATCTTTTCTATTATCTAGAGCTGCAACTCAGAGAACTTTCTTCAGCCATAACTTGAATAAAGATTATGAGCAGCCAGTTTCAGTCTCTCTCCCTTGGTGACACAAAAATCTAGTAAAGAACCTACTATACATATTCCTATAAGCTATTATTCAGAAGGGAACAATATAGTCTAAATTCTTTGGAAGGTATAACAATGCCACAAAATAAAAATTAATAGTAGGGCATTGAAAAATTCCCAGCCTCCTGCCTTTTCTCCCTCCCCCAGTAAAGCAGAACATTTTCTAAGTTTCATCATAGCAGCTTTCAACAGAGATGATTTCTTGCCCAAAGGCACAGGAAGATTAACCAACTATATCCAACTGCTCAACCAATAACTCATCTGAAAAGGAGTCTAAAGAGCATATTGTAAGCTTCACAAATGCAATCAGTTTATCAAGGTCAGATAAGGACAAGAGCCTGAACAGATACGATTCAGGATAAAAATTGAACAGATACAGATACTGTGCGATCAGAACCAAAATGAGGCTACCTGCTGAATCACAGGGGTGAAATACCACATTCTGCAAAAATTCACTGCCATTAGAACATACAGAGCTTGCGATCCCCGCTGATGATGAGAAATTAACTTAATAGTCAAAAAAATTATTGAATCTTTCCTTTTACAAATGTACAGTGGAATTACTGGTGAGATTAGGAGGAAATTTGTAATGCATAAATGAAGAGCTTTTATGAACATTTTCTACCATGTCAGTGAAATGACAGTATGTCTCTGACAGTGACCTCTGGTATAATCATCATTAGTGATGGAGCAAGATGGCATCTGCTGAGAGGCTGACACCTGACAGGTGAAAGATGTGTATCTTTTATGTAATTGAGGGCAACATTTTAATGGAAAAATGCTGCATAGATAAAGTCAGCAAACCAAAGTGCTGTACAATATTGAATGTGTAAAGTTGGAAAAGAAGTGGCCTATTCTTCAGAAGATGTTAGGGAAGAAAGTAGTTGGAGGGTGCAGAATGAAACTTAGAGACAAAAGAATGTTTTGTGACCAACATGCCATTCAGCAACAGTAGAGAATAACAAACAGGCAAAGGAAAGTTAAAAATATTTCCGATCTTTGCAAGTCTCATCTGTAAAACTGAACTGCTTAATTTTTGTTTTCAATTTTTAATTTGTAATTTGCAAGAACAGATGGCCTGGGGTATGTCCTATATAAAGGTCTTTATACTTAGATAATATTTTTGTTGTGGAGTTGATTGTCCCTTGGGATAGTTGCAAATGAACACTTCGGCTGTCAATTTGCTGTGGTGCTGTGATCATATATGTGAGTCACAAGGACTTCAGGGTGCTAGCTGCACATTTGTTACCATTATAAGAAAATAAAATATCCCTTGGAATCTTTCCCTGAGGATTTTTGTCTTTCCAAACTTGTCCATGAGAGAAGCTTACTCAACATTTGAGTCAACATTGTCTTTCTTCAGCCCTGCTGCCTGGGAGCATTACCACCTATATTCCCCAAAGTGTTTCGTATTTTGGTAGAAAAACACAGCTAAAATCACCTTTATGTGGCATCATAAAGGTCTGTTCTCCAGAGATGTGACACCCTGAGATTGCTGTGAAAGAAACTTGTCTTCAATCCAGGGTTTGGTTAAAGCTTACAGGGTCTTGGAAAGTGAAGATGAGGTAACTGCAAGCCAGTGCCTCTTACTGTTTCACATTAGGAATGCCTACTCATATATGGACGAAAACCTACCCTCGGAAGACTGGTTTAAAATAATGTGATATGTTCTTACTAATTAACATTGCAGTCCAGCAGTCACTTTAGATGCCTATGTACATAAATAGGCATTGAGTATAATCAATACCTTTTTTATTGCCTACCTACTAAGTTTACTTAGTTTTCTGGATGCATTGAGAGTAACTCCGAAGTTAAGTTTTCTATTACGAGTTTGATCTTTACATATGAAGTGCTCTCAGTCTGTCAAACAGAAACTTGCTACATGAAGCTGTTGTTGAGTGGTCTTCAGGCAGCATAGTGACACTGGATTAGTCAAAGATTAGTTTGGCAAGAGGCTGTAGAAAGCAGAGGCATGAAAGGGAAGTATTTCCTTTCCACTGTTTTTTTGGGTCACCTGTTAAGTTTCCTTTCCTTGTCAGTAAAACCTAGACCATTACAACATTTTAGAAAATAATACCATTTTCATTTATGTAGCAGCTGAAGAAAATCTGATAATTGATTCAAAATGAAGCTCTTACAAAAACAGCATAAAACTGTGTGAAATATGTTGTTATTCTGTAACAGGAAGCATATTTGTGGACAAAGAAGACAAAATCTAAAACTAGTATTATATTACTGAAAGAAAAAAATTACCTTAGGAGAGTATTAAGTGAAAGAACTGCATATGGAGTTTAAAATCCAAAAACTGAGATTCTCTACATCTTTACCAAAATGTACAGTCATAATGAGAAAGGTGTTCTTAACTGTAAAGGCTGTTCAGTCAAAGGTTTACAGATGTATCTCAGCTGCATTTTTATATCCTTCACACTTCAAAACACTGCTGCTTTGAAAACCTGCTTAGGTTGTTTCAAATACTAGATAATGCAAAGTGATATCATTGAGTAGTTGCATTAATGAAACTTACCACTGCTAAGTTTTTGCACATTCACGATTCACTTTCTGACTGAACTTGACAATTTATAGAAAAAAAAGCAAAAGCAATGGTTTCTTATTAACTAGAGACAAATGTTGCAAGCTTGTATGGAAACTGTCATGATCTTAAGTAAATTAATTTTTTTGTTTAATTTAGTTTTGAAAATTCTCAATTGATTAAACCAAGTAAAGAGATAGGTTCAGTTAATGAAGATCTGGTGCCATGAAGAAAATAATAGGAGTGTATTGGAACACAGCAAACAAAAATTGCTAGAGTAAACACAACCTGTTTAGGAAAACCTTAATTTTTGAGAAGCTGGAAATCTTTTTATGTCTTCTCATTGTCACATGGACCAACCCTTCAGCAGAACCATAATAGGAACACTGGAGCTTAGCCCTTTGTTTGCAACAGAGGCAACATGCAGACCTTTTTTTTCTTTTTGTACAGGTACAGATCAGGCAGAGATAAAAGCAGAACAGATATGACAGTTTCAGTTAATAATAGAAGTTGATGCTTTGTGCAGTGGACCAATGCTGATGTGGTGGTACTCAGACTTGTGTCAGACTTGTGCTGTGTTAGGAAAATCATCGCTATGCTAGTAAAATCATTGTAGTCTGTACAAAACTTGTATATAGTGAAAAAATAATGCAGGAAACAGACCCTTAAGTGCATATAATATTTACAGGTACTCTTCAGTGTGCTATGCACAAGAAGGGTGCTTTGGTGTCCATAATGGATCAGTTGGGTGCACCCAAAGCAGATTTGGGTGAATTTTGTAGAAGCAGGTGATCAAGTAGTTTTTAAATAAGAGATAAGAATAATACTAGGTTATCATTGATGTTGTTATGAATTCTCTTTTGTTATTATCACTGTTTTTCAGGATTTAAAGTTTTTTCTTGTGCACAACAGACATTTCATCCTTCTTCCCTACAGCTTCTCCTTATATGAAAAGGAGACCCAGGTAAAAAACATTCACAGAGGATTTTGGAGAGGCAGACCAAAAGGCAGAGGCAGAATAATGTAGCTATTAAACCTGTGCTTAATTTGGTGAAAAAAAAAATATTTCTAGTACTGAAAAGAAATTCAGATTTCTTGATCCTCTTCCCATAGTCAGTATAGTCAAAGTCAACTCATGGAAGACCATACAAGAGGAGAGTCCAAAAACCCGAACCCACATTTACACAAATCTTTGTGGTAGGATTTCTGCTTTAATTTGTGAGTATAAATACTTTTTGTCTGTGTCCCCCTTCAAGTCAATTGAAGCTCCTTTCAGAGTGTGATTCATCACCTCTTAAAATAGATCTGGTATATTATCCAGAAACAGAGCCTGAAGTAAGTTGTCTAACGTAGATGTCTAATTTTTGAGAAGCTGAACCTCACTTTACGGTGACAGTAAAGTAAGATCACAGAATATATGCATTACAATTGCCATGCTGAACTATTTGCCAGTTCTTTTCTGGAACATCTATCCCACTCTAATGAAACAGCCTTCATGAGAATGATTTTTCCAAGCTGAATTATGCCATATGGACTTTACTTTTTACCTTCTATCTCTCTCTCATTTAGCACTTCTATCTTCTTAAAATCTTTTCAAACTCTGCTCCCAGGCCTCTGTTCTTTAATGATTCTTTGCTTCTTTATTTCCTTTCCAATATACTATTTTTAGCCGATGGTCCTCTAGGGTCTCTACTGGTCCATTCCCTCCTTCCACTATGCCATACCTCAGGGTAATCTCATCTAACAGCAATTTAATTTACTATTTTTTTTCTACTGGGCAGGTATGTAATTTACTATCAATACAATCCTGTTTCCTTCCACTCACGCTAAAGCCTTGTTTCTCAGATACCTCCAGGTAAGAACATTGTCTGTTCTTAAGTTTACCTGCACTACCTTTCCCTGTAACATTTTGAACAGCAGCAACATCTCTCCTTTTAGAAAGTCTTGTATGAACTGAAGTTGTTAGTCTCTGCAATTAAATCCAGATTACACCTAAGTATTGTAGAGTAATTGTACATTAGGTCAAATACACATCTTTTCCCTTCACTGACATAATTTTATCCAGGCTTCCAGCATTGTGTCATCCTTTTCTGGCCTTAACCAATGCAGTCTTGCTTCTGTTCAGCAGTCTTTCTGAATTCAGTTTTCAGGATGCTGTAAAGATTGTTCTTCCAACTTCTTGGTTTGGGATTTTTTATATTTCCCTTTGCAGGCCCCCATTGGATCCTCCTTTTTATTAAATTAAACATAAATTTTCTGTTACCTTCGTAGTTTATCCCTTCTTCTCATCAGGTTGTTTCAAATAGGCAACTGGCTCACAGTTGACCTCTGTCATTGGACTGCCACTGATTCTTAGGA
>JAOXXN010000001.1:42456495-42472858 GCA_026770055.1 Myrmophylax atrothorax | reverse complement strand
GGCAATGAGAATTACCCATGGATACAGGCATTGTTCTTGAGCCCTTTAAATGTAGTTTGATGTTCGTCCGAAAAGTATTTCACTTGTACAGTACAATACATAATTCTATGCATTCCTAATAATGTTATATGATAGAATTTGTGGCATTTCTTTTTTCTTTGGACAAGACAAAATACCTGAGAAGAAAAAAAATAAAGTGGACAAATCCAGGGTTTGGATAATCAGATAAAATTTTGAATGTGAATATTTTTGTTGCAGCAAAGGTTAAGATAGCATAAAAACCCAAGAGAGAAACTAGGTACTCTCAGCATGCTTTATATAAACATTAAACCTAGAAAACCCTGACTATTTAATCTCTATCCAAAGGCTGTCTGTCAACTGCCTGTTTATGCAGATCAAAATATTATTTAAATCGCTTCTAACCTGTTGCCCAAGGTTGCATTTTCATTAAATGTCAACTCAGATCTGCTCTGCTGTTAAAGACAGTGGTATTCAGGATTGAACATTTGTATCACCAAAGTATGAATGTGGTCTAAATGTATGGTGAAGATAGGGTGTTTGTGAATCTCCGAAGACACACATTCATTTTCCATCTAATTTATACAAATTGCATTAAGCTGACTTAGTAATCACAAATATTCATCCATCTTAAGAAGCCTTACCTAGCTTTAAAAATAAAGAAAAATATGTTGCACTCATCTGTGTAAGTTTGTCTTCTTAGCAGAATTTTAACTCCCAACATAAAAGTTTTTGGTTCAGTGAGATCCAATAAAATTTTTCTTGCTTATGTTATTTTATTTTTAATCTGAATTTTTTTACTTGTGTATGTAAAGCAAACTCCACATACTTGCCAGGATTGTTAGCATTCAAAATTTTGATTTCTGGAGGAGAAAAAGTTTTGAGCTCTTCTGTGTGTGTGTGTTTCAGCTCTTCATATACCTATTTAGACAAACCAAAGCATGATAAATCTTACAAGGAACACAGTAAAACAGATTTACTGAAGATTGCTGAGGCCTATGCAGCATTTCATAACTTCCAAAGACATCATTAGAGATAATACTTGTTTCATTGCATTTCAGCTGGGCATGTCTTAAATGAACTTTGAATAGAGGGAGATTCAGGGAAAAGAGAGACCTTCACAGAAAATTAATTTTTCAATGCAAGGACATCCACATTTCTGTTTTTTACACTTTTCAAAGTCCAGCTGAATAAGAATTGAGTAAGAGTATTTTATGTTCAGATAATTATGTAATTATTTTGGTTTATAATACCTTTCATTCTGAAGAATCCCATGAAACTTCAATATCCCTACAAAGGAACTGAGAGATAGTTTGCTGAAGAATACCAGAGTATAGCTGAAGAACAAATAGCTTTCTGCAAAGTCAAAGTTTCAGGATTTTAAAAAAATTCTCCAGTCTTTTCCTCTCATTAGGTTAGTGATCAGTGAACTTATATGAATGAGAAATATTTTGTTTGATTCCTATCAAACATGTACTTTAGCCTATGTCTTCCTCATCCCAAATGAAGTTCATAACCAGGGAAGAAAGAAAAGGAAATTGCAACTTCTCCTGTTGGAAATATTCCCCCATGGATAGGTAATGAACTCTTCCATTGAAAAGGCATTTGAGTCTTGACTTCCACTAGTAACCCAACTCTCTGACTTCTGAGTTAGAATGGATCTATTCTGGTTTTTCTGCACTATCAAGTGTTTAACTGTATATATGAAGTAGGAAATAAAATCAGCAAGAGAGAGATTATCAGAACAGATTGGAAAAGGAAGACTCCCTTGCTCCCTTTTCTTGTTCTTCTTTTGGCATAAAACCTAATCTTTGACTTCAAAATGTTCTTTTATCACCAGTTTATCACTGTGGTGGTTTGACCCTGGCCATTAACTAAGCAGCCACCCAGTCACACATCCACTAGTCTTCCATCAGAATTGGGACAGCAATTTGAAGAGCAAAAGCAAGATAAAGACAATTTAATAAGTGATAGAAAAAGAAAACAGGAATACTGAAAAGGCAATCACTTTCCATGCCTCAAGCAGATTGATACCCAGTGAGTCTCTAAATGTCTCTAAGGTCAGCTGTCCTGGCTGTGTCCCCTCTCATCCTCTTGCCGACACCCAGACTGTGTGACAGGGAAGCAACATGAGAAACAAAAAAGGTCTAAGTGCAGTGCAGGCACTGTCCAGCAGTAGCTGAAACTGGTGTATTATCAACACTGTTTGTCTCAAATCCAAAACACAGCATCTCTATGAAGAATGTTAAGTCCATCCCAGCCACATCCAGTATAATCAGCTAAAGCAAGAGATCACAATTTTGGTAATTCAGCACTTCCCAGTGGAAAAGTTAGTTTCCTGGAAAAAATCCCAAATCTTCAACCAGCTGTATGCTAATATATGTGTTCTAAACAGTTCCATGTATGTGAGAATGAATGTTGATTTCCTTCCACAGAAATCACATCAAGTGTATGGAACTGAATTTATTTCCTTTTAAGTGACAAAATTGCTCAGTTGAGTTTTCTTAGCTTAAAGGTCATCATTCTCTACAACCTAGGTTTCCAGAATTTGTAGAATATGTGACTAAACTATAGTCTTCCAGATATTTCTAATAGTGTTGTAGTCTGAATAAACTGATGAGAAAACTCACAAAGAACTTCAGAAAATACAAGCCCATATATTAAATATTTAAAGGAAATACATGTGAATGAGTAGGTTGCTCAACCTGCCAGAGTATTTTAATTATTTCCTAGCCTTCTGTTATTTTTATGTATTCTTCACTATGTAAGTGTTCTGAAAACTCAGTATGATCAGCATGTTCTTTTAGTAGATATTTTACAGAAAGTAATATTTTTAAAAGAAAACAAAAAAAGCAAAACCAAAATCCCTCATGCTCAAAGAGCTCTGGAATGTTACAAAGGGAATATATTATAAATAAGAAATAAACACTAGATATAGAAATTAAGTTGGAAACAGCATTTTCAAATAACTGTTTTGGAGCTATGTAAGGAGAGATGATGTGCCACAACTGCAATAAAATTTGGAGGAGCTACAGTAACATTTATATTCAGGAAAGCTCAAATTTATAGCTTCTTTTTTGGGCTGTGTTTAAGGGTTTGGAAGCCAGTAGAGTTACACTCTTATAAGGCCAATGTGAAAGGAATTATATAACAGAATATATAAGGAATGCATCATCAATATCGAAACAGATCAAGACCCCCATCCTCCATAATTTAAAAGCTGGTCTTTTTTCTTCCTTGCAAATAGTTTTAGTGAGAATCTGCCTTTTACTTCTCTTTCCTTCACGTGGCACGTTCCCTCTGTTTCATTTGCCTTTCACAAGAGCCCTGTGTACTGCATGTTCTCTCTGTGCATTTGAAGACACAGCTTATTTTATTGTTCAGATATTTGAAACACAAAGGGCCTTTCTATGGCAACTTCACATCCTACTTGTCCTACAAGAGAAACTTATCTCTGATATCCTTCCGTGTAGATTGGTCTCTTCTTATTTTTATTTTCCTTGATTTTCGTGCAATTGCACTGTTTTCTTTGCCTCCCATTGGATTTTGAACAAGATTTCCAAACATTCCTGAAAAAACTTGGTAAAGTCTCAGTCCAACTGAAATTCAGTAGAAAGTAAGCATTTTGGTATCTGAAGGTATTTTAAAGTGGCATTCTTTTTTAAACTATTTTCAAAAATAGTGTGATGTGTGTGAGAGGGGACAGCTGTGAGCCATGGTGACTTCCTTCCCAGGGTAGAGTTTTATCATTGGGCTAATGAAATATACTAATGCAATAATAAAAACCAAGATACATTTTAAAACACATTTAAGTCCTAAAACACAGAGCCAAATAAATTGCTAATCTGAAATAGTGTTTATCCTGGAAAAGAATCTTCTCTGAGATTTTCTCTCAGTCCTAGTATCCCACTGATGTGGAAAACCTGGACATTTCCATCTCTCACATTTCATATTTAGAGGCTTTCAGGTGCTTGAATTAACACTTTGAATTCTGATCCAGTATCAGCACATTGGTTTTGCAAGTGACATTCTAATTGCTTCCATTTTGTTCTCCCATGAAGTAGCCTCATTTCCATCTTTAAATTGTCTACCCTGAGGTACCCATTATCTATTTCTACATCTTCTCCAAGGTGTTTTTTGGAGTAGAAGAGTCATTGTATTTCCTTGAACCAAGTTTTCAACACAAATTGCTTTTAAATTGTTCTTGATTATTCTGTGTAACTTTGTTGACAAAAAGAAACATTGCTGTAGTGTCCCTAAAACACTTGGTATTTTAATCGAAAATGAAGTCAAAAGGTGAAAGAGAGAGAATCTGGAAAAAGGACGACATGCAAGGACAGAGAAGACTAACCAAGATTCACATTAAAGCAAGTGTTGTCCTATTTACTAATTTCATTCCAAATTATAAGTGTTTCTTGAAGAACGACATTCTTTTTCATCTGTCATTGTATAGGCTCCATTTGTCTGAAAAAGACAATGGCAGGAAAAGAAAATAAGATTATAGTTTATGATGAAGCAGAAAAAAATACAAGACCATTGTGCCTGTTCACATGTAAAAGACTCATATTTGATTCTGCAATTTAGATGGAGTGTGACAGCTATTAGACAACTGTATTTCAAGAAAATTGGAAAAAAAATTGAACAAAATGGCTTAATAGCTTTTTATGTTACCTTAAGGTTCGAAACACCTTCCAAACATCCTATGATGGTGACTGCTTATGACTTCAAATTTGAAGGGTTGTACTTGATGACTTTTGAATTTCCTTGCATGACCTAGTGAAAGATGAGGCAGGTACCAGCCAATGCATTGTAGTTATTGGAGTAATGGACATTTTTTCCAGCAACAATGCTTTATTTAATCTCCAGTGTGGTAGTTACTCTCCTTGTAGAAAAAGAAAGAGAAAATACTCCATTTGCTCACTCAAATGGAAAGGTAATGTCCTTGATTTAATTTCTTTAGGTAGTGTGGGATGGATACATGTATTGTAACTGAGTCAGAAAGAGCAAACAGCAACTGTGATTACGCATATGCTTCTTAATCATGTAAGTTATCCCTCTGGTAGTAGTTATACTTTAAAACGGCTTCAGTTCCTGATCCTCAAGGACAATATGAAGTCCTGTGTCCCTTTAAATATATGTCTTACATTACTTCACTGATAGGACACCTGTTTTCTGTATAAAAAGGATTTGGTTTTTTAGAATCATGACAATTTTTATGTTGAGCTCCTTTATTATACATGTATTTGCTTTTGATGTGCAGACATACACTATCTCTTCTGAGAGCAGTTGATTTAATAAACTTCTTATTTTCTGAAGAAGACATCTTATCAAACCAGGGAAAGCAAAGCCTTTGAAAATGTTGTTTACTTTTCTGCAGCATGTCATAGAAGGAAAATGCCAGGCCAGCTACCACTCCTACCAACTCCACTGAATCACACCATTGTGGGCAAGCATCTGACACTTAGCAAAATTAGTTTGGCAGGTACTGAATGGAGCTGTTGATACTATTTTTGCTGAGAAAATCAGTCTGAACACATAGCATAGGGAAGCAGAAGGTCAGATTGCGTGTGGTTCTCTCTACCATTTCAGTTGCTTTTATTGTTGTCCAATCTAAATCATATGCTTAATTCCACACTCCCTGTTATTTCAGGTTTTTATTTTGTTCTGTGTTGTAAGGTGTTTTACTGATATGAAGGACCTAGTCCATGCAGATTCAATACATAAATCAATTCAGTTTTACTTAGTCAATTATCGATGAAACAGGATTTAAGAGAATCTTGGCATATACAGTAAAATCTTGCTTATATCTTCTTCCAAGATAAGAATTACTGTGAAGATAAAGAACAGTATTTTATTATATTATAATTTCTAGGGAAAGAGTGTTTCAGCACATTTTCCACATAGTAAGGGTTTTCTTTGTTTCCCTACCCTCCCATTTTTCTGTTGCAGGCATTTTAATTTTTCTTCTATCACAACTTCACTCATTCTTATAGCTCAGTTCAGGGATGTGTTCAGTATTTATGGCTGTATTTCATATTGTGTGTTAAATTTAAATGTATTTTCTATAAATTCCAAAACTCTGTAGAGGTTTGTTCAGATTATTTACATTCTTGTCTGGACAGTTTTCTTACTTTCTGCAGGACTTATATTTAAATGAGAGATAAAAATATATGAACAGACTCTCAAAGAAGCTGAGTAACCAAAGTTTCTATTGCCTTCAACAGACTTTGGACAGGATCTTCAAAAAACTTGTCAGTTGAGGAAGTGTTTTACTACAAGTTATTTAAAATTTCAAGTCTGTACAGATGTAGTATTTGAATGCTAAGACATTCAAATAAGTGACTTTTGTAGTTTGAGATGGAGGGTGAAGCAGTACGTGTCTTCAGCAACTAAGGTAACCACTAGAAATGAAATGGTATTTCATTTATGTGAAGCTGGCAGCTGGATGGGGTTTTACTGTCTATGTGTAAAATAAGTTCGTTGTTATTGATAGACCTATTCTTGACATCTTTTTGTTGTTCATGTTGTTTCTCTCCATTTTGTGGCAGCTCTTGACAACCAAAATTGGTTTTACTTCATCCATCCTTCATATCAGAGAAATGAAATAGCAAGTACTGACATGTCCAAGACAAGTTTATCTATGTGATATCATTTCTCCTTCATTTTGATCTGATGCTTTGTTTTCATTCCACGCTCATCTTCACTCCCAAAGAAGAGAGAGACATAATGCCATAGTTCTGCTGACTGAATGTATAAAACTAAGATCTGTCATCAGTTATGCCCCATCTATCTTGAATGTTGAAACACATTTGAAAATATTATTTGAGTTCCATTTTAAAATATGTTTTTTCTAAATGTGTTTCATTTCCAGTGTGCTTGCTTAAACACTCTCCATTGATGGGGTTTTGGCTTTGATGTCAGTCTATTTATGTCAGGTGAATTGTTAAAGTTGTTATCTATTGTTGAATTCATTGGGCATATGTGAAGGAATTGTTAGATATTTCATCATATCTTTCATTATTTCTTCTTTATACCTAGAGTCTTTAAGGCTGAATTTTCAGAACAGAACATGATTGTGGAACTGCGTGTTTGTGTGCATATAGCAAGAGAAAGAAACTGACCTACTATGCACTATACCTGACTGATTATAACTATTAGAACTAAATTTCTCATCAGTGAGGATCTTTTTATGACTCTGACATTATCACAATCATCAATATTGTTCATAGCAACCTTTTCAGAGAATACATCAAAAACAAGTGAGGCTTAGATACCATACAGAAACAGGCTTAAAATTTGTTATATGTTCATACTGCATGTGTTCAGAGTCAGATTCAAAGTGACTGGTTATTCTTTTATTTTTTTATTAATGTGGACAAAATTAAATTGCTCTTAACAAAATCATTAGGTATATTTTCAAATTTCAGATTGCATTAATATCAGTCATTAATAATCAATCTCTGTATTAATGAAAATCATTATGATAGATATAAAAGGACTTCTTTGTGGCATTATATTATATTAGTAATCTGTGTCATATCATAATGTTATCATGCCAGGTAGAGTGTACATCCAGGAAAAAATTTAAATATTTTCTCAGAAGTGACTGAAAGAGATGTTGACCAACTTATGATATAAGGGTGGAGAATGACAGACAG
The DNA here is from genome assembly GCA_026770055.1 of Myrmophylax atrothorax. Classification (NCBI taxonomy): domain Eukaryota; kingdom Metazoa; phylum Chordata; class Aves; order Passeriformes; family Thamnophilidae; genus Myrmophylax; species Myrmophylax atrothorax. Next base: position 42,465,182 of record JAOXXN010000001.1, on the reverse strand, counting down.
TAGGAAAGTGCCTTTGCAACAAGCTGAGAGGGGTTTTGGTGGTGTGGTGTTTTTTTTTTCCAATAAAGTAAAGCTGTACGCTGTGTGCTTATTTGACCATGTATGCTTGTATCTCACTTTGCATTCAAGTGAAGGCAAATATAATTTTTCCACTTCTGTGCCACAGATCACTTGAATTCTCGATAAAGGCAGATAGAAAATCTGGCCTATGTTTTAGGCAATTTAAGCAGAAAACAGGAGCATTTATTCCCTGCTGTATGAGACCATCACCAGGGAGACACAGTAAATATTGAGGCAGAAATTTCTTAGCCCGGTCTTGCTCATATATAAGCTATTTGTTTAAATATAAGCACAGGGGTTAAATAAAATCTTCATGATTATTGCATTTTCATTAAACCAGTCCTCTTGGGATTTTTGCTATTGAGTGAACTCATTTTGGCTCTATGGGTGCATTACCTAAGTCACTCAAACTATATTTTGCCTTCTAAAGGAAGGCCAAAGAATGGATACACCTATATTATAGTCAAACAGAGAAGATAGCTGCCTGCAGTGCTTCTAGAATTACTTCATGAGGTCCATTGTGCTAATTTATAATGGGTACTAGATTGAGTATGTGCAAGAAACAAAGCAATATTTATGTCACCTAATGGCTATTATTTTTTACTATACTATTTTTAAAAGATCTGTATGGTATAAATGAAAGAAAAGTAATTTTAAGCTTCTTCTAAAAGCTAGATTGTATTGCTATTCATACATTACATAAATTAAATTTGTTTTAATTAAGAGTGAGGAAGCTATACTGGCAATCTATATTTTTGCCTCTTTAATAATAACCTTCTCCTTGTCAATATTTTTATGAATTGCAATGCAAATGTTTCATTGAGCTTTGCTTTGCACATATGGAAAATATTGTTGAATTTTTTTCCTAATTTATTCTTTGTCATTTTTAATTTAGAAAATGCATCAGAAATTTTTTCTTTCACACTAGAAGTATACTAATCAAAACTGCATTGTGAACATTTACTATTGCTGCCAGGCTTGGCAAGGAGAACTAGATTTTCTTAGCAGTTCACTTTAAAATGAAACAAGCATTGTCGCATACATAATAACAGTAAAGTGGAAAAAAAAATATATCATCTAGATACATACTGTTGCAGTAGTCAGAAAATCATAGAATATGCTGAGTTGGAAGGACCCACAAGGATCATCAAGTCCAACTCAACGCTGAACAGGATCACCCTCAAGAGTCATATCATGTGCCTGAAAATATTGTCCAAATGCTTCTTGAGCTCTGTCAGGCTTGTTGCTATGACCACTTCCCTCTAGAACCTGTTCCAGTGCCCAGCCACTCTCTGGGTGCAGAACCTTTTCTAATATCCAGCCTAAACCTCCCATGGTGCAACTTCAGGCCATTCCCTCGGGTCCTGTCACTGGCCACCACAGAGAAGAGATCAGTGCCTGCCCCTCCCCTTCTTGCGAGGAAATTGTAGACTGCAATAAGGTCTCCCCTCAGTGTCCTCTTCTCCAGGCTGAACAGACTAAGTCACCTCAGCCACTCCTCATACAGCTTCCCCTCAAGGACCTTCACCATCTTCATTGCTCTCCTTTGGACACCCTCTAAGAGCTCAATATCTTTCTTACATTGCAGTTCCCAAAACTGCACACAGTATTCAAGGTGAGGCCCCCCAGTGTAGAGCAGAGTGGGACAATCCCCTCCCTTGACCGGCCTGATGCACGGTTGGCCCTCCTGGCTGCCAGGGCACTGCTGACTCATATTCAACTGGCCATCAACCAGGACCCCCAGGTCCCTTTCCATGGTACTGCTTTCCAGCATCTCATTCCCCAGTCTGTCTGTACATCTGGAGTTATCCCATCCCAGGCGCAGAATCCAGTCCTTCCCCTTGTGAACAGTAGTCTGTTAGTTTACTGGAGGAGTTCTTGGCAATGCAGAGCTATGGATTGTGCCTGTATTTATTAAAAATACTTTCAAAGTAATGGAAGCATTCTAATTATTAAAGTCTAATTTCTGCAAGCACCAGGTGTGAGAGGCACCATGTGATGAAAAATATATTCCATATTTCCAAATGTCATGAGCTCCGATGATGCAAAGTTCAAGTAATGTCATCTGTGCCCTGAACTGATGATTGAAATCCATTCAGGAAATTTTATAATTTCTACTCTCTAGGTGTTTGGATAGCATGTCAAGAATTACAGAAATGTTACACACACACACACACATATATATATATAAACTCACAAACTGTTGTGTGTGCTTATAGTTTTTTGTGATGATGAATTTTATGTTTAGGAAGATACGTGTTTGCTCTTGGATCATCTCCCTTAACCAGATGGTATCTTTGTGATTGTTGTGACACTTCATTGTTGCTGCTGGCTGATGACTCACCAAAGGAAAATCCCAGCACACGCAGTAGGAGAAAATAAGGCTATTTGGTGTTCTTTGCGACATCTAATTTTCTAACAGAATTTCGACAGATGTGACAATTTTGCTGATATGTTGTCAAAATAATAGCAACAAGTTGACAAATCAAATCTGGCTCATGTTCAGTCCCCTGGTATTACACTGGTTCATCTGCAATAACAGGGGAATTTATATCAGTGTCATCCTTGACAACTTGATCATTTTAGATGGCACATTATCAATTTTTCATCCCTCTCCATGCCTTGCTTTTTTTTTTCCCCCTTGCATCCTATTCTCTCTGGTATTTTTTACAAATAACAATTATCCAGGCTAAAATAGTGTTCCCTAATCCCCAACTGGCAAGAAAAGAAATTAAAAAAGGAAATCATAAGCATATGAACTTAAAATCTGACATCAAGATACGAAGGAAACTAAGCTTTGGTAGAGAATTTTCGCTGCTTTGTGCTATTTGCCAAGGTTAAACTGGAAACAGCAAGAACAAAGATACCCAACACCTGCAGCAGTGGAGTCCCACACTTAAAAATTGCCAAACAGAGTTCATTGGGAATGCAGTCTGGCTATGCTACAGCACCTCATGAAATATGATAAATATGCTCTGTGAGAAAAGCTATTTTGCTCATTGCATCAAGTATTCCCATGTAAAGATATTCTTGTGGTTCATGATGAGAGGGGTTTGTTTTGTGAAATTTTTTTCTCTCTTCCCTGAGCAGAATTGATTTGGACAAAGATTTTGCTGAAATGACATAAGGGAAGAGATAGAAACCAAAAGGATGGATGAAATCTTTGAAGAATAAAGATCATTGCTGTGTCTGAATCTGAACTTAGAAGCACAAAAATTTCACTGTCCACTGCCCAAATAAGAGATTTACAATAAATTCACTATATCTCAGTTTTGTAGCTGTTCTGTTTTATATGAGAGATAAAACAGTGATTAGGCTGAGGCAAAAGAACCCTTACTTCATAAAACTGATGGTCATGCAGTATTTGAACCTTAGCCTTCCAGGCTCTGCCTCTCTGGGAGCTCTTCAGTTTTTTACAAGCTCAGCTACTCTGTGCTATGTTGTGCAACTGCTGAATTCTCTAGATCTTTGTAATGGTGAATTCAAGAATCATAAATGCACTGTGCAAATGTGCAAGTTCACAACAGATAGCATGTTTAAATGTCTAAAATGGTGTAAATCAACCAAAACTCCCCACATAAGGTACTGTTAATTAATCAATAAGACATTTCAAAGTATGAAGTGTGATCCTTATACTGGAAAAAGAACAAAGCTGTTCTTCATTTCTTTTTTTTTATCTCTGCACATGTTGTTTTAAGATCTCAGTATGAAATCTTTTATTTGTATATAAAATAATCAGCCTGAAGCCTGATGTGTTGCCTGGATTCTTTGCTCAATGCAATTTACTTTTAAAAAGAAACCACTGCATTTACTATCCTATTTTTCTGTTTAGTAAAAGCAGTAAGTATTTCTATGAATTCATTCTGGTAGGCTATAACTATTCTGCTGTAAGTCCAGTTCTTATTGCATAAACATCAAGACGAGAAATTACACTAATAGGTACATTTGTAGTCACACTGTAGAAAGGTTAAGAGCTGATTAGCCATTCCTATTCCACAACTATAGCAGTAGCCTGGTTTTTGGGTTATTTTGGCTAATACATCATTTTGCAACAGTGAAGACTGGATGCAAATTTTTAGAGAAAACAGAAAGTAATGTTGACAAATCTGAATGAGACAGAAAGTACGCAATGGAGAATGTAGTGGATTTGAACATCAGTGTTCACTCAGATGATGTAAGAAAGGAATGTGAAAAAAAACATAGGTAGGTAGAGAAATTGACCATCCACATTAGGAGTAAAAAGGATTGTGAACTTGTTTAATGTGTGGCATAATTTCTGTAAACAGATAAAATGCTAGTCATCACAGCTGACAAATTATTACTTTGTAAAGTAATGGTTGCATATGTAAAATACAACTGAAGATTTAAAACAGATCTGGTACTTACCTTTCTACAGCACACTGGCTAACATAAAAAATATTCTTTGGAGTGGTCTGGCATCTCTAGATGTCATTACCGTGTACTATTTTCTGTGCAACATCTTCTGATCAGCTGAAGTTAATGTGATCATAACTAGGTTGTGTGATGACAGTCAGGGGTAGCATACTAACAAAATTTGGGGGAAAAAGAAAGGATTAAATTAGGAAAAATTAATCTTCTGAAATATTAATTGTGATCCAAAATAAGGATGTTAACTCTTTACATATTCAGCCCCCTTCCCTGTTTTTTTTAGTATTATTTGGAAAATGGAATTTGGAAACATGTTAGGTATACTGAATAAAATATTTATAAATTAAATATTATTTTATTAAACAAATAATAAGAAAAGTTTGGGTTGAAATTAGGTCTTGAATTCACGTCAGATTAGACCTTTACTACATTCACAGGTGGCACTATGTGCTGCATTATAACCTCTGTCTCCAAGTACTTAAAAAACTTAAGGGGAAAAGCAGGCCCAGCACTGGAGTCTCGTGCTCCTTGCACTGTGTTTCATCAGTAGCTTTATGTAGAACCCAGAAATAGGCTGGTGAATTTGGGCATTGAATAAAATTTCTAAAAGCATTGCAGTGATTTGAAGTTTAATCTCTCAAAATTCAGTGGGCTTTAGATTTCTAAATTACTTTAAGCCAGAACAGTTAAGCTTCTGAGTTGGTTTTGTAGATTTTTTTTCTTTGGACACTTTCAAACATTTTCTCCTTTCTTGTGCCTCACCCTCTTGGTCCATGTAGGCAGAAGGATCGCAGACAAGCCATTAGCAGCAACTTAAGTGCAATTGCAGTAAGGGTGCAGCCTCTCAGGAGTTCAAGGACTAGAATCTCAGTTATTCATAGAAACATTTTCATTTCCTTTATTCCAATCAGCTGAGAATACTGCTGCATTAGTTCTGCAAAATTTCTGCAAAACATCAAGCTAAAAGAATTACATGTGCATAGCCTATAGACTATGGAAAAAAAAAAAAGAAGAAGAAAAGAGGGGAAAAAAAGAAGAAAAAAGAAAAAAACAGCCAACATTTCTCTTGGGTGCAATGGGTTTTATATTCTTTAGAGGATAATAAAGATACATAGTATGCTGGCTAATTCATACCATCAGGATGAGTCCCTCTTTTTTACTTCTGAATTGGGTTTTGGTTAGGGCTGGATTCCTTCTTCCCTTCCTCTCCTGGTGCAGATTATCACTCTTTAGGTCCCAAGAGCCTTATTTCATTGCAGAATAGAAGAGGTTTTTCTGTAAATGCAAATTATCTGATAATGGGTAATTGGAGATAGTGTGAGGTTTTCTTCTCTTACCAGACATCTGAGGAACTAAGTATATTTGTGCCATAGAGCACAAGGATTTATTTTCCTTCTATGTTTTCAAATGACCTTTACATAAACAATTTCCAAAATCCAGTAAGGCGTAGAGCATCTCCAAGTTACATAGTGTAACATGGATTTGCACTATATATTGTTTTATGGTACTTCATATGAAAGAAATCTTATAAAAACAAATAATCTATTTTTCATTTCTATTGAGTGCACTCTGGCTCATTATAGTCAGCCTAAGAGTTCATGCATTTGCAAGGTTGAAATGCACGGCATACATTTCCCTGTGCTCCAGTGTAGCTGATGCAGTGGTTAAATGCAGTGGATTGTGACATTTTGAAAGCTTTAATAATTATCAAAAACAGAGAAAGATTTAAGTAAATCACTTAGACTCACAGAACATGCTGTTTTACTCTCATGAAGCACAGAGGAAAGTTCGCATTGTTTTTCATCTAGGAAAAACATAAATATTTTATTTTAACATCATTCTTTTAAGATCTGCAGGAAACCATTAGGCTTCATTTATCAGTTTTCCTTTTCATTTTTATCTTCATCAGAAAAGAACAGTTGTTGACTATATTTATCTTTTGGAGTTTTGAATTACTTTTTTTTACACCGTCTTGTATCTTAATCATGGTCATGATCATTTAAGTGCAAGATGATTCAATATGGGAGAAAACAAGGTTAATAGAAAAATAAAGGGTTAAGGCAAACATCATGCCCAGTCTCTTGAATTTCATTTGTCAGAAGAAAAATCTTCATAATGGAGGTGATCTTCTGAGACCAGCTGAGGATGCCCTTTCCCTACATGGCAGAGATGGGAGGAAGGAGGAGGAAAGTGACTGCATCATGACCTCTCCTCCTTGGGGTGCTGACTGTGTGAAATAAGAAGTCTTCCCTTGTTGGCTAATCCTTGAAGTGACTATGATTGCTCAGAAGAAAGTGAAATAGGTCAAAGCATTAGTGACATTGAGGGGAGAACTTTAACTGACTCCTGATTGACCTTTGGGCCCCACCACAAACTGGGGCTCAAGTCTGACCTGGAGTATTTCCATCTTTTGCTGTATGCCTATAACATAAGTTGGCTTTGTAAAGATAACATTTCCCTTAATAGACATACCAAAGGGACATATTTCCAAAGCCAGGGGCAGTGAACTTATCTGCCTTATTCTAGGTCTTTACTAATCTGTATTTATGTAGTCAGTTCAGGCATATCTTTTGAGACTTGCAGACTTATTTGCAGGAAAATCATGCCAGCAGCACCATTGCATCAAATGAGAAAATTTAGAAGAAATACAGATTGAGATATCTTAAAAGCAAATATAGAAAATGCAGTTGTGCAGTGAATGAGAGCTTGAAATAAAACAGGATTTCAAAACACAATGCTAGTTATTGCAGTTATTGCTATCTTTACAGTGTGTGTGATATGCTAGGTACTTTACTGTCCTCATGATAAATCATAATCCCTGGTCCTGTACAACTGTGAAAAAATTTCATCTATTACTCAGTGAAAAGAAGGAATGAAATAAAGATAAGTAGACTGCAGCAGGACGGTAAGGAATGTAAAGGAAACAAGGATGCATCAGTCTGTATTTTTTCCAAAGCCTTAACTTCATATTGGAAGTCCTAAAAAGACCAGGACTTATTCAGTAATAGCTACCTTTAGTGACTCAGTATTTGTGTGCATAAGCTTACTCATAAAACTGAATATCTGAACATAGAGGTATCCCAGTTAAACATGCCTTATATTGTGTTTGTTAATGAGGTGCAGAGTTTTCCTTAACATATCACATTTTCCTTGATGTCTGTCCTTAAGGTGGAACATAGGTGTTACCAGGAAAGTGCTGCAGGAGCTATTTCCTTTGATTTGGCATCACTTGAAACTGTCTGGTACACTTGTAAAGTAAGGCCATTCAGCTTACATGATAGTATTACACTGCTCTCAGTTTCAGAGTTTATCTTCCAACTGAAGAGTCTCCATGGTCTGTGGCCAGTTTAATATGAGTCAGCAGTGCCCTGGCAGCCAGGAGGGCCAACCATGTCCTGAGGGGCATCAGCATCGCTAGCATCACCAGCCAGTCGAGGGAGGTGATTGTCCCGCTCTGCTCTGCACTGGGGCAGCCTCACCTTGACTATTGTGTGTAGTTTGGGGCACTTCAATGTAAGAAAGATGTTAATCTCTTAGACAGTGTCCAAAGGAGAGCAACAAAGATGGTGAAGGGCCTTGAGGGGAAGCCATTTGAGGAGCAGCTGAGGTGACTTGGTCTGTTCAGCCTGGAGAAGAGACTGAGGGGAGACCTTATTGCAGTCACAACTTCCTCACAAGGTTTTGTAAGGATGTGACAGGTTGTGAGGAGGGGCAGGCATTTATCTCTTCACTCTCATGACCATTGATGGGACTGCAGGAAATGGCATGAGGCTGAGTCAGGGAAGGTTTAGGTTTGATATCAGGAAAAAGTTTTTCACACAGAGAGTGGTTGGGCCCTGGAACAGGCTCCCCAGGGAAATAATCACTGCACCAAGCCTATCTGAGTTCAAGAAGCATTTGGACAACACTCTTAGGCACATGGTGTGATTCTTGGGGTGTCCTGCACAAGGGCCAGGAGTTAGACTCGATGATTCTGATGAGTCCCTTCCAATTCAGCAGAATCTATGATTCTATGTTATGCTTTCCTATTTACTACAAGCATATATCTAAGCCTTCTCCATAGACACCCCCTTGTCGTGGGAGAGAAGCTTGCGTGCCCTCATGAGATTGTGTGCTATGGTGGTGGTGGTTTGTGCCTCCAGTAGGGACTCCCATGCCAGGCAGGTCTCAGCTGAAGGGTCAGACAAAGTGTGTCCACAGGCAGGATGGGCTTGCTAGCCCTCTGGCAACCATCCTGG
>JAOXXN010000001.1:42429035-42449499 GCA_026770055.1 Myrmophylax atrothorax | reverse complement strand
GTCAGGTGAGAGCTGTCTCCCAATCCACATAGATTCTCTGAGCCTGCTAATTTGAGGCCTAGCTAAAACCACTACACTGATTTAAGTAATTAGTGTATCTCATTTTTCTTTGTGTGTTTGAATTAGCTGATATGCATTTATCTATGCAAATAAATGTCTTTGCAAATGAATGTTTTGTGAAATCCTATGAGCAAGTATTAAAACCAGCACTAGGATCCCAACAAGGCTGTGGCAATCTTAATTAGTTTTATGGACTGAATCCAGTTATTTTTTTATCGGAGACCATGCTGTGTCATTCCAGTGCTTGTTCTTGGTAAAGAATCTACTTCAATTGTTACGAGAAAAAAAAATATTTTTTAAGAGGTTATCAAAATATTCTTTATACAAGTGGTGAACTGCTTGCATGAATGTGATTGCCTGTCATTTTGACAAAATGCCAGGGACCTTTGGGACTGAAAGCCATGAATTGTCAGAGTTTAAGAAGAGACAGGGTTACAACACTCAGGACAGTCACGCCCTGTATCTCATGCAGACCAACCTACCGTGGCAGTGCACACTCTCCAGAGGTCACTTTTGGCTACTCAAAAAGTGCTTTTTCAGCATTTAAGACCTACCACTCACCTAATCCCAGGTGATTTCACACTCAGGAGATTGACTGATGACCAGCACTAGGAGCTGAAGCACAGATCTGCAGAGTTAGTAGCACAGGTCACTCACTGCTTTTGGGTGTAAAACATGCTGAAGGTTGGAAGGGTTGAGGATTAGTATGAACTCCTGTCATCTGCTGAGTAGTAAAATCAGTGGTTTACATTAATGTTTTAAATTCTAGTGAAGAAGGTATTACTGCATGTAATTTAACAGAGACCTCATCAGCCTTGTTGTCCCTAGGTAGTAAGAATTCAGTCTTTTGCTATTGAAATACTAATTTTAAAAAAGTCTTCCATTGATTCTAGTGATAATAACCTCACCCTATCTCTTTTCTTTACAGGGCTGAATGTCTTAACATTTAATTACCGTTAACAAGACCTTTATGGGAAGAATGGAAAATTTCATGTACTGTAATAGCATTAGCATATTAAATGTAACTGTCAGGTGGCCCTCTTAAGATTACTGCTCCTGACTGAAGCCTATTCAGTTTTTTCTTTATTGCCATTTAAACTTCATTAAGTATAGAAATTCATTCTTTTTACTCCTTTCCATGGCATTCTTGCAGTCAAAGTTGTGTAAGATGATAATTCATTTGTTTTGATTGATATAATTTGATCTGATTGCATTCTGGCTTGGAATGGTCTAAAAGATGAGTTAGATTTTTCAAAGACATAATAAATATAGAAATGGTTGTTCTGTGCAGAAATAAATAAATTATAGACTATTAGATTTTCTTTTTTCTTTCAAGGTGTTCATATTTATAGAAGTTTGCCCTTAAGTGTAAGTTTAATATTACTTCAAATTTCTCATAATCTGCTTGTGTTTTGGAAGGGCAACCCTGATAAGGATAAGGAAGCGAATTTTTTAGAAGTGATTTTTAAGGTCATAAAGCCTGACCAAAATTGAGATCCTACAGCATCAAAGTTCCTGTTACTAAATAAACACAGTTCAACCTTCCAGAAACCACTGGTTAAAATAGCAAAAATAGAACAAGAAATTGTTTTCTTAAAACATTGTGTAATAGTCTCCATGCTGCACTACTGTCAAGAAGCTTCTGACCCTTGGAAGGAGAGAACAAAATATCAGTAATACTGACCTTTATAACTAGGGGTTACATTCCAGTTTTTCTGCAACTAATTAGTATTAACATGTAAACATTATTTTGCATTGTTATAATTGGCATTTCTACTAAGATTAGGACAAAAAGCAGGTGATATTGTCATGCATAGCTGCTTTTCTATTATTTCTGCCCAGTCTCATTTGCTTTGCCAAACATCATTTAGATTCCCTTGTCTTGTGGCACAAGCGTAGCAACTCACATTTCAGGTGGCAGAACACATGCCAGTTTAGAGCAATGAAATATATACACATTTTTTACAACCGATTTGATTTGCACAGCTCATGATGTTCCTTAAGGAAGCTGTGAATGTTTTGCTTTCAGGAGATGGCAGCTTTGGAGCACAAGGTCATGTTTGTATCAGGGAAGCATTCATATGGGACAGTGATGATGTACCAACCTGCAAAAGCATTGCGTGCAGATACAAAAGGTCTTGGATTTGGTGTCAAAAAAAAAGAAAGCTCAAGCTGTTGCAACACATGCTAATATTAGATAAAAATAAAGCTTCCCTTTTTTCCCCCTCAGTCTTAAGTATTTGTTATTTAGCTTGTTTCAGTTAGGGATTAGTTTTTGTTTAGATTTGTTTTGGTAAAGAAGCCTTTCTTTCTGCAATTCAATTTGACTTTCCCATTTTTATCTTTGCACTGTAGAGAAATAATTTTTAATCCAAATGTATATATTTGATTGCACAGAAGGCACTAGCTGATTATTTTTTCTCATTTCTTATTTAAACTTTTTGAGATTTGTCAGTTTGAGTAAACAGGACAAAGACTTTGATGGATAAAACAAATTATCTTAATTATACAGCAAGTGTCCCATTCCAATACCATATGGTTGAATAAGAAAGAAACAAAGATTTCCATGAAGACACTGATTTCTTTTATGTGGAAAGTGTGACAATCATTATTATTTAGTTATTTTAAATTACATGCCATCAAGACATCACAGAGATACTTCCCCTGTATGTGCTTAACTGGGCATTCAGGAACACCAGACGGACCTTTTCTAACAATCCAGAGTTGGCACCACAGCCTTGGCATGGACTCCGTGGGGGATGTGACATCTCATATTTTCATCATTTTCACTAGACTTGGTGAAAGTGGCCAAAAGAATTATTTACCTCAAACTAGCAATTTGGATCCATTCTGCTCTTTTTGCCTAAGCTAAGGGCATTGATCATAAAAGTGATATGATCCACTGGGCCGTAGTCCAGCAGCTCGTGTCTCAGAAATATCTAGTCTTTGGGGATTCACTTTGTATCTTTTACCTTCATGGTAAGTGAGCAAAACTCAGTGAGGTGCTTCTGTCTACAAACAAAATGCACAGAAATGTCCTTACCATGACAGAAAAGAAACAATATCCCAAAATGCTGAAGTCTACTTGACAAAACAGTGACATTTGATTCACTTTCTTCACTGCAGCAACAAAGGAGGAATTTATCTATAGGAATCATTCCTGATACTTCCTCATTTCTGTGCTCCTAAAATGAGGCTTCCAGTAAGTTTTGTTACTAGGAACTATAAGTAATTGGTGGTGAAAAGTTCAAGGGACCTGGAAACCACCAATGTAATGTTGTTTGCTTCTGAACGAACACAGGGAAAAGGAGGAGCAAATCAAGGTATAATTATTCATGCTTTAGATCAGTATCTTATGTTGTAAATAAGTAGAGAGAAGCACAGAGGTCTGACTCTTTTGAATGGGGACTATCGTCATTGAATGACGCTAAAAGCATACAAGACCAACACATTATTGAAGATGAAAAGGGGTTTTTTAATTAGCGCATAGACATCTTATTTGTGATAATAAAGTTAGTTCTATTACAATAGTATTTTTCTAAATTATCTCAAAGACAGAGTTAACAGTATTTAAAAGGTGTGGATGTCTTACCCTGGGAGAAATGCAGAGAAATAATTGGGTGGAATAGAAAGAGTTTGAAAACAGAGGCAAAAAGCTCTTTTCTAAAGGTTCATAGGGAAAATTAGCGATCACACACCCAAAGAAAACAAATCAAATTCCCAGACAAAAATATTGAAATTACAGTTATTTCATGAACAATAAAATTATAGCAAGTAATATTTATTAAAGAGAAAAGAAAAAGCTAAATGAGCGTCAGTTTAATAGCTGTGTAGGAGAAAAATATCTAATATGAAGAGCTAAATTTCAAGATAAGGGGAGTTGTCCAGCAATTGTTAAAGGTATAAAACCTAGGTAGAAGAGCAACTCTGAAAAGGAAACTTTGTTTCTCATATTAACTCAAGCTTCCCATCTAGCTTTGTACTAACCTTCCAAACATGGTGAAGAATTAACTTCTTCCTGCAGGAGAGTCATGAAGTGGATTTGCACTGAGAAGAAAAATCTAGATTTTCAGGAATATGTGCTAGATGGCAAAATGTTTTTGTCTTTTGCTTTAGTAGTTTTCTCACAAAAATATATTCTAAATAAAATATCATAAATATATATTAAATTATAATTTGGAAATAGTAGGAAACAGCAAACTATCAGCAAATCTCTGCTTTACTAGAGGGTTTATCTGTAATTTCTTTTATTCTATTTTATGGCTATTGTAAAAAGTTACCCAGACACTTTAAAGCAGGAAAGTCTCATTTCACCATCCAAGAATTCTTTGCTAGTTTTTTTCTCAACAAATTGAGTTGTAAGTCATCTTCAGGTGGTTTCTCCGATAAGCTTAGGCAAGTGTAATTTCATGCAGTGCAATTCAGACTTACATTCCCACTGTGAAAGAGAGCTCATCAGTCTGTCTTCTGGACAGAAAGGCAAAACCCTTCCGAATTACTTAGTGTCAGTTGTATTTTCTTTGCAGTGCAACATAACTCGTCCCTGGGAACAGAATCTACCTTGTGGGTTTTTTTCCATTTTTGGCCAAGATCAACATCAACCAATGCAATTTTAACACAGCTTTTATAAGCATTTAGAGAACTACATTTTTACGAATAGTGCCATATTAATATCTCTGTAAAGCAAACACTCCCTTTTTTTTCTATTTTTTCTTCTTTTTTATTTTTTATTTTTTTTTTTTTTTTTTGAGATTGGCATGGGCATCAGACAGATTCAGCATCCACAACTGGGCTTTTCAGATTAGTTTGCCAGTCAGAACACCACTTCATGCAAAACATGATGGTGGTGGTGTGATGAACAGAGCTCAGTAACTTGTCTCTTTTTCTCACACTGGGCACCATCAGATGGTATGAACAGAAGCCAGTATCCTCCAGCAATCCTGCATGGAGAAAGTGCTTATTAGTCTACCTTCCAACTGGAGACTGAAAGTCAGATAATCCATATTTTCTTACCCAAGCCTAAGATGTCAGGGCGGCTTCTGGGAAAATTTTTGATTCTTGTAAATTCAACAAGAATAAGGAAATAAGATGTTGATCTCTTGATCATTCTTCTAAATGGCCAGTGTTTGGGGATTTTTGTCAAGCTGATACCCTTATTTTGTTATTGATTGATACATACCAGTCTTTGGCAATGCTTAAAAAAATTAAAAAGAGAGTTCATTCCACATTATTAATGGTTCCCTAGACCATTTTCTGGTGCCTAAGGAGCCTACTGCCACTTTAAAACATAGTACCCACTAACCTCCCTATGCCCCACACCAAAACCTCCCTATATGTTTAAAAGTTGTGTGGAAACGGCAAGGAAAGAGTTGTCAAAAGAGCATTCAGAAGTTTTTGTTCTGCTGGACTTAAGGAGGGCTATTTGCAGATCTCCTTGCTTTCAGGCATTGGGATGGGCAAGAGGGATGGGGTCCTTTAGTTTGGATAAAAAGAGATTAAATAGGTTCTAGACAAAAACAGCTAACTCTGTAAGACTGCACATACTGCAGTTATATTATTAACCCCTACAACCACATATTATTTTTTTCTTCTTTTTGCATTACCATGCTATTGTCATTGATCCCTTTCCCCCTACATGTGCAATCACTTCTTCTACTGCTTTATTTCTCTCATTTTTCAGGGAATTTTTATGAAATTTGTGGAATTATAAATGGTTATATCACTCTTAAAAACACGTCACCTCTGTACATTAGAGTAGCCTTTTTTATGTTACAGTTCATTTCACTCTAAACGCATAAAAACTTTCAAGGCAGGTAACTGTTAAAGTTGCATTTGCCTATTGCATCAGACATTGTACACTTGTAGGATAAAGCAGCAGATAAGTATTTAAACTGAAGTAGTCTTTCTCTAACTTTGTGTGACACTTCTATTGAATGTTTTCTCAGTTGTCTAGAGGAGTTTCTATGTGTCATTCTTCGTTTTGATTTTCTCACACCTTTAAATGATAGTCCTATTTTGAATTCCATAAAACATTATTTTTAAATGGATGAAAATGACTTACTGGAAAATGTTGGGGTTCGGTCTCTTGTTTCTTTAGGGTTTTTTTGGGTTTTTTTACTATAGGAGTCTGATGGTCTTAACCCCATATTTGGATTCTTAAATTTAACTTCCTAGATTTTAGAAGGACTGAGTAGACAGTGTTCCATGCAAGTTAACAGGATTCGTTAGATGCAATTACTCAAAGACTCAGCTTTGTTACAGACTCTTACTTGTTTTGTTGGTTGTTTTTTAAACCTTGGCCCACATACCTACCTCAATTTTTCACATAAATTAGGAGTTGCAATTTCATGGATAGCTTGTAATTTATCATGTTTCTCTTAACGCCCACCTTGTGCTCATCATTTACAAATGATAATCAAAAAAGCACAAAACTTGGCATCAAGTATAAAGAAAATAAAATTTAAATTAAATAACACTATAGGGGAACTATTATCATGCCAGATAACTCAAAAAAGTTGGGTCTGTTTAATGAACTAAATATATACAGTAGCACTCTCCAGACAAAGCAAAAAATTTGCAAATCTTTTTTCTCTTCTTTGAACTGTAAGTGTATTCCACTTCAACAGAGATGTGCCTTTTTATCTTCTTTATGAGGTGTCATATGCATTGTCTAATGTAAATGAAAAATTGTAGCACGTGGATTAAAAATTCCTTTTCCTTTCATGCACATGACATCTGCACTTCTGAAATCTAATGCAAATAAATCATTATGTCAATGAAAGACAACAATCAAAACAAAAAGAGAACGATGTAATTGCAGTGCAGGTGGTTAGAATGTGCATGAGAAAAGGCATCTTCATGAGTTTAGGAAAGAGCATTGCTTTGTTCAATACTCAGGATCTATGCCCATTTGACTGACGAGGGACTTCTGCTTCAATTATTTCCCTTCAGAGCTATGTTTTAACAGCTTAGGTGAATTTCCAAATGGCAGTCTGGCCCTTGAGGCCAGGTGATATCTTCCTCTCAAATTCACACAAATCAGGATTTCATTCCTAGAAACTGTTTGTTGCTTCTGGTGGTGGCCATCTTCTATGAGTATGGCAACTTCAAGTTACATCTGTAGTATGCAAATACTACCAGGAGAGTTGTGGTTATCTCTCAAAACCTGTGTCCTCTTTCATTACAGCAGTTTCTGTTCTGCACAGGATGCTTACTGTAGTTGTTGGTGTGTGAATAGTGTAGCTGTTAGTTAATGTCTCAGAAGGTATTGTCACTTGGGAATCTAATACTAATCCCCAGAAGGTCTTGGTGGATCAGAAGTCCATTGCCACCAGTGCAGACTGGTGACATTTCCACAGTGGGACTTCAATCAGGCCAGATTGCTTGAGCACGACTCTGTCTCTGGGATCTCCCTAAACAGAAATATTTTTTGCTTCAGATGTGAAAAGTCCAGCTTATTGCTAATCTTGTTTGAGCATGTCCATCAAATTCATGCTGTAAACCTAGATCAGACACTGGCGGCTGTATACAAAGTGAACCAGCTGTACATCTAGGGTATTTCAATGTCTGGTAGGGCTTGCCTAAGATTTTCTGTCATGGGCTTGCAGCATTTTTAAATTTGCTGTTCTGAGGGGTTAGCCTGCTTATACAGCTACTGCTGCAGAGAAAAACATCTCATTAAACAGCTTCAAGGCATTGAAACTGCATGTTAGCTTGCAGGGAGCTCCAGCTTTCTTAAGGGAATGCAGAGGTATATAAGCCCTGTGAAGAGGACAGCATAACTATTTCAGAACCTGATCTACATGCCACATGGAAAAAGGCATTGCAGGAAGGAGAGCTTTTGAGTCACTGGAAATTATGCCCTCCTTTAATGCTTCCTGGAAAAGAGGACATTTACACTATATTGTCTTCAGTGAGTAGTTCAGGTTTGTATCTGCAGAATTAGGATAATGGAGATAAGAATGCGACTTTTAAATTAGAGTTTATGAAACAGAACTTATTGTGCTCAATTTCACATAAGTGCTTAGTTGAAAAATAAAAGCATGTGGCAAAGATAGAATTTAAACTTCCACATATGACAATCAGAAAGTTCTTGTAGCCAGATTTCAGTTGTTCATATTTTTACAAATATTTTTCTAAGTGAAAGTTTATAGCTGAAGAATTTTTATGTGTTTAGAAAAGCTTGTTTGCCATGAAATCTTGTTTGTGAGCATAAATCTTTTCTATAAAATAAAAGCAGAATGTCATGTCAGTTTCACAGATTTTTCCATTATAATTATCTTCATTTACTTTTCATGGAATTCATATATACATCACAAGAAAAAAATAGAGTCTGGAGCCTATCACTGGTAGAAATGAACTTACAGGGCACAATAAGGAAGATTCATAGAGAACTGATGTAATGCATTTTGTACAAGCAGCCTTTATGCAAGTTTGTTGCTTCTTGCTGAATAACAGTCATTAGCTACAAGACATGGCTGACTTCACCAAGAGTTCTAGGAAGGCTTGATTCATTGTTGTGACTTTATTAATGCAAAATCATGAACCTGAATTAACCAACCAATTTAGATAAAACCATCTGTTGTCTAATAAGATGTGACTGTAATTTGAATAGTGGTTTTGTAATAAGTCTATTATGGGATGAAGGACAAGCAGATATTAGCTTTGTTTCATTAGCCTACAGGAGAAAAAAAAAAGAAAAAGTAGTTAGTTTGCGAGTATGGAATATAGAATATTTTTTTCTTAACTCTTAGATCATCCTGTGTACAAATATACCCTCCTGCCTATATCTTCTCTGCCATATAATGTCAAAAAGAAAATGGGATACAGGGCATCTTTTGGAACATTCTTGTAGTCCGTCTTTAGCGGCAATAAATCTGTTGTTTTTTCTTGATTTTTCTTGGAGCTACTGGATGCCCTGACTGCTGTGAAGATGAAATGGCAGGTACTAGTTTATCAACATTATGTCACTACCTGGTTTTGCTTTCTTTAGTTGCCCTATCTGGTCTATTACAAGAAAATAGTGTCAGCTAAATACAGAGAATGCTGGAAAATCGTCCTTTTCTGTTTGGATGTTTGACAATGAGGAAAGCGATAAAGCACATGCAATGCTGACTTGTTGACTCAAACTCTCCCAAAAGCTTTCCCATATTTTTATATAGATGTTAGATAACACTTTAGAGTAGATTAAGCTTTACTACTCACTATCATGTTTTTATTGAACCTCTAAAACTGAATTTTATAGAACCATTGTCCAGTAAAGTAACAAGAACAAACGTTTTCTTTAGTCATACAAAACCGGGCATTAATCCATATGAATAAAGATTAAGACAGAAATAAGTGCACATTTGTATGGCAATGATTTACTAAAAAAGAACATTTTATGTTTTGTATTGGTTTCTTGTTGAGCTGTTGCTTCCTCTGGTATCTGAGTGACCTTGAATACAGGACATTAATCAAACAATTAGCAAGGAATATGGTACTACTAATGAGAAGGTCATATTAAAACACCCAGCTGTGTGGTGCAGCCAACATGCTGGAGGGAAGGAAGGCATCCAAATGGGCGTTGACAGGCTTGAGAAGTGGGCCTTTGCAAACCTCATGAATTTCAACAAGGCCAAGTTAAAGGTCCTGCAGCTGGGTTGGGACAATTCCAAGCACAAATACAGGCTGGGCAGGGAATGGATCAATAGTAGCACTGCTGAGAAGGACTTGGGGTGTTGCTAGATGAGAAGATCAATATGAGTCAGCAGTATACACGCACAGCCCAGAAAGCTAAACACATCCTTGACTGCATCAAAAGAAGTGTGACAACAGATTCTCCCCCTCTTCTCTACTCCTGTGGGACCACTTGAGTCCCTGCATCCAGCTCTGGGACACCCAACACAGGAAGTATATAAACCTGCTCCAGTGAGTCCAGAAGAGGGCCATGAAGATGATCAGAGCCCTGGAGCACCTCCCGTATGAGAACAGGCTGAGAGAGTTGGGGTTATTCGCTCTGGAGAAGAAAAGGCTCCAGGGGAACTTAGGGCAGCCTTCCAGTACCTAAGGGGGGCCTACAGAAAAGCTGGAGAGGGACCTTTTTTTAAGGGCCTCTGATAGCACAAGGCCATCGGCTTCAAACAGGGTAGGTTTAGATTACACCTAAGGAAGAACTTCTTTACTATGAGGGTGGTGAGACACTGGAACAGGTTGCCCAGGGAAGTTGTGGATGCCCCGTCCCTGTAAGTGTTTGAGGCCAGGCTGGATGAGGCTTTGAGCAACCTGGTATAGTGGAAGGTCTCCCTGCCCATGACAGTGAGGTTGGAAGTCAGTGTTCTTTAAGGTCCCTTCCAACCCAAGCCATTGAAAAAAACTCACAAAAGCTAAAAATATAAGATGTTAAACTTACTCTCACTCCTTGTAACTGTGTTCCTTGCTATGGATATTATGATGTGAAATATTTTATCACCAGGTTTTGTGCTTCCGTATTTCACAACACATAGATACAGGAACATAAAGCAGCCAACAATACCATGCTTTTCAATTTCCCTTACTCTCTGCTCTGCTCGTACAATCTTCACAGTCTGACTGCTGAGCCTCAGGGATCAATGCTGAGTCTGGAAACTAAGGCACCTTTTTGGTAAAAAACTAACTATCCCATTGCTTAGTCAAAGGCAGAAAATATTCCAGTATCTTGCTGAAAGTAACCTGGCCAGGTCTGGCATCAGCATAAAGGTGGTAAGATGTAGGATGAGGCCCCCAATGGATATCAGATTGAGAAGGCAGCAAGAGTGCTTTTAAGCCTTCAGGAAAGGAAAGATTCTGAAAATTATTCTTTTTATTAAAAGAGCCAGTTATTGTATTGACTTTTTCAGAGAAGGAGGATAATGAGTTTTCTGTGCAACTTAATGAAGTATCACCCGAGAAGAAATTATGTAATATGAAATCTTTAGACAAGATTGAAAGAGCACATTTTGTATTTCTAGAATGGTAAAGATTCATTGTGGCTTCACATTTCCTAAAAAACCCTGAAGTGAAAATGTCTCATCATAAATCCTACTGCATTATCTGGACAGGGAGCTGCTTTATGTTTGCATTCATATGGTTTTAAAGCTGTAAAATAGTACCCACAAAATTTTCTGAAGCATTTCATTTTTTCGTAAATCTGTAAGGAGATGTAAGGAATGGAAAGCCTTTTGTATTTGGAGCAGTAGAAAGTCTCAATGACGAAACACAATCCATGAAAATGTATTACAGGTGCTGATCACTGACTTGCAGAAGATCAGAAGGTTCATTGCACATGAAAAAAAAAAAATTACACATCACCAGCAGGGCCACAAGCTTGAAAATAATAGTGCAACATTTTAGTCATGTTCAGTTTTTTATCTTTGTATGTTGGGTTTTTTCCTAACACTTTTTTGGATTTATGACTGAAATCAAAAAGCAATATGTATTTCCAAGGCTTAAGTAAAAGGAAATTGTTTTTCAGCAAAGTCACAGAGAAGCTAAACATGTAAGTTTCATGTAATGGTTCTATGTGAAGGATATTTTTGGGCAAGTATTGTTACACCTGTTATACCTTTTAAAATCGAATATCTACGTGAATTCTGATGAATATGATTAATCCCAGAAAGCAACCATTGAAGCCTTTGGAGAGGGGAAGAATAAAAATATTCTATTTTAAAGGCAAGGTTATAGTCAAGGTTAATTCAGGGTGTCATGAAAATGTGGCTGTGACAAGATTTAGTGACAATGCAAGGGCAAATTAATGCAAGATCAGTGGCCTGACTATTGATTCTTACCATGGGATCCTGCTGAAATGAAGTTATTATTTAATTACACTTTTACTTACACTATAAATGGTTCCCAGAATAGACTGCACTCTATTTTGATGTCTGCAGCTCCATCTTCACTTTTCTTTCATGCTCATAAATGAGTAGGCAATGGGTAAAAGCATTCCACAAAATATTCATTTATTATGCTTTACAAGTTTTCATTTTCCCCAAGTTTTAATTCTTCCATTTAGAATACTCTGTGATATCAAGTAATTCTGAGTACAGAAACCACTGAAGATTTTGAGACCAAAATTTCTCTAGATTTAATTTTTTTAAAAAAAATCAATGTTTGAATAGTTTTTCTGCTCTTCTTGGGTTGTTTAAAATACTTTCTTTCACTGTCTCTAGAATTAGACTGTAAATTTACTGTTCATACTAAACAAGTAACTTAATTGGAAGCTAGAAGATGCTAATAACTATTTCTTTGGGACTTAAGATACAACACCAAGGGCTTTACTATATAGAAATCTATAAACGAGTGCTAAAGCATCTATAAAATGACACCAACATTTACTGTACAATCAAAATTTCACTGTTTTCCTATTACATACTTGATTCCCTATTATATTCTTGATTCTGAATCAGATCTGTTTGGCAAATTTGTGAATAATAAAAAAATGGTCATTTTTTCAGGTTTAATTTTTCTTGTGGACCAAGCCCCATATTTTTGTCAAATGACACAGATTTGAAGAACCAACAACTAAGAAAAATATTTGCAGTGGTGCTAGGTTAATGGTTGGACTGGATGATCTTGGAGGTCTTTTCCAAAATGTGATTGATTGTCATTGTAATGTTACTGTCTGAAAAAAATGGACAGAATTCACCCTTTAAATGCAGGATTAAGTTTTTCATTTTTATGAAAAAGTTCTGTGCTTGTATAATACACAGTACACTGAAAACACAGTCTTGCCCAGGACAAGAATCTTGCTCTGGAAGTAATCTTTTAAATCCTGGCCGTAGGTGGTATGTCTGCAGACCTTGCACCACTTTGAACCTCATTGCACTCCCCATGTAAATAAAAACATGAACCTCGGTAGTTGTTGGTGCAGTATCTATTCTATTCACTCCACTGCTCTTTATAAAAGAAACCAGATATCTTCTACCCTCTAATTTTTCATTAGAAATGTTTCAGCAGTTTTATAAGACATAGATCATTAAGAATGAGTTTTCTACTTAGGACATTCATTTCTAGAGTTACTGCTGGAAGCAGGGTTCTCTTTGCTGAATGGATAAGCACAGCGAAATTGTAACTTTTTTGTTATGGTTTAGGCTACTTGGACCAAAGTTTTCAGGCTCAAAATCTGTTCTAATATCCAACTTTAGATACACAGGAAATGATGAAGTTTGTGGCATTTCTCATACTCACTGAAAAAATTGACCTGTCTGTCAAAGGTTTACAGTAGTACTAACTTGACAGTGATATTCCCGTTGTCTTCTTCACTTGGAGTGAATATTACTGCACTGAGGAAATCTCTCCAAATTTGTGAAATACCACAGTGTTTGGAACACAGCTGTGACTTTTCTTACTTTTAAAAGGTTTGGAAAGATGTTGTGGTAGTGTATCTGACAGTTCATCCATACCAGAGATGGTAGTGATGAGACATCTTAAATGGCTATCTGGCACTGAGAGTGCCTTTATGGTTTGAGCATGTTTATCCTTGTGGTTCTGGAAACCAGACCACTAGGTAGATTATACTGCTGTACATAATAGTATTCCAGCATGGTTTATAAATCAGGTGGCTCAATCAGATAAAGACAAATGGCAATAGAATAGCTTTAATACAAATTTACTGCCAGGTAGCCACTATATAGCACTGCATTTTACTGGACTTTCTGACTTAGCTAGTAGTAAATTCAGTCATTTTCCACTTAGGGACATGGGTCAAATTTTCATTCAGTTCAATCTGTGTGATCCTTTCAGGTTCAATATGAATGGGGGTTTTGTCATCCAGGAAGAACTGACATCTTATTTTACAAGCAATAGAACTTTTTTTACTTTCTTAAAGGAGAGAGAACCTGTTGTGCTGAGGAAGAAATACAAAAACCCTTTCACTAATCTGGCTGCAGGTGTGTTCCAGAATAGTTCAATTCACAGCACAATCAAGATTGTATTTATTTTGAAAAGACTGTGACAGTCTATTGGGAAGAATAACACCAACAGGGACAAGGGCAATCACAGTTACAAGCCTTCTCCCTATGCACTCTGTGTCAGAACTGAGATTTCAGAAGTCCTCCATGAAGAGCATAACTGCAGTGGCTGCATCAGCCCCATGGGGTACAGAGGCCCAGTAGGGTGGGTGATGGTGTGGCCATTGATTGCATCACCAGAAGACCTGTGGAAGCATGACAGATCCAGATTCCACCTAAAAGAAGACTGAAGCACACAGGGTGGTTAAACACCCAGATATCACATCCTGACATGCAGTCACAATGTGACCACAATAGCTGTAAGCACGGCACTTTCGTGTTGATGCATGGAGTGGATGGAGGAAGTGATTACTCCTTCCCATGCCTTCCAAATCCCTTTAATATAAAATGTTTAGACTGAGGATGTGTCAGACAGTAAAGTGAGAAGAAAAGATGATGCACTTGATCTTAGCCAACAGCTGGGAAGTGTGCATCTGGGACAGGGATTTCAGTGCATACTGCAGAGCGCTCACGGCCCTGTGAGGATGATATAGGATCAGGGCTTTTAAGGCCTGTTGACAGATCTAAAAGATGACATATAAAAGAATGATTTCTTCGCTTGAGAAAGTGAGAACTGTAAATCAATACAATTACAGCAGTTTGTAGTGATAACTGAAAATGCTAGGTTTTAAATTCTTATGGCAAAATGTTTAAGCAAAAGAAAATAATCTTAGGCTATATTCTTAGGCTATATTCTTTACTTGCTTAATATCTTCTTTTAATTTTTGCATTTATAGATCTGCTGACTTTTACATACTAGTCAGTCCAACACAAAATGCATTTTCTTGCTCAGTTTTGAGTACAGAAAAAATAATTTGAATAACAGCTTACCTGCTGAGAATTTATGAGGAACAAAATATTAAAAAGAATGTTTTCATATAGTTGTAGACCCTACTTCCAGTTTTTGCATCAACCTAAAATTCATGGTAGGCTAAATGAAGGTTATTAGTAAATTTCACATACAGTCTGACTCAAAATAAAATAAAATTAAAAAAAATTGATTGTCAGATATTTAATAAAGTAGGTTTGATTTGTTTCCTGCAAGGGTGAACAAATGACCAGTTTAAACTCAACAAATTTCTTTTGGTGGGTACTTAGTTATTTCAAACCAATACTCCAATGTCCTTACTTTCTATTAGAACTATTTTCCTAAAACTGCAGTACCTAAAGTTTATTTTTTAATACTAGGTATCATAGAGACAATTTGCTGCTGCAGTTCACCCTTTAGCTATGCGGGAACAAGGCAATGCATCTAATTTTACTTTATACATACATGATTTCAGGTTTTCTTATGTTTATGTGAATCTGAGTATGAAGGAGGAAGAAAATTTGAACCTTTTACACAGGACTAGTTTGTTTTTATACAATCCAGTAAAACATTCTGTGGGAAATTATATACTTGGTTTCATATCATGTAGTCATCCAGTGCAAGTACTTTGGACCATGTTTTTCTTTAGTGCTCAACTCAGAGACAAAATGCTGAGAAGAAGCTTTGTTCTTACTGTAGAGACATTAATTCCCCTGACTATTTTTGTTAGGGGAATAGACATCTCTACACTATGTTTGTCTTAGAGTGTTTTGGAAGCAGGACCCCTCTGTTGTTACATTTTTTGTCTATAGGAAAAAAGTTATCAGGAAGGAATTAAAAGGAAAATAATAGAAAATAAAATAATCCTTAAATGGTGGTATGAAGATTTGCTTTCAACTATGCAGTTCTAAAAACTGCAAGTGCAATAATCAGCAGAAATGTGGGCACATATCCCATAAACAGCTCACTCCAGACTATAGTCATCATCCCAAGGTGCACTTGAGCATCTGTTAAATATTTTATATATGGTTCTTATATTTACAAGTAGCTCTGTGAAAACCAAAGAAGAGCATTTGAAAGACCATAAAAAAGGAAATGTTAACATGGAGCTATAAGGTGACGTCACATGACTTGGGCCCACATAATGCAGTGGGCATTTATGGATCCTATAAATAGTGAACTATTTATAAGAGCATCACTCTACTTCTGTGCTATACTGAATATATTACCAAGACATTGTGGTGGATTAACAGAACCCAAGAATGTATCTGACCAGATCCTTGCTGGGGTACCTTAAGGATCAGACATCCTTCTTCATGTTAGAACCTAAGAAAATAGTTAAATGTGTTCCCTTTTGATCTCTCTACTTGCATATGATCCACACAGAATTTGTTTTACTGTTCTATCTATGGTGATGCATCTTGTGCTTAATTCACATAATGAAATTAGAAAGGAGCATAAGCAAAATATTATATTCTATTGTGTCCAAGGCAACTAACATCTTTGTTTGTGCTGGGCTGGAGGGTCTTCTGAAAATAGTCTTTAAAGCAGGTGTTATATTCCTTGATTATAATAATGACTGTATTTTTGTACACATGCAGTCTGTGACACAGTATGACCAGTTTATTGCTAATAATCAGATTGAACATTTTATTTCAAAACCCAGAACTCTTTATGTGATCTTTTGATTTTCATAGAGAAGGACTAGGAATATAGACAACTTGAAAAGTTATATTTTATTTCTATGGATATTCCATAGCCTTTTTTTCTAAATAGCCCAGGACTAATAATGGAATTTTACCACTTGAATTTACTTAGAAAATGTTCAAAACAGGAATATGATGAGGCTTACCAAATAGAAAAAAAGACCAAACTTAAAATTGCTGGCTTAATTCTCCCTACAATTTTATTTGCCTGTGTAGTAGAATACCCTCCCTGCAGTACTGGTCCACCCAGTTCCTACCCTTTTGTCACTGTGAATATGCAGCCCAGAAAATTTATCAGTTATGTGGGAAGACAGCTGCAAGGAATCTTTACTTGCTGTGTCTAGGAGATTGCTATTGTCAACTAATTCAGATCGTGATCACCTTACTAAACAGTGACCACCTTTAAAGTGTCTTTTGCATCATGACTCTATGTATGTTTCTTAGAGCAGGAAGGAGCTGAAAAAATTTGGGTCAATCAGTTGTCACTTGTCAGCTCAAATTATTGCATAACTTATCATCAGCCAAGAGTGCCAATATTATGTATGCATTTATTTCTTTCTCATCAGTATGTTCTTGCTGACACTGCTCAAATAAGACATCCCACAGCCCCCTACACCAGTCTGCTTCATGTCCTTTTTAAGTCAGTGAAACAATTCATACATCTGTAGACAGGGAGCGAGAGGTATTTGTGAGTGATCAGAACAGTTTTGCTGCTTCTCTCTCTCCCTCTCCCTCTCTCTCTCTCTCTCTCTCTGAGACAACTGTTTTTCTTCTCAGCAAGACTGCTCTCAGGTATACAGTACATATTTCAGACTTCTTGGTTGTTATAAGTAAGACTGACTTTGACCATTCTTCACATCATTTTCTTATCCACGTACTGCTGCCCAAAACATCTAAATGGTCCATTTGATCATTATCTCCTTCTGTGGCAGTTCTCTTTTTCTCAAAGCTTTTCCTTCTGCTGGGTTTGATTTCCAGATTATCAACAACCTCCCTTTCTATTTCTGCTTTGTACCCGGGCAATACTTAGCTTACCTCTGTACAACTTATTTTTTCCCTCACAGGGAGCACAAAGCCACCTTTTTTATTTATGCATTTATTTTTTTTATTATTATTATTATTATGCAATGCATAGTTTGGCATTTTTTTCCCTCACTATTCTTTCTTAATGCCTGTTTTAACTTGACTATTCTGCAAGGCAACTGTACATCATGGTTCAGTAACATCCTCCTTTTCTAGTTGAACAAACCAGGGAATTCTTTTTGCTTAACTTTAAACATACACATGAAGATACTTGCACATGGATTAGTGATTACAGAAACAGAAGAGAGCAGTTATTTTGCATGCCTGTGTTTAGGTTGAAGTGAATCTATTTTGTAAGGCAGCATGGATCAGATGTTATCTCTGCTCTAGCAAATCACTCTAAGGACTTCTAAAATTATGGTCCTTATGGATTTTCTTTTTGTTGCTCAAACTATTTGAAGTAGCCAGTTTCAGGGGATTTTTGGTCCCTGTTGCTTACAGTCACATCCTATTCTATGTTCAGCCCTGTAATTTGTGCTAAATTGCACATGCTTTACTCTTAAACCAAGCCCCTCTTCTCTGGTGGAGGCCATAGACATTTCTACACAAGGTTGGAAGAAATGAGCACACTCCCTTTTTAGTGAGATGTAGTTTTGTTTATTTCTCTGTGAGGAAAGCACAGTAATTACCTCTTATTAAGAGAGTGTCTTAAAATTTATGTTCCAGAAGAGATTTGAAAGCCTAACAGCTGTGAAATTCCTTCCTTGTTTCTATGTAATAGAAAACTTCTCATCTTCTGTGAGTGGATGGAAGAAATAATTTCAGATATTTTTCTCCTTAGCATTGCCCTTGAAATGCTAGGAAAGCAAGAGATGGAATCAATACCTCAAATTCTGTTTAATGTGGGATTACTGTAAAAACAGATGAGAATGATAAATATTTTTCCACAAAATTTGCAGAGCAGGTTTTTTCAACTCAGTAATGTCTCATGGGATGTAAATCTCCATATCTGGGAGTATTTTTTCAGCTTGCAGTATTTTAAGTCAAAAAAATTTTTATTTCCACCCAGTTTGTTTGAATTTAACTATGTCTCTGACAGGTGAAGTGGGATTTAAGAACATTTTAATATTTATATCTGAGTGCCCAAACATTTTATTTTGTAAAAAAATAGAAACTTCTTTAAAGGATCATTCAGAAGTGAATCAAGAGATTAAAAAAAAATAGCTTTACAAAAAATATCTTGTGACTGCCACTTTTAAAGTGGTTTTCTAAATTTAGATTTTCTGTAGTCAGATCATCTGGTAAGTAATTTTCCCATTTTCCAAAAATAGGAAAAGCTATTCTTTTCCTCTGTAAATACAGCTTCAATCTCACTCAAGTAAGTATCTGAATGTTTTGTCCTTGTGGTTTTTTGCTCTTGACTTCTATAGGGAAATTCTGAAATTTCACAATTCATCTCTCCAACAGTTATCTATTAGTTGATGTGCAACCATGTGCTGTAATCTCTTGGAGACTTCAAGTCATTCTTTTCATGTAGTCAGTTTCAGAATTGCACATTGTGATAAATTCGGCAAATTATAGATGAAAGTGACACAGGCAGTGTTGAAAAATTCTGGTGCTTTACTTTTAGGATTTTATCTATTCCTTAAAAAAATAACTTGCAATGTTTCAATTTTTTCATCTGTAAAATGGAGAAGCAATATTAGTCCACCTTCAAGAATTATACACATGCTGGAACACAATTGACATGAACAAATAACTATGAAAAATGCCTAAAATATTAAAAGGTATTAGTAAGAAAGGCAATTGCCATGTTTTTCATGATTTCAAAGTCATGGATACTGGAAAAGGACATATCAGTTGGAGAAGAACAACGGCTAAAAGTTCCTCTTCTTTTTCAACATTACACAGTTTGTATCAGATAGTAAATGTGTGATTTCTTTTCTTCCATTATAAAACTTCCCCAGGGTTCAATTATATTGCCCTATTTTTTTGCAATACTTCAATGAACATATTGAACTATACATTTACATTTTCTAGAAAAATATTTTCTTGGATCTGAAAATATTAGAATTACTTGGTTTCTCCCATGAAATTCTGGAGATATACTGCCCCAGAATTGTCAGAATCTTGCAGCTATTTAACTGGCTATAGTTTCTTATTTTGATATAATTCAAACACAAAGTCAAAGGCACTAGTACAAAGCTGTACTACTCAAATCAGGTCTTCTATTTTTCGGTCATCTGGTATGCTATGAATTGTTAAAGAGATCGCTATTTTTGTCTTTAGAAGGTTAGTAGTAGGCAAGACTTTTGGTTGATATAAGCAAATATTCTCAAATTGACCCTCTACAACATAAATTCCCAACTGATAATAGCTGATGCAGTACTTCCATTTTTATATCAGATTGTGCTATAAAACCAGTGAACTAAGATCTTAGCATATAACAAGAAGTGCTTCAATAGAGCATTAAAATCTTGTGAGTATTTCTACGTATTTCTAATTGGAGACAAACAGATATAATTTAAGCTGAAATCTGCTGAAAAGAACTTGCTTGATACCTTGACTATTAAATGAATTCAGCAGTGACACAGTGCTCATAAGATAGCCAAAATATGGACAAGGAGAAAAATCAATCACTTGGATCCAACAGTGAGCAAATCTTCTTAGAAGAGAAGAACAAGCAAAAGGACCAAAACCATCATTGCCAGCTAACCTTTACCTACGTTTCCCAGTATTAAAAACAAACAACAACAAAAATCAATAGGGAGTAATTGTAATATGTTGAGAATCACAGAATCATAGAATCGATTGGGTTGGAAAAGACCTCCGAGATCATCAAGTCCAACCCTTGGTCCAACTCC
>JAOXXN010000001.1:42415651-42428935 GCA_026770055.1 Myrmophylax atrothorax | reverse complement strand
CACATCGCATGCAGGTGCTTCTCACACTGTCCTCTGGTAGCAGTGCCAGCCTCAAACAGTCTATGCAGCCAGAGGCCTGAGTGGCTGCATCCTTTTTAGAGGATTGTCTGTGTTGTCACACCTCTACTGGTAACAGAAGCAACAGCTTTCATTTTTTTGGAAGGCATGACTGCCTTGAGTTGTGGGGAAAGGAGAAAAAAAAAAGCCCACAAAACACCTGGGCTTGAGAAGATAATGTCAAAGCTATATGGCAAAAAGTAGTGAGTGATCAGGCTGAAGTTTAGTCTTTGTACTGAAATTAATTAAAGATAAAACAAAAGGAAAAATGACATGTTGCTTTTAGGATGGTGGTCCAAAGGTTTGTAGTAATCTTGTGTACCCTAAGAGGTGTGCTTCAAGATACATTTCAGCTGGATCTTGGTTACAATGGGTGACCAGAAACAATGGCTTTCTTTCCTCAGCTCTTGCAGGTTGAATGCAATAATCTGCAATTCTTAATTAAAGGTTGATCTTCTTCCTTCTCCTCTGAAATCACAAGCATGAACCTCTAATCCTTATGTCCCATTTTAGTTTAAATAGAATATTTGCTAAAAATGCTAGAATTAAACTAGGAGGAGGGGTTTAGGATAGAAAGCCTTAGAATTGTACCATGGAGTTGTCCACAGATATATTAGCTTTTTGGTAGAAGAATATGGGGAGGCTTCTTGGAGTTAGTCAAGACATTCCAATCAATGCAAGTGAAAACTCTGACCTGTCCACATACAAAAGCATTTTATTATATGTGGATGTTGAAGGGCCTTGAGGAGAAGCCATATGAGGAGCAGCTGACATCACTTGGTTTGTTCAGCAAGAAGAAGAGCAGACTGAGAGACCTCATGGCAGTTACAACTTTCTCATGAGGGGAAGAGGAGGGGCAGGCACTGATCTCTTCTCTGTTGTGACCAATGACAGGACTTGAGGAAACAGCATAAAGCTGTGTCAGGGGAGGTTTAGGTTGGATATCAGGAAAAAGGTTCTTCACCCAGAAGGTGGTTGGGTGATTGGGCACTGGAACAGGCTCCCCAGAAAAGCGGTTACATAACCAGGCCTCTCAGGCACATGTGTGACTCTTGGGGATGGTCCTGTGCAGGGCTGAGGGTTTGGACTTGATGATCCTGATGAGTCCTTTCCAGCTCAGCATATTCTATTATTCTAGTCCTCTGTAAACTCTTGAGTTAAATTAGGCTATGAATAAAATTATGATAGGGAAACCTACTCCGTTTTCTCTCATTAAGTTGTTGATGGACTGCACAGAGATCAAAAAAATAAGGATTCCAGTGCCTCAGTTTCTCAGACAGTGCACCATGCCTGCGCAGCACAAACATCAGCTTGCTGAGTGGGAAGCTGGTTGATTTCTTTTGGGTGCATAGGAAACATCTGTCCCCCCTGATGTGGTATCAGTTTTGATTCATTTTGCTCATATTTGACAACTTTTAGTTTATGCCAAGAAATGACAGTATCTGGACCTAAGTATGGATTTCTTCTGTTAGTCTAGATACATTTAATATAATTTTGGAAAAACATACCTACTTTATTACCAGACAACATATACCAGCTACCATGTTAAGAAATCTCCTATAAATAAAAGTAGAGAAACCGTATGTCATGTGTTTGATCCTTCTAAAGGTAACCAGTTGTTTAATCAGTTTTTCTGATTTTTTTATGTCAGAAAAACAGATTTATGTTCATACACCTGACAAAGCCAAGGATTTTGATTATAAAAGCAGGTCAAATACATAACAAAGCAGTCTGCAAATGCGGTGTTACAAGAGAGTACAATTTCCTGGCTTTTACCCAAAGTTCTCTCCTCAATTATTTATATTTGCAAGTCCACCATTGCAAAATCTGTCTTCTAGATGAAATGATATTCCTCCTAGAATTTCTAAGGGGGGAAAACAAGTGTTCAGTAATGAAGCCCTTAAGAATATTGCTTTTGGGGATTTTTGCATGTATGCAAAAACATGCATTTAGGTAAAGCTGAAGCTGTAGCTGTCAGAAAATATTACAAAAGGTAGTAATGTAACATGCACTGCAGCTACTAGGCTCAATTAAAGTTCAGAAGGGCACTTTTCTGATGTACCATATTCCACTTATGCTTACACTAAAATGAAGCTGTCCCAGTAAGTCAGGGAGATAGGATACTATAATTAATGATTCCCCTACAGCGATTTCCCCACTTATGTCATTCAGTGTGATCTGATTGATTTATATGATTTACAGAAGGACTAGTTATTTCTAAACTTTGAAGTCTATGCAAATTTCTCTGCTGTGACTATCATGTAGCCAATTGCAATATATTTTAAAAGACAAAAAAGAAAAAAGTAAAGCTGTATCCATCCACAAATGTTACAGAAGAAAACAATGAAACTTCTAAGATGAGGAACAGCTCCCCTCAGCAAATGCAGGTTTTCAATACTTCTGAATGAAATTAATATCTGGTTTTTGGTTGGTCTACAGAAATGTATTTGGGTGTGAGAGACTCTGAATTTTTATTTTTTAAGATGGAAATAAAAAATGGGCTTTGAAAATGCATTTCATAGCATTTGCCAGCAGCAAGAAGGGGTTGAAAATCAACTTTCTGTGATAATCTCCAGATTTCATGAGTTCGTAACTTTCTGAAATGCTCACACTTTAAGCTGAATATTTTTTGTTTGGGCTCTTACCAAGATTTCAGAATCTTAGAGCTAAATTTTATTATTTTTTTCTTGAAAGCTAATTCAGTTGTTGTTGAGGGAGGAAAAAGACCTGATGGTATTCTTTGAAAATAAAGTTACAGAAAAAATAGCCAAAGCGGAGAACTGAAACTTGGCTGCTCAGTGAAGACTTGTTTCAGAAAAGCACTTAATTGCTCTAACTCAGCATTTAACTTTTAGCCTTAAGACTTCCAAAAGAGCTGCACTATTGGTAATATTTCCCTGAACTACAATTTGGGCATCTAAAAGTACGTCAGTACTGCTAAGTGACAGGTAAATATGGAACAAGATTGAGAACAGTACTTATCCCATGCTCAGGTCACAGCTTAGTTGTTAGTCCTCCTCGTGGATGTGTTTTGAACCTCTCTGTTTCTCTCCATGCCATGCACTGTTGGCAGGACAGGCAGTACCTCCAGAGACCTGCATGAAGATATCTGTCTTGTTTTGGTCCCTTCTCTTCTTTCCAGAGCTAAGCCAAGTATAATCTAAGCACTGTCAAACCTCTTGTCTCACTTCAAAACACACTATGTTATATTTAGCTTCCTTTTACGCCCATTGCTTGCACTGATGACTCCTATTATTCCAAACAGTTTGAGCTGAAAAATAACCACACAAAATATTGTGTATTTTTGTCACTCAGACACTGAGACCCAGAGGAGATGTAGTGCCAAATACTATGAAGTAATATGGGATGTGGCCAGTTTGTAGCAGAAGGTGGTAGCAGTAAGCAAAGTGAATGTAAGCCATAAGAGACAGCAATTGATCTGTGGTTGTATCTTATGTCACCAGCATAGCATATTCTGAAACCATGATCTGCAACATCCAGCTTGATCAGGAAGGATCTGTTTGTGTTTGTCTTTGTCCAAGGATGATATAGAAATGCCAGAGACTTCTGAAGAAACCTTCTCCATATGCTCTTTCTTTGGACTCATCACTTGGCCTCTTCTCTTAAAAACTGTATTGCTTCTCTCCTAACATGAGCAGGGCACCTTTCTTTCTTGTAAAATCCTTGTGGTTATGATGTCAACATTATGTATGGGGAATATAAAAATGTTCAGACAAGATAAGAGACACCTGGGTCCTGCCCATTCTCTTTGACTGGTTGAAATTTATCCTGACTGCTTCACAGTAGACTGTGTCTGGAAGTACTATGGTTAAAGCAGTTCTGTAATGTGACAAGAATTCAAGATTCACAGGGGCCGGGTAAACAGATATTCTAACTGGCATTCCTGTCCTAGCAGACTGGGAATATGATCTGGACCTCTGACAGAGTAAGATATGATAGCTAGTTTCCTCTCAGATTGCACTTGTTATAAAATAAGGCTTAAGTAAATATTTATGATATTTGTTTTAGATAAATATAATATAAAGGCAGGGATTATATAATATAAAGGCCGGCACTGTGTCTTCTTTTCTATATATGCTTTTCAAGAATTAAATCACCAGGAATTTTTTGCATAAGATCAAGATCCTACAGATATATGTGCTGTCAGCAGAGGTATCAAACTGGACTTGGGATGGTGGGGATGAGAGAACATGTGGATTCCAGCTGAAATTAGGGGTCAGCTAGGTGCTGTCAACTTGGTGTTGACAGGACTTCCGCAACTGGGAAGAAGCATAATTTTAAGCTTGAAAGGAACTTTGCTGATGAAACTCTCAGTATCTACAGATAGAAATGTCTCTGGCTTTAAGCAGCAATTTAACTTTGAAAATGTCCTTGTTGACCATACATATATGTATTATATACTTGCTGCTTGGGTGCTAGTCTCTTAGTAAAAATTGACCTGTTCTAGGTTTGGAGATACAAAACAGTTGGATAAGTGACTCTAAAAGTAGTTATGATCAGTGGAAATAAAGAAGTCCAGCTCTTCTTGAATTTGCATTTTCTGCTGCATAATAAAGTGAGAGTTCCCCCTGGTGCTTCTTCTAACCTGTGGGTCATTCATAGCATCATTCTTCCACATAGATTCTTTGATATCTATGAGGAACTGACCTCATCTTTCACCCTTTTCCTCAATAAAGGCAATAATAGAGTCTCTCTCCTCTTCTCTCAGCTGTCTATTTCAAAAAAAAGTCAGATCTTAATGTACTGTCCCCTGAAGTGCTCAGTCACATTTGACTGAGATTGTCTGACAGTTCAAAAGCTATTGGAAAAGGATGGTTAAATATGCCTTCAGACACACCATCAGTGTTGTGCTAGTAAAGTCACTTCCCTAAGAAACTAAGGCAAAAATCCCTTCTGAGCATACTCAGAAGCATCTGCTATATCTCGTAGCAGAACCATTTTCATGTAAAAATGTCCTATGTAAAGATTGTGTTCTGCATAGTTCTCTGAAAATCAATGATTTAACATCAGAAAGGGAGAAGCAAATTCCAGAAGAAAAGAAGTGCAATTTTAGTGCAGTCCTGATAACACAAACTATATCAGTAAGTTTAGCCTGTATAGTGCAGTCAGATTCACGCTTTCAGCACAAGTTACCATGATTATAGATAAAACAGCTTAATCTCTTCAAATTCTTATTAGAAGTGTTGCATTTATTCATAAACCAACAGAATGAGTGAAAGAAGTGACATTGCTTTGAAATCTCCTGTCCAGGAATTTTGAAATCACT
Organism: Myrmophylax atrothorax; assembly: GCA_026770055.1. NCBI lineage: Eukaryota > Metazoa > Chordata > Aves > Passeriformes > Thamnophilidae > Myrmophylax > Myrmophylax atrothorax. The sequence continues at coordinate 42,423,591 of JAOXXN010000001.1, read as the reverse complement.
GAGGAACCTGCAGCCCTTTGTTGCTGTTCTAGGTTGTCGCTCTAGCATGAGAAACTTGGACTCCACTGTGACAAGACACCATTGTGAATAGTACCTAAGGTGCACTTTTAATCCAAGTTAGAAAATGTACATTGTACTGGTACATGTAACTTTAAAAGTCTGAGATGGTACATTTAAATATGAAAGAGTGAGGAAAATAATATCTACCCGAGGAACTTCACATGTAGTCAAAATGTAACCAATTTGTTGATTTAAATTTAGATATGGAATGATTCTGTGGATGTCTTCCTGAAGGTGATTAATCCTACCCTTCAAGAGATGGGATAAAACAACATACACAAAAGAACCATTTCTCTCCACTGAACGTAGAAAGCACATAGTTGAATAGATGCCCAGCATTTTGATCACTAAAAAAAGATGAGATAAAGGATCATTACAAATAATGAAGTCTTACTCAAAAACCTTTCCCCAACCTCTATGTTTTCTATCCAGAAAGTCCATAATCTTGTTCAAACTGTAACACCTATTGCTAAAAATTTATATCTACACACTACTTCCTTCTGTCGACTGTGCCCAGTGTTAATGATTTAGACTAAAAATCCTAAAGTCATTGGATGTCTTTCCATTTTCTCTGTTGTCTCTTTTAAGTTCATCTTGTGCAGTCATGTGTCATACTGATATGTAAATGGAAATGCATTAGACTATTGTCTACAACATCCCCCCCCCTTCACCCACCAAAGCCGCCACAATATACAAAAAACCAACACCAAACCCTGTCTGATCTCATTATGAATTTTTTTGAGAAGGCAGAAGGGTATTTTTGTCTGAAAACTGAATTATATCCCTTTGTCATGGTGCAGTTCTGAATAATTTTATAAAAATCATCAAGATTATCCAGGATTTACTGTGCTTTGATAAAGAGGAGATTTTAATCCAGGGATGGAGTGACTGACAGCTCTAGTTTAAATAGGAAGAGTGAGAAGTCTCCTCAGGATTGCCCACCTTAGAATCAGTCAGTTACTATCCAGCTGATTCCCTGGATGTTTTTCCTTCACTTTTCAGTAGATTTTGTGTGGGAGGGCTGGGGAGACAAGCACTCCCATGAGTAGAGGAGTGTTGGTTTCTGCATTCCTGAAAGTTGCTGCCGGGCTCAATGAAGATAATTGGCAGGAATCGATTAGTCTCATGAGAGGGTGTTATTAAGGGTTGAGCTCTTTTCACAAATTGCCCCTTCTGCACTTACTACTTGAGAGGCATAATCTCAGTGATTCCGAAACTCACAGAACAGGAGATTGATTTCCTCCTTTTTCTTTTTCTTTCCCCGCCTTAAACTCTGCAGGTCAGTCCCACCCCAGGGTGCATCCGGGCGTTAATGAAGATGTTGTACTGCCCTTACTGCAGAGGACTTCCCACTGTGAAACCTTGCAACAACTATTGCCTCAATGTAATGAAGGGCTGCCTAGCAAATCAGGCTGATTTGGATACTGAGTGGAATCTGTTCATAGGTAAGAACAGTTTAAATATTAGTGGAAGGGAATGCTGGTAATAGCAAGTATCTGTGAGTTCTGTGAGGTTAGAAGACACTTGGTCAATATTCGGAATGAAGCACTGCAGATGCACCTCACTTTCTAACTGACCTTCCTCACTTGCGTTAAGAAATAACTGTTTGCCCTGCCCTGAGACAGTCACATTTAGTATTTCATGTTTCAAAAGGAATGGTGTGGTGTTATGGCTTCTGAGCTGAATTATTACATGCTATGTGAAATGTCAAGAAAGATTTGGCTGAAGATTTGATAACAAGCTTAACATGGCAGGAAGAGTATGTATTACAACTGATGACTACAACTCTTGCAAGCGGAGAAGATAATAACATTGTATAACATTCAGTCAATATAAATCACAGATGCTGTTCTTAATTCTGGTAGTATATAGGCAAACACTTTAAAAGTTACATGCATGAGAAATTATTAATTCCTCATTCTTGCCTAAAATATGTTAATCTCTCTTTCAGTGTACTGAGTAGAAAGTACCAAACATGCAATCAAATTTTAAAATGGAGCATAGAATATGAATTTAAGGAAAACTGGTACTACAGTTTTATTCACATAATTCCTCACTCAAATAAACAAAGAAAACAAGAAAGAACTCTCAAACAGCCCTTCAGTTATCCTGCAGCAAAAATCAAAGCAAACCAACCAACCAAACACCCCAAACCCCTCAGAACAGTAACATATAACAAGAAATAAAAGTTTCAAGTTGCTTGTAGTGACAGGATGACAGGATGAGGTGAGAAATTAGACAAGGCTAATGATAATATAGAAAGAACAGAAACAACTATTTACACCAGTCACCAATGAGCATCATAGTTTAGAATGGATTTCAGGAAAATTAATGCAGATGGAAAAAATGGGATAAAACTTTTGGTATTGTGACTGAAGAAAGGAAATGGTCTTTTCTACTTTTGGAAAGATAAAACATAAGCAATCTCATTCTGCTGAATTTCAAACCCCACTGACCAATGTGACTTTGAAAATTTGACTCTGACTCATTCATGGATTTTTGCTTTACTCAGCAGTGCAGGATGGATAGGGAGAAGAAAACAGGATGAAAAATGAATCAGAGTATGAAATGTGAAAACGAGCATTGAGTGTGCTATAAAAATAGCATACAAACAATACTAAACAAATGATGCACATACACATGCCTTCCCAGTCCCTTGTACTAGTTAAAGGAGTTGAATCAGAAACAGTGCTGCATGGAGGGAAACCCATGGGATTGCTGATGTGAAAAGGAGAGTTCAATGATCATCAGCTAAGTAGGAGCTGATGGAAAAATAATGCTAACCTATTAAATACATTGCATAAGCTACTTTTCCTTTGTCATTAAAGAATCAGCAAGAGATGAAATGTCACTAATTCTGATCAAAGACAATAATCTAGGTTTTTAGAAAAAAAAACCCCGAAACATTTAAAGTAAAATAAACAACAGAGATTTTATTAAGCTATACACCTGTTTAAATCAGAACCTGAAAGGTAAGGTTTCAGGTCTTAAGATTTCCTTTTCTGGTGCTTTAAATTCAGTAAGTGTGCTGTGCAGGGTGAGGTATGTGTTGGAAAGTATGGAAACGCTTACAGATTCAGACTTTCAGAGTCTTTGATGCAAAGCCCTTGTCTTCATCAATGTCTTTCAGATTTTTATTGTTCTTGCTGTTAGAAAAATTGCATGAAATCTTGTACATTATGTTAAATCATAGTGCTAATTTATTAAATACTATGTCAATCATGCTGCTATGCAATTATCCCTGCAGGTCAGGGATGACAAGGCAGTATACAGTGCAAACACATTAAATCACATTTCCTCTTTCTTCTAACTATATAACTTCCCCTCTATAACTTTATGGGAAGAGAATAAAGGAGGAACAGAGATTTTCATGTACTTAGAAAAGGTATTCTGTTTTATCCCATTTTTCAGGCCTCTGATAGCTTTGTTGAAGGAAAGGGTCCTTCCTTTATGAAAGATTGAAATGAGACAAGTTGTCTCTGACTCTGACAGCTGTCAGAGACTTTCTAATAACACATGCAATTCCCTTAGTAGTAAACCCAACAAAACTTCTACTCACTGAATTAAAACGCACAACAGCACTTTACAGCACCGCTGAGCTATGAAAGATTGGAAATTATGCATGAGCAGTTTTTATCCCTGTTCCAATACTAGGAGCCATGCACCAGGAAAAAAAAAAAGGCAATATTGTGCACTAACAGTCTCTGAGTAGGCAGGAATCCCAATTGCTAGTGCATATTTATACACAAGATAGTTTTGTTTAACTAATAATTGGTGCATTGCAAGACTGTTTTGGCAAAATTTGGTAGTAGGAAAAAACTCTCATATATTTGTCCATAACTAAATCCTGTAGTTTGGACTGCATTGCTCTATAGTTACTGTAATGGTCGAGCAACAGCAAAGATCTGCAAGTGAGGAGGAGCAGAGGAAAGTAAATGGGCTGTTTCACAACAGGATGTGTTGTATGTTTCACCTAGTTTATAAATACAGAAGTCAGAACTGAAATCACATATATATAGCATTAATAAATCTTGCCTCTACTTTCAAAGCTGGGGAGACTGGGACAGCTTCCTCTAAACATCAGGTGCTTTCCAAGATTTTATAGACTGTGGAAATTGGTAAGAGGTGAAACAGCTGCAGCAGCATGACACGTGGTTTATTATATATTTCCTGTTTCCGTTGCCTTAAGGTCTGTGTCCTTTTTGTGTAATATTTCATTATAGGTTTTTTGTATACAGTTGCCTCCATTATTGCACAATAAAAGCCAAATGTAGCACATCTTACTGTAGCAGATCCTCTGAAACTCAGAATTTTGCCTGAGAAAGGAAGACAGTCTTTAATATCATAATTATAGGCCTGTAATAGTCCTTGCAGATATCTATTTAAAATATTTAAGAGATAAATCTAAAGCCACCACACTGATTTTGAAAATGTATATTTTGTCAAAGCTTACTTTTGAAGTTTTGCCCGTTAGTTTACCTCAAAATCTCCTTTGTACCAGTCTCAAGCAACTTTAGCAAATGCAAGATAAAAAGAATGAGCAAAGGAGTTGTGCTGCTGAGGAAGAAGATTGCCTGAGGGAGGAGATGTCTGATTCTGTGGAATGGGAAAAAGGGATTTTCTCTGTCTCATGGCCCAACAGATACAGTCAAAATGCTTCTCTCCATGGAGCTATAGCAATTAACAGCAATAAGGGTGAGGGATCCCACTGTTCATTCTGTCATGGAAACATAGAAGAGATGGATAAAACCATTCCTACTTATAAAAATTCAAGCCATATATCTCAGGGAATTACATTCAATTTTAGCAATACTGTTACTCCTCTTTGCTAACCTCTATTTCAGTCCCTGTTCTTATCTTAAGATTCTTTGGTTTTCCCTAATCTTAGCTTTCCTTACAATTAATCATTTATTTCCCTTTAACTCTTTTACTCAAGCAGAACTGTCAGTTGCAGAATGAGTCCACCTTATGGACACCACACTTTCTCTTGATGCCTTCATTCAACTTCAGAATCAACACCCATAAAAAATTATTTCAACGGAAACAAGCGCATCTCGTTCTGACACCTGCCTTAATCACAGGTTCAGATTGGTAAAGTGGCCATAACCCATTTGGATTTTTGGGATTTGTTCCACAGTAAGCATTAAAGTTAACTTTCTTCTGTCTTGAGACGAAAGTGTAGATGATACTAAATATGAAAGTCTAGCAAGACTGTGAGCCAAATATGCTAATCCTTATGAGTAATTCAGCACAACGGAAGAGAAAAAATCCACGTAGTTGTTTTAATCAGCTCAATTATGCTATCTGAGCTTTGCTTTTGTGGACATGCAAAGTAATTCATAAATGCTTTGTTGCTGTGGTTAGAGACAAGGTGTAATGACTGTGTAGTAGTGTAGCAATGCAAACCATGGAGGTTAGACACTGCATGTCTATTTATAACAGCAGAATTTATAAGTCATCTTCTTTTCCTAAGAATTATTCAATGATAAATCATATGGGAGATAAATATATGGGAGATTGTGAAAAACACTTCACAAGTTGTGCAGTAACACAGATGTGCAAATAACAGTGATTCTGAAAGCTCAGGATAGCATCACCGTCTGTGGAAAGGAGCCAAGTGGCTCCTGCACTAGTTCTTGTCCACAGCCATGCTGCTTAGACTGGAGAGAATGTGACCTTGCTATCAGTTTGTTTTGTATTTGACAAACTCTGTAGTGTTGTAAGACAGATCAGCATGTAGTGTGTTCACACTGCAGTATTCAAGGCCTGCAAGGGTGGCATCCAGGCTCAGAGAGCCAGAGACACCTTTTACTGCCCCTATCCTGCTAGGCTTCAGCCACAGAAAAAAAATCATACCTGAAAGGCTTCAGCATAAGCTTTTCCTTCCAGTGTTGAAGTTATTTCACTTACTGTCATTACAGCAGCTCTGCATTACTAATAAACTTTCTTCTTCTTGTGCTTTAAGAATTCTTTTTTTCTTCCCATCAGTATGATCAGATACTGACCTTAGGAGATCTCCTAAGGCAGAATATACCATGGAGTTTCACTTGGAGCAACTAGACCATTTTAAGTAAAACTCCACAACAAAACCTTATCTACGTACTCCTGGTGAAAGCTTTAGTGCTGAAAATATGCAGTTTTATTTACTGCTTACAGAACTCCTCATATCTCTGTGCTCCAGTGCTCTTATCAACTTTGTGGCTCTTCTCTGAACTTGCTGCAACAGTTCCATGTCTTTCTTATGCTGGAGTCACAGAGCTGTACACAGCACTGCAGGTGGGGTCTCAGCAGAGCAGATTAAAGGAACAGAATCACTGTCTTTGACCTGCTGACCATGTTCCCTTTGATGCAGCCCAGGATTCCATTGGCATTCTGGACCACAAGCGCACATTGCTGGTTCATGTTGAGTTTTTTGTCAACCATCAAGTTGGTTGACAAACCTCCAAGTCTTTCTCCAGTTTAGAGGCAAGGATGTCATGCAGGACATGCATGTCAAATGGTCAAACATTTTACCTAAGTTCAGGTAGATGATGTCAGTTGCTCTTTCCCTATCCACTAATGCTGCAGCCCCATCATAGGTCACCAAATTTGTCAGGTGTGATTTCCCCTTGGGAAAGCAATGTTGGCTGTTACCAATTGCCTCTTTGTTTTCCATGTGCCTTAACAGAGTTTCCAGGACAATCTGCTCCATCTGTCCCTTGTGTTTATCCTTGCACGCTACAGACCAAAGGCTGGCAATCTGTTGCAGCTCTCTGTAGGCAAAAGTCTTGCTCCTACTTAATCATGGTAAATAAGAGGTAAAATCTGGGATTTTAGCAACCTTAAACACCTGGGACTTGAATATCTTCCCTTTAACACCTTTCTCCTTAATCATTATATGAAACTATGCTGTGATATATTTTATAGGCTAGCCTCTCATAAAGACTCTGGGAGAAAAAATAAGTGACATTATTTCCTCCACAGAGAGGCACTACAGAAAGTTCCTGTAGTCCTGCAATGCCATTACTCCAAATTCAGTTTCTGCTAAAAATTCATCAATTTTGATTTGAAGAGCATAGAATGGAGACTTGAATGCAAATATCAGAAGTTCATAATGTGCATAATTAACTGGTATGAAAACAGATAGCATTCATAGTCAAGGCAGCCTAAAACTCAAACCCTGCACTGTACTCTGTTGTGTGATACAACTACAAATTTTGTTGCTCAGCAGTTGAGAACAGATTTGCAGATGTAATTCTAATGTTGTCTATGTAAAAAACCCTTTAGCATGCCTCAGGCCCATCTGTCTCCACAATGCATAGGTAGCCTACATGAAGAAATTTGAAGTGCTATTAAAAACACAAACTTAACATCATAATTATCAGATTAAAAATATGTAGTTTTACAAATGAAAAATGAACTTAATTTGACAATGCCTAACTAAAAGATTACAGTATTATACGTTGAAAATCTCTGATCCCTTATTTCCCCCTTGTTTTCCAGAGATAGTAGAATCACTGCCTACAGTTTAAATATAATACCAAGATCCGGTGGCTCAAAGTATATAGGTGCACTCCTGAAAAAGAAAAAAAAAAAGGAACATCACCATTCAGTGAGGTAGATAATATGAAGAGGGGAGAACTGTATTTGTTATTTCCAGACTGTTTCTCTTATTCAGAAGTATAAAGGTTATGCAATCTGGGCATGTAATTCCTCAGACGGTAATGAATTCAGCCTGAGAGAAACTCGGAACTCGTGGGACTGCCAGCAGCGTGCAAATAGCACCAGCACTTGCCTGCTGCTTAAACTCTACTTACCCTGCTAAATCTTTGTGCCTCCCCCTGGGGCAATACAGGTTCTTGCGAGCAGCTCACAGCATCCATTGCCCTGTATCTTTGCTT
>JAOXXN010000001.1:42399621-42410820 GCA_026770055.1 Myrmophylax atrothorax | reverse complement strand
AAACAATGTACCGTGTAGAATGGACAGTGCCAAAAATGCAAGAAGTTATTCTAAGCATGAGAAAACAAAACTTAGAGCATTCACAAGCTTCTAACTTGAATTTCATAGATGAAATGATACAGAAGGTCTTCCAATAGATTTAACTGTCCTAATAAAACCTGTAGGATCATAGTTATACTTCAGCATCCATATTTTAATACATCAGTGAAAGGAAGCTGATAAACAGGATATAGACTGGAACTCCTATATATGTAGGAACGTGAGTGACTTCTGGCCACACATAGCTACAGTTTGTGATTTATATTTCATTTGGACACTCAAAAGAAGGGATGTATTTCTTATGAGAAACTAAAAATTAATTTATTAATATTTTGTCATTTGAAATTTTGTTGATACCTACAGTGCTGAAGACATACTTTAAATAGGGTTCTTCTCTTTTCACTGCATTTACTATTTGCTTAGCTTTTCATAGCAATTAGAAAATGAAATTGTTTTGTTTCCTTTCTACATTATCATTGGAGATTTTCTGTCAGGAAAACCTCTCTATAGGAGTCATGAAAGATGGCTACTCCAAGTTACACTGATGGCTAAAACCACATTTTAGTAATATGGAAATCTTTTATTCCAGATATTAATGACTACATTCTCCTTTTAGCATGTTTATTGCACTCAGATAAATCACTTCTAAAATATTAGACAGTTTTGACTTCTCTCATAATATTTAGTTTGATTGTCTTCTCCATATAAGAATAATATATTCTTACAGTATCTGTCAATCTTTTATTGATATAAGTGCACTTTGTAGTTGGGTTTTTTAAGTGCAACTCCTAGAAAAATACATATAGAACTTAGTTGTTTGACTGATGTGTGTTTTGAAGACTGTATATATAAATTAATATTTTAAAACTTAAAAATAATCAAAATTATGATAATAGTGCTTTTTAAAGAAACATCTGAAATTTCAATTATGATCGAACTTATCTATAAAAGCTAAATAAAAATATAATAAATTACGTTGAAATCAGGAGGGACAGCGTGGCAGAACTTTAACTGATGCAAATAATTTACTAATGGAAATATGGAGGTGAACAATACATGATTATCTAATCCCACTGTTACTGAATGTCTCTCTAAAAAAGTAATTCTGAAATTATTTCAGTTTTTCAAGCTTTTTATTACTGAAAGATGAGGAAAGAAAGTACTTATTTTACTTTGTGTAAAACCACCTACAAGCTCCCCAGTCCCCATTCAGTTCAGAAAAATGAAAGTCTCACAGTTCTAACATGTGGGAAGATTTGTCTTCCCTTGGAAAAAAAAAAAAAAAAGACAATTAGAATATCTAGTTATATAGGCCATGAAGTCTAAAGCAGAACTGCTGCATAAAGCCCATTGCACAGGTTCAGGGTAGTCTTGCGTGTTTCAAGTTGGATTCACATTGTTTGCAATCTGGCAATATTAAACCCAAGCATAAGCCCAGAGAGAGCTGACATGAAGATAATTATCTTCTAATCTTCCTTCTTGCTGTTGTCCAAAAGGAACAGGCTACAAGGAACAACCTCTAGACAGCTACTCTTTACAGGGAAAGAAACCATCAAATCAACATAAATTGCACTATTTGGAGAATAAATGGTCTCAGAGGGAAACAACAGGTTACAAATGGCTTTTTCCAAAGGACATGACTGAATTCTGATTTTCATTTTCTCTTCATTTCACACTTATTTCATTTGGTCCAAATGGTGATATAGGTCCAAATTGTGTAAAATCTTCTGACTTTATAGTACTATGTAAGTGACAAGAGCCCAATCCTTTTCAGCTGATGCCAGTATATGCAATTTCATTGGAGGTGCCCGTAGGTTTTTTTCTATCTGTACTCACCTCTTAGTTTTTTAGTATGCAAAGCATGTTGCACGCAGGAGTCTTGTATTATAGCTTAATCAGCTTTGTAGGAAATGTGTTTCTACTTGCCACAATTCATCACTTATTTTTCCAAAAGCATTCTATTTTGTTGTCACTTTCAGCTCTGTGGAGTTCTGAAACAAATGTTTAAACTGAAAAGCATTGCATTTGCCACAGATGAAAATAATCAGCATTTATGAAGAAGGGTAATGCATTCTTACAATTTAGGTTGGTCACAAAATCTCTGTGTTATCAGAAGTCTTTTTGTTCAAATTTTTTAATGCTTCTCCATAAATCTACACCAATTTTGAGAGACCTGGGAATACCATACAAAGTAAATAGTTCTGCCTAAAATCAGTCTTCATTTATTTCATGTGTTGAATATTCTAGCTCATTTTATTTGCAGACCTTACAATAGCATCTTTTTCTTGGAAACTCTCAATATATCCTACACATATGTGCTAAGCTGTTCTACAAGAGACAAAAGACTCTCAGATCTCTGACTGTGTTTCAGAAGAGGATTTTTTGAGGGAAAGAGGATGGATTTTCTGCGAATTTTCCCTCTGGTTCAGAGCATCGCTCAGAGTAGACTGAAAGACCTTCAGGCAAAAAAGTATTATTCCAAATACTGAAGATTCCTAATGCGAACATGAAAAAACTAATTAGCTTTTCCTGTAGATCAAATTACTTTTCAATCCTTGTAAAAATATACTTTTTAAAGTAAAAATGAAAGTGGTATTGAATTAGTAGTTACTGGATGGGGAGTCGCTGCTTTTCATCATTTCATACTGAAATTCTATTGAAATTAATAGAATAAATAACTGTTATATTGCCATAGAACTCCTTGCAGAAGAGTTAGAATTCAAGGCAAATGGGTTAGGCATTAAATACCTTATTTTCAATGGAAAGTGGGTAGCTATTGAATTTCCTTCATTTGAGTCTGACTTCCTTAGCTATTCAAAGTTTTGGTTATCTATCAGGTTCCTTCAATTTAAACAGACATGGATAATATAGAAAATTCATTTTGTTTGGTTTATATTGGATGGCTGAATATTTCTCTGAATCATATAAAACAAGCTCATCAAATTCAAACAATTGAAGAGGGCCTCATTTGAGAAAAAATAGAGGAATTTAAGTATCATATGTGAAAGGTAAGAGAAAACGTGTAGAGTTATGCTATTCCACCTTATATACATGGGTGTATTTTATTTATACTTAGCGAATGAAAGGGCATGGGAGCTAAGTGAGTTCCCAAGAGTGTGTTATAAGACATTTTAATTAACTAAAGTTAAGAATGTTCAAATGTTCATATAATAAAATACTGTATTTAAACAGAGGCAGCAAGCTGATACTTGAAGAATAGCAGCTGTAGTTTGTTTATTTGGGGGGAAATGGGAGAAATGTCTTCATAGATTTTAGAGAAGGGCCAGGAGTATGAATGGGCACCATCCCAACCAAAATATCTTTTTACAATATTACTATTTGAAAGAAAGAATAATTCAACACTGCAAGTATTATGTCTCACCTCTTAGTTAGTCAAACAAACACAGAGAGATTAAGAGACCTTTGGAAATCACAGTTTTTTCTTTATTTGACCATTAGCCAGCAGAACAGCAGGTTTCATCCTCTTTTCATAATATGTAAACTAGAAAATTTTCACAGCCTTCATGGAATCATGTGGGTGATCAGATGGAGCACCTGGATTAACACAAAGTATTTTCTAATTATTGCAGCAACTTGTGGGGTGAATTGCTGTCACTGGGAGCACTGTGATGACCTACACATTCCCTCCCACTATTTGAACATTAAATGGAAGATTAGTATGAATTATAAGATGAATTATAAGAATGTATGACTAGTGAGATTGGCACCTTTTTTATCAATACATGTCAATACCCACAACAGCTTGCTGGAGTAAGGGATTATGTATGGGTTGAAAATTCAAGTCACATCAAAAAAGCTTTATTATTAAATGATCAGTAAACACAGACATCAATAAGATGCTTTACCAGATGTTTTTACTGCAGTTAAGGTGCAACTTAAGCTTTATGTAGTTTAGGGACTAAAATCTGGTTTACATACTAATTACACTATATAATGGTAGCACAGAATTGAGTCTAGGCCTGCTGCCTGTTTTTCCCTGAGCACTCTAGTCTTGTACCCTGTATTGAGCTCACTGATGGCCCAGCCACATCTATTATCTGTGAAGCTAGAGTGGATATTTCCAAGTAGAATATTGTCTTCCCTCTTGCTACAGAGACTGAAGGAATAAGTTAATTGCCTTTTTTTTTAAGGAAAGAAATGTAGAGGCAAGAAGAGATGTTGAATAAGAGTCTTAATCTGTTTGATTTCCAATACATACAATTCCTGCAGGTATAAACCTGAAAAGAGATTAATTATAACAGTTCAGGGCTTATGTACTAATAAACTGTTACTAAGGCATCTCAAAATTCCCAGAATGATTCAGACTCCGTCTCTACATCACTGATTTGCAATCTGAAAAGGCTTATTCAATTACCAGTGTTTAAGGCCATAATTTTTATGTTTCAATGTACACTCTGAGAAGTTATCATGACTATTTGAAATTTCATATAAATGTGGATAATTTTGCCTCTAGGAAGCTCTTACCTAAGACAGCTGAAATTATTCGTTTCTCTGCAGAAACTCACTGTGTATGTGATATCCAAAAGAGCACAGGAAGCAAATAATACACATCTCATGGGCTCTGAGGAGCTGCTGACCAATGAAGATTGCACCCAGGCATTGGGGTAGATGTACATTTTTAGCTACTTTTTATGCAAGAATTCTGAATGTTGCCTGAATATGTGGCTTCATTATTTGCTGACCTAAGTTCATCTAAGCTGATGGTGCTTCAGAAAAGTGTGATGCCAGGCACACATCCTTGCACTTTCCAGTGTTTCAGTCACAGCACTGGGGTCCAGAGAGCTGATCTCTGTGAAAACCACTTCTTTCTCTTCTGTTTTTATAATGAGAGTGCTTAGCTGAGTTTTTTCTCTGATTTGTCACAGAGTGGGTTCTGGCACCATGGCAAAGGAGCCATGTGGTGAGATAGCAGACATCAGTAAACATTGAAAGAACATCCTACAATGTTCTGTGTTCTGAATTCTTTGCATTAATTATCCTCATTTATAATCAAAACTCCCCTAGATTTTTATTTAAAACTTTTTAATCCTTTTTCCTCATGATACCAACAGGTCTAGCCAGATCTTTCTCAGGGATTCACTGGGGTGAGGTGTAGTCATAGCCCTGTTACCTTCTGACTTTCAGGACTCAATGCAATACCTGAAACTAACTGATCTCCTTCAGAGGAGACAAAGAGAGCCTGAAAGCCTTCTCCTATGGGTCCTCCTGTGTGAAGGAGCAAGGATCTGCTGCTGCTGTTTCGGCTGTCTCCTATGGGAGGGGCGATTGGGTCTGGTCCTACGTTTTCTCCTAAGCATACGGTGTGGCACAGAGTGGGAAGGCGTGACAGAAAACAATTCTAGTCCTGTGAAGGAAGCATTTGAGCAAGCTACACTTGAGAATCACGGTCTGGTCATGCTTTCACGTTTGGTACCCATCCTGCTGAAGCCAGTTAAGGCAGACCCCTCACAGCAGGCAGCTGTGTGGCTGTACCACTGTACCATCCGCAGCGACCTGATCTTGAGATCCTACACACAGACCAACTGTGCTGCCCACACAGAGCAAGGACAGGCAGCATGGTGGGAATGGAGGAGAGCATGTCAGGGAGACAAAAAGAGCTCCCTAGGCCAGTGATGGCTGTTGAAATATCAACCAGTTTATGATTTAAGGGATTAGTTTGATGCTACAGAGAAATTAAACTATTGGCAGCTGCCATGAACAGGGCAGTCCCATTTCTGTCCTTGACATGTGTTTCTGCTGTGTCTTTCCCAGCAGAAGTGGAGCACAGCCCACAGAAAGCTGACTGGGACCAAAACCATATTAAAAGCCTATGCCAGACATAAACCTGGGATAGGCTTTTAGGTGGGATAGGCCTCAGCTACCTGAATTAACTCATATGCCACAATATCACCTTTTGGAAGAAATAAATAATTTAGTGCAAGAGGTGGAATGGGAATTTCCCATGTTCTGTAGGGATGACACAAACTATGTTAGTGTCATATTTTCACATTACATACTAAAGCCATGGTTTCAGCCTGCTCTTTAATAGGGAAATCTTTAACTTTTCAAGGTTTCATTGAGCTATATGTTGTCTTTAAAAGCTTTTTGTATGGCTGGTATGTTGTTACCACCAGTAATATCACATTACATTAACTACAGAGAGCTTCCCAAATAGATATTTTAGTTTACAGAGTGTTCTATGTTACCTCCTAAATAAACATGAGGTTTTTTTGTTACCAGAATGTTCAGCAGTAGCACAGTTCTGAGATAAGAGTAAGCACATGAGGAGGACTGTAATTACAGCAATTATGGAAAAGTAATTTACTAGTTGTGTAAACTGAACAGCTTTGAAAGAGAGTAGATCAACCATAAAAAGAAGTTCAATATTGAAAATAAATATTTTGGGATCTCTGAAATGGTTGTTATGTGGATAAGCAAACTGTAAACATTTTGCCTAAAGTGATATATTTTCATTTTGAAGGTCCATAAAAATAAAACTTTGTGTTTTTATAAAAAGACTTTAAAATGTCAGAATTATACATAGATATGCAGATCTGTTGCTTCCCATCTGGTATATACCTAGATCTTACTAAAGAAACAAATAAATATAGCTGAATTTACATGTCTTTGGGGAGAAAAAAAGAACAAAACCTGAGGTTTTACATTTTGAAACACGTAAAGAGATCAATTTTTTTAAAAGGGAATTAATAGGCTAATGCCAAAGGATGTGTAGTGGTTTTAGTTAGGCCAACCCAAGACAGGGTGCTATAAAGAATAGGGTTATCTAGAAATGTAGATGGCTCAGAAGACAAATCAACATGTAAACAGCTATGTTCCAGCTGAAGAATATTCAACCATTATTTTTCAATGCTTGGTCAAGAAAACAACAGGGCTTTGTTGGCTGTTTCGGAAGACTCCACAAAATGGGATTAAGGAAAGCAAGACCATGTATCCCATATGAAATTTATAAAGAGGTTTACACCTTCATCAAATGGAGTACAGAAATTTTAAAGAGTATATAATAGAAGGAGGAAAAGAATATGCTAGTTGAGATTTTTATTGAATCAGGCCGATTTTTTAAAGTTTCAAAAGCTAGAGCCATGATGTGGGTCACTGTGCTCTGCAGCCTTCATCCTTCCTATGAAAGTCAGAAGTTAGGGAAAAGAGCTTTACACCTCAGATGCAGATGTTATGTAGACTCCATGCACCCCCATGGCCTGAGGGACTGTCCAGTATCTCATGTTTAAACAATTTACTTATGATGAGAATGGCAGTATTTAGATCTTGCTTACCTATCAAGCCAGAGCAGCTCAAAAACTAA
This sequence comes from Myrmophylax atrothorax, assembly GCA_026770055.1. Taxonomy (NCBI): domain Eukaryota; kingdom Metazoa; phylum Chordata; class Aves; order Passeriformes; family Thamnophilidae; genus Myrmophylax; species Myrmophylax atrothorax. Next base: position 42,403,460 of record JAOXXN010000001.1, on the reverse strand, counting down.
TGTCATTGATTGGATAATGATAATAATCTTCCTTTGATCTGATTCCTGAAAATGGATGGTCTGATTATCAGACTATCATTATCAGACTAGATTACCTGTGCTTTGTGATGTTACAGTCCCATTTCTCTCTGAATAGCATCCATTACACAGACTGGCCATATTCCACAGTCAAACTAAACCACATGGCAATTGTATATTCCATTACTTTGTAGTAAGTCACAGCATTTAATTTCATTATCACAATACTAAGTCATTCCAAGCAAGTCAGAAACTAATAGCAAAGCTTGAATAAGTATTTATAGTCATTCAACGTTCGAGGACTGTTACATAAAAAACTGTCACTTATGCTTTGCAGGGAGAAAGATTTCTGTCTGTGAGTTAAATACTTGAAAACTAAAGAACTGGGCCAAAACCATTATAGAAAATAAACTGCTTCTATAACAACCCTGCTTGTTGTTGTAAATGCTTCTTTTTACATGAAGCATTTGACTTAAATGAATTGCAGTTACTCTTGACAGTGTGGAAAGAGGTACCCTAAAACCTTTTAAAGAGCTCTTGTATTCCACCTTTAAAGCTTTGGTGTATTAACTTGGCAGAAAATGACTTATAAGAAAACCTTACTTATATGAATGACAAAGCTAAAGAGGTCTGTATGCTAGGGAAAGAATATATCACTTTGTCAGTAGGAAAGAATACATGTACCAGTGGGGGCTCATAAAATGAAGAAAGAGGATGCAAAGGAAAAAGATACCATAACCCTTAGTCTTTTATTTTGTAACATGTCCAGAATTTTTCATTCCTGTTTATTACACATTTTTTTAGTATCAGTGACACTGTGCAAAGAGGAAAAAACTTTAAAAGGATACCTCTTTGTGCCTTACTAACAATTTGCATTAAATGTATGGCACAAAGCCTGACAGAGTTCAAGAAATGTTTGGATGATACTCTCAGGCACATGGTGTGACTCTTGGGGATGGCCCTGTGCAGGGTTAAGAGTTGGGCTCGATGATCCCTGTGGGTCCCTTCCAACTCAGCATATCCTGTGATTCTGTGATCTGATTTCTTAATTGCTGCTTTCTGTAGCAATAAGTGTGGAAGTACAAGGGAAGCCTCTGCATGAGTCTAGCAAATAATTGTATACAATACTGCAAGATCCTACTTAGTGAAATCTGCAATATAATGTTTCTGGATCTAAGTATCTAACTTTAACTGGATTTAAATTCTATACCATAGAAGGTAAAAATGAGGCCTTAAAATATATGGGATGACTCAAAGTATTTATTATTCCAAAATAGAAAATCTTGTATCATCTTTAATATGTAATTGTTTAATTTACTTTGAAGTAACTTCCTTCAAATAAAAAACTACTCTACTGAAAAATAGCTTTGAAATTAAAATAAATATAACTCAATTAAAGATATACACCAGGAAGATAAGCCCAACTCTATAGTAGTAATAATCCCATGCTTTCAAAAAACCCATAAGCATAAACAAATCTCCTTTTGTATCCTAGAATTTTATTATTCTTTTCAGAATACCCTCCCCAAGAACTATGAAAAATATTGAACTTTTCCCAGGTGTCTGGGGCTCAACAGGCCAAAGGTATCCATAGTAAAATAGAGCTTGAAGAACCATAAAAATAATTAAGTTATTGGTAGCCTCTTCTAATGCTGAACAAGTTTTTTAATAGATCACTCTGATGGAAGTAAGTGAAAAGGATTGCTATGTGTTGCTTGCGTGGACAACATCCTTGCATCAAAACCTGTTGTATTTTAAGTCAACTTAAAAATAAGATACAAGTTCTTGTAATGGAGAATTACAAAATATTTCAATTTTCTATTTCTTCTCTAAGCAGGAAACTTAATTTGTAAAATCTTATTAAATAACCATTAAAATAAAGATAATTTTCATGTTTAATTTGTTGTAAAAGCCGCAGAGTGAGTAATATGCCTTTGTATCATTCTATATTCAACTTTTTCCAAAACATTTGTTTTCTTAACCATGCTGAAAAATATGTACCAAAAATTGCAACAATCTTTTGCAAGGTTAGTTTGGGGGGGAATAAAGAAACATTAATTTGTAAAATAAATTATAAGGAATAAATTGAGTCAATTGTTATGAGGCATGTATGACAGTGCAAAAATTCTGATGAGGTTTAGAAAGGGATGAAATTTATGAGACAGAGAAATGAAGAATGCTGTGGTAAGTATTAGCAGGCAGGGATAAGGAAACACTATCAAATGACCACCTCCCAGCAACCCAGAAGGCAGGTCAGAGTACATGGCTCTGAGTAAGGACGGGAGAATTCCGTAAGCCCAGGTTGCCTCCCATTCCAATATTAACAACTAAGTCACACACCTGCAGATGGAAAGAATTTCCAGTCCAGCAATATAGACATAGCCAAAATGAACATAAGACATATGAAAAATTCAAATTGTGGATGAGATTAAGGCTTTTACAGAATGTGTGGATGACCTAAGGAACACAAGCTCTATATGCATGCTGAAAATGAGCAGAATAAATGAGATGAGGGGGATGATAACCAGGTGATGCAGTAAACAGGCAAATTAGAGGGAGAATAGCATTCCTAAACTATTTAGACATAAACACATCGGGGAAAAGATTGTGCTTTCTAATGGATTTATGAATTACCCTCCCTGTCATCAAATTATCTGTTCGTGGAATAAAATTTTTATGAAAAAATGAATAATAAGAACATCAGCATTTACAAGATGATTAAAATGCTCCAGGGGCATATCAAAAATCAACCAAAAGCTTTTCTTTCTAAAGAGTCAAAGTAGAAAAATTGAATATATGTATCTCATGGTGGGAGAAAAGAGATTTCTTATACATTTCAGAATTGGTCAAGTTCATAAGAGTCACAAGCAGTTTTCTCAAGGGCTTATTCAGTCTAATGGAATTTTACTGAAGATTGATTACACTACCTTAATAATTAGAAGGTCTTAATAAACAGTTTACCTTTGATAAATAGAATTGTTAGAAACTACCATACTCTTGTTGTAAGCTAATAAGATTGCAGTGTCAAGTTTTAGAATGCATTTTAATCTTGGTGTTACATGGTAATTAAAGGTAATTAATAATCCAGAAATAATCACCAACGAAAACTCCAATTCCTTTTCCTTGTTTAAGAATCTCTTTTCGGAGGACAGATGAGGTATTCACATAACAGAAAACTTCATAAGAGGGAAAAGATAGTTTCCCTCATTTTTAATCAGCCTGGAGGAGAAAAAAAAAAATGAGCAGTAAGGCCAGAAGCTGTGACCAAGAGCTCAACACGGAAAGCTCTATGGAGGTTCAGGGTGTGCACAGAGACTCAGAGGTAGCAGGGCCATGGGCTTAATTGGCACCCTGCACATCTCAGAATCGTGGTGTCGTGAACTACCTCCACATCTGCAATGTAGCTGAGCTGCTGACTCCTGGGCTGGATGGAACACCATACCTGATGTGCAGACTGTGGTATAGGCTATAAGTTTCCTTCTTTCTCAGAAGTGCTCTAGTCCAACCTAATTTCCTTTTATGACAAGATAACACACCTAGATGATCAGAGAAAGCCAGTTGAGTAATCTTTCTGGATTTCAGTAAAGCTTTTGATTCTGTCTCTCACAGGATCCTTCTGGACAAAATGTCCAGCACACAACTGGATAAACACATCTTATAGTGGGTGAGCAATTGGCTCACGAGTCAAGCACAGAGGGTAATAGTGAATGGGGGAACATCAGACTGGTGACCTGTCACTAGTGGGGTTCCACAGGGCTCCATCTCAGGCCCTGTGCTCTTCAACATCTTCATCAATGACTTGGACACAGGACTGGAAGGGA
>JAOXXN010000001.1:42371915-42399521 GCA_026770055.1 Myrmophylax atrothorax | reverse complement strand
CAGCCGAAATAATTTTCTTAATGCTTACAGGTACTCACTTTCACTAAAAGATTTCTTGGTTTAGCTTAAAGCTCTGGACTGACTATCCTTTTGCCTCAGTTGTAAATAAGGAAACGTTGCACTGAAGCTTGAAGGGTTATAGTGCTTTAAAACGGCTGTAAATAAGATCAGAGTTAAGCCAATAAAGAGACTCTTGAGACTAAAACTGTGCTAAACTCTGGGCACCTTTGAGCTGTGATGTTAGAGACCATATCTTAAGAGGTCAGGACTGGCTTCTCAAAGGGCACCTGTTGCAGTGTGGACTTTAAAGACCTGAGCAGATTACAGGGAAAGGTTGTGAACTGAGTCACAGCTGCTACTGTTGTTTAAACAGAGACTTTTTCCTAAGTGGCAGTTGACTGTACCTGCTTTTCTTTAGGACAGCTACACAATTTGAGACTTGCTTTGGGTGGCCTGGGCATCAAAGAAGATTGAACTTATGCATGCTGGTGTTACTGACTCCAATGTTTTACCTGTGGCAAAGATACTCATGTCCTGAATGCTTCTAATTTTGCCTTTCTTTCCATTCTCCAGGGAAGAAGTAAATGACAAATTACGAGACATGCCAGACGGAACATTCCTGGTGCGCGATGCATCGACCAAGATGCAGGGAGACTACACTCTGACATTACGGTGAGCTCTGAGCACCTGTACTCCACACAGTAAAACCCTGAGTAGCTGTTGCTATACTAGTGACAGCCATGCCTGCGTAAAGCTCAGAAGGCTCAAGCTGGGAGATGTTCTCAGTACTGCGCATCACAGAAAAGCAAATAAATAACCAGGTCTGACAGTTCTGTTCTGGGCATTGAGTCCTGTCCCTCACTAAACACTACTGTAAGGTTCTGCGTGTAGATGAAATGGGACTTGGGGAGGAGAGCTGCTCAGGAGTGCTTCATAAGGTAAAGGTATTTTTAAGCTAAGGCTTTGAAAAATGGGAGAGTGTTGAATGTCTCATCAGCGTGCAGCTCTGGAAAATGGTACACGGTGTCTTTGTAAAAGGAGTGTCTTGTGCTTTCTGATCTAAAGTTTGGAAAATACTGAATTGGAGCCATGTTCTTTTCTTCATTAAAATTGTCTGCAAGTGGCAGGTTTCCCAGAGCTGCCCCAGTCCTGTCTACTGCAGTTAGGCAGCAGACCTCATGTGACTGGCTCTGGTGCCTTGCCCAGCTTGCCCAGCCACTTGCCTCTGCCAGGCTCCCAAGGTTTGTTGCTAGAGGCCAGCAGGCGAGGCACGTAAGCCACTGCCTCTGTAGCACACCTTTGGGAATTACTGTGATACAGATATTTGATCTTGCCGTGAAATTCCGGTGCCTTAATGGCAGGTTTGACCCCAAGGGTGTAGTTAAAATTCTACTTTAACTTCTGCCTTAAAGTTCACAGCATGTGCACTAAGGTTTGGCATGGCATGATTTTGTTATTTTGCTGAATGCAGATGTCTTTAGGAACCAAAACTGTGAGTGCAGGAAGGACAGGATAGTGTCAAAACAGTCTGTTGGTGGCAAAAAAGGAAGAATTAAATGCTCTATCTGTGGAAACCACTGGAACATATAAATCTGAAAAACATAGTCCTGAACTTACAATCCTGAAAGGATTTTGTTTAGGTTCATGTATCCTGCATTAACATCCACAACTCAAAAGACTTGTTAATAATTGTATAAATCTATACTCGGTTATATACTATTAGTGACCCCAAATTGCAGGGAATTGTGGGTTTAGGTTTTCTTATGGCTCCTTTATTCAGCCTTCAGCATCCTCTTTTTTCCTTGGAAAACTGGCAAAGCTACGACTTAAATACCATAATCTGGCTCCAGAAAGAACACATAGGAAGAGATTTACTTTGGGCTTTGCTCCTGTTCAAATAATTTGATGATAATTCTGTGTGTATTGACTCTTAAACTACTTAATAGTGCTAGTGTGTAAAGAATCACTATGAAGGTGTACAGTGTGAAGGCCACTTGCCCTGGAATTTCACTGGTGTCTTTGTTAGCAGCCATAGTGTTGAAGAGGGATGGCAGTGACACAGTAAAATCTCTGTACTTTACAGGAAGGGTGGCAACAATAAACTGATAAAGATCTATCATCGGGATGGAAAATATGGCTTTTCTGATCCACTGACATTTAATTCAGTTGTGGAACTCATTAACCACTACCGCAACGAGTCTCTTGCTCAGTATAACCCGAAGCTTGATGTGAAGTTGATGTATCCAGTGTCCCGGTACCAGCAGGTAAGATCTCCATCAGACCCCAATATCTATCAGTGGAGACAAGAAAAAAAAATTGCAAATGTTTATATAATTTTGTTTTCTTTCTATGAATAGCCTGTTTTCTTTGTTTTGAATACGGAAATAAAAGAAGATGGAGTTTTGACATTTGACCTCACTCAGGTCTTTCGAATTGTCTAGCCATTTAAGCTGCTTCGTTTTATCAAATTTCCACTCTCCACCTGAGCAGCCATCAGGCAGTAGAGAAGGGAAACCCTGGCATGCAGCAGTTGAACCTTGAGAAGCTTTTCCATTTCGCCTTGGACCCTTGTGGACCCACTGGGCAATGTTCTAGGCAGTGTCACCCCTGAAGTACATACGAGCTGTGCAGATGCTCACTCTGTGCATACACATCTAAATTTTTCAAGAATATATTTTAAACTTTTATTCAGTAGCCCAAGATATTTTCCTGCATTAAGGAAAAAGAACTGTAGAGCTGCTTGGAAAAAAAAATAACACCTCTGATCTCTCACTTCAGATTCCAAGCAATTTACTTCTTTCTTGAATAGGGCATAGCAATTCTGAAAGTAAGGTGTGGTGTGTTTTTGAAAGCTTAGTATTTTGGCATAATTCTTGGTGTCCTGTAGTTCCAGTTCTTGCTGTCTGTAAACTGTGGAACATGTTGCACAAAGGGAGTGGGATTTAGAGGCAACGTTCTCTAGAAACTGGATTATAAACATGGTGCTAATATCTCTAAAATGCAAATGTGCATAAGTGGACAAATGAATACTCTTAAGGAAAAGCTGCTTTGCTTGAAGACTTAATAGCTCTTTGTATGTACAGGATCAGTTGGTGAAAGAAGATAATATAGATGCAGTAGGTAAAAAGCTTCAAGAATACCATGCTCAGTATCAGGAAAAGAGCAAAGAGTACGACAAATTGTATGAAGAATATACCAGAACATCACAGGTTGGTTCCACTTTGGCTGTTTATAGAGTCTGTTTCTTGATGTTTAAAAAGTAAAGGAAATTATTTTAATCTGTCATGGATAATAAAGGCAATCCATAGTCAGAAAATACAAGGAAAAAACTTTGTAAATTGTGGAATAGAGCAAGGTGGTTTCAGAGTTGATGGAAACAGTGAATATGGCTTTTTGCTGATAGTCCTAGAGGTATGGTGTGGGGCAAGGAAAAAAGCTCAGCTGAGCTTCCTGGTATAAGGTAAAGCTGTGGCAAAGGCCAACACCTAGAAGCTTTACACTGCAAACTTCTTCCTTGGCTGCTGAGTATTTCCAGCTGCCATATACTGCAGTGAGAATTGTAGTGGGGTTTGTCCAGTTTTTTTGTGAAGTCACGTGCAAACCAGTTACCAGATATTATGCATTAAGAAAGTGTGAATACGATATTTGGACTGCTTCTTGTAAAATAAGATAGTTCATATATGGGGAGGAGGTTTGCTGGCAGTCTTCCTGCAAACTAAGATGGAAAATATGACTAAAATATTTGAGGTCTTTGCAGCCTAATAGAGAGCATCGTGTAGAGGAGGAGGATAGACTTATAGGGAGTGCCTCTGCCCTGTTCTTCCTTGACACTGCTTTGACATTTGACTAAATTGAAAGCTGATTAATCTCATTTTGACTTAGTAGGGGAAGAAAAGATCATCTTCTCAGTCAGTTTAGGGAACATACTCAAGTCTTCCTTTGTTGTCTGTTTTATGAATAAATGGTGAAGGACTCTTTGCTTACATAGGAAATTCAGATGAAGAGGACTGCAATTGAAGCATTTAATGAAACTATTAAGATCTTTGAGGAGCAGTGCCACTCACAAGAGCGATACAGCAAAGAATACATTGAGCGATTCCGCAGGGAGGGGAATGACACAGAAATTGAACGGTAAGCTCAGGAAGTTGTCCAGAGAAGAGCAGCAAGGCTGGTGAAGGGACTGGAGCATAAGTCCTATGGGGAGAGGCTGAAGGAGCTGGGGTTGTTTAGCCTGGCGAAGAGGAGGCTCAGGGGGGACCTTATCACTGTCTCTAACTACCTGAAGGCCAGGTGGGGGTTGGTCTCTTCTCCCAGGCACTCAGCAATAGGACAAGGTGGCACGGGCTTAAGCTCTGCCAGGGGAAATTTAAGTTGGATATCAGAAAAAAATTCTTTACAGAGAGAGTGATCAGGCATTGGAATGGACTGCCCAGAGAGGTGGTGGATTCACCATCCCTGGAGGTTTTTAAACTGAGATTGGGCATGGCACTGAGTGCCATGATCTAGTAAACGGACTGGGGAGTTGGACCAAGGGTTGGACTTGATGATCTTGGAGGTCTTTTTCAACCCAATTGACTCCATGATTCTACGATAAGACACTCCCACAGCACATAATGTGGAAAGAAGATGAATTTGGCCTTGGTCCTGATCTTGGCTTTACTTCTATACCCCTCCATAGGTGCACACAGAGAGGCATTACTGTAAGTTCCAGCTTTATCAAAAATGTAAATGGAGGTTGGATTTGGGGAAGGGGGATAAAAATGGAAGCCTGGAATTGGGTTCTTAAGAGTCTGCCCATTCCTTGATCAACCCTGCACTTCACTGACTTCAGTTTTGAATATGTAGAAGAAAATATTCATCATCCTGTAGCAGGGCAAAATAAAAGTCACCACTTTCTCACAGCAATACCAGGTCTCTTATGCAGTTCATAAAGCAGTTAGTTACCTTTTGCAGTAATACAGTATGTCTTAAATATTGAGTGAAAAAAGAATCCACTGCCAGGTAATTAAATATGCTAATTCCCCTTGATGTCCCAAACGGATTGATCATGACTCTTAAGCAGGTAAATTTCATTTACTTTATTTAAAAGCAGATGCAGTATAATCAATGCTAAATTTCCTGATTAACCAGAAAAGCTCTGTTTGAATAAGTGATCCCTGGCATTTTAATAGGTTTTGATTTAACTATAGTGTGTAAGCAGGGTTTATTAATACCATAGGACTGGAAGCATAGTGTGATTTGCGGAGAATTGGTTCTTGTTTTCTAAAAATGTTAATATCCTGTGTAGATGACCTTGCACCTTCTTTCACATATATTTTAGCTCAAGGCAGAAAGTGAAATTTAAAGCCTAACTACAAATAACAGTGTGGCAGAAAAAAATAATTTTGATTTGTGAAGAATCAAAGTAGGATTTTATCTCACTAAGAATGTGGATAAATGATTACACATCTTAAAAGCTAAACTGGGCCACAAAATAAGATGGTGAATATAAAAAGAAGTTGACAGCATTATAGTTTCACTAAATATGTGCATAATGTAACCAAGTCAAAGAGTTCCCTAAATCTCTGTGATTTATGGGCGAGCAAGGCAACTGACTTTGCAGGTGGAGGGTCACATCAAAGCAGTTTCAATAACAACATTTTATTTTAAAAGCTTGCTAATTTTTTTTCTTAAATGTTGCTGTGATATACTCTGTGTGGCATGACTGAAATATAATAGGGCATGTTGCTGTAAAAGTTTTTTTGCCACTTGTTTGGGATGACCTACATAACTTACAAGTGGCTTACTGGCAATAAAACCTTTATAGAACTCTGCATGATTACTGATTCTAACCATATGTTGATGCATGCACTTATGTACACTGTAAAGCACAGGCTTTACATAGCATTTAATAAGACAAATGTCAATGTAACTTAACAATAGCAACAAACTTTACCAACATAAAATCTCTAAACTTTAACAGTATAGAGTCAGCAGGAAGAATAGCTGAGTACAAATATATAAGATCATTCTGACACTTGCATGGAATGGAAGGTTTAGGTAAACTATGCTGTGCTATGTCTGTGCTTCCTTCTCTTGGAAAGTTTTATGCCATTGCAGATAGATTACTTATTTTTAAATAAAGTATTTCACCTGTTAGCAGTCCTGTTTCTATTCTCACAGCAAAATTTGATCCCAGGAAGATGAGGCATGAGAAGTGCTGACCTAAAGCTTGGCTTGTGGAAATACTGAGGAGCAAGGATCTTTGGTTCTTCATCCTTGCCACAAAAGAGACTTCAGGAAGAAAATTTGTCTTCCCTAGAAAGTGAATCTGTGCAACCCCACAGCCTCATGTACCAGTAGACACATTTGAGAATTGGATGGTATTTATTTTTAATACAGAATCAAGGCATATTAGTTCATTACAACTGAAATGTTTTCTGGGAAGATGCGAGGTTCTTTTAAACTGTACCAGTATTTGTTCTGCTAGGGGCATTAGATATGAGGGGCTGAACTGAAGTCCATCATTTGCAGAGACACTTAATATGGTGGTGTCATGTGAAAAGGAGAGACAGAAATGCAAAGATTTCTTATCCCATTCCTGTATTAATATAAAGTTATTGGCTATGAGCACCCTTGGAACAATCAAAGCTTTATGAACCCAGCACTGCTTATCAACCCATGGACAGAACACAGGCTGGAAAGATTTTTGACCTTCCTATGAGGACCACACTTTAGTCAGGGAGAGCTTATTAACTATAAGCATCCCAGAACATCAAACCTTTATATAACCCAGATCAGCCTGTTTGCATCTCACCTAAAGAGACAACACTGGGCAGCACACTGTCTGGAATGGTCTTTGATACTCAGTTTATGGACCACACTTAATAGCAAGAAAATAACTCTCTGAATCAGCTCCCAAAATAAATTTTATTAATACAAGTATGTGACAATGACTACATGGGTTGCTTAGTCGATGATAACATTTAGCTTCAGGATTGATGACAAAAAAACCCAAATAAACTGGCACAAAACACATTCTACAGGCAACTCCAGTAGTATACCCCTCCCACGACAAACTTAACTAACAGAAGATTACTAACCAGAAACACAATTGCTCAACACCACATTTAAACACACTCAGGAACCCAGAGCAAAAGCAACAGGAAGAATATAGCCGCATCCCACTAACATGTATATATCCAGTGAGCTATGGCAAATTACAATTAGTAAGGCATAGGAAAACAGAGTAAGAATTGGTTGCTCACCCCTGCAATGTCCAATGGGGTGGGGGGAGACAGGATTGCTTGTAGGTTGCCCTCCCAGAGGTGGTGGAAGTTTTATTACCAGTTTTTGTTCATATCCAAACTCATACCCGTTTTGTTTTTAGGCAGGTTGAGTGATTGTAGTCAATATTTTGGGGATGACAGACATATGCCTGAGGGGTGGCTCCTTGGGTCTCCACAGGATGTCACAGGGTGTGGCAAAGAAGGGTCATGTCATTTCCATAACGTTCCATTCTTCGGTAACCCCATCAATTTGACCGAAGCACTATCAGGGAGACACTGGAGTCTCTTTGTCTCCTGACAGTGGTTCCTGAGACCATCCCTCCAGGGGCTGTGTTTCCCTTAAACCATCAAGAGGTTATCAGAGCTATCACCCCACAGGTGGTTTTATTCTTTTTCTTTCTGGGTGAAAAGTGACATAAAGTTTTAGGGCAAACCCAACATGGAGTGATGAAATTTTAGAAATCTTTAACATTTACACATGATGAGGAATTAAATTTCTATGTATTTCCAGTAGTGTCTCCTCAAAATTTCTGAAGAGGAACCAACTAGTAAGGGTGATTTCTCATGAGGGGTTTCCTTGCCAGCAGCATGATGATCGTGATGATAAATGTCCTTGTAAGTGGATGCATCTTTAATTAAAAGTAACTGCGTGAAGAAAATATGTCTTTGCAGCCCTTAAAATTACTTGTTTCAATATTGGTGTGTTTATACCATAAAGCCTATCTTAGGTAGTGCTGTCATTTTTTACTCAGTACATTCTTAATGAGACAGACAATCAGAGGAATGTAGCAGGACCAGTATGTTTTGTCAAGGTTATCAAAAATGTTAAGGAAAGGAAACCTGACTAGATTAATTGTGCATCTGTTAACACACTGCAGTTCCAAAGACACTATGCCTTTTATCTTATACAAATATTGGTAAAGTGTATATATCATTACTAAAGGCCAAACTGAGATTGCTAATTTGGAAACCTGGAGAGCAAAAGTGACCTAGACTACAGCTGGGGTCTTGTTTTGGTTTTACAACCTTTTGATTTAAGTACGTGGTTGCATTAGGAGTCTTTGCTGTCCTACTGGCTCAGTCTTAGTTACTTAGACTATAAAATTTCAAGGCCAGCATGTATTCTAAGTAGAATGTGCCCAACCATGCCATAAACTCATTTTTTGCTTCTTCTGCTAGTATGCTTATATACTAGTAGTCAGAATTATGTTTTTTTAAGAAAATTGAAACACTAGGGAACTGACAAAGTCAGTCTTCTATCTTTATGATTTTGTGCAAGCCTATATTACCTCTTTGGACTGTGGCATATCTCATGGTCAGTGGGATGATTCATATTCAGTGGGACATCACACAGAAGGGTTTAATGGAAAAGAATATCCTATGAGAAGTAAAGAATTGCTGTATTTCCTAATTATAGTTAAATTAGAAATAATAATAAAATTATGCAGTACATGCCGTAATCTTAGGCACAGATTTTTTTCTTTTCAGAAAAATAATACAAATATTTTTCATAAATTGGGTGCTGGTGTGTCTCCTCTTCCCCATTTACTACTTGATATCTTTCCTTTTCAGCTTAAGTACTGTGGTGAGTTAACCTTGGCCAGCAGCCAGATCCCCCCTCAGACTCTTTCTCACTTCCCCTCCTTATCAGAGCCTGGGTAGATGTGATGCAAAAGTTCATGGGGCAAGATAAAGATGGGCAGATTGCTTACCCAATTACCATCATGGGCAAAATTCAACTTATGAAAAATTAATTTAATTTCTTCACAATTAAAATAGATTTGAATAGAAAGAATCAAAGATAAATAGTGACGCAACACTTTATTCTCCCCCTTTCCCGCTTTCAACTTCACTCCAGACTCCAAACTCCTCTCTTCCCCCCTGAGTAGCACAGGGGGAGTGGGAAGGAGGTGAGGTACATGTAAAATTATTGATCTCTGTCTCTACTTCCTTCTCATGTGTTTTACCTTCTCCAGTGTGGGCTCCACATTAGCAGCAGTCCTTCAAGGAAAAGCCTGCTCCAGTGTGAGTCCCCCACAGGCTGCAGGGGACTTTGCTCCAATGCCTGGAGTACATCCTTCCCATTCTCCTTCTGTGGCCTTGTCCTCTGCAGAGCTGTTTCTTCCTCTATTTTTTCTTCTCTGTCTGTCTGTCTGGCGTTTTTAGCCTATCTTAAATACGCTTTCCTGGAGGTGCAGCAATCACAGCTGAGGGGTTCAGCTGTGCCCTGAATTGGGCTGATTGAAGACAGCAGCCTCTGCCCACAGAAGCCATCCCTGTCACCACCACCAACACCCCGACACCTACAGCCAATATAGGTATGAAGCTGATGAGTCTATTTCAGCATGTAGTTTTCCTAAATGTTCTGTATAATCAATGGAGATAGATGGGCATCTCTGAGGAGTAATTCAAGTCTTGGGGAATCACCCACCAAAGGTGTGCATGTCTCTCCTGTTTTTCAATAATGCTGCAACAATTCCTATTAAATTGAACAAAGTAGGTCTCCAGAGTGGAGCACGAAGCACATTCTGAGATCTATTTATCCCTTGTATATATGAAAAAAAAAATTATAGGTACTGAACTAGTTGACACAAATATGCCACCAGGCTACCTTAATCAAACATAATTATATCTTTTTATTTGCTTTAAATTTGCCTAAAGGTGCAATAAAATAAAAGCATGTATGCAAAGGAAGGCATTTGTAATTCTAGTAGGGATGGCAAGTGGGCTGTAAAAATCATATAATAGTTTTCAAAGGACTGAACCAGATTAGCATGGATTAACACATTTGTTTGAAAACCATGGATTAACACATTTGTTTGAAAACCCAAATGCAGGAAGCATTATAAGTGCTTGGTACATCATCCCTTATTACATTGCTTTTTTTCAGTGGTACCAAGTAAGTATTGTGCAAAAATAAAAACACTTTGTTGCATGTTTCAGTTTCCCACAAAAGGAAACCATTTAACAAGATGAGGAGGTCATTGTCTGCAATACTGAAAATATAGTAACAGGTCCATGGTTTATGGTCCACGTGCTTTTTTAACAAGCACACTGAGGAATGCTGTTGTGATTGAACACGAAATTTTGTATTCTTTGTTCTTGTTTGAAAAAGAAGCAACTAAATATATTAAAAAAAAAGAGCCAAAACTAAAAAAAATACATTTTGCAAGTTGCAGTGTGAGAAGTATCAAGCTACTTGCTGTCAGAATGTAAGCTATTCTTACCACCTGAATTTTCCCATCTTTTTTCATCCCAGTTTTTTTTCAAAAAAAGTCTCGTGCTGTTCAGAGTGTGGGAGCTAATATGACCAGTGACAGCCTGTAGCAGCCATGCTTCATTTCTTTAGTAGATGAAAAAGGTTCAATACAAGGCATAGTAAATAATTAAAAAGAAAGTTTTTGAGTAGGTGTGCTAAATGTGTTAGTGTTGCAATAATTGCAGTAACTACCAGATTTTTATGCATCAGAACTGTTCTGATAGGACTTAATCAGCCAACTTCAAGTACAGTAACTCTGTATACATGCAATAGCAGTAATTTATGTTCAGTAAAGTTGTGTCTGGGCTAATAATCTCCAACAAAAAGTGTCAAATGATGCTGAATGAATGTTAATATCTAACATCCAGACTCAAACTGGATCAAGGTCCCAGAAAAGGAGGAACCAAACGGCAGAAAGAAGTAACAGCAAATAAAAAATTCAGGGTAGATTCTAGGTTGATTCCCTTTTAGGTGTTTTTTTCTATCCCAGTAACTTTATCTCACTGTTCCCTGTGTAAGATGCCAGAACAGTCAATCATATTTATAATTTGAAAAAGACTCATCACTCATGGTTTTGTGATTTATAAATATTTTGGTTTCAGTTTTACCTAGGTCTTTCTTTCCATTCAGCTATGGAAACTCACCAAAAATTTTCATTTTTTCTGTAGGTAACAATTTCCACATCATCTTGTTCAGAAATTGTGTAAACCAGCATTTTTTTACAGGTTTCCACATCGTGACCTCAGATCCCAGGTACTTATTTTGATACCTCCAGGGTTTTACAACAGAAATAAAGAGCATACGCAAATTCAACTCACTGTACTAGAACTTAGGAAATAATGTTATCAAAAAGCACTAGGATCAATTCCTAGAAGAAAATTGATGGCTAATAAGTAAAAGAAACCATCACTTTTAAAGCAGGAAGTCCCAGAGTCAGATGTCATTTGAGACTGAAATATTCTTCAGAAAATATGACAATATTTACAAATCCAATTTTTTTTTCACTACAGCCTTTTCCTGTCCTCACAGGGTTTCCTGTTGGCTCCCCAAGGTCAGAAACAGGATGCCAGATTCCAGTCTGACCTGATTTGAATATCCTTCTGTACATCACATTTGAAAGAAATGGATGATGTCAGAACACATGCCTGGCAGTCAGGTGGTCCTAAATTATAACCCTTCATTTACCACTGAGCCCATATGTTGCCCTCAAAAGATTTTGTCTGTTTCTCCAGCTGTAAAATACATAACGTCATATTGGAGATTAAATGATTGGCCACAGACTTCCAGGTTTTTGAGTGATGGGCTGAAAAGCTTCTAAAGACAGAATTATAATTTCACAAAAATATCAAACCACTTCCTGAGGGAGTACCTTGAGCACTATCCACTGTGCACATTGGATGAAACAGGCCTACTTTGGGAAAAATAATGTGTGGGTATGACATTAAAAGTGGTCATACTACATGTGCACAGGGGCAACAAGAGATTTAAAGTTTTATATGTGACTTCAATTATGAAATGTTCTGATTTTCAAGCTTTTGCCTTTGCTGCTTTAATGCATAGTATTGCAGCTTTAATAACGTAGCCCTACAAAGGCGTAAAATGAACACATAGAACCATGGCTTTGGAGAGCTTCAGAGAGATTTTAGAATCAACACACATAAAAGCAGGAAGAACCATTTTTTTCAAGCATGGTAGTGTAGGTCAGTACATCACACTTGGGTCGACGGTATACTTTCATTTATATTTTTTTCAGCCTTTTGTGTGGAAGCTATGAATATATATTATATCCTGCAGATTCTTGATACTTTCTTTTGAATAAGGAAGGAAATGTAAAATTAAGTTATGGTATAAGCAAAACTCACACCAATCTGTTTCCTCTGATGGTGTACACCTGAGCAGTAAACACAACTATCCTTCTAGCTACATCACAGAGTTGGCCTTTCTGTTTAAAACTAAGCAAGTGGGGTTTTTTAAGTAACTGAGTAATCCCATCCTGATTTAGTACAAGATTTTACAGATCAATTATGGAAGACAAAGTTCCATAACAAAGATTGTTTCTATTTCTAGTTGTGAACATTTTCCTCTTTTTCATTTTTTCTTTTAAATTGCGGCAATATTCTTAGCAATAGTAAAGAATTCAAGAGGACAAATAGCACTGAATTGTAGAAGAGTTGAACCTGTTCATGTACAATAAGCTACCTAAATCGTTTGCCAGATAAACCATTTGAATGGATTTTCCTTCATTTAAGAGGGCCCTAGAGAGCTGAGAAAACAAGTTAAGGCACTCATTCTCTGGGAACTCTTTTAGAAATCAGGATATCTAGCATAATTTACTTGCTTCAGGGTTAGTGAAGTCATCTAAATCCATCCTTCATAATGCTTTCAATGATGTTGTGGCAATTGCTACTTGTCCTGCTTTGCAATTAAAGCAATCCTCCATCACATCCATTTGCAGTGAATAATGGGATCATAGAGTCATAGACTTACAGAATGTCCCAAGTTTGAAGGGACCCACTAGGACCATCAAAATCCAACTCCTGACCCTGCACAGGATAGGCCCATGAATCACACCATGTGCCTGAAATCATTGTTGAAATGCATTTTGAACAGGCTTGGTGCTGTGACCACTTCCCTGGAGAGCCTGTTTCAGTGCCCAACCACCCTCTGGGGGAAGAACCTTATTCTAGTATTCAACTTAAACTTCCCCTGGCACAACTTCAGACCATTCCCTCAGGTCTTGTCACTGATCACCAGAGAGCAGATTGGTGCCTGCCCCTCTGCTTCGCCTCATGAGGAAGTTTTGGACTGCTATGAGGTCTCTTCTGTCTCCTAGAAGATCTCTTGATAGGAATGGGGATTTTGCAACTCAGCCCACAAAGTATGTTTGCTTGGCTCCAACAGTGACCTGGTTACACAGTTCTCCCAGGTTTTACTTATGTCAGATTGGCAGGTTGTCTTTCCTCTCCGCATTCTGAATTAGCTACTCATTTTTGCATGAGTCTTAACATTTTGTAAGTTATGCAGAATGAACAGAACAAATGCCCTGCACACATCAAAGAGAATTAGAAAAGTGTCTCATCTTAAGTATTTTGTTAAAATATTGGTTACGTGTATACATTTTTCTTTTTGGTGGCAAACTTTTTTGTAGGTGAAAAAAAACAGAAAGAAAGGATATGGAAAATTTTCAGTGCATGCAAAAGTACCTCTGAATGATAGAGAATAAGAAAATAACACCTTTTCATGCAGAACTCCAAAAATATTGTCTGGACTAATGGTGTCTGAAATTGCATTGAATACATTGTAACTTTTAATTCATTTTAAAATCACTGTAACTATAAAAACTTCTTGAACTGTGGCAATTATCCTGACATGAACACTTTTTCTTTAGTACTTTCCCAGAGAGACTTTGTCATCAAACAGCATGGAGGTATTTTCACATGTTCTCCCTGTTTTCAGTGGTATTTTAAGCTTTATATAACGTGACAGTTTGAATCACAAGGTGAATATAAAAAAGTAAAGAGGCATTTAGAACAGTCCTGGCCTTGTTAAAGTATACAAATAAATTACCAGGTTTTCAACAATGTTCTGCATGCACTTTTTAATAGTCTTTGTAGGATTTGCTGAGTACTGGACATCTGAACTGAAATTATAGCAATTCTAAAAGTGATGAGTTCATGTGGATAGCTGGGCAAATTTTAGTGCTTGCGTAGCTACCAAAGCAGGCATCCAGTACCTACATCAACAGCCTGATTTTCAGGGAAGACCAACATTCGTGGCCTCTGTCAGGTTCACCTGACAGCTTTCAGACAGCTTGCCACTTTTGTGCATCACAGCTGTGGCAGTGGGTCAGAAGGGTTCTTTTCTTTTTAATGTCTGTGGTCAGAGGGGTCTTTCTGCTTTTAGCATTGTAAGGTGCATATGTTTATCCATTCAAGCTTCTCCTTTTCCCTTCCCCCTCTCTGAATCAAGCAATCATTTTTAACTTGGGCTAATATGATTGTATCTGGAATATAATGCTTAATCAATTTATGGATTCTCTTTCTCACACTGGACAGCAAAGGAGGTATCCACCTGTTCTTAATGCAAACTCTAGTCTGATGAATGAGTGTTAGTGTATTTTATTCTTCTCAATACAAAATATCAGTGCAGTGTGACCATCATGTAGCAGAAGAACAGGAGGGACAAAAGGATATGCTTTTTGGAAATAAGTTATTTCAGAATAGACATTTTAAAGTGTGGTATGTTTCTACTGTAAAAACACTATATAAAATTTCTCCTCATTAGATAATCATAGATGAATTGGCATCTGAAGTAATTTGTTCTTAAAAAAATAATAAAAAAGAAGAAATGTATTCTTTTCATGTTAGAAGCTGCTTCTGTAAAGGAAGCTGCATCACATTGGTACATGCACACTTGCTAAACTGTCTTGAAAACTGAAGAAGAGGACTGCATGCAAGCTTGATTATATAAAGAGCAGTGTCAATGACACCAAAATAATCTTGAACAGAACACTTACAAAAAATGGAGGTGTTCTTCTGGGACCTTTGATGATATTAATAAGGGTCTCATCAATTCAAGAGATGTTATTAAAGAGACGTGCTGTATATTATCTTAATGACAGACTATTTAAGAGCTTATCAGGATCCCAAATGAGAATGATAATTGCCTTAATGGGATACTGATTCTTTCCAGACGTAGGACACTGTTTGTTGGAAGAAATGTCTTTGTCTCTGATTTTTTTTTTACTTTCTGCAATAAAATAAGAAATGCAATTCCTCTTACTACAAAAGCAAAAATAATCAATGCTTTAAAGTTTAATCGTTATAGAGCTCCATTAGAATATCTGACCTAAACTACTATTTACTGTTTTTATTAATTCTGAATTGAGTTTAAATAGTATTTATTGGAGGGGTTATACTGCTAAATTGATAAGGACCAAGATTGTTGTTTCTGTGCGCGCTGTTTAAATCTTCCTAATTCTCTTAGAAGGACTGTCTGTTTATCATTCATTGATGTTATTATGGTTTTCTCAGCATTAAAAGAAATCCTTTGCAATACCATGGATGTGCTTGGGACAAATGAGGAAAATATTACAAGATCTCTTGTAACATAAACACACAGTAACTTTGTTAAGGCCATGTTTATCCAAAATATCCTTACATCTAACCTTTAATTCAGAAAAAATATTGCTTTTTCCATTCCTCCTCTTCATTATTTCCAAAAGCCTGAAAATGAGGGGAAAGGGCATTAGTAGATTAGAACTTTCACTGTTAAGCTGTGTCTTGCTCTAAATGATCTTCAGCAGCTGGTAACAGATGAGAAGACCGAAAAAAGTTTCCTTTACCTAACCCTGCATAACAGTACAGTATCTGAGATTGCTAAAAAAAGCTGGTCTTAAAATACTTGTGCCAAGACAATGAAGCTACAAATTTGAAAATACGTGAGGTGAAGAGGCAGCAGCACCTTTAACTGACCTCAAAAATGCCCTCATTCAGTTTAAACCAAATACTAGTAGTGAAGCAATTCATGATTTTTTCCTATGTCCATGAAGCTATTGACCTGTGACATGGTTTTTATTAGAATACCGTTTACATTTCATCCTCAAAATTTCATCTAGTCATTCTCATTAAAATATGAAAGCCAAGATGATGATCAGAAGAAGGAAGAGCTGCCTGCATGCACGTTTCTAATCTAGATATTGACCAGATGAGGTGAACTAAGACCCTTTCCTCCTAATCACAGTGCAGACAGCTTCTGTGAGAAGTCACTGAATTTCTAAGTACATGAAACAAAATATAATTCCTTTTAAAAATATCTTTGTCAGAGGAATGAATGTTCAAAGTTGCAAAGAAATGTGCCATTTGCTCAAGCTGAAATTACCTCTGCACTGCTGT
This sequence comes from Myrmophylax atrothorax, assembly GCA_026770055.1. Classification (NCBI taxonomy): domain Eukaryota; kingdom Metazoa; phylum Chordata; class Aves; order Passeriformes; family Thamnophilidae; genus Myrmophylax; species Myrmophylax atrothorax. The sequence continues at coordinate 42,383,100 of JAOXXN010000001.1, read as the reverse complement.
CCTTGTGGGACATACTTGGACTTACTTCTCACTGTAAGGTGTCACCCAGTTCTGGGAAGTTAAAACTGAGATGATAAAACTGCGTGTGGCCCCCAGCTTCTTCAGCTTCCTCCTTTACACTGCTAGAGCTCTGCTTCCCTCTTCTAGTTTTTCTCAGGATGTTTTATGGATCATGTACTTTTTTATCAGCTTCTCATTTGATTTCACCAACTTTACTATTTGGCAGTGCTGTGTGATGTTTTTTTGTCTTTCTGGAGTCACTATGCATTTATTTTGAGTAATGCAGAAAATTGGTGTGAATGATTTTCCTTCACTTTTCCTCAGCTAAGGCATGTGTATATTGATAATGATGGAAAAAATGGCTTTTGTCTGAGCTGCAGTGTTGGCTGATTGGTTTCTTCATGTATTTGCTTTTCTGATGCAACAGGCATCTGCGTATTGATGTTTTTGCAGCTCTATTCAAACCTTGTACAGTCACTAGTGCAGGCAAAATTACAGGCTGGGTTCTTGCATTCAGATAACTATTGAGCTAAGTACCTATTGCTTATCTGCAAGCTAACTATGTTTCAGAAGTGCTGACTTGTTTATCCTAAAGACTATACTGGAAGTTTTGTGCTCCCTTGTTTACTGCCCACTCATTAACTGAGAGAATGACTATTTACACCTATTTAACTTGTACTCATAACCTCATCCTACAAACCTCATGCACATTCATTACATATCATGCCTATTTACAATCTCTTGCTACAGCCAGAATCTTCAGATATACATAGATTATACACAAATTATACACAGTTTAGATCAGTCTCTTCCATGGCCAACAGATGGAAATAATTCTCTGGAAGCTACTGGGTTTTATCAATTTTGAACCATTTCTTAAATGGGCAGAAATAATTGGATGAGTAGATAATAATCAGTAAGATATCCCCAGCTCCTATCTCTCATCTGACAGTAAGATGAGGGAGATGACAAGAGTCAATCATTCTGACATTGAGCAATGATTAATCAAGTCAAAAAAACAAGACATATCAAAAATATAGCTAGAATATGTTACTTTTTTTCAGAGAGCATTAGGATAGGTCTAATTGCACAATGTGTGGCCAAAATGACTATTTCTCCATTTTCCATGGATTGGGGGGTTTTTTGCATTATTTTTAACCATAGCTTAAGAGGTGGGATATTTTGTTTGGTGAATGCCACTTTGATTTCACACAACTTGTAGGATATCAACAATCATCATTTTTCTTAACAAAATAGCTACCATAAAGAGATTCTGAAAGACAGGAAAGAAAACTGTGTTATGTTAAGGTGCAAGGTGCTTGATTCTTCATCTTTATTTTGACCCTGTTAGGAACCACTAGGCCTTTCCTGGAGTATGTTTTTGCTTATTCGCAGTGGAGGATACAATTACAGAGCAATTTTGTTCTCAGGCAGCAGAAAGATGTTGTGTAAGCAGAAGGCAACAACAGCTGAAGGTTTTTATGTGGTTCTGTAATTCACTAATTAAAAAAGATCATTCTAGCAAACAGAACTGCCTCTTGAGATAATGCTTAATGAACATTTCAATGACTGTATACCTTTAAACTCCGGTCAAGATTGCTACAGCTCATAAGATTGCATTCAAGAAGACTGAATTTTATAGCACACAAATTAGTTTTAGCTTTCATCAAAGAATTTTGAACTGTTTAGCATATTTATATCTCTTGTACTTACATTTGCTGAAAAAAAGTTAATTTATAGCCACTGTAAGCCCATGCAGATCTCCTTAACATTGTGTATTGATTTTTACAAATCAGGCTTTACCTCATTAATGATAGAGTCTTTTGACATAATGCCTCCATATAGACACTGGTTGTCATTGTTTTAGGAATCTGCTGGTTTGGGAGATATATGCAGGACTCCTTACAGTGTGACATGTACAATGCTGATGACTGAATCTTAATAAAACGAGCCTTCTGTGAGCACAAACCAGAAATTTTGGAAAGACTTCTTGCGGAAAACATCTGGTAGGGTTTGATAAGGTTAAAAGCATCAGGAGCACTCATGAAGATGACTGAAACTTCTTGATAATTTTTGTAGATTCCTCTTTCTCTTGGAGGGGAGTTAAGAACAATACACTGCACAAATTAAAAATAGAATGCTGTAACACCAGTGGCCATTCATAAGCCAAAGCAGCTGTTCTTCTCATCTTCTGGGATACGGTCTGGGACTCAGCAGCTAATTGCTGATATTGTACCAGTACCAGAAAGAGCAGGGGATTTCTGTTTGTTCAGATTATAGAATTCCTATTTAGGACACAATCATCTTTAGCATGGAGGATCTGAGGATTTTAGTGTATCATGAGCTGGTAGTTGTTGCCACAGTGGAGCCTCACCACATGCTCTATCTTAGCAATAGGCTCTGTAAGATGATGCATATAGCAAGCCTCCACTTAAACAATTGCAGTGTGATTTACACTTCATCAAGGGGATTGCAAAAAAAAAAATAAAGCAAGCTTATTAGTTGCAATATATGTACAAATTTGTCAGATCAGAAGTGACTGAAGATAACTTGTGAAAATAATATGATGCTAATGTAGTTGTTCTTTCTTTTATTGTCAGGCTAATTGAAATACTTAAAAGAAAAAACAATCTCATGGGTATGGCAGCAATGCTCCAGTTTTAACACTCTATTATGCTTCACGTATTTTTCTTTGTTTTTGGGGTTTTTTTAATGTTTGTGACTAGAAGGATTGATACAAACTTGTTATTCAGTCAGGAAAGTAGCACATTTGAAATAATTTCCTTTCTAATTAATTCTGTATTAATTTTCAACATAAAGGTTGCCACACTTCTGCAGTTGCTCAATAATAGTTCTTCCCATAAATGGAAGAAGTGTAGTAAAGGACCATATTCACTGTATTTTTCAAACCTGATTCCCACTAAGGCACTCATGTTATAATTTTTGGTGTTTATCACTTAAGCATATGAAACTTAAGATGCACAAATAACTTAAATGCACAAATATCATTATATCTGATTTTTGGAGGTCTGGCTCCCAAGGTACCACTACCTATTACAGAGAATATAGAAAAAGACACTTGGAAATGGTCTCCTCATCAGGCAGTGTGCTAGATTTCTGAACTTGAGATTCCTCTCTTTATGGATATTGCTTCAACATTGCATCAAGTTTGAGATTCCTCCTCCCTTTGATTTAAATGGTCCGTTAATTTCAATTGGATATGAGCAACTCAGTATCACTTTTGGATTTAGGCCTAAGTGGAAGAGTGTTGTTTTGTACTACATGTTTTACTAGATGTAAAGTGATGTCAGTATGAAAACCATTTGCCTCTGCAGTTTGGCTTTGATGGTAATATGGAAGTAACATTTGGGTTTGAAGCCCCCCTTTGTTCTGGTGGAGCTTTTTTGTTTGGATTTCCTGTCACATAACATTAAATCACAGTCTCTTAGCTTGTTCTTCTTTTCTCTTTTCCTTGTCCATGTTTTCTCTATATTAATATTTACCAAAAAATGCCAATTCTAGGCTTCAAAAAAAGCAAATTTGGGGTAAAACTTCAAATTTTATTCAGTTTCACACATGCTTTTAATTAATAATTGTTTTATATTAATAATTTCACCAGAGTTGAAAACTGAATAGAAAAATTATTAATTAAAATTATATCATGTATAAATGCATAATGTGCCTTTTTAAAATGAAAAGGATGAAATAGTAATGACATATAATAATTGGAAATTATTCTTGCATCTGCCATATGAAATTAAGTCAATTTTAATAAAATCTGTACAGAAACTGAAGGGAAGCTATGTGAAGCAGGAAGCAGCACTAAGAACTTCTGCAAATGTGTTTGCACTGTTGGTGCTGCTTTTTGTTTCTGGCCTTGCAGATTGCATGTTGTCTGTGGCAGCAATTTCTTAGCTGGGTGAGATAGTTTGCTTTTCACCCAAAGATAGAACTGACTTTTTTGAATTGGAGGCTGAAATGAAAAGGGACAGGAACTACCCTAATGGCTGCACCTTAGGAGCGTGCAGAGCTTAATTCTTCTGCCCTCCTTCTTGGACTGACACTTGACACATGGGCCAAGCAGGTTGAAATGTAACGTGCATATGTGTTTCATGCTTGCTTTACATATATATCAACACATGGATCAGTGGGTGTTCAGACCTGTTTCTCGCATGACTGGATGAGTGACAAGAAAGCCTGGATCAAGTAAGAAACTTTGCTTGAGTTTTGGTGGATGGGCTCAGGTACTGTGTTCCCTGTGCTGCCTCAGAGGATTTCTCCCAGAACCTTCCCAGACCAGAAGCTTTCCATGGCAGTGACAGATTCTTCTCTTTTGCCGGAGCCTCCTTATAGCACATTTTTCCCCCTTCTGTGAATAATTTCTTGTTCCCTACTTTGTTACTTTATCTTGTTGCCCTGAAAAGAAAGTTCACTTTTTTACCTTTTGTTCTCTTTTATAGAAAAAGAGGAGAGGTAAAAAACTGCTTTTCTATCTTTAACTGGCCTCCTGAGCATGCCTTCTGTGTAGACAGGGTGATCACAAATGTTAGTGACTCATCATAGTGCCTACTCTGGTAAGTAGTACAGAACTTTTGAGGAAATGACAAAATTCCACATCCATAGATTGAACTAAAAAGACCAGACTTTTTACAATAATGTTGTGCTATTGACTAGATCTCACAACTGGTACATTGGCAGAATCCCAAATCATTAAAGAAAAGAAATCTGAAAGTATTTCTCTGAGATAAAAGAATGGAAGGGGTTTCTCCACGTCAGTTCTCCAGGGTATTTTGGGTCAGTGGCCATTGCCAGTGTTTCCTGTGCCTTTTCTACATGTTGCATCTGCAAAATACCACAAAATATATTTTGGGTGTGGAGCCTGAAATGGTGCAGTTAACAAGAGTATGGCTAGAGTGATTCCGTTTTGTGACAGGGTGCTGAATATAATTATGTACAGTGAACTTGAACTCAGCATATATGAATTAGAAGACTGAAAATTATCTTTGAGATTCATATTAAATTTACAGGGTCTTGAGAGAATATACTGAGGAGCACTTGCCAGTCTCACAACATCTGCAGCAAGGATGCTTGTGCAGAAGGGCAAATTACCATATCTTCTAAGAGTGTGAATGTATCTCAGAGTAGCTGAAGACTTACAGTGTTGAGAACTGCCTAATAAAATTCAAACTAAATTTGTGTAATACATTAATATTCAAAATTTGAGCTACTTAGATCAAGATGAGCATTCAATGTGCTGAATGTAAGTTTCCTGCCTTTGACTTGAAATTAAGATTATGTGCCTGTGACCCAAGTCAAACAATGAAGAAAAGGACTTAGTGAGCAGTGTCTGAAGATAAGTAGTTTGGATTCTGCTTAGAACTTGGCAGCTTTGAAAGTTCAGGTCCTTTGCTATTTGGAACAATATAGAAGTGCCTCCATTTGTGCTTAAAAAAAATCTCATAAGAGAAAACTGCAGGCACTGCAAGAGAGTCAGAGTGATTGCTTACACTTATCAGAGTCATAGTGTGTGGGATCCTTGCCCTGGCTGCTGCTCCAGGGAAGTAAGCCAGGAGAGGAGGTTGGTCTAACACCTCTCCCCAGTGGGCTGTCAGTGAAGCAGCTCGTTGTGGATCTGTGCTGGTCCACGTGTGGGTGAGCTGCACTCAGTGCTACCATACACTGGGACTGCAATGCAGAGTACAGGAGACATGGACATACTGGAGTCAAGTCCAGCAAAGGCACAGTAAGATGGTTAAGTGACTGGAACATGTCAGAGGAGGAGACGCTGAGAGAGCCAGGACTGTTCAGTCTGGAGAAGAGAAAGTTTAGGGAAGAACTTAGGAATGTGTACAAATCCCTGATGGAGGGGGAATAAAGGAATTGGAGCCAGGCTCTTTCCCCTGGTGCCCAGTGCCCAGTGAGGCAGTGTAAGGAAAAAAGAACAAATCAAAATAATCATTTAAGAACAAGAAAATTACTGTGAGGATGGTAAAAGACTGGTACAGTTTGTCCAGGGAGGCAGTCTCTATCCATGGAGATATATTCAAAACCCAACAGGGCATGGTGCTGGTGACCCTGTTGCAGCTGACCCTGCTCTGAGCTGAATGTTGGACAACGGGATCTCCTTGCCCATTTGAGCAAATCTCCAACAGGGAGCACACTTCAAACATGAGTCTTCTGCAGGAGGGTGACCAACCTCCCCACCTCTGTGGTGGTATGGACAGGCTTCAATCAGAGGGAAGAATAAGCATGTAGCAGCAAGGAAAGAAGGGTGGTGGGTGCACAGGCACATATCCCAGGTGCTGCAAGTGGAGCAGTTTGAACTAAAGAGCAAGACCTGCAGACAAGGGTTTGAGAAAACACCAATTTTCTGTTTCCTAGAGAAAGGCTCTTGCTCTTCACAGAACCAATCTATAAATATTTTATGCTAGGAAGAAAGCAATGAGTTCCTTATTTCTGCTCCAAATCTCTGCCCCAGAAGAAAAACACTACTTGTGTAGGTGTTCTGCACATACATACATTTTTCAAGTTGTAAAAAGTAAACACATTTTTATTACAGCAAGAAGGTAATGGTGAAATCTTTAAGAAATTGCTTCATAGAGAGATAAATGGCACAGCAGGATCCAGCTAAATCCTAAAAGGATAATTCAGCAATAAACATTCTGGGGCATGAGAGTTATTTAATTTTTAAATTGCTATCACAATTTTTTGAAAGAAAAAAAGCTTTTAGATTTTCAAGCATGTTAAATAAATCTTTCCTGTGTCTCAGTTATATGTGTTGGAAGTGCTTGAGAGATTTTTCAAATATTCCTTATAGGTTTACCTGTTCCCTGATAGAAAACTCAGTGATGGGATGCTGAAACCCTTGCTCACACAAGCTGTCATATCACTACCAGCAGCGCTGTGTGTCAAAGGCATTGTGCTGAGGTAAGGGTTTGCAGACCAGGGCCTCCTGAGACCTATGAAAAGTGATCCTTTCAAAAAGATGTACAGAAAATTCCTTGACTGGTACAAGGAATGAGGGTTGTGGTCAGTTCACTGTATGTTATCTGTGCCATTCTTTCCTCCTCAGGGGAAGGAATCCTTATACACTTACCCTGCTTCAGCTTGGGGTCCATCTCAAGGAAGACAGTTCTTTATAAAACACTCCAACTTGAGTCCTTCCCATTGGCTGCAGTTCTTCACAAGTGCTCCAGTATGAGACCCTTCCATGGGGCACAGCTCTTCAGGAACAGGCTGCTCCAGTGCGGGTCCCTCACAGGATCATGAGTCCTGATAGCAAACCTGCTCCAGCATGGGCTCCTCTCTCCATGGAGCCACAGGTCCTGCCAGAAGCCTGCTCCAGAATGGGCTTCCCACAAGGTCACAGAAATTTGGGCATCCACCTACTCCAGTTTGGAGTCCTCTATAGGCTGCAAGTGGACCCCCATGGGCTGCAGAGTGACAGCCCGTCTCACCATGGTCTGCCCTGCAGGCTGCAGAGGAGTCTCTGCACCTGGAGCACATCCTCCCTCTTCTTCTTCCCTGAACCTGCAGGGCTGTTTCTCTGACATATTCTCACTCCTCTCTCTGGCTGCCATCACTCTTACTCAGTAACTTTTCCTGCTTCTTAAATATGTTATCCCAGAGGCACTACCACAATCAGTGAAGGACTCAGTCTTGACCAGTTGCAGATCTGTCCAGGAACTGGCATTGGCTCTGTTGGACAGAGGGGAAGCTTCTGGCAGTTCTTACAGAAGCCATCCCTGCAGACCCCCCACTATCAAAACCTGGCAAGCAAATCCAATTCAGGGAATTACTTTAGCAATGGATGTCTCAGTGCTTTTCCAGGTATGTGTGAGGGTAGCAGTATGACCATCCTTTCCATTTGATGCCACAGTTTACAAAGACAATTTTAGTAAGACCAATGACCCAGGGTTATTTCTGAGAACTGATTAGTATTTACCAACTAAATGGTCTGTGTCAAGTGATTTATATAATGAACAAACTGAGAAACAAGAAGCATCTAAACCATCCACTTTGCAGCCTCATCCAGTCTTTCCAGGCCAGTGTTTGACCTTTGCTTTTGGGTCCTGACATTCATTTGTCATAAAAATGAGCCTTCTTCCTTTACCTCTCCTACATCTGCCTTCTTCATGATTTATCTCTTGCTTCTTGCTGCAAAGGATATGCTGCCCCCTCTTCTTTGTACCCCAGGGCAGAAGCATGTATAACAGCACATTAAAAAGCAGCATTAGTAGATATGTGGCAGTGTCATGAAATAATCTGAACATCATTTTGCCTACAAGTCATGAATAAAATCCTAACACTACTGAATCAAAGGAACTTTTCACAGTGATTTCAACTGAGCCAGGTCTGTAGCCCGGGTAATCTCATATCCATTGGTTAGATTCATTACTTGCAGGGAGCCACAACTATTTAAATACATTTAAAAATTGAGGGATTGACTATTTTGCCAAAGAAAAATATGAAATACAAAGAAACAACATCATTGAAAATGTTGATGAAATATTAGACTTGTAATTTCACACAAGTGTTTTTAAACCATTTTATTGTTGTTGCAGTTGTTTGTTAGGTTTGGAGGGAAGGTGTTAAAATAGTCCAACTTCCAGTGCTCTAATTTCTTTACATATTTGATTATAGAGGTCTACATACATAATGCTATTAGGCAATAAGTCTCAAAGTAGCACAAAACAAAAACAGCGTCCCTTTTACACAGAATGCTTTTGCATAAAACAATTCATCTTTGCAAAAGGGAAGTAAAATTATATATTCTTTTGTACAGTATGTTGAATCATTTCCATTATAATTAATCATATTTCACTTTGGCCTCTGAATTCTGACTATCGTTACTGAGAACAGAAATCTTGTGCATTTATGATTAATGTTAATTATTCAAAGCAAAAACTGTTCTGTTTAGAAATAACCCAAATTTAACAAGCAATAGTTACTCCACTATACTCCCCAGCAGGAGGGGAAGTATACTTTTAGGAGAGCACTAACTTTAGTATAAATAATACTGAAATTACAAACAAAATTAATCACTGTTGTCCATCTTGTTTTAAAGAGCTGCTTTCCCCCACCCTAATACACTGTGCTCAGTTGCCTTTTGGTTTTGAAGGGGTTTTTTCCCCTCTCAGCTAGTGTATCCAGTCGGATAGGAAGCTTAGCCATCTATGTAGTCAGAAATGATGTTTCATATACTGCACTTTACTCATCATAAGTAGACCATTGCAGTGATCTGGCATTTGAATTTGGACAAATTATGCTAAATAACAAATATAGCAATTAATCAGACTTCCTTAGGAAGCAAAAATGGAGGATAATCAATCTTCAAACATTTTATCTTACCTTGCACTTTTACAGTTCTGATTAACAAATGCAAACCCCTGTTGTGCCAAGCAAATCTGTATTTCCAAAGCTATCTAGCAGACAGCAGATATCTCAAACATACTGATTTATTTATACAGAATTCAACACCTGTTGAGGCTTCTGAATAGAGAGGCAGGAGAGGAGTCTTTTTTAAATGTGAGTCACCTCTAGAGATGTGTTTCTAGGCTGTATTCCTCAATTCAGTAGGTTCCTAGAGACTGGCTACAAATCACTTCATAAATTTAGTTGCAATGACCTTGGGACCATCTTGAATTACATTTGTAAATCACAACTAGTCTTTGAGTTTCAGAAAGTCACTTTAAAATTAAAAAAACCCTGAAGACTGCCCCCGTTGTGATCTATACTCCATTCCTTCTCTTCCAAGTCTGCAGAGATACCTTTATTAAAATTTGAGGTAGCTTTCTTAAATGAGACACAAGCATCCAAAGTTGCCACATTTTGCTGGCACTTCTGTTCTGCGTTGTAGTTTTTACTTGGAAATTATGTAAACTGAAGCAACATATTTAGAAAAACAACTTCATCGTGATGTATCATCACAAAAGTGATTTGTTAGACATGAACCTATGAAATCGTGATGTTTCTCTCTAATTTCATCCCTGTCTTCTCTGAATGTCAAATACATAGTATAAGTTTTATACTTTTTTTTTTAATGATACTGGCTCTTATTTATACCTGCCTATCCCCGCCAAGGCATGTCTTATGAGGAACAGCTGAGGAAGCTGGGGTTGTTTACTCTTGGGAAGAGGAGGCTCAGAGGTGACCTCATCGCTCTCTACAACAGCCTGAAAGGAGGTTCTAGTGAAGCAGGGGCTGGTCTCTTCTGCCTGGTCTGCAGTGAGAGGACCAGAGGAAATGGTCTTAAGCAGAGACAGGGGAGATTCAGATTGGATATTAGAAAAAAATTTTCCACTCTTAGAGTGGTCAGGCATTGGAATAGGTTGCCCAGGGAGGTGGTGGAGTCATCCTCCCTGGAGCTGTTTAAGAGGTACCTGGATCTGGTTGGCTGACATGATTTAGTGGTCTAGGGATTACACTGGCAGTGTTGGGTTGATGGTTGGACTGCATGATCTTAAAGGTCTCTTTTGTCCTTGATGATTCTATGATTCTATAAAATGTGTATGAAATAACTAATTTGTATGCCCCAGTTACTCAAATATGATTCATACTTTACATTTTCTAATTTGCATATTACCCTTTTTCAAACCATATTTACATTCTACCAGTTGCATCAGATTCAAAAAGAAAATTCAGATTACTAACAATATTTAGCAATGTTATACCATTCTTTCCTTTAATTGAAGTACCAAGATAATAATGACTCTCTTGTCAGGCAGCTGTGATTCCAGATTTTGTTAGCACTGTGTGATTTTGCTGAAATTGGATGAATTTTTGATAGTAAATAATGACCTTCAGTCAAGAACATTCCCAAGTCTTTGCTAAAGAGGATCTATAACTTATTCCTCACGTTAATTGTGCAATTTAATGTCTTTATGTTCCATGCCCTACATTTCTCTTTCTTTACTTGTAAGTTACTGTGCCTTCATCATAGAAAATATAAAATATCTTGGGTTGGTTTCTACCACTAGCCTTTGCTCTGATATCCATGAAATGTAGTTTATGACAAGACATTTGAAATAAAAGAAAGACAAAAAGCTGCAATACTTCTAATTTGTTCCTTGGAAAACAATATAGCCAAAAGCTATATTCTCTATTTATTGCTTCATACCACATCATTAAGCATGCTTTTTAATGTTACAGTTCATAGTTACCTGTCTAACCGAGACTGGAAACT
>JAOXXN010000001.1:42357195-42371815 GCA_026770055.1 Myrmophylax atrothorax | reverse complement strand
GGTAATGCACAGTGTCATGATTATTCATACTTTTTATTATTCATTTGTCTATTTTCAGTATTAGAATTATGCAACTAAATAGTCTAATGTATTCTAAAAATACTTCAAATTTTATAAAATGCTTCCACATTTACACTGAAATAAATTTCAGGGTTCTGTACACCACAGATGACGTAATAAGGAATATAGGATGCTGTGACAGAGAGAGAAGGGAAAAGGAGCAAAATTCAAAAACTAGCTAGACCAGGGAGCTAAACCTGCACCTACCAGAGCCTGGCAGAGTGCTGTAATGACCAGGACATTAGTTGTCTTTTCCTCTGTGATTGGAGGGGAAAAAAAAAAAAAAAAAAAAAAAAAAAAGGTTGCCTTTGAAATCACTTTGCTGAGTTTGCTCTAACTGGTTCTTCCCGGGCATTTTTTATTTTTTATTTTTGGTCAAACTGCATTTTCTGATTAAATCAAACAATTAAAAAAACCCTGGATACTCCACATGGGGGGCTCACAAGAGAAATGTAGGAGAGTAGAATCACCTTCTTTAACCTACTAGCCACACTTTTTTTTTTGCAGCCTAGGCTATGATTGTTTTTCTGGGCTGCAAGTGCATGTTGCTGGCTCGTGTAAAATTTTTCAGCCACCAGTATCCCCAAGTCCTTCTTCAGAGGATATTCTCAATATATTCATACTCCAGACTTGATCAGTATTTGGAATTGCCCCAATCCGGGTGCAGGACCTTGCATTTGGCTTTGTTGAACCTCAAAGCCTGTCAAGGTCCTTTTGGATGATATCCCTTCCCTTCAGTGTATCAGCTGCACCATGCAGCTTGGTGTCATCTACAAACCTACCGAGGGCGCACTCAGTCCTACTGCCTGTGCCATCAATAGAGATATTAAATGGTGTTGATCCCACCATTTACCTTTGAAAGACACCACTCATTACTGGTTTTCACTTGGACGCTGAGCCACTGACTGTAATTCCTTGGATGTGGCTATCCTGCTGATTCCTTACAGGTAGAATCATAGAATCATCAAGGTCAGAAGAGTCCTTTAAGATCATGCAGTCCAGCCATAAACCCAGCACTACCAGTGTAATCCCTAGACCACTAAACCATGTCACCCAACCAGATCCAGGTACCTCTTAAACACCTTTAGGGATGATGAGTCCACCACCTCCCTGGGCAACTTGGGTTAGACCAGATGATCTTTCAAGGTCCCTTTCAGCCAGGGTTGTTCTGCGGTTCTGTAATTTCTATGGTTTGATTCTGACTTTCTACTTTGTTTTTTTCCTTACATAATTAAAACTTTTTTAAAAAAAAAATCACAAACATTGGCTTAACTCTAGTGATGTGTTATTCCCTTGAGGATCTTCACTATGATATTATCAGATCAGAGTCAGCCCTCTGCAGTACCTGGATGAAATATCCATTGACCAATTTCAATTAAATTCAGCAGAGAGGTGAATTTAATTCAGGTAGTAGTGAGAAAAGAAGAGAGACAGAAACTAAGGATGTGGAACATAGCAGCAAAGTAAACTGGTGTATAGAGAAATGCCAGAAAGTAAATGATAAACCACACTGGGCCTCATTAGTTCTGCTACTCATGAAACAACTATTGATAGCTTATATTTTACAGTAATATATTGCTGTTGAGTTAAATAGGTACACAAGAAACTCCTTGATTATTTCAAATTATATATGGAATTAATGAGTTGCAAATTGTAAAACAATACTGCTTCAATAAATATCATAATGAGCAGCACTAGGTTTACCTACACAAATATTCGAAGCAAAATTACTGTGTGGCAACAATACGATTTAAAGCAGTTGTGCTCCCTAAAATGTAAGTACTTAAGGAGAAGCTTACCATGTGTTTAAAATTATCTGTAGTTGCATTTGAGATCTGTGATAACAGTGGATATATTTTCTGGATTGCTGCACTTTAGGGGTTTTACATTTTATTTTTATAGTGTTGGTGTAAAATTCACCTCCAGCAATTTATAGTAAGGCTCTAAAAATTCAAATAATAAAGAACTTCTTTCTATGGCTGTGAGCAGTAATTTAACTTTACATTAAAATGTTCACTACAGAGAAGCCAAAAATAGCTATTGCTGATACTAAATTCCAAGTGAACCCTGGTTTAGGATTATCATTGATGTTATTTAAAAACAAACAAACAAACAGACAAACAAAACAAAACACGGGAATTTATGGTAACATGTTTTTTCATGTACAGTATAGGACTTTATTTTCTTGTCTGAAATGAACAGAGAAGGCTCTGATAATCTGCAGGTTCTAACAATGTGTTCCCCAAACAACGCAGGCCTTTTCATAGTCTGGTATGATTCTCCTTCTCTTTTTTCTGATAACTCTGCACCAAAGTAGGTGGTTAAGAAATATTTCCACATAAATAAAATCACTTGCAAGTGCTTCTACACAGAAAGACAGCATTTGCCAGAGTGAAAAATCATCTATGTAGATTTAGAAAGGCTCTAGGACAACTTACATCAGTGCTCCCCAACTCAGTCTGCAAGGTGTTCAGCTCATAAAGCAGGCACTTGCTTGCCAAAGGGTGTCCTTGAACAGGCTCCATCAGCATTTGCCATGCTCACTGGGCTGTTCACTGCAGCACACTGCCTGAGCTGTGAGCCTAGAGCAACCTTTCAGTGAGAGAACACAATTCTGAAAAGGAAACTGTCCTGTTAAAAGATCATTTACTTCACAATGAGGTTAAAAATTACTTAAAGATATTTTTAGAAAATTATCAGTGTCATTTAGTCAGAGCAATGCTTTTTTTCTTGGAGTTCAGTACAAAATACTGGATTCCTGAGAGGAAATTTGCTGAATGCTGTTGGAGGTCTATATTCCTGATAATCTATTTCCCAGCAGTTTGTGTTTGTGGATGTTTTGTAAACCAGTCACAAAGGATGGAAGGAAGCCCTGCAGCCACCGCTAGAGATCTTTAGTATCTATGGGTTGTTATATCAGAATGAAATCATCCTTTATAACCTATTGGTCTTGAAGGCAGATCATTATGTTCAAAGTAGTCATTTGTCTTCCCTGTCAATGGAGATAAACAGCTAGTGTTGTTAAATTCTTCGTGAGACAGAGGTCTGAGATAGGTCAGGTGAATTCCTTTTAGGAAGCATTTATATCTTTCTGTCATCAATCATGAAAGAAATCTGAGCTGTGTAACACACCCCTGATACTCAATGCTTACAGATCTAGAAGGAAGAAGAGCTGAATCCCTCCCACCTACGATCTCTGTTGAAGGCAGCAGAGATTTATTTACCTTGAATCTATGTTGTAGACATGTAGGTATAAGTAAATTCCACGTAAGACATCCAAGACTGTGCCTCAATGGTACAAACTAACAACATAAGGAAAGATATCATCAATGCTAGAGTTGTTTCAGTGAAATTAGGTATTTTGAGAGATTTGTCGTGGTTACCAGCCTGGTTTCCATTCTCCCTGCTTCATACCTACTGGGTTTGAAACCATTCAAGAAAGACTCTGCTACTTTTAAGATAGGAATATGCAATATTTTGGAATTACAAAACCATAGATTTGATTTGCTGTATTTTAGCTTACAAGAAATACCACTTTCATTTGTATTGATGAGTGGGACTTTTAAATAATGTATTCTTTTCCACCAGTGAATGATATGCTACTAGACTGAAAATTACACTCTAACTTCTGACTGAAAAGAAAGAATATTTCTGATAAAGCATGAAGAGCCTCTAAACTACTCAGGTTTTTTTCTGTAAAGTATCCATCCATATGTGATAAACTGATGTGTCAAGAAACTATTATACTTACTTGTTTGAGATGAGTTTACAATGTGCTCCTGCATTTCCTCTGAGGAAATTTCCCAAATGTAAACCCATTGATGAAGTCATGATAACTGAGCAGACTATCTCTATATTGCATGCCTTATCATGTAAGTATGGTTACTGAGCCCAGGTGCATTGGATATGTATTCATGGGCACACCTTCATGTTCAGAGGAAAATACTTTAATTCTTGTGCACACAATCAGGGATTCTTTCTTCTGGAAGTTAAATAACTTTATATAAACTGAAAGTGAAATTTTTTTTATTGCTAATGAATAAGATAAAATAACATCACTGTCTACCTATGAAACTGTCTTCTATGCTTTTTTTACCATCACTGAAATTCAGTACAGCATCCAGCTGGAAACTTTCCCCCAGAACATATGATTAGGAAAGACAGTATTCTGCCAAACTGTTATTAAAATTCTCTGTTTCGACTTTATTATGTGATCCCAGACAACTTCAGAAATCTTTAACATCCAGTTTAAACCTCCATAATTGTTCTCTGATAGTTTGAGCATTTCTGTAGTTCTCTCCACAGGAATTCTTCAGACATCTGAAGGGCCAAATTAACACATATATTGATAAAAGTCTTCACCTGCTGTAGTGTTTAATAGTGTCTCATCAAAATCAGAATGTATAGTGAGATATTTAGGAGACTATAGATCTTTATGCCCTTAGGATAAGTCTCTCCATCTATCATTGACTACATCTATTACGTATACCTTCCTCATCTCAACTACCTAATTCCTTCCTGTGAGCAAAGTTCTTGAATGTTTTTGTTGGAACCATGCTAGGTACAGAATCTAGATTTTCAAAATGCTTTAACTGTACTTCAGTTCTAACAGTACCTTTTTTTTTTTGCTTTCCCCCTTAGTTTATTCTTCAGAGACTTGGTGCACATAAGAAATTCTGCTGGTATGTAAAAGATTGGATGGCCTTAGTGAAATGATTTTCATTACAGTGCCTGTGCCTTCCAGCCCCTACAATAAATACAAAGTACAGAGAGATACCTTCACTTTCTGATAAACAAGTACTTTGTAATATAAACAGAATCACAGAATGCTGGAAAAAAAGTGACATTCTCAATCCTTTGTGAATCAAAGTAGATATAACTGTTTAACTGTTGTGAAAACAGGGTCCTGATCTTATGTGGCATTAAATTCCTGCTGCTCTAGTGGATTAAGATCTCTGCTAAGACACATATTCACAACAGCATAGTTCTATTGCTGTGTGTAACCACTGCATGAACCAGGGTCCTCAGCTGAATGACTAAATAAATATGACTGTTCAAATCAGGTCCAAAATTATTTAATCCACAAAATGTGTTAAAATTGGAAGGATCTCCCACGCACCCTACCTTAAGACCCACCATAAAGTTGCTGCTATTTTTTCCAGTATCTAAACAGTAGACTTTATTTGTTGGTCACCTTTTGTACTCCCCTGCTCTCTTCTTCCCCAGAGAATATGAAAGCTCAGATATCTGCATTCCTTCCTGTCTGAAATGAAGAGAAGGTGTGCTGTTAGCTTCATCAGGACTTGGCCTTTGCTTTGAGGCATCCAGATTTAGGAAAACCATTGGAACATGATTCTGCTCTTCTGCACTGAGGATCCCTTTTTTTCCCCAGTGCTTATTGCAGGCTGGTTTAGTGGCTTTTCATTACAGAAAAGAAGAAGGAGTTGCTCTCCAAAAGGCTTTTTTTTGTTTGTATCTTTTTGTTCCAGAGAAGACAGTGTAAAGATAAAGTGGCAGAAAGCAGCTGAAGGCTATTTTAATCGGGATATTCTTGAAAGTCACATCCACCCCTGCCCAAGGTGAGACAATGTCCTGGTTTCAGCTGTAACAGAGTTAGTTTTCTTCCTAGCAGCAGGTATAGTGCTATGCTTTGGATTTAGGATGGGAATAGTGTTGATAACACAGGGATGTTTTAGTTGTTACGGCGCAATGCTAACACAGAGTGTTGGAATTTTCAGCTTCTCACAGCACCCCTCCAGTGAGCAGGCTGAGGGTGCAAAAGAGGTTAGGAAGGGACATAGCTGACCCAAACTGGCCAAAGGAATATCTCATATCAGATAGTGTCATGGTCAGTACATAAACTGGAGGGAAACCTGTCCAGTGGCAGCTGCTCCAGAACTGGCTGGGCGTCAGTCAGCAAATGGGGAGCAATTGCATAGTGCATCACTTAATTTTGTAATATTAGTATTAGTGTTCATATGATTTTCCCTCCCATTTCTGTCCTATTAAATTGTCTTTATGTCCACCCATGAATTTTATGTTTTTTTTATTTTCCCAAATCTCTCCCCTCTCCTACTTGTGGGGCAGAAGCGAACAAGCAAACAAAGAAAATATTAATGCATTAGCATAGAAGTCTGTAGAGGGAATGCTTCAAACTGTAGCTGCACACAATGCTGTCAAATGTAGACTAAAGTGTTTGGACAGTCATGCCAAGTTAGTCTGGTGCAGCAGTTCAGAGAATCATAGAATATGCATAGTTGGAAGGGATCCACAAGGATCATCGAGTCCCACTCTTAGTCCTCCACAGGACTATCCCCATGAGTGTTAAGCACCTCCCTGTGTCCTAATGCTTCTTGCACTCTCTCAGGCTTGGTGCTGTGACCATTTCCGTGGGGAGCCTGTTCCAGTGCCCCAACAAGTGACTAACTGATCTTAGCCACTCCTCACAGGAGTTCCCCTCAAGGCCCTTCAGCATTTTCATTGCCCTCCTTTGAATGCTCTCTGAGAGCTTAATACCTTTCTTATATTGTTGTGCCCAAAACTGCACACAATATTACAAGTGAGACCACCCCAGTGTAGAGCAGAGTGGGACAACCCGCTCCCTCAACCAGATGGTGATGCTGTGCCTGATGCCCCCCAGGACATGGTTGGCCCTCCTGGCTGCCAGGGCACTGCTGACTCATATTCAAGTTACCATTGACCAGGACTCCCAGGTCCCTTTCCATGGCACTCCTTTCCAGCCTCTCATTCCCCAGTCTGTGCAAACATCTGGGGTTGCCCTAACCCAGGTGCAGAATCCGGCACTTTCCCTTGTAGAACTTCATATGGTTGGTGATTGCCCAGCCCTCTGATTTATCCAGGTCTCTCTGCAGGGCCTCTCTGCCTTCAAGGGAGTCAACAGCACCTCCCAGTTTTGTGTCATCTGCAAACTTGCTTAGTATCCCTTCCAGTCCTGTGTCCAAGTCATTAATGAAGATGTTGAAGAGCACAGGGCCCGAGATGGAGCCCTGTGGAACCCCACTAGTGACAGGCCACCAGTCTGATGTTCCCCCATTCACTATTACCCTCTGTGCTCGACCCATGAGCCAATTGCTCACCCACCACACGATGTGTTTATCCAGCCGTGGGATGAACATTTTGTCTTGAAACATCCTGTGAGAGACAGTATTGAAAACTTTACTGAAATCCAGAAAGATTGCATCAACTGGCTTTCCCTTATCTTCTAGGTGTGTTATGCCGACATAACAGGAAATCAGGTTGGATAAGCAGGACATTCCTCCCATGAGGCTGTGCTGCCTGTGACAATTGACTGTGTTGTCTTTCAGGTGATTTTCAATACTTCCCAGAATAATCTTCTCCATAACTTACCAAAAACTAAAGGGAGACTGACGGGCCTGTAGTTTTTGGGATCCTGCTTCTTGCCCTTCTTGAAAATTGGGGCAACAATCACCAGCTTCCAGTCCCCTGGGATCTCTTGATTCTCAAGACTGCTCAAGAGTCAAGAGAGGTTTTGTGATGGCATCAGTCAGCTCTTTGAGGATTCTCAGATTAATCCCATCAGGCCCCATAGATTTGTAGGGATCCAGCTGGAGCAGCAGATCCCAGGGAAGTTCAGGCTCGACTGGGAGCTGATCGTTCACTTTTATGATTCCATCAACTTCTCCTTTGAGAAGTTATTATATATAAAACTTGCTTTGTACTCCTTTTCTACTCCTTTTGCAACTCAAAGGTAGTGCTGATATCTTTTCTGTTTATATTTTTGTTTTATTTCTACTTAGGCAAGCAGCTCTTCTGGTTTTCTCGAATTTTTTGTCCCAGGCACATGGGTATCTGGACAGAATGCAAGGGACAAGGTTTAATTGGATCACAACATTACTATTTAATTAATTTGCAGTCTGTCAAGCAATAAATTTTCCAGTGCAGTTCCTTTCTGACTGGCTTCCAGCTGGTGGAGCTCAGTTGTCAGCTCACAGCCCACTGCCCTCTGTCCTTTCACAGCTAGTCTGGTCTGAAACCAACTTACCTTATTTCCAATTTTAAGGTTAACAGACTGAGGAAAGAAGATTATATCAGACAATGAGAACTCATCTCCTTTCTTGCCTTCTCTAGGGGATGCATTATCCCAAATCTACTACTGTCAGCTAACAAAGTCTCTCATATTGAAGACTTCTCAGACATGGGTGATGACCTTGAGTTCCCCTATGGCTCGTTATAGCTTGTGGCTTCTGCTGTCTCCTATTGTATAGATTTATAGATTTATAATAGAGTGTTTGGAAGGGTTGTGATATTGTGGTTTGGTAGATAAATGGATTTGATGTTATAGTGCAGTGTTACCTTAATAAGAGCTGGGGGGACACAGGACAACAGGAAAGGATTCAGCAGCTCGAGAAATGCTTTTCCAGTTGAACACACCTCTATTAGATCAGTGCCTATCACAAGCAATGACACAGCCAGGACAACAGGGATCTCCATTTAAGTTACCACAGTTTAGCTGCTCTTCAGTGCTTATTATAAAGTGGTATAATGGGAAAATCTATTCTTTATTATCAGGAAAACCTGTTGTGACCAATAAAACATTACTGTGGCCAGTAATGTCTCTTAGGATAATAAATACTTCAGTGTACAGAATAACGAGAGACTTGTTAGAGTTTATTTTCTGCTTTAACAACCTCATGCTTAAGTGTGATTTATAAAACAGAGGCTTTCAAAGGGAG
Organism: Myrmophylax atrothorax; assembly: GCA_026770055.1. Classification (NCBI taxonomy): domain Eukaryota; kingdom Metazoa; phylum Chordata; class Aves; order Passeriformes; family Thamnophilidae; genus Myrmophylax; species Myrmophylax atrothorax. The sequence goes on along the minus strand of JAOXXN010000001.1, from coordinate 42,363,041 downwards.
GGTCCTATGACTCAACATAGAAAGATGTCTTAACTTAGCGAAATATCTCTGTATCAGTTTAAAGCTTCTTGCCTTCTACAGATTGAATCACAAAAATGCAGAATCATAAAATAATATGCATACATAAATTGGTAGAAATTGTAGGTACAATAGTTGGACTATTTTCTACTGGCTTTGATAATTATGCACCAAAAATGGAGCATTAGACTTAATGATTAGGGAACACTAAATACCATTCCTAGTTTTCACCTTTGGAAAGCAAAAATTATTCACTTAGCTGGATGCAAAACTATGATATCTCAGAAATCCCTGCCTGATGCGTTCCTAACAAAAGCTGCTTTATTCCAGATGTTACAGAACATATGTGTATATGCACAGCACTGCAGAGAAAATTTCTACAATATGTCACAAATTACCAGTGAAGACTTAAAATATTATTACAGGATATCCTTTGACCTTTCTGATTTCATCATTAAATTATTTTAAGTGTCTTCTTAAGAAGGCTTTTGATACAAAGTCAATGCAGATAATTTATTCTGGTTCTATGCATGTATCTCAAAATTTTCCAAAAAGATTTTTTTTTTAGATTTATAAATGTCGCCTCATGGCACTTAGGCAGACTAGGAAATCCGTCATACACACTTCAGAAAGGAAAACTATCTGTATTCCTTAGGCACACAATTTCATTTACCATCTCACCATATCATGACAACCTAAATCACCAAAAGCAGCAGCATCATTGAGTAGAACATCAAACTGGTAAGTAAATCTAGCCCTCTTTTGGTCCTTCTCCAGTTATAAATGCCTAGGACTCCAACAATGCTTTGCAACCTGATGGAAGGTCAGCCTCTTAGTGTTTTATACAATACTAAGCAATAGGTCCTGTAGCAAGTACATAGAATTCAGCATTTTGGTCTGTAAAAGGTAAGAAAGATTCAGCTGAGCCGACTTACACTTAGCAATTAAAACTAACTGACCTATTTACTGAAATTTCTGTAACATTATGAGAAACAAAAATGGTCTTTAAAAACATCAGCTCAAAATGGGAACTGCATTCATCTCATTAAGAGCCTATATTATCATCTTCCAAGAAAATGTAATCAGCAACATGAGCCATACGTCCTGATCTAAAAATGAGGTTACAGAGTGTATGGAGGGCAGGGAATGTAGTAAGTGCTATTTACAATGCTCAGGTAATTTAAGTTGTAAGCAATGGCAACCAAAGTTTAGAAATAGTCATGAGTTAAATCTATTTTTTGCTTAGGGGTTGTTTTCTTTTGTTTTGTGGGGAGGGTTTTTTGCGATTTTTATGGGATTTTTTTTAAGAAAACACTAACAGTATGAATTTAAGCATTTTGTTAGGCTTCACTCGCATTAGGGCTCTGTTTGCTGTCTCTTTGTGTTCATGGCAGCACCTCTATAGTTAATGGCTTTGTACATAGTGATCTGGCACAAGAATTCTGAGTATATGTTACTACCTACCAGCCCACATATGTGACTGTGCAGTCCTAACACTTTTAGCTAGGTTTCTGTCCCATTCTCTGTCTGTGTTTAGTGGTACAACTGTGCAGACACCTTTATGTTAAGGAAACTTCCCAGTCTGACCATTCATGAGGCTCTTTTGCAGTGGCACTCCCAAGGCGAGAGACTTTCACCACTGGGACCAAAACCCCTTTCACCGTGGGTGGCTCCAGTGAGCCTACGGGTGCCTTTCTTGACTCCCTCCACACCCTACTCACATAGTCAGACCAGGTTTCCCATAGCAGAGTCTCAGATGACCCAAGGAACCTTGTGGGTCCCTTCCAAATTGGCACATTCTATGGTTCAATAAAGCCATTTATTCATTGTACAGTAACACAGAAACAGCATGAGCTGGTTCCTCCAAGGAGGGACCCCCAAAAAAGGACCCCCTGGGGTTTTATCACCTCAGAGTTCAAGTACACGAAACTCTCGCTTATCTTCCCATGTCTTCAGCTCCTGCTGTGTCTCTCAGTGTCCATTCACCAGGCTGGTATCACCCATCTTCGTGCCCTGTCTTAACCAAAGAGTTGGAAGTTCACAGCCTCTCATCTCAGACTCCTACCCAGAGCTCAACCTGCATCTCAATCTGAAGCTTGTTAACTGAGCTACCTGCACCTGATATATTCCTCAACATATAGGCCCTTTCCCCTAGGGATCAACAACTAATTAAAATAGTGCCTGAAAGCTGCATCTTCAAAAAAAACAGTATGTGATTTTAAAAGGGAATTTTTCATATACCAAACAGTCACCCTCTGCCCACACCCACCCATAACAAATATATTTCTAATGCAGAAAATCCCAGTTTCCTCCAGAATCTTCTCATTTTCTCTGTCCTTGACAATCAACTTCCAATGACAACAATTGCCTTGTTCCTGTCACTGTAGTAAGTTTAGGTTTAACAATGCCTAGTTGCTCCTGAGTGAACCAAATGAAAATAAATACAGACTTCTCTAAACTAGAAACAAAATGTTCATATTGTTTCTTTTAAAAAGAATTCTTTTTTTTTATTTTCATACTTATTTTTCAGATAACACTATGATCTAAGTATAGGCATTCACCCTAGAAGGTATAGCATAAACCAAAACATTTATGACATTTATTTAAGAAAACACAACCGTATTCTCTATGTGTATAGAGATGAGAAAAAAGCAAATCCATACCCCTAAGACTGGATATTTTCTATGTAAACGAGTTCAATAGTTTGGGAGCCTATTCCCTGAAAACTAGCAAATTACATACAGACTGTATTTCTGGGCGTGATTTTGATCCCATATTTATGGGCAAGAAGTGAGTCTACTGAAGTCAGTTAAATGTCACAAAAGGAAAGCTAGTGCAGATGAAATCAATTTAGTTTTGCTCACCAATTCTCCACATTCACTTTACAATCAGTTCATGATAAATCGCATCAGTAATCTCCACTAGATAAACTTTAAATTTAAGAACAGGAAGCTTCACATGAATAACTTCTGGAAAGGTTTAATGCCTTCTTTAATCTGAATGGAAGAGTAAAGATTCACATAAAGCAGTTTAGCTCATCTGACTTGACTTACTTCTTAAGCTCCTTGAGTGAAACACATTATTCTATGAGCATGAACTTGAAAGTGTCTTCCCTAACCACAGCATATGATGACAGCTACTGTGCAGTATATTGGCCACTGTCCAAACATCTTAATATTTATATTTAAGGGTTTTTCCCTTCTAATGGTGTAGAAATTTCTCTAAATTAACTTTTATGGACAAGAGTCTCAATTGTGTTACATTCAGATGCTGAGTTTCTTGGAGCAGCTACCTTTACTGACATATGGAAGAAATAGGCTTAATTTTGGCAACTAAACCAATCATATTTCAAATATGTTTACTGGCCATTAGCACAAATTACCTTGGACTGAATACATTTACATGATAGATTATTTTTGCCAGGAAAATCCATTACAAGAAACATCTTGTTTACTGAACTCTTAGAATAGAAAAAACAGCACCAAAATAATACTATATACAAAAGAAATGAAATCTACTTAATATAACTGTGGTGACCATTCTCTGATGACCAATAAAGCAATATTATGCATGTGGTGTGATGTTACTTGGGACTATCCTGTGCAGAACCATGAGATGAACTTCGGTGATCCTTGTGGGTCCCTTCCAACTCAGGATATTCTGATTCTATGATCCTAATAGACTAGTAATGTGCAGACAAGTCACAATTCCAGTCTGAACCCAGGTATTGCAGCAAGTTGAGTGACTACTCATGTAAAATGATTTGAAAATTTTCCACTGAAGCTGAAGAGGTCAGTAAGAAAGAATGTGCTCTGAATTCTGATTGTTACTAGATTGTTCTAGATTTAGATCTGCCATACAAATATATTTTGAAGACTATTGTATAAGTAGTCTCCAAGGTTTCTACAGGTTTTTAAGAGAGCTCTTTAGTAATGACAGGATTTTGTAATACAAACCTAATGCAGATAGAAAGGTGTGAGTCTTACCAAAGGACTTCTCAAACCATGACAAAAATAATGCCCATATAAATTACACAACCCATGGAACTGCTCCGGTGTCAGCCAGAGCCCCAGGGAACATTTCCATTCAATTTAGTGGGTGTTCGATCAAGCTCATTTGGAAGTTGAGAGCAATATTAGACAGTAGCAATGTTAAATGAGTCAAGGCAGTTAACAAAATTTAACTAGGCCAGTCAGACTCCTTGGATGATAGGAAAAAAGTCTACAACAAGCAAAACACCATTGAATAGATTTGGTGGTTGATCTCAGCTTGCCTTTATTTTTATGTGAAAATTTTATTTAATTCACATCTCAAAATGCTTATAAATTCACATTTTATTCAGGAAACTAAATGGACTAGCTGATGCTACAGATACATTTCAGGGTTTCGCTCACTTTTAGTTCTGATGAAACCATATAGTAAGAATTGCTTGACCTGCTCTCTTCTTATCTAGAATATTATATGTTATATGGCATCAGGTTCTCTTTCTTCCTAAATGATTAAGTAACATAATTTGAGATACTTTGAGATCAGGACTCATAACTGGAAAGATGAAAATACAACTTTATTAATCAATAACATAAAAGAAAAGCTTAGTTTTAACATTTTGGCAGAGCTAGCACAGCTATATTAATTTAATTAGTAATCACTGTATTTCAATTATCCTTGTGAAGAGAGATATGTAACAAAATTAGAACTGTTTTCCTTCCATGAAGGACAGAATGATATTATTGCATAATAACTTCATTCTTTAGACTAATCAATTCTGTGAAAATTTATAGACCTAAAGTAATAAAAGACCAAAGGTAAGAAAAAAGGATTATAAACTAATGAAACTAATAATATTAGCAAAGTATTAAAGCAATCAATTATTAAAGAGACATAGAGGTTAACTGCACATGAAATGAACATGCTAATTCAATGTTATTTTATGATGTACTCATGATTTGTTTCTAAACTTACTTCAGTGGCTCAAGAGAAAATTTACTTGCTCTTAGTTGTGTTACATTAAAAAATATTCATCCCCAGCTCAGATCTATGGTAAGTAGATGCACAGGTAAAGGAAAGAAGCATATCCATATTACTACCTCAAGCTCAGCTGCTTCCCAATCCCTTTGATATCCAGGCAGCCAAACTCAATTTTGCTCTTAATTAGGTACCTAACTTTGTGTGAGATGGATCCAAGCCCAGGTTCTACAAGCTTCAAACACCTCTACCTAAGAACTGTGTTCCCAGAGACTTGAAGAGACTGAGATACTTTTAAATATGACAAAAGTAAACTTATTCTCCTGGGTGAAAACTGAAATTACTTTAAAAAACTATTTGTCTTTGGGATGAGAATGCCGATGTGCTTGATTGTCTGGGTGTCATTTTGTTCATTTTCATTTGAGATGCTGGTGTCTCAGCTTTGTGAAGATTGATTTAAAGACATACAATGACAAACATAATCAATTTGAAAAGCAGAAATTATATCCTTGCCAAATCAGTAAGTTATTGAAAGATAAGAACAACTTAAGAACTCTACTGTCTTCTGTCTGGTTTCACAACATCACCCAGTCTGGGAAGGACCTCCAGAGGTTTAGTCCAGTCTCCTGCTCAAGACATGGCCAGCTGTGAGATTATACCAGATTGATTAGGGCATTATAGGGCTCTCATATGTGTGTAATATATCAAGCATGTTTCTGTCTCTCAATTACACTTCAGCTGTGAATTGACTTTTTTTAAATTGATTTACATGAATTGAACTTTTTTTATGTGAACTAAAGATTTTCACTGATTTTTTTTAAATTGAAGGAGTAATGTCGCCTCGAAAGAGAACTCGAGGAGCT
>JAOXXN010000001.1:42335275-42357095 GCA_026770055.1 Myrmophylax atrothorax | reverse complement strand
CCAATGAAGAAAAATAAGTTCGTATGCATTATTACATAATGTACATACATGTAACAGATGGGTAGATATATGCATATATATACTAAATCAATGCAGCAGCAGTTCATGGTTTTGAGTCTGATCAGTAATCAACTGCCCTTATCCTGGAGCCTGACCTTGCACATCAAGTTTCTTCACTGAGGATGAAGTATGGCTGAGAGTGCTGCCTGAAGGAAAAGAGTCTGTGCAGGGCAGGTGACTACACATTTAATGGACTGTGGCAGATGACAGGATGCAAAAGGCAGGAATAGTTGCTAAGTTCAGTGTGAAACACAAGACTGTCATCCCTGACCAAGGAAAATATTTACCCACTGCACCTTCTTTGTTATCTGAGGTCATTTACCTGGGCACTTAAGAAAATTAAGGCTCCCTGGACCTCTTTTCTCCTGAGATCTATGGTGCTGCATTTTTGATAGCTTAGATCCAATTTTTATATCCCAAAAACATCTCAAAAATGAGATAAATGCTGCCAAGGATGATGATTAGAGAGGACCCAAGTGACTAGTGTACTTTTGCCATATAATAAACTAAATTATTGCTTTGGATTGCCTGTGGTTTTTTTAGGTACTTGAGAAATAGAAAACCAGTGAGTGCTTGTGTCTTGGGGCTGAGTGGAGCAAAACCAGTACAGATTAGTGACAACCCTTGGAGACGCATAATTGCAAGTGGACTAAGTTTTTGAGTATCACCTGTTAACAGCAGTGGACATAGACACTGCTGGTTTCATTTGCTATTTCATTACAGGCAGTGACCAAGAGATGCACCCTCCCAATGGCCATGGATCTGGGAGCATAAATGTTTTTATTGCTTTTCTCTCACTCTGTGTCTCACGTATTAGTACAAACTTCCAGCCTGCATCATCTTTCCTGTTTCCTTTTCTTTGTCTGTCTTCTCTCCCTCCATGACAGAGGGAGCTTCTGCCATCTCCTTTGGGAGATGTCCACTCAACATTTCTTTTTCTCTTTCTCTCTCCCTGCTTATTGAAAGGAATGGTACATTGAAACTAGCTCATGTCTTGATTTGTTCTCTTTGTTTCCTGATATGGGTGAATTTTCTCACTCAGGTCTGACCATAAGTGGCATTTGTTCAGCTGAGGGGAAAGTCACAGCATATCCCTACGCTGTTCCTGCACTGTAATTGCAGGGCATTTGCCCTGTTGTGAAGTTCCACGTCACCAGCTCTGCACTGCCAAAAGTCACTCAATCTGTATTCTGTTATGGGTTTACTCCACTACTACAAGCTATTTACTACCCCTTCAGTGTCTTTTTTTTTCCTGAGGGGATTATCACAGAAGGTGCTTCTGCCTTCACTTGTCTCCCTGCCCAGCTCTCATTCATTTGGTCCAAAGCACCTTCCTGAGTTACCCTGCTTGACCAGAGAGAAAAAAAAGGACAAAAATATTAATTTTGTGAGTATGAGTATGTGAAATAAGAGTAATCTAGTTTCTGTCAGGAACTAGCATCTTTTCAGCATATGTTCCTTGTGCTGCTGTCTGAGCTTCACTAATGCCTGCATAACGCATAACTCACTTCCTACTGAATAAATGTAGAAACCACCAGGTCGTTGAAAGTTGATATAGCATGATTTGCAAAATACCAGATTCACTCAGTTGCCTCCCTATTGGTCATTATTTACAAATAGTTTTGCAAATCTAACGATGATGCCCTTTCCCAGTTTACCATAGGGGTAGTCCTGAATTGGATCTTTGCTTTCTACACATTTTACCTCCTCACATACCACAGAACTTGCAGGTTCTCTCCTGCAAGCACACAGAGAGCAGTGAGTGTCTTTTTTCCTTGAAATCTCTTGCAAATTTACTTTCTCATGACTGAACTAGGTACAATTTTTAGTGTACCAGTAGACCTGCTAGAGCCAAAGTCAGCTTAATCAGTGCTTTTCATCAGTGGTATATTTCCAACGCAAAAGTTTCTGATTTTAGTAGTTTTTCCCATTATCCTTGTTTCTACAGCAGAGACAGGTGGATTCTGCAGGCCCAGATGTCTGGCATCTGGCTGTAAATATGCTCATCTATTCACATCTGAGTAAACGATGCATCCCAATGAATTGGCTTCAAAAAGAGCAACTCTAAATGGAAAGACTGAAATTTCCTCCCATTTCATACTGCCACTGCCCACTGCAAAAGTCACTGATTTGTACCTAAGACCAAGGAGGTGGCACAGGCAGGTTCTGGATGGTGGAGTTAGGAGCTACAGCCTCCTGGGCAAGACCTGGGAGAAAAAAACAGTGAGTCTCTACAAATTCTCAAATTCAGCAAAAAACAACAATAAGTTAATGCAACAAGATTGGATCTCTTGAAAGGTAACATCTCTCAACCCACACCCAACAAATCTCTGATATAATCTGGCATTTGGCCTCTGAAAGATTGTAAGCTGTCAGTTTCCTTGGCTTAGCCACAGAAATTGCATATTTTTTTCCAATAACATAGAAGGTTGGTTGGTTTTGGCATTTTGTATGTACTAAAGAAAGCCTTTTCATTTGAAGTTGTGTTTCTATAAAAAGCCTGAAATTAATTTTTTTTCAACAAGTTTTTGACCTGTTCAATCAAAAAGCCCCTGAATGACAAGTAGAAGTATGCTCAAAATGAAAGTATCTCTACTTTCATTGAAGTGTCTCAGAGGGAGAAAAATAAAACTTACCCCTATCCTTTCTGTTTGTTTACTCCACACATTGTTTAAACTTTCCTGTGTGGTTTTTCCTCAAGAAAGTATGGCATAGGTCTTTGCTAGACATTTCAGAAATAAATGCATGATGTGGTCTACTAAACTCCCATCTGATAAAAAGATAGAGTTGCTTTTACAGTAGAGAATGATGGCAAAACCTGAAGTGAAAGCGTTTCATGATGGTCAACAAGTATTAGTATACATTTCACAGCAGGATTTTTTTAATCAGACAAGTGAGGAAAATATCCAGTGCAGTCCTGTCTAAAGAAAAAAATTAATATTGGGCAGTAGTTTTCAAGTATAACTGGCAAAGTTGATGAACTTCACAGATCAGTCACCGTTTCTTTGCCACCTCCCTTGTAAGAGGGGACTAAGAGTAATTTTGTGAAAAACAGCACAGACACAGGCATTGCAGCTGCACAGTGTTTATGAATGAGAACCTTAGACTCGAGATAGTATGTAGCATCTTTTGACAGCAACTGCAGAGCCATACAATGGTCTAACGGTTGCTCTAGACCAGGAACTCTTGGGGCAATAAATATCCCAAGAGGAGGAGCTCTGGCCTTTATCTAACCCACTGTTTGAATGGCAGATTCTAGTTTTTTCATCCTCAAACCTGAACAAAGGACAGCACCACCTAGAGAAGGATTCATCTCCTTAGACTAAAACCTGGATATTTAGTCTAAGGTGGGCCACCTGAGATACCTTCATAGCAAATGGAGATAGATGGCTGCATAAGACTGGTGAGATGGATCATCCTCTGGAACTGTCTGTTCCTCTGCTCCTTCATTTTCTTCAGAGAGGGAGCTTAAATCATGGTTTTATGCTAGACACAAATTTTAGGCTATTAATGTTACCAGAACCAGTAAACAGTTAATATGCACAGCACCAAATAGACAGTTGTTATATCCAGAATTCTTTTTTTAGTATTGTAACATGAAATTGCCCTAAAAATCTTCTTCAATATCCTTTGCAGCTGGAGCCAGGGGAGGTTTATGTGACAGCTATATTCTCTATTTTCCCATAATAAGAAGAGTTTATACATGCCAATATTCTAATGAAGAAAATGGTAGGAATCCAAAGTGTCCATAAAACCATCTGTGCCTGTGCTGCCAGTCTGGTCTATACTCTAAGTACACAGATCAGCTCTTGCCTGAAAGACCCAAATAAGACTTCCCTTCATGTGGGTTAGTATGACTTGTCTGGGCTGAATTCCATGTGTCCAGGCTGTGTTTGATGTGCTGCACACAGCACCTGGAGATACTTTGGGTGCAGATAGTGACTACACATTTTAAATTTCTGGATGACCAGAAACCCAGTGTATTGCAGGGTCAGGAATCTGGGGGTTTGTTGTTGAAAGTCATCAGACGGTACCTGATTGCTAAATTTAATAAAACTGATAGTATATGTGGAAGATAAATTTCTGTAATCAAATAAGAAGACTGATGGAGTGAAAATAACTGTGAAAAGCCACCACTTTGCAGTGGTAGGGTACTGGGAAAAAGAAGTTCAGCTGTGTACTGAAAGTGTGTACAGTCCGGGAAAAGCTTCAATGAAGAATAGATGCACTGAACTTTGATGGAGTTTTATGAATCCAAGTGAAACAAATGTACAACATGAGCCAGGAGGAATAAGAAAGCTTTGGTAAAATCTAAGTGGAGTTTAGATGCGAACTAGGCACAAAAGATAAACTCTATATGTATGCTGTCATTTTGAAAAAAATTACTTCCCATTAAACCAGTGCAAGTCCAGCATGTCAAAACCGAAGATCACTTCTTAACACTGCATGAAATGCACAGTGCCTGAGTCAGTACATGACCTCCCCTCTCAAATAAACCTCTTTCAATAATTAACACCAATTCAATTCACAGTAAATCCCAGAAGTGGTGACTTGTCCTAAAACAATTACTCTAAATTGCTTGGTGGTCACTGCTGGGATTCATCAGTTGACTGCAGCCACCAAAGGCAATTCGTTACTGAGATAGAAAAGCATATTGAATAAGATAAGAAATACCCATGCAGTGCAGTTCAGTGTGCTAGCCTGCTATCTGTCCACCCAGCATGTCACATGGAGCAGGTTGGCAGTGCAAAGCAGATGGCATGGGCAGCTAGAATGGAATGGACCTCTGCACTCAACAGATGGCATCAACAGGATTCAAGGAAATCATTGATGTCCTTGTGGACCCAGGAGCTCAACAGGAAGGTTTCCAAAGATAGCTACTGGAGGTCTGGCCACCATATTAAGAGTCAGTACACGTCATAGCAATTGAGCACCAGCTGAATAACTTTGAGAAATGAGTTCTGTATACCTTTCTCCTTTATTTGGTCTAAACTTTTCAGGACAAAGGTCCCCGTTCTTTCAGAAATTTGGATCCAGATACAAATTTAGAGTTTAAGATGAGCCTCACAAGATGTTCCCTTGTCTTTTTTGCACCTTACTACAATGGTATGTCAGTATTCCTATCTGTAGTGGGGGTTTTTTTTAATGCAGATCTTATTCACTTCTTGGCAAGATCTTAATTTGTTCCTCGTTATGTGTAGTTATCCTTCATTTTAACTGCAATAGTTGCTTTTTTATATGTGAAAGCTAAGTTTTTTCATATCCTGACAAAATAAAGGGATAGGGTGGGGTTTTACTGTTGAAGAGTGAGTTTGGTATGATTTCACTAATGTCATATTCACATAGAGACATGCACAAGAGGTCCTGAATGGTTTGCAGCCAGTAGTTCTTTACTGATTTCAAGTGAGGCACCAGTTCAACTATTCTGAAAACATACTCTGAGATCAGCTCCCTGTGATTTGTGGGAGGGAGTGAAAACAAAGATAATAAATAAAGTAATGAGAAATTAACTAAATGCAAATTATTTTGTAAAAAACATGGTGTTCTAATTACAAAGACTTTAATTGCAAAAATTGGTAATAAGAAAAATAATTAGTGATGGAATTATGCCTGGGGATAACAGTCAGAAGTTGTCTCATGATGCTATCAGTTCACAAGATAAGACTTAGGATAAGTGTTGGATGTTCAGTGATTATTGTGTTTTGTCCCTTTTTTTTTTTTGCTTTCCCTGCTTGTGAGGTGTTAAAGAAACCATATTTGCAGTTAGACCATATAACATCTACTGATTCAATTTCATATGCAGATCAGGAGGATAAAGTTGCAATCCCTGCCTCAATAAATATAAGATCTATATTCCAGTCATGTAGCAAGTAGAAGGGATGAGGTCTTGTGTGCTTGGTAAATACCCTAAAATTACTTTTGGGGCACGGTATTATCTGCATAACAAATTTCTGAAATAATTTTTCATAGATACATGCTCACAGCTCCCCCCTTCTAACCATAGTTCTCTAAGATGTGTGGGTGTTCTTGGTGTATGAAGTTTGGATGCTTTCATTGTAAACATTGCAGATAGATTGTATGTAGATTTTTAGGTTCTTGTGACAAAGGTTTTTTTATGGCAATGTGCTCATGAGTCACTTAACAAAGTGACATTCTTGTCTCACATTGAACCAATATATACAACTATAATATCAGGAACAATTTAGGCAGATAGTCACATATCTACTGTTCCCTGAAAATTTTCAGAGGTTGGTCCACACTTCTAGCTTTGACGTTTGTTTCTCACAATTGGCTGTATTCATGTACACATGCTTGGTTGGAGCAGACCTTGGACCAGTATCTCTGGAGATACTTGCCTCTCCCCATGATTAGTGAACTGGGCAATTTGCAAACTGGAACATTCTCATAGGATTCTATTTTACTAAACTTACTCTAATCCATAGCTGGATTAGAACCACTAAGACTAAAATTACGAAGTTTTTATGAACATAGTGTCTAAAATTACAGTGATTTCATTGGTCCCTAAATTGTCCTATAACATGTTTTTTATCAAATTAGATTTTGATTGGAGGCTCAATGTGTATTTTTGACAAATACACTGAAGGACAGATGTGTTTACCTAATTCAAGGCTCCTAAGTTAAGACTATGATTGTCTTTGGTTCTCACTAAAGCAAACGTAGTGAGAATAGCTATATATGAATGAGTCTTTTGAGAAATCTGGGAGTCATGATTCTGCTTTCTGTTGTTCACTTAATGACCAGTGTCAGGTGAATGATGTCAGTGTAGGATGAACCCAGGCTTTTCTATGCTTCTATCTGTTAACTACTAGCCCTCATGCTACGTCTCTTCTTGGTTAGCAGTCAAATGTGGGGTTTTGTCAATAGTAAGAGTAGTAAAAAAGTAAGAAAAGTAAAAGTAAAGTTGTCTTTGACACAGCCTGCAAAAATGTTGCAGTACTCTAATCAAAGATCTAAAAGAGGAATGTAAGGTTTCGTGGTTGAATCAGACATCTGCAAGGTATCCTTGGTCTCTCCGTGACATTGGGAGGCATCGCTCCAGTCACCTCAATGACATTGTTAACACCAAGGCAGTTGAGACTTTCAAATCGTGTTGTTCACAACAGCCCAGAATTCAAAGGGGAAAGCAGAGTGGTCATCTGCTGGTTTTAGTACCCCCTGCACAGATCTTGTTTTCCTTTGGACTTCATTCTGAAATGCAAGACGCATCATCATCAGGTTTATGATTTTTACAACATCTGCCTTGACAAAAATATGACTGAAATGAGAATAATATGGTCACAGTGCCAGAACAGTGAGAACAGTAATAATGATATCCTCTCTGTTCATTATGATCATCATTTTATTCTCACTATTACACCAAACAGTATAATTTATTGCAGTAACATGGCCTGGCTATGAGTGATTATATAAATACATATTTCGTCTTTTTCAGAGGTTTTACATATTCATGCTTTCCTGATGAAAATATATTATTTACTAACAAGAAGAAGGTCTTACATGAGAAAGAAAGCAAATTTATTCTATTTGGCAGCTATCCATTTGAGATCCAAGCAGGGTATGAGAAATGCATGAAAATGTGACACCCGCCTATTGGTACTAGGATTCCTATGGATCATTTATTAAAGCAGCACTTTGTTATCATCTTCTGCATTCTGATTCTGAACTATGTGAATTTACAATTCATAACATGAATCTAGCTTTAAAATATACCCAACTACTAAAGACAGGAAATAATCCCCCAGGTAACACATCTCAAATAATCTCTGATTTCAGAGCAAAAAGACCCAGTGTTGATTTACCATCTAAACAGACTTTAAAACATTGATCCTTAATGATATTTCTTAGAGCTTTGGGACTTACTTTCTATAAAGAAATTAATCAATTAAAAAAAATTAAATTTGTATCTGAAATATATCTTCATATACCAATCTCTGCTTGGTCTCCATTTCACAAAGGATTGACTCAATCTTGAGGATATTTGAACACACAAGTAATTTTACTCAAAACTCTCTGCAATACTTAGCAATTGTACACATATGCATCAGAAGCAAGCATTTTCACTTGATCTAGATCTAAACTGCAAAACACCTTACTGTAGTATAGATTTTTGTTTTGTCTTTTGAGATAAGTCAATTTGGATACTGTTTTGTAGACCAGATTCTTACACATTTATTTTCCATCTAAGAAAACAAATTTAAAAGGAGCTGTTAAGCTCTGCAGAGGCTTTATAGCAACCTATTACATGATCATTATGAGGAATAATTAGGTAGATAGTGACCTCAGTCACAATTCATGTGTTAATGCAATACATATTCTAAGCTCTTCAAATATGTGAAACATTCAATTTCTTGGACAAATAAAGTTTGGCATCCAAAGGGCAGATTTTAAATATTTTTGAAAGCTATTTAGAATCTAGTTGTATCTGACACAAATGTACCAATATATTGCTGTAACACAGTTTTAAATTAAAAGTAAACTACCAGAGATAAAACTATTAAGCAAGCTCCTAAGTAAATATGGAGCTTAAACCAGAACTGTTATATATATATATCACTGCTGTATTTTGCTTGATTAATTTCACACTTACATCTGTCACTCTAGCAAAGCACTCAAAGATACTTCCAACTGCAACTTTCCTCAGGCTTCCTTTTGGTCTTTAACGTCATGTAGTTTATTGACTTAGTTTAAAATAATAACAAATTTTTTTTTGAGATATAGAACGTTATTGATTGTGCTGAGATTAAAGGAAAATTGAAAAATACAAGAATCTGAAAAAAAATGGCACCCCACAATGCTTTCTCATTAAAGATGTTGTGGGGATTTTTGAGAAGCTTTACATACCCCTGAGAAGACAAAACTAGCACATGCTGAACAACAGTCTCAAATGCTGATATTTGCATAAATTGAGTCTCACTGCTGTAGAATCATAGTCTTATGACTTATTTCTATGTTAATCACACAACTGCAAATATCAGAAAATCAAAAAACACAGAGGTAATGTTCTGGCATAAACCCTTACATGAGTCCATTACACTATTTAAAAAACACCTACATTCAAAAGTAAGTAGTCTATTCCTACAAAGAAAAGCTATACGTCCTTTGTCTTCTATTTTAGTCCAGCACAGATTTTCATCCTAATTTCTCTTTTTCAGGTGACACAAGTTGTGAAAGGAAAAAAAATATTTCAGTCTCCAAAAAGATGCAGAGGAAACAGAAATATATTTAATTTCAAACATGTCTTTTAGGATGTTTTCTCTGTTTCTAGCTGGGTTACACCCTAACTGTGCAGGTCAGGAGGAAAAATCATTTTCCCTTCCTGTTGCTTGGCTCTCAGTGAATGAAAAGGCTCTCCAGGTGACAGAGCAGGTGCTTTGGCCTGGGGAGGCCAAGACTGTGGAATGTGCCACATAGTTCCTTCCAGCTCTTGCTTGTGTGACAAGTCCTAGATTGCTTTATCTGGAAGTTAGCCTCTTCCCTTTTTAGCATTCATCCTGTCCCTGGCTCTTCCTCACACAATGCCAGTAACAATTTTACTGCTTCTTAAATATCTTGGATAAATACATGATGTATCTGAGTGCCAAGAACTAGTCCCTGAGGGAGTTCACGGAAAGGATTTGATGACGAACAAGAATGATTTCAATTCACATTGACATTTTGAGACCTATCATTTAGCCATCTTTAATAATTTTAAAATACCCCTTGCAGGGCTTTAAAATAATTTTAATTTGTTAATTAAAGTGTCATGTAACATCAAGTCAAATGCTTCCGTAAGATTAATTCAACAAGTTTACCATCTTCACTAACCTTATGACTCATAAAGGAAACACTTAAATTTGATCTCTTTAAATGCACTGACTGAAAAACTATAGTTCCATCTTTTAGATTTTACTTCCGAGGTCTGTAGCACCTACACAATTATTTTGCCTGAAATATTTCTCAAACTAGCATTTTTGTATGTTTCATCTTACTTTAAAACTGCTTAAATTTAAATAGAAGTGTCAGTTGCTGAATTACTTCTCTACTTCTTTTCTTCTTCCTTTATTATCCTTTTTATAGTCATCTATTTTACATTTCTATTTTAAATATTTTTAATTTCTTAATAAAATTTTGATTTAAGGTATCTATAAAATTAGGCAAAACATAGCATTATGATTATTAAATATCAAATGTTTTCCAGTTAGAAGTTGGAAAAACAAAATTTTACAACTTTTCAGATTAGTTGTTATCTTTAAATAAGTGTACACAAGC
The DNA here is from genome assembly GCA_026770055.1 of Myrmophylax atrothorax. Taxonomy (NCBI): domain Eukaryota; kingdom Metazoa; phylum Chordata; class Aves; order Passeriformes; family Thamnophilidae; genus Myrmophylax; species Myrmophylax atrothorax. Next base: position 42,346,766 of record JAOXXN010000001.1, on the reverse strand, counting down.
CATTGTTCTTTTTAAAATGCAACTGCTCTGAAAAATCTTAAAACAAGTCTTCATAGTAAAGAAACGAAATTATGTATGCACTGGATCAAATTTTTGCACGGGAGTAAGTTGAATTATATACACTATAAATAGTGTAACAAAACCTATTCTTTACCCAGAAAGCATAATCTTAAAAGACATATCTGAACATACATTTGGCATCAAGCCATTTATATTTTAAAAATTGGAACTCTTGAAATAAATTGTCTCCAATTTTTAATCTATGATGTGTACTTTTTTCCCTTCTTGGACAGAGATCATAACTGAACTTTTGTCTTGGAGCACCTGAATTTTAAATCTGGGGATTAATATACTGCACCAAGAATTATTAAAAAAAAAAAGAATATGTACTTTCATCTATGTTTAATTTATATCTATCATTAGCAGTAATAGGAGCTGCATTTTCATGCTGAAAGTAGAAGAAAATGTGTGGGTTTAGTTCTGACTGTGTGTAAATAGAAAAGAATAAATTATTAGTAGATAATGTAAACCATTGAGAAGGGCAAAACCCCCAAAACTTTCTTACATCCTAATTACTTTTACATTTAAACCAATATATTGTTTACTGTTTTGGTTTTTAATTTTAGTGTTACAAAATCTAGACTTAAAAAATCTAATGTACAGCAACATAAACCTTTCAACTCTAGAGCTGCCTGTGGGTATCCTGAAGTAATACAAGATACTGTACTATCCAACTATCTGAACCCTGCCAAGTAAATGAAAGATTCATTGTAGGACTAAGTTTCAGCATTTCATAAATTACTTCTCTATCACTGTCATTCCCAGCTGACTTACATGCACCAGCTTTGGCATTACAAATTTTGAAAAAACGTTGGGTCAGGATTTGTCATAGCACTTCTGAGGAAGACAAATATGTTATTTAAGAAGTGGCATATGAAATTTCAGGAAATGTTACAATGAAGTGCACAAAATAAAATCCACAACATAGAAAAGTAGCTCAATTATTATTTGTGAAATGATTGCCTGTGATTCTGTAGCTGAATGGTATGAGGAAGTTGGGGTAGCTTTTCAGAAGGTATCTTAGAAGATAAGACTACAAACAGGGTAAAGAACTGCTCTTTCAAAATCACTATTTAAACTGTAGATAAAAGATCATTTGTCAATGTCAGCTTAACAAAAGTCTCAACATGTGCTTAGATATTCTGGTAATAATACAAAGAGATTTTTGTAGATTGTGTTCTCTTCTAAACCATAAGCAAATTATTTTTTAGAGTATGAAACATGCAGAAATAAAAAGACTGTTAAAAGAGAGGCGAAATTAATCTTATTAATTTGACTTACCAATATGCCTCAACACAACAAGGCTAGGCAAATCAGTTTCTCTCCCTTTCACATAAAGGATTATTGCAATTTTCTCTACCTAAGTCTTCAAAGGCACATTAATACAACAGCGTTAATGCCTAAATTCTGAAACTGAGTTGCCTTGCTAACTGTAGTGAAGAGTCTAACAATTCAAGGCACACTGTGTATACTTCCAGTGAGCAGTCCAGACCTTGGCTTTGCTAAATGGTTTTCCAGACTACTTGTTTCTCTTTAATGGTAGCTCCTATTCCCTCCATTGACTGCTCCCCTAAATGAATCCAGGTCTAAATCCCAGCCTACAAAAATGCTCCCTCACTGAAAGTGTTAAAGATGAGTTTGGATGGGGCTTTGACAAACCTGGTCTACTGGAAGGTGTTTCTGCCCATGGTGGGGTTGGGAAGGAACTACTTGCTCTATAAGGTCGCTTCCAGCCCAAACTATTCTGTGATTCTAAAATTAATGGAAAGGCAGGTGAGTGCTACAAGTGATTTCCTGGCAACTAATTCTTGTCAGGATGGGAAGCAGGTGATGACAGACTGCTGAGGTGCTCCTAGTTTGCCCAGACACCTTGGGGCTGCTCCCTAAGGGCAGAGCCTGACTGACACTTCAATGTCAGAAAAAGACTGTTGGGACATGAGAAGAGAGGATGCAGACTGAGAAAGCCCTGGAAATGAGAACATTGATTATTTCACTGCATTACCTTGGTCTCACTTGCATAACTGTTAATGCTCAGCATGAGCTATAGCTTTAGTGGAATTTGTTCAGCTTTGCCTCAATACAGCTGCTGTAGTTGCATATTGCATAGACATAACTTTGGTGATGGCTGCAGACTTCTGTAAAACAGGGAGTTTAGAGGCACAGACCTAATAGCATTGAGCAAGAGGGAGTTCTTTGGCTAATCAGAAGATATCCTCTTGTGGACACCTTGCTACCATTGGGTTAATTAGAAAACAGCTGGCACTGGCTTGGGGGAAGAGGGAGGTATAGGGCGATGGAGTTTGCCAAATCCCTATATTGCTTTATTATCTTCGTCTAACCTTTAGGCTTAATTGCCATTTTAGGGACTTAATAAGATGCATGTTTTCAGAGCTATACCCCTCAAGTGGTAGGAAATGGGTTTGCTTGGGTAAGTGTGCATAATCCTCTGGGGTTTCCTGAGAACTGTTCAATTTAATTAGATTACACCAGGGATCTGACTGAGTGTGACAAGAGCCCTCTTCACAGGCTCTTGATTGCTTCATATTGTGTTTATCCTCTTTTACTTCAACCTGGTGGATTGTAAAATGTGACAACCTGAATATCTTTAGACTTACTAAAACATGAAGTTTGCAACTAGGGCAGGATATGCTGATTTCTAAAAGAAGACATATAGAGAGAAATGTGGACACATATGGTATTTATATTAACTGAATTATCTGATGATATTTTTTGAGCTTATGAACTGAGTTATCACATTGCCTGGTGCCTAGAACAAGCATTTCATAGCAAGGGTATCTGGAAATGATGAGCACAGTAAGATCAAAATCAAGAGTATCTGGGCTTAGAGCTAGTGTGAGAGGACAGAGGAAGAGCAAAAGGGGGAAGACACTGAGGAAAGATCTTAATAGATGCCAAGCCGCACACAGAAAGTCTCAACCACCTGTCAATGTGATGGTCAAAGAGGAGCTCTGTGGGGAGAGAAACCTGAAGAGGAAAGGAGTCAAACATTCTAGAAATAACCAAAAGTATATATCAGAAGAAACATTATGTGGATCATACAAGTCATACAAAAAATCTATGCAAGGTGGCTGGTTTTTAGTCTAACTCACATGCAATCATAAGAGATTTAGATCCATGTTTTAGAACATGGTGCAGAAACAGCTGCACTGAGGCTCTGGAAACATAAATGGGGAGAGCTGCCTCATGCTGTGGTGTGCACAGATGATATATCCAAATTTTGTGAGCAGGATTTCAAGGAGGAAGTCACACATGCATCATACTGCCTTCTTCCCTGTCCACCTTCCGGTGTTATCTCACCTTACTGTAGGGGGTCACTGCACAAGTAGCCATAGTGACACACACTCGGTCCAATTGCAGCAGCTACTAAAGGTAAATAAAGACAACAACACTGGCACTGAAAACAAAAAATATTAATATTTTACACTAGAGGACTGGATTGGATTTTAAAATTAAGAGACTACAAGATTTCAAATCCTTTTCAGCATTTTCTGAATTTTGATACAATGTTGTTGAAAAGTAAAGCTGGCGATGAAGTTTCAAGTGAACTCTTTTGAAGTTACTGCATCATTAACCTGTGAGGTTAAAGCTGGTGTCCATGGGTGGAAGGCAATTTGACCATTTCTCTCAGGATCTATAGTTCTTGGTAGCTAGGAAAGCAGTCTGAAGAAAAATGCAGTAGAATAATTTTCCAATAAACAGAATCATTTTCTGGATATATGGTCATAAATATGATGGAGATGTGAAAATAGAAAATCTTCAATCTCTTTAAATGCTTTCTGGTCCTCAAAGATACAATAGATGAAAGAACTGACAACTTACTACATTCAGTGCATTAGCCAGAAATAACAGTAGGAAGGAGTGAGCAACATCAAGAAGAGTATGCTTGTAGAAACGATCTACTCTAAGCAAGGAAAAGTTGCTTAAATGAAGAGGCAGAAACAAATATGAAGACAAATCACTGTGGAGGTTTTTGCTGTAGCTATGCCTAACTAGATAATCTTTAAGGTCCCTTCCGGACCAAACAATTCTATGACTCTATGAAAAATTCACATAGAACCATCAAATATTTGGATTTACTTAATAGTGCAGTGGCAAAAATAACTGCAACTTTAATATTCGGTACCCTAAGTCTCTACAATATCCCAGTACATTCCTGAACAATTTTAATTTTGTTCTGTACATCACAACCACAATGACATTGTCACCATGGCAAAGAATTACAGACACATACAAATGAAAAGGCATGTGATAAAATTAATTAAAGATTAATCAGATGAAAGCTGTAAAAGTCTACAAAAGATTTATACAAAAAACTGAGATAAATGAGGAAGTTGAGGAGCCAAGGGGAAAAATTTAATGCAGGTGCCTTTTGGAAGAAAGAGCAAATTTTGAATAAAAATATAAGACAAATGAAAAAAAAAGCAACAACAACTAGAAATTTGTAATGGGAGCTAGAGTTGTAACATTTTTCTTAAGAAAAATGTAAACATACTTTATATTTGAAAATGTGACAATAGAGGTTATTTATTGTATTTTTAGAGAAAAAAGAAGCAAAGCTAAAGAAATGTATAGTCTATTTGAAAAAACATAAAGCAATATATAGATGTAAACAAAATTATCTACAGCAAATTGTTCTACTTAATAAATTTAGACTCATTACGTAAATAAATCAAGAGATTTATTAATTCTGTTGTTAAAGCACAGCATTATATTATATATCCAGTAGGGAAAAAAAGGAGGAATTTTGAACAAAAAAATGAGTCTTTAGCTAGGTCTGTGTGTGGTAAATATAACAGGATTGCAGAAGTGACTAAGGTTCTTTACAATTATGGTCATAACCTAATTAGGGTGGTAATTAGGACACAGGTAAAACCACAAAAGGAAAAAAAAAGGGATGTTAAATTTCAAAGAGTGAGTTACAGAAGAATGTAAAAGCACAGGATGAAATCAAGTAGGATAAATCAATAGAGATAAAGGACACAGAGGGAAATGGAAAACATTCAAAGATAAATTAATGTATGCCCAAGGGTTCTGCATGTAATCTAGCTAAAAATACACCAGAAATAAAGAAGGCTAATGCTGATGAACAAAGAAGCCCAAATCTGAAAATATACACTGTAGCAATATCCAAGGGACTGTATAAAATGAATACAGCTGAAAAACAAAAGGTCAGGGATGAAGATCCGAGCATATTTAACAAAGCTTAAGATTATTTTTCCATTAAAAAAATATACATCTCTCAAGGCAGAAAAGAAAATATTTCTTGAATTTAGAAGTAATCAGATGAAGACAAAGACCAAATAATTGCAGGGAAAGCAATATTAAGTGTAAGGTTCTGAAAGAACAAGCAAAAGCTGTCAAAGCTGTTTTGGATTCAGAACAGAAACTGTCGTGCTAGAGGACTGCAACTCTGATATTTGCTTTTTACAATACTTCATTTGTATACTGCAGGGAACTATATGAAAATCTTTAAATTAGTTTTAAATGTCTCTTGTAAATTCAGCCATTTAAGCAGACAATTTGTGGGTGCTTTTATAGGTAGTATTGACCTCTTGCTATCATTGATTTCTATCCTGGTTTTGGACCCAGCAGCTGCTCAGAAAAAATAAAAGAAAATTACTATCAAATAACACAAATCCTCAGAGTTACACTGTATACCTGCTTTGTATGTAACTTTGACTAACATCAGAAGTTGTGAAAGCTCAAAGTCTTCCAAAGTTTCAAGCTAGCAGATGGACAAAAACCTTAGGAAAATTTAAGCTAAATGTCAAGGAGTGTATTAAAGGAAAAGAGTGCCAGATTTGCCAAAACTTTGCTGGAATTCTAAATTGTGAATCAGTTATCTCTCTCTGTGATACTGACTGTGGCCAAAACCCAAACTGCCTAAGTTTTTCAGTGAGGCCTTTTTATGTGTAAATTTCCCAGTTAATCCCATTTCTTCTTCCCCTAAATGCAAAGGGCACATTCTGTACTGGGAAGACCAAGAAGAATCACAGCTTACACACTTAACTGAGATGGTTAAAGTAGTGGGAGGTTAAATTGGATCTAAATATAGTTTATTACCATAATTGCAAAAACAATTGGTATCTATATAGAATAATGAAATGAGAAAATCGAATGACTAACTGCCTGAATTAAGTTGATAAATGCACTACAATATAGTAGGTAGAATGGATCCAGTGAGATAGCTGGTTGAAAATGAGTAATTGATAATGATTTTTACACCAGTAGTTCTTACTTGCTACAGCTCATAAACTGTCTTGCTGTAATTTTCTCAAGGATATGACCCTTTTTTTTAACCAAGTAAAACAATATCTTGGCTTGACAGAAATTCTGTTCATCCCTGATAAAAAGTAATTAAAAAGCTAAAATACAGGGCAAGAAAAATTTATGTTCCAGGAAGCATGCACTCTGAAATCTCCTTAGCTGGAGGAAGAAGAAGAGGGAATTAAGTTTATATTTTCATTTTGAATCTGGTCTTCTTAGTCCTTTCTTTGCCATTTCACGTTAATATGTAAAAAAAAAAATCAGATTTATCTCCAGGTCTGAATAAAAATTGAAGTAAGCTTATTAAACTATCTAATGAAACTTAGAAGGAAAAAAACACAGTGGAAAAGGAAGCTATTTAGGAAACCACTCCCAAGTAGCAAAATAATCCAAAAGAAGTATTCATATCAGCTAGCATTGAGGAGTATTCAGATTCAGATAATTTAAATGTCTGTGGTGTAAATGTCTACAGATATATATGTCTGAATTTTGAGTCATGATTGTATCTTGGAAATAAAATAACCCTATATCCCTAAAAATTAAAAAAGAGGCAGGTTTAATCTACTGCAAAATAGGTTTACCTTACTAATTAATATGTTTACATTAGGTGAGATAAACTCTGTTTTAGCAGTGCCTGTCTTTCTCTATGGACTAAGGGGAGAAAGGGTGGCAAAATAAATCTATATTTTGTCAAAGGTCTCTCAACTGCAAAATTCTTGTGAGACAACATACCCAAGTCAATTTCTCCATGACAAGGCAAGTGTTCAGATGTACTAACTAAGCAACCATGGTTCATTTTGTAGATCATAACGGTTCATAATAGCCACATGACACTTTTCCCTTTCTAGTAAGATTTATATAATCCACTCTAAGCTTAACATTTTTCACAAAGCTTGACATAGTTAAAAATCTGAAGCACTCAGTTTAAGAGTTAACACTTAGTCTTTCCAAAGCACCACTGATGTTTCAGATTTGAATCCTGACCTCATTGTAGTGTTCTTTCAAACTGTGTGAGCAAGTGCAAATGTTTTCCTTCAGTGTATAATAGTTCAATATGTAATAGTAGTAAATTATTATCTGAGGTTTTTTAGAACTGTGAACACACGTCTAATGACATAAACAATCAACATCTTTCCTTTTTTTTGAGCTATGCTGCTCAGAGAAGAAATACTTAGTATTGTTCACAGTTACAAGAAGTAGCAATCAGAAACTTGGTTTACCTAAGTATGATCCATAGAATGCAATGAAAAAAAACCTATGCCCTGGGGTGTATCAGTAGAAAAATTTTCAGTAGAGAAAAATTTAAATAAATACCTACCTACCTACCTACCTACCTACCTACCTACATACATACATACATAAATGGCAGTTTGTGGTCAGGAAAAAGGAGCCAAAATGGAACTTGTAGGTTATGGTTGACTATGTTCCAACTCTAAGAAGAGCTAGAAAAATAAGCCCTGGAAGAGAGTAAGAAAATGTGATTGTTATCTTTCTGGGTACTGGTTTAACCCTGGCCAACAGCTAAGCACCGACCAGTCACATGTTTCCAGAATGGTGGGGCACAGAATTGGAAGGAACACTGAAAAACTGTGAGTGGAGATAAAAAGAGTTTAATAGGTGAAGCAAAGCTGCATGCAGAGCAAAGCTGTTCATTCACTACCTCTCACCAGAAGGCAGATGATTAGCCATTTCCAGGAAAGCCAACCCTCAACACAGATAATGGTTACTTGTGAAGACAGAAGCCATAATCATGAATGTTGCTCTCTTTCTCCTCATTTCCTTTAACTTTTATTTCTGAGTCTTACTTTTTATGGCCTGGAATATCCCTCTGGCCAGTTGGGGTCAGATGTCCCAGCTGCGTCCCTTCCCAGCCTCTTGCTCACCTCCAGCCTCCTTGTTGGCAGGCACCTTGAGAAACAGAGAAAGGTGGATGGTGTGCAGACACTGCTCAGCAATAACCAAAACATTGGTGTGTTATCAGCACTGTTTTAGTCTCAAATCCAAACCACATCACCGTATGGGCTGCTTTGAAGAAAATTAACTCCGTCTCAGACAGACCCGATCAGTACATTATCTGAGAAAGAAGCATAAGGAAACAAAATAGAAATTTAAGTTGAAGCCTGATAATACAATATTTGTTATTTACAAAATTAGAGTGGTAAGACTCTGCAATTCATCTTCACTCCAATAAGGAGGATAAAATTAATTGCTTTTAAGGTGAAGCCTTATAATTTTATGAAAAGCTTTATGAAATACCAATTCTCAGTGACCCACATCTCTTCCAGTCCTTTGTTGTTTGGAGAAGTTTTGAAAGGAATATATTAATATCAAAAAACTGCTTTTATTCCCTTTTCTTTTCAAGAATGATAAGCAAACAGTAAATTTGAAGCACAGTGTCTGCAGGTAATTTGAATTAAGTAATCTAATACATGTTGTCTAATATATTAACTAATAACTAATATCTGTTATCTCAGACACTGGTAGATGTTTAACTTAGGTAGCACAGATCAGGACATTCTGGGAAAAGCCACTCATCAAAAAAAGTAAAGTATTCTGTAAGTTAGCATGCACTGGGCTCCCTGCTGCTGCCAACTGCCAAAAATTTAAAATATTTTTAGGTGTATCTGTAGTCAGATATCACCTAAAGGCAAAAGAGCAAAGGAACTTCCTTCCCAGGCAGTGTGTGACTGAAGCCCACTTCCAGGCAGCTGGGGGATAAATACCATGCAGCAAGATGGTCCTTGAGATAGCACATCTCTTCATTGATTCCCAGCTCAAAGTGAGGATGAAAACTACCTTCTTCTATCTTCTAAAGTGTGCAATTTATCTTCAGTGGTTCTAGACAACTTCAGGCTCTGCACTCAATCTATTTACAGTGGTTGGAATAGGCTAAAGCTATTTGGAGCCTCTTCTGTGGGAGATGAAAATACTCCTCACTGCAGAGAGAAACAATTCTAAACTACTCCTTAAGCTCTCTGATGGTCTTCTCACTTGTCCCCATTTTTTCAAAGGAAGGTGGTGAAGCATATAATTGATAAGTTGTCCTAATTGGGTATCACAGGTTTTGAGAGGATATTTGGAGGAAGAGGAATCATTAGGGATGTGTTGTGAGCAAAACTTGACAGCCAAACTGAACTAACTCCACACATGGGAGGGGTTTTTCCCATATTTTTTATGGTTTCATATTTTTAGAAAGCATAATTTTTAAAAAGTTTTGCAAAGTTAAAAAAGGCTTCCTGCCCTTGTTTTTGAGAGTTGAATTAAAGAGAGGTGGGAATTTTCTATGAACTCTGTCTTCTGTCAGGACTTCATTACCATGCCTCAGATAAAGTTTATTTCTGCCTCCTTAGAAAAGGGCATTGTAATACCAAGAGAAAATATACCCTACCATATTCAAAAACAGAACAATGAGATTGTGTCTCTGATTGAAAATTAATAGAGCAGTCTTTGCCCTGGGATTCTCTTCTGCCTGATAAGCACTCACAAAAAAAAGAAGTTACATAAAATCTCCCTGAATTACTTTCTCCTAGCAGATTTACCCATATTAATACTTCTCTGCTCTGAGGTGCTACATATCTTCGCAGCTTTGGAAAATCTGTGCTGAAAGGAATAAGATATTCTGGAATTTATACCCTGACAGTCTTCTAGAGACTCTGCTGACAGAAGGAAGAACAAGGCTGAAAAATCAGGCATTTCTTAATTTAGGGTTTTCCCTAAATCTCCTTTACTCTAAAATAGATAATTCCAGAAATCTGAAGTCATTAGAAGTGCATAATGCTTCTAGAAGTCTTTTCTTTGCTCTAGGATGTGTCAGTTTCAAGGAGTGTAACTTTTATTCCAAAGAAAAGTTAATATATGCCCACAACAAAGGGGAAAAGCCTGTTATACATATCATGAATGAATGCATTAGAAAAAAATAAAAAAATGAGAAACTATCATAAAGAGGTATTTTCTAAACCACATATATGTGTATGAAGAGAAATAATGTCATGCAGCACATTTGAGATCTCAGATCTCTCAAGAAATATGCAGGAAGGTAAGTGTTGTATTCAGAAATACCCAAAGTTCATCATTATAGGATAAGACTCCCAAAGCTCCTTGTTCCCCTGGATATGCATGTGATAGATATCCCAGCTTCTATTACAGTAAAAACATTTAAATTCAGTTTAGGCATTCTTTCATGTAAACTTTCCCCTTCACCTCTGTCATTTAGCTTTCTCAACACTTATGTAACACCCATCATTTACTGTTTTTTTTCAAATCTAGTTTTGAATAAACTGATGGGGGTTAATGCTCTTCCAAAATTTCAGTACCCAGAAGACTCTATCAGAAAACAGGCAACATTAGAAAAGGGAGGCATGAGAAGAAGCTTCTCAGTGCAGCAGCCCACTCAGGAGCTAAGCCAGATCCCTGGCCCAATTAAATGCTGTATCAAATTCACAGTTAACATACTCCCAGTTGTTGATGTGGAGTTCGATAAAAGGGTTTCATGCAACACGATGTAATCTTTAAGATTCTTTTCAAGTGTGCGCAGTTAATAATTTAGTTTGTCTTTTGTTCCTGTGCTCCTAAAAGGGCAGTAATGCTCATTGGCAGTCAGCAAGCAGCAGGTTATATTCTACGTTCTCTGGGTCTGCTCTGGTACAACTCCTTTATCTCTAGAAAGAGCACAAAGTTAGGACCTCCTGTCACATGCTTCTCTTCGAAAACATTTTAAACTCACTGTCAAAAACTAAGTACATTTTAGAGATGTTTTAACAGCTCTCAAGCAGCCTTTCTCTACAGCATATTTGGGATGGAGGAATGCAGACTGCTGTGGAGCTGCAGATCAAGAGGCTCCCTTTGTAGAGCCTGCAGACCAACAATGACTAGCTCCCCCAGAAACCAGATATTTTATGTAACCCTCCTCAAGTTACCCCTATGCTAGGCAAATATTCCCAAGTAAGAAACAGCACTATCTATAGCACTAAGTCTGGATCGCTTTGTTCTGTGCTAACAAGTACTCTCCAATTAAATTATCTGGTACAATTTGGCTCATAGGCTCCACAAATTTTTCCCACTTTGCAGGAAAATACAAAGGAAAGCTTTGACACAGACTGTACTGTGCTGGCTGGTCCCACCCACTGCTGTTTCAATGTTGTAA
>JAOXXN010000001.1:42321404-42335175 GCA_026770055.1 Myrmophylax atrothorax | reverse complement strand
TTTCAATACCTACAGTCTCCCACACATTATGTCAGAAGTCCAGGAGTCTGAGGAAAATAGGCCCCTAAGTGCTTCCAGGCAGGCACCTATTACACAGTCAGTAATGCTAGGTGGATGTACCAGCCTCCTTAATCCTAGAAGAGAGCATCTTCTGTAGAGATGAATGCTGCAGTGCCCACCTCCAAAGGGACAGGTCTGAGCAGTGCCTGTGAACAAGTACCCAGTCTAATACCTTTAGGAAGAAATAGGGTCCTGTATCTCCACAACAATTTCTTTTTCAAAATGTTATTTGTTTAGGAAATTTCCATGGTTGAAATTAGAAGGAGGGCTAAAACATTCCTGTGCAACATGCCTGTTGGTGTTTAAGAGGCATTTGGACAATGCCCTTAGTATTATATTTTAACTTTTAATCAATCCTGAAGTGGTCAGGTAGAATAATTAGACATTCAATTGCAGATTCCTTCCTACTGAAATATTCTATTCTTTTCTATCCTATTCTGTTCTATTCAATTTTATTTCACTCTATTTCATTCCATTCCACATCAGATAGGATGGAAATTTGTGACATGACTAAAAGGAGTTTTAAGAAAAACTAAATACAAAGAACTGAGCAGGCATGAGACAAAAGGCAGTCGATGACTATCACGTATGGTGGATCCAACAAGGCAGGTAGACCACAACTGACTTTAGCTGTCTTCTCTGTCCCAGACTCCCACTCTAGCAGTGTGTGTCAGCTTAGGCATGGCACCAGACCCGTGCTGGCTCAGTACATTCTGCCTCTTAGCAATAATCCCTTGGACCAGGAAAGCAGTGCAGAGGCATGGAGAAAGCTCTATGAGCTATAATGCAGTGCCCATCAAACTCTATATATAGCCCCTCTCCAAGTCAGCTATGCCAGATTTGGACCAACTCTGTGCAGAGTGGTTTGGTTGACTCGGCATGGTGCAGGGAGACTAAGTAACATTAGCTTAGGCTCTGTAAAGTGTCTGAACTGTTCCTGGGCCAACCTGACCCTGAAAACTGTAAAGCCACCTTCCCACAGCACTGTATAGGAGCATTCAATTCTTGCCAGACCAGACTTGGCTCTGCAAGGAGCCAGCTTGGTGTCCCTGCATCTTCAATTCACGTAACCCACAACTTGTAAAACACTCTCAAATAGTTGAGAGTTGATGGAGTAGAATTCATTTCATCCATGTAAATTCTCATTAATTCGCAATTTCTAAGCAGGAAACTGGAGGGAGGGAGGGTGAAGGACATTTTACTGAAGTGAATCCAAGTGAAACATTAAGAAAGTCATTACATTAAATTGCAGGAATAATACATGAAGCAAGATGGTTTTGGAAATTAAACAAGCCTCTGTTCTCATAAGCTGTGGTATAAATTATATCCGGTCATTTTCTGTGTGGCTTCTTGGGTTGGGATAAGTGGAAGAAACTTACTATAAGGACTGGAAAAAAGTGGATTCCTTATCACAACTGTCAAACCAAAAACAATCTGGGCAAATGCTGCCACTCATTTAACAACAGAAGTTCTGAAAATAATTCTTGAATTTATTATTGAACAACCTTCTCTGCTCAGCAGAGCTGCTTTACCCAATAACTCACTTATGTAATTTCTGCATGTATATGAAAATAACCATTCAGTCTTCAGTGGTCCTATTTCTTCTCAACCATATATTTAAGTGCTTTGCAATGACTTTCATCTTAGAATGAGGAACATACATACTTTTCATAGTACCCACTGGCCATCCCTACTTGGTATGGCATAACTGGCTTACTGCTTTCTCAGAGGTGGTGGTTGGGCAACTGTTCTCAAAAATACTCAATAAATGGCAGTGTAATTCCTGTTTCCATGGGGATATGGCACCAAAATAAAAAAAAATTATATGTGTCAAGCAACAGACCTCAAAGAGAGCAGGAGAGAACTGGGATATTAACATGTAGAATAGGATTGACTGGAAAGGCAAAGCTGCTAATTATAAATAAGAAAAAAAATGCTTAGGTTTGCTGATCCTTTATGAGAAATATCTCAGTTGCTGAGAATATATCTGACATTTCATAGGAGCTTGGTCTGTTTATTCAGCATAAAAGGGAGCAAATGTGTTATTTATGCTTTAAAACATCCAAATGGCAGCACCTTTGTGCTCTAAATAAATTCTGGAGGAAATTAGAGAAAACAAACATATTCCTTCTCTCATTTTTCCATGCTCTAGTTAAAAATGTCTGTCCTGAAAAGAAGTGATAAAGTTGCAACAAGCATTCAATTGCATTAAATTCCTGGACAGTATCCATTCTAACAACCATGCAGTCTTATCAAGGCAGAGTGGAGTTGGGTATATTCTTATGCCAACAAGGTGTTGTCCTGTGAAGATGGCAATAGAAAAAAAAAAATAAATAAAAGAAATCTAAGTAGAGTTTTACAAGTACATATAGTGTACCTTTGAAGAGTAGCCTCCAAAGTTTATTTTTAACATAACTGCAGAGGTTACTTATGTCAAAGTAAACCCAACCTTAAGAGGTCAGCTAAAAATAAATGACTGATTCATATTCTGATATTTCTATTCCAAGTGAAGTCAGTAATCTGACTTGCTCATTGGCAGCAGATCATACAAACATTTATGGAGAAAAAGTAGATATATTAGAAATGCTTATAGAAATATCTGCAGAACTAAAGATACCTGTCTTGATATTTTTGAAGGAATGAAACCTCCTGCTGTGGATTATTTGTGGGGCACTCATTTTCCTCTCTTTCCCAAAGGAAGTCTACTGACATGGTGCTTGAGTGCTAATGTGTTCCTGCAATTCCCATAACTGGTGTAACAGATGCAAAACCCCATCCGCATCAAACACTTGGCTACAGGAGGAGCAGGAAGAAGCATCTGTTTTTTGGCAAATGAAGCATTGCTCAGCTTTTCAGTGCAAGAGGAGAAAAAAACACAGTGAAACCCCGGTCTAAGATATACCTTCATATTCAGCATTAATGTACAAAAGATGTAGTTATTTTAAACCAATAATAAACAAGCAAAGCCATATCTTTTAAGAAATACAACTCAAAGCAACTGTGAAACTCCTTTTTCTCATATGTGCTGACACAAAAAGCAAAACCTTTGGATTCTGTGTACAAGACAGCAGCAAGATGCATCTTTGTGTTTAGAAAATTCTACTGACTGGGAGTACGTCTGAGAAAACATGTAAAATTAGGTGAAGGGTAATCAGAAAAAGTCATTATGACTCACCAGACAATTATTTTTCAGAAAGAACATGACAACTAGGAAAGGATTGTTTTTTCACCTAGCAGTTCCTCTAGCAAAGGCATCATGACTTTCATGTGAGCTCTGGGAAATGTATCATTTATGTATAGCTCTTAGCACTTTTTCACTCAGTGGCAATACTGTTAGTGATATCCTGATGATCTGGAAGAACAGAACACCATGCAACCCTGATTTACTATAAATTCAGTTCTGATAAATAGCTTTACTAATGTATGACACCTTACAACACAATCCTTGCCAGTGTGGAGTTTTACTTGATCAGAACAAATGTCAGAAATTGGAAAGAGGCATTTGAAGGTAAGTGTCTTACAGAGTTCTGTGGTTTGCATTAGGAGAAAGGATTTGAAAAATAAATCTGTGGCTGTAGCCTTAATATTTGATTGCAAGAACTTCTACTTACATCTTGAATAGTTTTCCTAAACCCTTATTAAGTTCAGTTGCTGCTGCTTGTTTCCAAATTTCTTTGGGTTTTTAAATTCTACTGCTTCAAACTGAAACACACATGATTCTCAGTTTGGACTGGATATTCATTTTGCAATTTACTGTCCATTTCCTTGTGGTCCTGTGTAACCCAGACATCTTTAGCAATATTCACAGCATGCACATTCGTATGTAATGGAGGTCACCAGTTTTAGCATAGATGGGACTGTTCTCCTCTGTCTAAAGCATCTAATCACCGTAAATCTGTAACTGTTCAAACTACTTCTTATGAGTCAAAAGGAGAGAGGAAATGATGCATATGGATGTCTACCACTATTTGGTGTCTTTATTTAACTCTTCTGAAAGGGATAGTTACACGGTTCAACTGTCTTAATGAGGGCCAAATCCCTTTGGTTTGATTTATCTGCTGGTGATATTACCCACCCTAGAACATCCATACCTAATGCCCTAATTTTCCCTTCAGAATATGCAGCAGAAAACAATGAACCCTTCTACCATACAGAATAAATATATGACTGCATCTATACCCACTAGCTTGGCTGTAACTTTGATGATACTGCAAAAACATTTCCTGCTCCTAAATTATATATATAATTCCCATAGCCTATATGTACATGTTTATGTGTCTCATTCCCTTTTTTCCCATCAATAAAATCTTGTGAGTGAGTACAGGTAGCAGTTCTAGGATACACAGTATTACAGTGCAGAAGGAGGGAACTGAGAAATGACATTTCATTAGTTAATTAATTCAGTCAGTGATATTATGTTTGCTATGTCTGTTATTTCTTTGAGGCTGTTCCAGATATGCAGCTATACCACAATTACTCATTCTTTCCTTTTCTTTCACTTTCAATGCATTCTTCTTCTATGAAATAAAGATCTAATACAGCTATAGTAGTCAGGGTGGTTAAAACTGATTTGGGGGCATCAGGAGCAAAATTGTATCTACCTGAGCTAGCTATTGGTTGTCAATTAGGCATAATTCATCACCATTGTTTAGTAGATTATTTTAGCAGAATTATCACAAATAATAGCATCTCTTGTCCTTGGGTTTCTTTAAAGAAATCTTCTCTCTTTTATGTCTCTTTTTCCTTTGAAGAATAGAATTATGACATTGAATCAAACTATGCAGCTTACTGCACTATGCCAAAGAAATATTAACATATTTTTGGGTTTCTCTCTAGGTAATGTATATAAATGCTTCTTCTATTCCTTTCTCCTGTCAAATGCTACCTGTTAAACGAAGGACTACAGAGTATTGTTGCTACCAGCAGTCTTACTGCTTTTCCACCACATTTTGTAATGTTTTCAGATATAATGGACTTTTTACTTGAACAGGTGTCCCAGATAGGCTGTGGATTCTCCATCTTGGAGATATTCACCACTCAGTTGGTGCTTAAGAACCTGAGCTGCTTTTGAATGTAAATCTATCCTTAGAGTTAGCCCTAATGACCTTCAGACATCCCTTCAAATCTAAATATCATTTGGACTAACAGCCCAGTAACTTGTGAATTAAGAAATTTCTTCTGGAGAGTTGGTTCAGTAAATCTCTCAAATTTGAGGGAAGTTCAGGTGATTCAGGACTTTTCTTGAACATACTGTGCTTGAGTGTATTTCAGTTTTCTGTTTTTTATAAAATACTCTCCGTGGGCTGTAACATTTACTGAAATAAAAGATGAGATGCTGTTGAAGGAGACTCTTGCATAGCTCTTTCAGATATGTAATTTATGGCCTTCTGTACTCCTTAAATTTTGTTTTAAGGAGGATGATTGATCTAACTAAATGTGGATTACTACATATCTAAGCTGGGTACATTGGGCTTATTTTTAATATTATGATGTAGATCATTCTGGCAAAGATGGCTAAAATAAGTCAAATTAATTTTGCTTTCAAAATATCTGTTTCTGTCAAATGTTGCTGAAGTTGGGGCCTGCAGTGATGAGCTTGATGGGTTTAAGCAGAAAACCTTGGCCAACAGAGGCTGAGACAAATCCCATCACCAGGGACCGGGTAAGGCCTGTTGGTATTCAGCCATGAGATTAACCTGTCTCCTACAGCAGGATAAGAAAAGACTTTTGAGATGATGTTATCAAACCATGTTGAAATCCTTTGTTTTCTTCCCCCCATGTTAATCCCTGTTACAGAAAATATTAACCAACTGTGCAACCTAGCAGAAACTTGTATAATTCCCTAGTTTAACATAAGCCCTCCCCTGATTAACATACCCATCCTTCTCATTAACATGTCCTGCCCCCAAGACCCTTAAATTGGATATTGTGTGTGTTCAATAAACTATTCCAGTTTTTACCCCCAGCTGGGATCGAGTAGTTTGTAGACTAGATTAATTGTTTAGCTCATCCCTAAACATTGCAGATGCCTGAAGTTAGGCAAGATGGATTCCATCTAAGATTCTGGTTAATGTTTAGAATTATGTGGCTTGGGAAAATATGTATTCTGTGGGCATTTCTAAGCCCTGTTGCTTAGTTTTTTGTAACTGTCAGGGTGATTCATTTCAGTTCAGGAAGTCTTTAGTCAGAGGCCATAGCAAATCATGTCCAGGAGCAATTTTGCTGAAAAATTCCATTTCCCATTCCCTCCCCTGGAGCATAAGGACTGTTGCATGTTTTAGGGAAAGGTCTTGATTTAGAGGTGCTGAAGACTGTACACGCTAATAAAGAAAGATATCTGGAGTGGAGGGGGTATTTAAAGGAAAAAATATCCTGCACTCCACATTCCAGGCTTCTAATGAAGTTTTCAACAGGAATTTAGGAAAATACTCTGCTTTTGAGTCACTTTATTGGTTATGTCTGCTGTTAGAATGTCCAGGTACGGACTGCCTCGTCACCATAGACATAGTTATGAGACTCCTTATGAGAATCTTAATGTGGTAGAGAAGGGCTTAGAAACTGGCTGTCTTCCAAAATGATACTGTCCCTGGCTTGTCTTTGATCACACTATCAGATACATCCACTGTCTTTTTCACTATCAGCCTTCAACAGTAGTTGTCATTTCTGTAAATGTGAATACAGTCAAACTTCTGAATGCAGGAAAGCTGGGCATGTAGCTCAAGGTCTTGCTGTCTTTTGGGGAGGTGTAGTGATACTTAGTTCATCTGGAGGGGGTTGGTCCTTCATTTTAGCTTTGCTTCCATTTTAGAAGACTTTATTATGTCCCTCTTCTATTTTTTTGCTTTTTACATGGTGCCAGGACTGAAGCTGTGCAAATTCTTCACTGTAAAATCAAATAAATTAAATTTTCCTTGCTTCACATGTCCTTATGTAACTGAAAATCGAGCCCAGATGAATCAAAAGGAATGAATCTTCCTTCTCAGTAAAGATTTAGGTTGAAAATCAGTGCAGCAGTGCAGATACAAAAAGAAACCAATCTTGTTCCTTTCACTTAGTCAATATTAAAAAGAGAAATTTCTGGGATGCCTCTGTTCAGGAATACAGAATGAAACAAAACAACTGTCTAACTTACTGGAAACTGAATCCACTGAATGTTAGAAAGCGCTAATAGTCATCCTTCTTCCTTTCAGTTGCTCACCAATTTTATGTTTTTTACCAAGAAACATGTAAACAGCAGGAAAGAAACATTTCATTTAGAATTTTCAGTGCTAGATAAATTTGCATTTACTCCACTTCTTAACTTTTTGTCTCGCTTCAATTTACTCTCTGTTGTGACAGTAACAGCAGTAACATTAATACATAATTAGATGGGTAGGAATGTGCTCAAAGTCAATAGCTTGTAATAGCTCCTTTGGAGCCATAGCAAAGTATCTCCTAAAGCAAATACATGGTTATGGACTTGTTAAAACAGACATTAGTTATCCAGTAGTCCATTATGGCTCCTTATAGTCTACCATTTGAGTACTTTTATATTTAGAATCATATTGATCAGTAATTAAGAGATAGCATGGTGGCAAAATAAAAATATAAGATAAATAATCTTAAAGAAGTAATTTATAAAAATGGTAAAAACCAGCAAAGTCTTTTGCGCTGTTTTTATTTTGATGTAGAAACCACTAAACTCAGTAAAATTATAACTGACATTATGAGATTCCCTTGTGTAGGCTAAGAAGCTTACTTCATCCAGAATGAATTTTTAAAATAGATCTATTAAAACTAGGAAGGAGTCGGGCAAGTCACCACCACATATGCAGTCTTCATCTACTCATGGTAAAAATTATAACAGGGAAAAGTAAGCACTAGTAAAGGGAATTTGGCCACTCATAATTTGGTTCATCTGGAGCCTCCACATCTCTCATTAGTCTGTAATACCATACAGGTGAGTTTATCCAATTTTCTATTTTACAACTATATTTCCTGAAATACAAGTATGATAATTAATTATAAATTGTTAAGTCTCTATTAGGATATGCCTAGAAAAGTTGTTCAGGCATGATAATCTTTTAGACTGTTTGAAGTGCCACAATAGTACTAATCCTTAAGGTTTTCCCATGATACTCGAGATATTGCAACACAATTACAAAGAAACCCAGAAAGAACAGCTATTCCATACTTGTTTTACATTTCTCTCCACAAAGGGACTGAAATATTATTACTTGTGTTGTGTGTAATGGAATTATTTAATTTACAATAGCTCTTGCAAATGTAAAGATCTAGTTGCCATGCTTGTACTCACTGAGCAAAAGAGGGATGTTCTGCTATTCTTCTAATTGTTTCAATCTCTGCATTAGCACTAATTAGCAAGTTTGCCTTTCAGTCTCTTCCACATGGGGCATGTTAAGTCAGTATTGAGACAGTAGGGAATTTAATTAATTTATCAACAAATTGGATTTTTTCATTAGGTGTCTTTGGTTTGGTTTTCTTTTTTGGTGGATTTTTTTTGTTGTTGGTGGTGGATTTCTTCCCCAGAAACTTGGATTGTTTATATAACTAGGGGGGTTTTGTCTACAATTCTCTAATGCAGAGATTGTTAATGGAATAATATTGAACAGAAATGCCTCATTTGTAAAAGGTATCATAAGAGAGATTCTGTCTGTCTCACTGGTCATTTGTAAGCAGGTAGTTTTATTACTGGTACCTTTCTCTTGTGTAGACTTGTTGTCTAGTGGGAATATTACTTTACAGTAAACCTGCCAATAGCTGGATGTATAAATGTCTGATATTTATGGCATAAGTAAAAAGGGTATCAGTGTGTGAGAATTCAACTAGGCTAATCTCAAATGCAATTAATGTTCACATTCTTTAAGTGCCCCTATGGAAGTCCGTTTGCCCAAGGAATTTATTGGAAGTGATACATTTAATTAAACTTCTTGAAACACTTGGGCAATGGTACCATTTATGTGATAAGGCACCACTTTGGAAAATGGAAAGAACAGCATGATTGTTGTATTCTTTCTATACTGCTTTTCATTTACTGACAGGTACGTGGGTTCCATGCAGGCTGCATGTCAAGTGTTGCTCAGAAAAGGTGATTTCATTGTGTTCTACCAAGATGCTAAAATAAAGTCAGAAATGTTTTGATTTTATGTCAGTTTTGATTTAGCTGTATGTACTGTGTGAACAAAGTGAAGAAATTTGCTAAACTGCTTGTAGGAAAAAAATGTGTCTTTCTGTATTTCAAGGGGATTATTACTTTACTTATATGAAAGCAAATTTTCTACCTACTTGGCATCCAATCTTTAACATGTTAACTGTAACAAGTCATAGCTATAACATAACCAGTGCCAGGGTCAATTGTGGGACAGACCATCTTGAGTGCCATTAGGACAACCAGGGGATCAGGCCCAGCCAGCATAGGTTTGTGCAAGACAGATTCTGCTTGACCAATGTGATCTTCTGTGACAGGGTGACCTACGCAGTGGATGAGGGAAAAGCTGTGGATATTATCTGTCTGGGCTTTAGTAATGCCTTTGACACTGTTTCCCACAGCATTCTCCTGGAGCAACTGGCTGCCCATGGCTTGGACAGATGCACTGTTCACTGGGCAAAAAACTGGATGGATGGTCAGGCCCAGAGAGCAGTGGTGAATGGAGTTACATCCAACTGCCAGCCAGTCACCAGTGGTGTTCCCCAGGGAACTATTTGGGCTACTTCATTTTAATGTCTTCACTGATTATCTGGGTAAGGGGATCGAGGGCATCCTCAGTCAATTTGCAAATGACACCAAGTTGTAGTGGAAATGTTGAACTGCTGGAGGGCAGGAAGGATCTGCAGAGGGATCTGGACAGGCTAGATCAGTGGGCCAAAGCAAATTGTAGGAGGTCCAACGAGGCAAAGTGCCAGGTCCTGCCCTTGGGTCACAACAACCCCATGCAGCGCTACAGGCTGAGTGCAGAGTGGCTGGAAAACTACCCAGCAGAAAAGGACCTGGGAGTGCTGATCAGCATCCCCTTTACGTGAGCCAGTAGGGTGCCCAGAAGGCCAAGAAGGCCCCAATGGCATCCTGTCTTGTATCAGAAATAATGGGGCCAGCAGGACCAGGGCAGTGATCATCCCCCTGTACTTGGCACTGATGATGTAACATCTTGAATCCTATATCCAGTTTTAGACCCCTCACTACAAGGACATTGAGGTGCCTAGACCATGTCCAGAGAAGGGCAATGAAGCTGGTGAATGCTCTGGAACAGAAGTGTTATGAGCAGCAGCTGAGGGAGCTGGGGTTGTTCAGCATGGAGAAAAGGAGGCTCAAGGGAGACCTTAATGCTCTCTACAACTACCTGAAAGGAAGTTGTAGTGAGGTGGGTGTCAGTCTCTTCTCACAGGTAACAAGCAATAGGATGAGAGGAAATGGCCTCAAGTTGCACCAGGGAAGGTTTAGATTGGATATTAGGAAAAATTTCTGCACTGAAAGGGTCATCAAGCATTGGAACAGGTGGCCCAGGGAACTGGTGGAGTTACCATCCCTGGAGAAAACCTGCTTTTTAAAATACATGCAGATGTGACTCTCAGGGACACGATTTAGTGATGAACTTGGCAGTGCTGAGTTAATGGTTGGACTTCATGATCTTAGAGATCTTTTCCAACCTAAATGATTTTATATAACTTCAATTAAAGAGAGATTCTTGCTACAAACCATCTTTCATTTGGTGTTAAAATGTGTGTGGTTGCAGAAATGAGTACAAGTCTGATAGAAGTTTGATTTTTACAGTTTTCCTGTGCTTTTTTGGGTTAAGGTAGGCTGTGCTACCCTCACTCTGGGCAGATTCTGCTCAAATCTGATATTCTAGAACAAATTATACCTTGCAATAAATTATTGTCAATACTTGTCTTTAACAGCCCTGTTTTCACAGTGTTCTAAGAGCTCAGCATGCCAAGTGAAATTAGTGAAAGCTGGCTGGGTGGGTAAAAATTTCCTTTGTGCGCTGTATGTCTAAGGTATTCAGAAGAGTTTAAATCCGCACTCCTACTTTTGGAAAATGGCTCTTTAGAGAAGAAAGTGAGGATAAAAGTATATATGTAGGTGAATCTCTGTAAGGAAAGAAAGGAAAGAGGAGTTTTGTTTAATTGCTTGAATAGACCTTATAGATTCGAGTTATTTCAGAATTTTTCTACAGTGACCCAAATATGTGAGAAATATCTGGTGATGTGGCTACAAAAATTTGCTCTGAGCCTATAACTCCTAATATAAATTCAATTCATATTTCAATATTATATTTACAATGAAACTGTCTTCTGAAATCTCATAAAATTGGAAAAAAAAAAACACAAACTAACAAACAGATGAGATTTATGATCAGAGTTCCAACACAGGCAGTGAATTCTACAGTGACAGTAGTGTCCCCGATGTCTTCTTTCAGAGAATGGAAGTATAAGAAATGTGATATGTTGGTTAATTTTGTTATAGAGGCATTTAGATAAGATTTTTTTAAATGCAGGTAAAGGTACAGTCACAAAATCTTAACTGCTAGATGTGCTTCACTAAGAACTGTGTAAAAGCTTAAACTCCATAGTCTTGTGTGCATGTGTTTTTTCAAAGACATATAAAAATATTAAATATATGTAATAAAAACTGCTGGGTTTTTTACATGCATATGTATGTGCATATATATTAGGAAAAATCAGAGTAAGGTTTTTTCTAGGGTGCTCTAGAGTGAAATTTTATATTAAGCATGGGTTATTTTATATTAAGCATTGGAAACCCTTCAAATGGCAATAGGGATAAATAAACAATACCTAAGCACTCCTGAACATGCACTGCTTTCATGTCTCTTCAAATCTGTTCAAACTCAGTTGGAGATAAAGGTAGATGCTTCTTGAATAATATGAATGTGTTCTCTTCTTTTGCTTATGTACTGTCACTGTTTCCATGATACAAATACCATGGAGAGCTTATTTGTGTTTTAGAAATGCCATATTTCTCCTGAATTTTAACGCAGGTTACTGTTGGAGGTTTATTTTTGTCTGTAGGGAAATAAACGAAGAGAAAATTTTCGTCTTTGAGAAAATCTCCTAATACTTGATTAAAAAAATAAGGAATGGGGATTAAAGAGACAATAACAAATGAGAATGTATGCGCTAATTGCATCCCAGCATGAGTCCATGCATCTTATCAGGTGTGAGTGTGCCAGTCTGAAGTCAATCCACAGAGCTTCACTGACAGTAGGGTTATAAGGTATCCTTCAGTCTCATTAGTTAGGCCGTCTGCTCATCATGACAATGCTGAATTCGAATGAAAGATTTCAGACATCCCAGCAGGGTCTGCTGAAATAACTTTGTCAGTGTTTTGGTCTTAACTTTT
This sequence comes from Myrmophylax atrothorax, assembly GCA_026770055.1. Classification (NCBI taxonomy): domain Eukaryota; kingdom Metazoa; phylum Chordata; class Aves; order Passeriformes; family Thamnophilidae; genus Myrmophylax; species Myrmophylax atrothorax. The sequence continues at coordinate 42,322,757 of JAOXXN010000001.1, read as the reverse complement.
ACTTTCATCTCTGCAAACTTCTGAAAATTTCAAAAACACAACCTTCAGTCACCCAGATTTACCATTCCTTATTTTTCAAGGAGTCAGTGCTTAAGTTGGACCTCTGCTAGAACCACCCTTGGACCTTCTTTGTTGCACCTCTAGCCCAAGTGCAATTCAGAGCTATTTAAGACTCCTAAACATTTCCCAAATTCTGTGTGACTTATTCAAACCTAGGACAGAGAAAAAATATCTCTTGCTGACTTGATGAGGACTTTTCCTGTAACACGGGGTCTTGGGAGAGACAGGGATAATATTATCTTCTACTACGGTGCTCCAGGAGAGCTGTAGAAAGTCACTTGTTCAATTTGCATAGTCACTGGAATGGTAAAAGAGGGTTATATTACATAAAGGGTCAAAGTCTGAATCATTTTAGTGTTCTTTCTCTTTTCTTGCATAAATACAGATACATCTCACTGCCTCTTAGAAATTCATGCAAAAACAATATCGCTTACTTATTGGAGACTGGTAATGAAGCTTAGCCTTTACTTCTATGGTGAAATGTAAAATCATAATTATCCTGTCCTTGTAGAAAGAGCATAACTCACCAACTGGGAGAAGTTCAGATATTACTTAGAAATAAGAGCATCCATGTAGAAATAAGAGCATCCATGAAAAGAAATATCTTGGTAAAATTATCCTGTAAAAATCATCGTAATGATAAGTCGATCCTGTCATGGAGGCAGGTATCTCAGTTCCAGGACAGCAACCTGCTAATTTGGAGATAAACTTGGATCAAGCCCTATGATTCAAGTACTCGTGAACACAGTCCATCTGAGACCGGCATCTGAATATTGCACTGTATGATGACCTCTTCTTGGAGGATGGAACATCACCCAATAATGACTAGTTCTTAAAAAGAAAATGAGAAACAGCTATTATGAGAATTAAGTTATACTAGTAGATAAACTAAAGGAACATAAGTTTATATTCTGACTTTTCTATAACTGTATGTTAAAAACAAGTAGATAAATGCTCAATTTAAGTAAATAAATATGCTAATGTGAAGCATTTGAATCTGAGGAACCTGAGCAGTAAATCATTCGCAGTTAATCATAATTGTGTCTGATACCACTGAGCATAATTTAATGGTATTTTAAGGTTCATTTTATATGAGTAGTAAATAAGAATGTAAGATGCATTAACATATTGAAACAATTTTACTTTGAAAATTCAATGCCACTTTTTTATTACATGGCAATTTTGGTGTAGGATCTCTAATGCAGGTCTCCTCATTTATTTTGGGGGTTTTTTTAACAAGTATGAGTATAAAACGTATTCATCAATGCTGTTGTTAGTCTAGCATAGACTAAC
>JAOXXN010000001.1:42294104-42317724 GCA_026770055.1 Myrmophylax atrothorax | reverse complement strand
ACAACATATTACTTTGAAACATCATCTGGCATTACCATACTGTGAAATAAACCTATAAAATATTAATTACAAATTGATTTAGTCTGGCTGGAATTCAGCATTAATGGTTTCACTTAGTGTTACCTAGTTTTTCAAAATCCTGTCAGAAGCAGAGGGCCTGGGAAGTCACAAATGGAGCCAAGGAATGTGCTTTAACTCCTCATCTCTAGAAATCTGGGGTCAAAATCCAATTGTCCCATACAGACATGACTTAGCAGTGTCAACCTGTGCTCTTGTGAACGTTAGTGTGGATCATAAAACTACTATGCAACAAGTGTAGGTGTGAAGAGTGAAGTCTGCTGCAGGTCAAGAGTGCAGTGCACCAAGGAGAGCTTTTAAATTACCTGTTTCATGAGTGGCTCTCAAATGAGCCTGAAAACTGAGAGCTTGTCAAAGTGGCAAAAGTGAGATGAAACACAGCCAACCAATTTCATCAGCATCCCCTGTTGTTATATCAGAGAATTTCCAAAGCAAGTAAGCAATACAGGACCTCATGTACTTCTGTCTCTTATTTCTTTCTGGACTTTGTGCCATGAAATGGACAACCATGTTACTATTATAATGTAGTTGTTCCATTAGGAAACATGGAAATAAATGAGACCCCCAAGTTCTATCTTCTAGGTCTCTGGCTGAAATGTCTTTTGCAAAATAAATGTTTTCGTTTGTTCTCTCTAGGGACACTCTTAGTACTTTCAGTGGCTTGCAGACACACTGGGCAGCTGCACAGGAGCTTCACGCAGTGGATCAGTCCTTCAATAAATCCATACCATACTAGTGCAAACACATGGCTCAGATATTTGTCATCCAGACTGGGGACCTGCGGCAATGCACCATGACTCTCGTTTAACCACATCTTTGATTTCTTTCGATGTAAACCAGAGACTAGAGTGGAGTCAAATGCAAGCCTGAGGTTTCACCTGGTGCACAGACAGGGGAAACAATAACAAAATTACTGAAGCAAGATACAGAATCTGAGGAACATTTTGATTTTAGGCCAGGCTTATGTTTCAACCATAAGAATTAGAGGTTTGTGTGTTTCTTAAATGGTAAATATGTCTCTGGAAAGGACCTGGAAAGCACAAGCATACATCTCAGTGAGGAAACTGTGAAATGCTCTGTCTGAGCAGAACATATGCAACAAGAGGCCACCTGTGGACATGCCTACCCCAACAAGGTGCAGGCCAGCTGGAGTACTTGCCCATCCAGGAGCTGCGTGCCTGTGCTAACATGGCACTGCATGGTGTACCCTGTCCTCATTCTGTAGTTCTGGCAAAGGGAGCTCGGTGTCATCCACACTGTGCTTGTGAGGGTGTCCTAGATCTCCCTCTAAGCAAAACTACATGACCTTCATTTTCAGAGGCACAGGGATTGAAAGATTTTTCATTTTTTCCTACTACTATGCAAGTTAAACACAATTTTCTCTTCTTTTTTCTTTTTTTTTTTTCTTTTTTGGAAATGTCTCTATACACATGTAAAGACCATACCATGATTGTCAGTATAAATTTAAACATATTACTCAGGATCTAGGCTGAGGAGTGAGGTAAGACACTACATAAAGAGTTATAAATTTTCCATTATGAAATTCGTATGTTCATTTTGCAGAGCTGCTTTTGTCATGCTCAGTTTTCTTTCTAATATTGGCAGGTTTGGGGTTTTGCTTTTTTTGCTTTTTTTTGGTACAGAAGTAAAATGCTCAAAAAACACATCTGATTTATAGCCAGTGAAAGAAAAGTTAGCAGTTTTGCCCATTCCTCAGGTGAATTCAATGTATTATCTTTAAAGCCTAGCCAAGGTCAAAAAGACCACCTTTATAAGTTAAAACATTTACATAAAAGGAAAGCTTGATTTGGATTCAAGCTAATTCAAGTGTTCCTCTAAGAAAGGAAGCTCTGTAACAATGAGGAAAGATTCTGAGAACATTTTTTAAGATGATTATGTTTCATCTTGCCATTTAACATGATCTATGCAAAGAAAATATGAAAGAGGAGGTATGTGGGGTAGCCACGCACACTGACGCTGAAATGTGAATTATTTCCTCAAAGAAAACGTACCTTTACCTTACACGAAGGTTTAGTTTATCCAGTCTATTACATTTATTGATCATTTAACTTTTAATTATCCAGATATTATTAAAATCAAGTTTGTTGTTTTGTCTCTCCAATAATTAGCACTAGTCTCCTCTGAATGTAATAGTTATCTTCCAGTCAAATATGAAGTAGCTAATCATTGAGGCTGGTAGCTTCAATATGAGCTGTGTGGGTAGACTAAGACTTTCACAATGTGTATGTTTTTTACTTGACAGTTTAAGAGACAGGGAAACAAGATTTTAAAAAAAAAAAAAACACAATTTTTTAAAGTAATAAAGTAGAAATTCTCTGCTTCTATTTGCCATTAAAAAAGAATATTTCAAAAAGCTTTTAAGTCCCTGTCTGGAAAGAAATATATGAAAGTATTATTATTTTAATATATATGAGTCTATAGAGTTTGTCCTTTCACCTGAAATGTTTGTTGGGTTTTTTAAACCATAGGAAAAATTACTGTGGAAGGAAATTTTAGTAGCAATATGTTTTAAATGCAATGCATTTTTTAATCTTACTTTTTGAGTTGTTTTTATTATGAGCTTTCCATTAAAAGAAACAAAGAACAGCTTAAAAGACATTTGGTAATTAAAAAGCTGTACTTGGTGTCATCATTTATCTTTGGGTTTTGCTTATCTTGCTCTTATAAAATGCATACTGTTGTGTTGCATAACATTTGTAGTGAAAGGATTTTTAAGTGTCTTGTGATAATTAAAATGCAAGATAAACAAAATATATTATTTCATTATTTTAGCTAGTAGTTTTTAATGTCATAAAACATGCAGGGGCTGCAGGATAAAGAACATTCCGGTTTACTTTTTTTTCCCAATATATTTTACAAGTTGTCTTACATTATCTGGCATACAACCCAGGATCACAAAACAAATAAAAATAGCCCTGTGTGGTTAATTGTGATCTATGGACAACAATCTCTTTACTTTTATTACACACGTATATTATCCAGAAATGAAACATTGGCTTTCTTGAAAACAACTTAAATTTAGTTATTTCCTTCAGTAGAGGCAGATTTAATTCTGAGTATATCTGCAGTTGCAGCTGCTTTGTTTGTGATGTAAATGTACACAGTTTAGAGCACTCACCCCTGAAAATTGTTTTTCTCTTGCTGCTTTAGTACTCATCACACTCAGAAGTGACTCCCACCCAATCTCTCATTAGAATTGTTCTCCTTATTTTCAGACCACAGCAAATCCCATCCAAGCTATCTAAACTGCTCACTAGATCCATTAATTATTTATTTTCATACAGTCTGCCCAGAATTGTTTCTCCTTTTCCTCTCCAATCATTCAGAACAACCCTTGGCTTCACCTCATTCTACCTGCTTCTGATACTGGTTTAAAACTTGTTTCTTCTCCTATGTTCTTGGTATTCTCCCGTTATCCTACGTGTGATTTTGGCACTTTATAAGAAATCCTTCATGCCAAAGAAAGTCACCCTTTTTATTACTATAAATTCAACATGGCTTTTTCAAGTAAAGTTGGCCTACCCTTTTCATAAAGTGCTAGTTCTAACAAGGAGTCCTTGCTAGCTTCTTTTCATTAAAAAGAACTTTTAAAAGTGTTTTTCAAAGTGAAATACTCAAAACCATTTGCATGCAAATATTTTAGCAGAAAAACGTGATTGCATGCTTATAGAAATCACTATTTTTGCTTACGAGTGAGTAAACAGAGAGGAAGTAGAATCAAGCAGTTCAAATAAGTCTGTGCAGAAGAGCTTCAAACAACATCATTTTAAAGACAGAAAAATATCTCTAGTGCAGGCAGATTCCTTTGGTTGGACAGACCAGCTTTTTTTCAAATTAACCTCTTTTTTACAGAGGACTAACTTCTCCATTCATCCTTCAAAAACCTCTTTCATAAGATAATGTTTTGTTTAGACCTCAGTTTAAATTATAACAGGAACTGGCAGAATTTCTCCTTATTTATTTTTTTGCATTTCAACTAAAATAAAATAGGTTTCCAACCTGGGTGTACATGTGCACAAACGTCACCAATTCCCATCACATCATCCCATATATATCTGCTTTCACAATCTCGCTTCCAGAAGCTGGTGGTATGAGTCTCTAAATACGTTGTCATTGGCACCAAGATTAACAGCAGGACTTTTTACAGCAGCAGTACCTGAGAGAGCTTGTAAAGCATTTTTTAATGACACAAAAATCCATATTTTGCAGAAAAATTGCCCTGACTTTAGAAGTTTTATACACTTCTAGCTTGTAAAATTCTGTGGAAGACCAGTGCAATGCATTCAAATAATCAGAATGAAATGAATCGGGTTCAAAACACTGCAAACACTACTTTTTTTTCTTAAGTGCTTCCAAGTTACTTTTCATCAGAAAGACTTTAATTATGAAATAACATATGAATATAATAATGTATAAATATCTATGTTAAATATTAGAATTTTAAGTTAGAAAAAATGCTGCTGCCTAAGACTGCAAAAGATAGCTTAGAGCCAAATTAAAGTGTGGTGTCAGCGGTTTGATAGATGTGTGGGCAGTATTGCTGGAAATTGTAAGCAGCACATCTGAAATAGATAACATTTTTTTTTCAAAATCTGAACTAAGTCTTGATACATATTGAACAAACAAAGAGTATTGGTAATGTACTCTCTGCCAACTCAATAGATACCTCAGAAAACAAACAGATAACATTAGTTCCCTCATTTTAGGAAGAGTTACAATAGTAGCATCCCATACATTTTTCCCCACTGAAAGTGAAAAACAACTTCAGTAGGAAAAGCCCAGAAAAGTCAAAGAACTTTTTTCACCCAAAAGTTTAAAAGGACAAAAGAGAGTTTATTCAGTTCCTAATGCTATACTTAATTTAATTCATTTGAAAAGGCTGTTTCCATTTGTCTCTGTGCTGAAATAAGGAGAGAAGCTATTTCTGTAGAAGAAAAATGATCATTCTTTCCCTGAATCAGCTCATGCTGATGAACTTCACCAGTCAGTTGATAGAAAATTCAAATTTAAGTAACATTTGAGTAGACCATGGAATAAATACTGACTTCATTTGTAACAGTGATGATTTCTTGTTATGTGCCCTAATTTCAGAGGTCCCTGTCTCACAGTGAATTCTCAAATTTCTCCAGGGTTTTAGTGGAACGTCCAGTTGTTATTGCACAGAAAAGACAGACTGCATTACCCTCAGGGTAGCTCCTCAGATTAGAAGCACCAAAGAGGTACACTTACTGTTTGCAATGAAAAGAAACATTTCTTTGATCATTTATTACCTCGGAACAATTTTTATTGAAATGCCAGGAGCTTAAAAGTTGGCTTGCAAGCCACCATCATTCTTTGACAGAAGTGGAATCAACACAGATCTGAACTCCTAAGATTCACCAACTTGAAAGACCTTTCAATATGCAGAATAAAAGGTCACCATCTCTTGATGAACAGACTGAGGGAGTGAAAAATAGTGTCCCTTTCAACTGATATTTATGCTCTTTAATCATGTATAGACATCATTTGACTGCACACTGTTTCCTTCTTGCAAAGTTTCCTTGGTTAACTGCAGTTATTATCCTAAAACAATAATTATGATTTAGGATGTGTAGATAACTCACTTCAATACATGGAGGTAAACCCTACAGCTTTGAGTGCCCACTTTGATGTTAATAGAATTATTTTATGAGTGTAAGTTAGGGAATAATAGTATCCATTCTGTTTCATCTTCTGTCTTTTTAGAGGATAGCAACTTTACCAGACCATCTGTTTTCCATAAAATATTTATATGTACATATAAAAGAGAGAGAGACCTAGAGAAAGAGAAGTAGGACACTACAGAAATAGGAGAGTATCTGAGGACAGCTTTAAAAATGCAAATTATGTAAAACTTTTTGGATAAAACATAAGTATAAATCAAAAGTAAGATCTGAAACTGTGAAAAGGGTTTTATTTTCTAAGCATCAATACATTCTAAAGGGAGTTCTTATTCATTAGTTTTTTCTTTGGAAAGGAGAAGAATCTTCCTTGTAATATTGATCTGTTGTATGCATAAAAGAGAAGTCAGGAGACAAATCAACATATTAATTTTTTAAAAAATTATCAATCTACATGTGTGCTCAAAATAATTAATTGGTTAAAGAGAGTTTAAGAGCAGAGCTGCTAACAGTCAGTAAGTAAGCTGAACTCCATCACAACTTGCACCCAAACTTTAAGTATTGATTTAGCTCCTAGCATAAACAATTATGTTACTTATCTAGACAGTGAAGAATGTGGCTCTGAAAACCTCTCAGGAGAAATATTGCCAGACTAGTTATGGTGTCTGGGCTAGGCAGGCAGGGATCTCCTTCCACAGGCTTCTGCTGACATGTCTCCCCATTGCCTGAAGAACAAATTCTGTGTACAGAAAAATGTTCTGCATAAGCCAGATGTGTGGACCCATAGGGGGAGATTTGCAAAGAAAACCAGTTGGTGCAGAGGACTTGACATCTGCAGCACACACATTTCAGAGCTCTGTCCTGATCCTGAGCACCAATGTGATGTTGGGAATCTAATGGGTGTGATCCCAAAGTACATTTTCCCATGCAGCTTCCACTCAAAGGGATCCAATTTGTGTGTCCTGAGCCCACATCGCAAGGTTAACCAAAGAACCCTAAGTGAGGACAGGAAAAGAATGTGCTTAAATAGAGTGATCTGCACCAAAATGCTAGAATGAATTGACCCACTGTACTGAACTGTTTCACCAGACAGCTAGACTTTCTGGATACCTAACTTGGGATGGCATTTCATACATGTGTCCAAAACTAAAATTGTTGTGGTTGAATATTCCAGTACTAAAAAAAGCTAAAGAGATTGGGTTTCTCTCTATTTATTTTTTCCCTCTAGAATATGATCCTGTGTCCTTTTGTAGCACTTTTCACATACCTTTATTTCATTGCTTCAGGAAAGGAGTATCAAAATTGCATGTAGTAGGTATGATCAAACAAAATTGCCTTTAGCAGCAATGGAACAATTTCCATGGTCATTTTACTGCAACTAAAACTAATAAAAAATCTTTTTGTTGTACAGATACACATTCTAGAGCTTTGTTCCTGGGTGCCTTGAATAATGCCCTTACAGCCCTGACTGTCCCTCTCCTTTGTATTTCAGTGTGGACTAAATTTAAGACTATTCAAAAGGCTACTGAGTGGTTTTATCTATTGTTTTTAGAAATAATCTCCTACAATTTGCAGTACACTCATTTGGAAAGGAAACATCCTTGTACTATATTCCCTTACAACCCCTCCATTTCTTCTAGTCAAAGCCTCTGCTTCTTATATGCTCCTTCAAAAACACTCATTCTAATAACATGTCTGAGAAAGGCAAATTTTACTCTTTTAAAGATAGTATGTAATGTTTCTTCTCCTGTTGAGGACAACACCAAAAAACAAAAAATAAATAAAATTAAAAAACAAACAAACAAACAAACTTCTCTTTCAAAGAATTTCAGGAAGCAGCTGAAATCTACAACAGAAAAGCAAGGTGGTACATGGCAAATTAGTTTGCAAAATTTTTATTTCTTTTTTCTTTACCTAGCCTATATTTAACTAACAGATCATGGAAGAAGAGAAAAAGAAAGGACAGAGGGTTAAATTTGAAATTACTAGAATCCCAGAGGCTGCAGCTCTTCATGGAAGTGTCTGTTTCTTCATTAAGAATAGAAAAAGGCAAAACTTTTTTTATTTTTAAGATGGAAATAACCTGATGAAAGAAGGAGAGCACTTTATTTGCAAACTGGCTTTTCACTTGACAATTTGCTGAACAGATTATCCTATGAGTAAAGATGTCATTTAACAGGAAAAATCAAGACTTTCTGCTTGCCTCTGCCTTGCTGAGCAGCCCACTGTCCCAGTACACTCACTGCACTTCTAGCTAACTAGCTTAGCTCAAATAGACACACCACTAGTTCACCTGTACAGTCAAGTTGGAGTGCTAAATGACGACCACTAAAATAAAAGGAAAGTAGATCCATGCAGGCACTGGTGTCAGTTATTTTTTAATACATACACTGATTTAGTCCAGTTTCAAACTCAGGTACTTCTGTTCAGTGCCAAAGTTTAAGAAGAATAAATCAAAGCAGAGCAAAAAGCCAGAGATGAGACAGGGAGGAGGAAGAGGTATAAGAGGTTTGTGCTCATCAGGGGTATGCAGGGAGGCACTGTGTGTCAGCTGTCAGTGCCAAATGGGGACTTGCAGAGGCCCCTCCTGACCTCTCTGTGCTGGGTGGTAGGTGATCACCCCTAGGCCACTGCAAAGTTGCAGCAATGCCCAGCTCCAAGTTACAGCCTCACACAGGGAAGGATTGCTCCGGAGATGTGGGAAGGTGGGCTTGAGCTGCTGAGGTTCAGTCACCAGCCAAGCATGAGGCTTCTCTGCTGGAGGGCTGGAGTCTCACTGCACATAGCCTTCAGGAGAGTCACGGTACTGCTTGCAGCCCCGGCACATGTGGGAAGACCAGTGGAGAGGAGGGCATGAGGAAATGTCCAGCGTAACACACAACATTTCCCACTGCCAGTAGGAAGCCACTTGCTTTTCAGGTCAGAGGGTGGTAGTATTCAGAGGTAGCTAATGCCCGAGGTTTCTGCCTTTTGAATGCCCCCCTGCAGCTGGGTTTCTTGGTTGGGGCATCAAAGAGTAACATCCAGTAGCAGCCTGTACTTATTCTCAAAACATTCTCGTTTCATTACTAAAGGAACCTACTTACTCTGTGCCTACACCATCATAGCATTGCAAGAAAATTTGTATAATACTGGTGACTTTAAACTGCAAGTAGAAATATCCTTTATTACCAATGAGTCAGTTTGACATTGTGTTGGTGACACTGTTCTCCTTTTGACTTCATAGAATCATAGAATTGTTTAGGTCAGTAAATATCCATAAGATCCTCGAGTTCAATTCTTCCTTCCCATTGCACATGGATCAGAGTTTCAGTTCCTGCTTGCATTGTCTTCTGCCTGCAGTTGGAAAAGTGTTGCAGAGTAAGCATTTAATTCATTTTGATCAAAGTCTGCACCCTGTATCTTCAATCAAAGTGAAAGTACTTATCCAGATGCAGTGTTCAGTAATCAGTAGGGATAATGCACAAGCAATCTATCAGTGCTGGGAGCTGTTCTCTATGAGCCTTTTCACAGCCCTAAATTGCTTATCATAGTCAGAATTGATGCATTACATTTTGTCCCCAACTTTTCTGAAAAATAATGGAGTCATTTCTGGAATAATTCCAATATACCAGACATGTAACTAGTTCTGAATCAAGGTCATATTGTATAGTTAGGCTTTGGATATTTTGCTGTCACATAAAACAACCACCACTGCATTCCCTCTGCAGCCTTGGTTGGAGACAAATGCACACCCATCCGTCCAAGGTTCTGCATGCACTGATACACACCAGAGCTCATTGCTCAACTCAGCACTCACATTACAGGGGTTTTTTTTCACTGAAAACCCACTGAAGGAGGAAAAATGCAGAACTCTACATTTTGTAAACCTTCATTAGCAGGAGGAGTTAGGTGAGGACGTCTTCTCCCTTCCCTGCCAGTATGGCTACTAATTAACATCCATAAAGACTTAATGGCTTATTTTTTATACAAATTTGGACACAGTCTTTTGAGAGCTATGCTTTGGGCAGCAGGCTGTTGTTCAGCTCCCAGCTGGACTTGAGTAACAAAAGTGCTGACAAAAAGGCCTTCTATGGCAAACACTAGTTTGTCCAAAATAAAAAAAAAATGTAATCAAATGTTCCAAATATAGGAAGCCTGCTGTATGAGGTAAGGCTGAGAGACCTAGGTTTGTTCAGCTTTGAGAAAACAAGGCTTACGGGAGACCTTGTCACCATGTTCTAGTATTTACAGGGAGGTTTCAAAAAAGATACACTCCCTTTTTACAAGAAGTTGCATGGAAAGGACAAGGAATAATGCATACAAATAATTCCTGGGAAGATTCTGTTTGAACACAAGAGGACAATTCTTCACAATGAGAACAATCATCCATAGGAATAATATCCCCAGAGTAGTGGTGGATTTCCCAACAGTGGACACTTCTAAGATTTCCCTGGGCAGGATGCTGGGCCATCTGGTCTAGACTGTGCTAATGTTGCGAAAGGTTAGATCAGATGATCCTTGAGGACCCTTCAGACCTAGTATCCTATGATTCTATGATTTCATCTCCTTTCTTCAATTTTTACCAATTTGGATATAGATGTATTTCATTCTGTGGGGCTCTGCTTTATGCATTCCAGACTGGGTTCATACACACATACATATATATGCACGCATACACATGCACATTTGCCAGAATGCATATAAATGTCACATGGATTATTCAGCTCAGCCCCACCATGCAAGATTGCCCACATGAAGATCTCCATGCAACTGCAACTCCTACTCTGTACTCAGGACCAGACACCCCATGATCTCCCAGCTCTAAGCAGGTGGTTGACAAGATATTATGACTTCTCCATTATGAGACAGGGAATGTTCTGCCACCCGACTGGAGATATTTCCCACTGCCCCATCCTGTAATGTGTGGAACTAGAGCAGATAATTGCTCCATTTTGCAAATTATGAAGCTGAAACCATTAAATAATTTATCTTGTTATTTTCCATAGTGTTTTTTCCTTTCTGTGGTTAGTAGTTGTAAATCATAATAATGTACAAGGCAAAAGTGCATTTGCAAAATTCTTGAATTATCCAGGGATGAAAACCCAGCTCTCTGCTCAGTTTTTTGGCTGGATTCGTGTGCTGGTCAATTTTAAGCAGCAAAAATTATCAGGTCCTGCAAAAGCACAGAATATGCCAATAATATTTCAGGTGTGTAAATCTCTCTTGTCCTGTCCATCTATTACAAATTTAACAAAGGAATGCAATAGTATCTTACATTAGATTTCCTTCATACCTGAGCCAAACTCTGAACAGCAACAAAAAGTCACTGAGTGGCTTTTCAGGCCTGTATTTTTACAGAGTTGGAAGTTTCTGCAAAAAATCATAAATGTCCTGTAGTTTTTGAGTTTATTTGCCATAGTTTGGTACTAACAACTAGCAAACAGATACTGGTGTTTGCAGCCAGATATGCATCTGTGTATCTAAAGAGCTTATTGCATTTGCAATTATGAAATTTGTATGCATGTTGGCAAATGTACATGTGTGTGCACACATGTATGTATACAGTTGTGTACACATAAAGCACAGCCCTACAAAATAAAAGTCTATTTACAAATGAGTAAAACTCCAATGTTTTCTATAGAAATGGTATAAATAGACAAATCCTTAGTAATCTAAATTATGAAAATAGGTCTCACCAAAGTCAATACAAAGAAGGAATTGTTTCATCAGCCTTCATTTCACATTTTAAGTAATAGATGAACCAAAGCAGACTTTGTAATTGTAATTCTTTGATCTTTTCCTTTAAAACAAATGATGACAGCTGAAGGAATGATCTCATGACATGTGCCATTAATAGTGCATTAGGGACAGCATGAAACATGAAATAAGTAAAGCACTAAAACAAAGGTGTTAAGTTTTTTAAAACTATTACAAGAAGACAGATGGATCATTGCTTGGGGAAAGCCCTCTGCTCTGTAGTTCTGTGCTGCAGGATTTATCACCTCCGGGTAGAGAGATGCCTGACTTAACAGCTGCAAGACATTTATCCCCATAACACAGTCCTGCTCCATGTTTTCATTCCTAGTGTGATGTATGCAGTCTGCTGCATTTTCCAGTAGAGCCCTGGCTCCTCTGCTGATATTACTAACTAACAAATATTTTCTGGGAGACAAAGCTGATGTGAAGCACTTTGAGTGGCTCTCCCTCTCTCTAAGGTACTTTTCTCCTGGTTTAGCTGGAGAGAGGTTTGCAAAGCACATGCCTTGTAGTGCACTGTACAGAAGCCTTTTATAGAAAGCTTAAGAGATGGAAGACACCTGTCTCTTCTGACAATTTGGTATGAAAACAAAAACTCTCACCCAGTAATTGAGTAACCTTGGATATGTGGTCTCTTATACTTTACTGTCTGGAATAAAAGGAGTGTCTATTTATTCTCTTGCTTCAAACTTGGTTAAACTTTTGTTAAACAAAATGTCTTTCTGGTGACTGCATCCAATTTGTGCATAATATTTGGGAGGAAATGGGATGTGAAGGAAATTACTGTTAATTTTGAAACAAAATTAAATGCACTGTAAAACTTCCAGCAGTATCTGCGAATTTTTTCAATCTGTGACTCAAGAGGAAAAAATGCAATTGCCATCAATCAGAGGCTTTTTTCTTTCCTGTAAACTATTCTGGCATGATCTGCTGCTACTGCAGGAAACCAATAGGAACAGGCAAGGTGCTGTATACTTCTGACTGGGCTGTCACTGCCTTAATTCCCATGCCATCAAGAAGTGGTTTTGGTAAGATGGAATTGGAGATAGTTGTACAACACTGTTCACTTTTGAGAGAAAGGAAAAAAATGCAAAACACTCAAAGACCCACGTTTTTTATTAATGACTTATCTAAGAGTTCAGGGAGAATGCAAGCAAGTGATTGATATAAACTGGCCAGCTAAGTGTGAAACAATGAAGTTGAATGTGAACAAGGCATTTTATCTGGTTGTCAAGAACATGCACAACACAGTGCAATCTCTTTGGTAAGCAAATTGTAAAACTACTAATGAAAGAGTATGACCTAATGGTAATGAGGTAAATAACTGCATATGGTAGTATTTATCTAAGAAATTAGATTCTTTCAAACAACATGAAGCTCTAAAAAGCAATCACATATCAGAAACCCTTAGATGCATCATAAGTGATAAAGACAAAAATCTACCTTTAACTGGGGAAAAAAATGTTCAGAATAAATATGTCTTTAATGGCCTTTGTCCCCATAAATAATTGTTTTGTTCTTCAGTGTGGAAAGCCCCAATTCTTCCCCTGTATGGTAGATTTTTTTATTCTAACCATCCTGAAGAACCCATCAATCTGCTATGACAACCTGCTCACCATTTTCTCAAGCATGCAAAGTTAGGGAGCTGGAATAAACATAAACTGGTACATAACTCATTATGCATTTCCCAATCAGCATTTATTGTTATACTTTCCTGCTTTTCCACAAAATGAAAAGGACTAAAACCATTTACTGTTTCAAACAAGAATGATTTAACCTTTTTGTTCTAGAAACAATTCATTTTTGTATCTGGCATTCACTGAAGGGCATATATAACATGTCTTGACATATCAAGATGTCATTTTACTGTTGGTATTTTCTTTTTAATTTGTTTTGTGGAGGGGTTTAAAACTTCCTAAGCACTTCGAAAAACAGAGGCCTAAGAACATAGCAGATGCACAGAAGGAACCTGACTGGAGCTGTTTGCACAGTGCTCTGATGCCATTCTGTCAACTGTTTGCTCTGGTCTGTCTTTTGCTGCTCATTCTCAATGCTGTAAGAGTTCTGACTTTGGCTACAGTTTCCAGCACCATGGCAGTCCTCTGTTTCAACTTCAGCAAAGCAGCCTCTCTCCAACATACTTTTCTTACTACATCCTTCTGGAAACGTTTTTCCCTGCATCATGCACATCCCTTTCCAGAGCTGCTCTTGATGCTGCAGAGGAAGTTTGGTACTCACTCTCTATGGTGCATGCATCGTTTAGGCCTGCAATCACATCTTCCTGCAAACCGCTGAGGTGGTGGGAACCACTTTAGAACCTGAAGCAGATGGTAACACAAGTTTGAGTACCTGTAAAAGCCACAGTAACACAAGCTGCCTTTTGTAAGGCAAGCTCCTTCCCATTCCCATCATCTTTTTGTCTGCTCTGCAGTGGATCTTATCCTGCTGAAAATTAATCTGCTTGAAAAAGGGATTCTGTTTCTAACCACTTCCATCCTTCCCTGCATCTGTCTTTGTATTCCCTGAGCACCAGGACTGGCATGGAGCAGGACAAAATTTTGTTCTCAGTGGTGTGGGGGAGAATAGATCACTCTTTCAGTTGGCTTTAACAGGTTTTGTGACTGCATCCTGAGCTGGGCAGGCACAGTTGGCCAATCGTCTGACACTACTTTGTCATTTAGACTTTCTTGGAAGTTATTTCCTCCATGCATAACATCCAAGTTCCCTTTTTCACTACTCCACATAGATATCCAAACTGTATCATGCATCCAGGAGAGCAGAAGGACAGGAGAAAGTGCCTGAGGAGACACATGAATACTGTTGTGTGCCTTGTTCATTCAGGCAGCTATTCAGAAGCATGCAGTCATGTCATGACTGCAATCATTATTCACATTTCAAAGAACAGTTTTTATAAAGAGAAGTGGATTTCCAGTTCTACTGAACCATTTAGACTAAAGGAAACCACAAGTGTGAGTTATGGAAAATCTGGCATGCATATTTTTGTAACTGGCCACTGAGTTCACGGCAAATGTATTTCCAGTCCTTGATTAGATATTCTAGACTTCCCAGAGGAATGAAGGAAGGAAAAGCTTTGTAGTAAGAGGCATAATAGAGGTATGGAAATGTTTCCTATTCTTTCCTTGCAAGATTCTCTTTCATTTTAAATTAGTGAGATTCCTTCTTATCAAACAAAAGAGAAAAGTAAGAACTGTCTTTTCACATACAGTCTTTTTTACATCTAAGTGACTGATGTTTTAGTAAAATTTTTATGTGTTATATTTCTGTCAAGAAACTGTGAGCTTGGAAGTATGACAACACTAAACAAATTTGCCTGAAACACAGACACGAGAACTTGTTTTTGAATGGAAACTCCTCTACAAATATTTGTGTAAACTAACACCAAACACAACAATGTTTGCAGAAAAAATAAACAAATATAAAAAGTTAAGCAACAAAGTTAGTGCAAGGAGTAAGTTGAATTTATTGGCTGTTATATTTCCATATGTAGAGAGAAATGTTTGAAATAATCAAAATAAATATTTCTGTTCCATGGTTTGAGTAAACATCATCAAAAGAGAAGAGTTGCTCTCGTTCCATTTGTGGAACTCAACTTTGAAAGAGCAGGTTGTCTAACTTGCTTCTCTGAAAGAAAGTAGCATAGAATAATAGAATGGTTTGCACTGCAAGCCATTTTAAAAGTCATCTAGTTCCCCTGCCATGGGCAGGAGCACTTTCCACTAGACCAGGTTGCTCAGGGCCCCTTACAACCTCTCCTTGAACACTTCTAGGGCTAGGGCATCCACAACTTCTCTGGGCAGACTGTTCCAGTGTCTCACCACCCTTGTTTCCTCATAAGAAACATTTCTTCCTAATATCTAATCTAAACCCACCTTATTTCAGTTTAAAACCATGACCCCTTGTCCTGTCATTGTATACCCTTGGGAAAATTTCCTCTCCACCTCTCTTGCAGGCACCCTTTAGTTACTGGAAAGCTGCTTTAAGGTCTCCCTGGAGCCTTCTCTTCTTCATGATGAACAACCTCAACTTCATGGCCCTTCTCTGTACCCACTCCGACAGGTCCATGTCTTTCTTATGCTGAGAACCCCAGACCTAAATGCTGTAATCCAGGCTGAATCTTAGGAAGAAATTCTTTACAGAGAGGGTAATCAGGCGTTGGAATGGACTGCCCAGGGAAGTGGTGAATTCTCTGTCCCTGGAGTTTTTTAAGACAAGACTGGATGTGCAACTTAGTGCATGGTCTGGTAACCCCAGTGGTAGTGGATCAGGGTTGGACTTGATAATCTCAGAAGCCTTTTCCAACCCAGCTGATTCTATGATTCTATGATCTCACAAGAGTAGAGACCCCACCTGAAGGTGGGTATACAGATGGTATTGATCTGCTTTAGATGAAAAGATGTTGGAAGCCTAATATAAGTATTATAAAAGCCTGTTGTTTTTCATTCCTGGTTGGTAGAGGAATATAATGCTACCAAGTTCATAATTATTATTTATTTTGTTAACTGCTTTCTTTCTGTGTAGAACATGTGGGAAATATTGAGGGGAAAAAAAAGATGCCTTAAATTTTCTTTTAAGTGAACACAGTTGACTTTGAAGACCTTTTTTAGTTACTGAATATCAGCAATGTTAAGGGCCTGTGAAAAGATGTGGCAGATAGAATCCAGTGCACACTGAAGCATAATAGTGTCAGATAGTGTAATTTTTCCTAATTTTTCCTTGAAAAAATATGATACCTGTAAACAATATTTCAAGAAAGCAGGCATTTCTGTATCAATTTTTAAAGTAGTGTTTGCTGTTCTTTTTGCTGCCTTCTCACTTTTGCTCTCCTTTAAAATCATGGAAAACAATTTCCTCCATAGATGGTGTAATATTCCGTTTCTCACACATTGATTTTTCTCCCTCATGTTTTGACTAGAGCCAAAACTGGCATGGCTTATTGTGTTTAATAGGAAAAAAAATCCTCAACTTCATTACCCCCTACTGCTGTCATGCCAGAACATGTTTATTTCTGTACGGCACTGTCCACAGATATCTGTGCATTGCTGGGAACAATAGCTGTTCAATTGCTGCCATACACTCAGTCAAGTGGGTGCAAAATTGGACCTTTTCTGAAAAACCTGAGAATAAGAATCAACAGATTCCTCCAAAAAATTGTTGAAAAGATACTTTGCAACTTCAGCAGGCCTTGGGTCACATCCAATTGTTGGAAAATATAAGTATTAAGAATAATCTTAACATATTCATTTAATGGTTGCATATTTGTTTTTACACTTTTGCATTCAGAAAATCTGAAATCAGTGTTATTTTTGGCAGCAATAAACCACAGCACAAGACAGAGCCCAACATTTCTTCTTCCTTTCTGTGCCAGTGGGTCTGCACCCTGTTCTTGCTTATGCCTGGAAGGAACTAGAAGAGCTGCAATGAAATCAGTGTTAGTATCCTAGAGGTATAGCTGAATTACATCAACAGAATTAGCAGAATTTCAGTGACATTTGTTATTCTAGTAAGCAGAGGACCTGGATTAAGTGGATGTGCAGAAAGATTAGGAATTGCATGAAAACTGGTGTCCGTGACAGAAGAGGAACTCAGGTGGGTAAGGAGAGTGGGACAGAGTTGTGCAGAGTCTTGAATGCAGAGGCACAAACTTGCTGCTTTAAAGGGGCAGCTACTAAAGAGGGGATCCAGTGTGAATAAATTCACAGCAAACTTAATCCCTAAGTAAACTGGGGGATGGGATTTGCCACCAGAGGTCTTGAGAGCCGACTACATCTCCACTTTTAATGTTCAGGGAACCAGGGAAGACTGTTCAACTAAATGCTTAGAATTGTAAGAAGAAGTTAAAGCTCCAAGTTACAGAGGATTGATTCCAAAGCATCCCCAGACCTCCCATGATTTTCTTGTCTGTTTTCATGACATTCAGCAGTCTTATGGGGAAACAGAGTTAATTCATATTCATAAATCCCCCTTGGATGAAACTGGAGCTGTTGGATGATTTGTGGTTTTTAATTTGGAAAATGTTCATTTCAGATAATCAAAAAATTTTGAGGGAAAATTAATACAATGGTTCCCTGGCCACTGGCCTGGTAGCCTCATGAATGTGCAGCCAGACAGCAACCTTTCTGTGGAAAATGTTCCATTTTTTATTTTTTCACCCTCAATTAAAGGCAATTTCTCCTGCTGGGAAAGTTTTGGTGGGGACAGACCTTTTATATTCTGAACAATACTGTGAAAAATATTATGCATTATTATTAATAGTTATGATGATGATGTCAGGCAAGTAACCTTGTGTGATGAACATTAACTTTTTATATTACTTTGACCTTCTCTAGACTGGACAAACATTTTTATTCTTGATCTCCCAATCACTTAGAAGATCAGAACACAGATAATTTAGAAGAGTTAAGGAGTTCAAGTAAAGGATTTTTACAATGTTGCCCCTATCGATTAATTCTGTTTCATCCCCATAATATAGTTGGTGCAGCTAGGCAAACATAGAGAAATTGCTCTTTCCTTTCAAGAGGAATGTCAAAACAATAAATAGATTAGTCATACCAACTGTATTGATTTATGACAGCCTTGATGTATGCAATCATTTGGGATTCAAACATTTATCTGTGGAGGGAAAAAACACCATTTTTATTTGCTGCATTGAGGTTCACTGGGAAAAAATGCTGTTAGGCATCTCAAAATTCTCTGCACAGTGGCAGGCTTTTAAATGCAATGAGATATCCACAGTACATTTCCATATTAATCAATAAAATGAAAGGCAAAAATCAATTTTGTCTGTGCAACTGTGTGTGACACCTCCTTATGAGCTGTTCCATTGGGATTGATTCATGCCAGCAAAGATGGTCATAGGTTGAGTGTTTATTTATGGCAAGGAAAGACATAAAGCCATCTTACTGACAAAGTAGCAGGAAAGATGTTACTCATAGGATGTCTGTTCAAAAACCTAGCATTGATACCTGGGAAATTTCAGACCTTAATAGCAATTGTGGCTTCCCGCATAAAATAGGGGCAAAGATTTTCTTTGATTCAGAGGAAATAAAAGGTGAGTTTACCAAAGGAACTGAGGATCATCCAGATATTCTCTGAAAACCTGGCAACACTAAGAAAATTACCATATACTCTGGGAATTAGCAAGGTATTTTTATTGTAAAATTAAGAAATTAATAAAATATGGTCCTCTAGTTTCATCTTCTACATCTTCTTTCCTATACTGGAATAAGCAATGAACTTTAACATGTCCCCCTGTCACCCGCAGTTTGGCTGGCCACTGTTGCATCCTCTAGTAAGTCTTCTTACTCAAGATTTTAAAATGT
Organism: Myrmophylax atrothorax; assembly: GCA_026770055.1. Taxonomy (NCBI): domain Eukaryota; kingdom Metazoa; phylum Chordata; class Aves; order Passeriformes; family Thamnophilidae; genus Myrmophylax; species Myrmophylax atrothorax. Next base: position 42,298,907 of record JAOXXN010000001.1, on the reverse strand, counting down.
TAGATTATGACTCGTGTCATATTTTAAAGCTTACATATATGACTTCTTCTGCAATGTGGTACCCAAGATATTATTTCACAGTGAATTTATTCATAAACATAAACATGTTGTCTTTGGTGCCCTTTTCCTTTTCTAGTTATTTCAAATATTTGGTGTGAGGTTTCCTGATGATTGCTAAACCAGTGTTATGGTAGCATGAACTGAATAGCTTGGTTTTGATTGACAGTTCAGAACCCTTCATTGCCTAAAACGTCTTAGGACTTATTTCTTTTATTCTTATACTCATGACTTGATTCCATTTTATTGCTCAGTTCTTCAGTATCATGAGGTCCTTCTCAGATTTTCTAGGACAGTCTTCATCTTCACTCTCCTGTACAATAATACCAGTGTGCTTTTTCACCTTACTGTTTACCCCAGTCCCAGATTCTTTATTGAAGAGGTAACAACAGGAAAGTCTTAGGCATAGGGTCCTGAGGAATTTGTTGAAAATGCCTTTTGAACAAAAGTTCTCCCAATCCAAGTTTCTACAATGAATTCAGACTGGAAGTTTGACTTTAGATAGGTGAAATTAATTGTCCTATCAAAGAACTGCAAGAAAAGACTGTATTAGGAAGAGAGCTGTGGGAGACCTTCCTTCAGTTAAAGGCAGGGCCCTAGATTAGTTTTTTCAGGACCCTGCTGAGCCAGGTCTTAATATGTTCAGCAAGTAAAATTCTACCACATCCTTGGCTCACCTATTCCAGGGTTTAATTTTTCAAGTGATTTTTTTTTTATATACACAAAAAGAAACCTGTGCCCATTTTGCCTTCTCCTGCCATTCCATGGGAAGACACTTTCCCTGTCTTCTCCCCTCCCCTACCCTTTAGGCACTGAAGACTGATGACTCCCCTAAGCTTACCTTTTGTAAGCTGAACAAACCAGGTTCATTCAGCCTTTCTTTATGTGTCAAGTTCTCCAACATTGTCATCATCTGGGTGGGCATCCACTGAACCCTTTTAACCCAAAGAATGACTAAAATTAATTGATAATCTTACTGCAACACTGAAGATGCTTTACATCCTTCAGGAGAGAGAGACTATGAAATAGAAAAAATTATACGGATAGAAGAAGAAAACAGAATGAGAACCAATGTCCTTCTGTAAGACAGTAAACTGCCAATAAGAATGTAAGCCTGTCAGGTTTAAACTGGGTTTTTATATTAGAAGACATTAAAGTCATAGATATCGCCACACTTACTAGTAAAAAGAGTATGAAAGATGGAGAGAAACTTTTTACAAGGGCAGGTAGTGACAGGACAAGGAGAAATACCTTCAGACTGAAAGAGAGTAGGTTTAGATTAGATACTAGGAAGAAATTCTTTACTGTGAGAATGGTGAAGCACTGGAACAGGTTGCCCAAAGAAGTGGTGGATGACCCATCCCTGCCCATGACAGGTGGGTTGGAACAAAATGATCTTTAAGGTCCCTTCTAATCCAAGCCATTCTATGATATGATTCTATGCTATGCATACATTAGGTGCTGTTAAAGGGTGAAGATATTTTTGAAATAACCAAAAGTTTCTTGAAACAAACTTCTTATAAAAGAAAAATACATGTCACTTTTCAAGAAGAGATAACAGACAGCTCATTAATTATGTTTTCAAAAATGTACCATAAATTCTGTCAAAGTTGCAAAAAGCTCTACTGCACAAACTTTAGAAACATAAGTAGGGAAGAAAATAAAAAACAGTGTAGAAAATATATTCACTGTAAATTCCGAATATGAGGAGACACTTGAAAAAAAAATGTCAGGACTGACATGGGAAATATGAATTATAAATCAGTTGTGATGAAGGGGATAAGGAAATCAGATGCATCAAGGGAATCGAGATAGTTTTCTGAGTCAGACATATGGGCCAAAAAGGACCTCTGCAAAACAACGCTATTGAGACCCAGCTGTAAAAGTTTAAATAGTTCTAGACACCACAATACCAGAGAACTCTTTTAAAGGAAAATAAAGAAACAACAAAAAGACCTGAAGAAAACACTTATGAAAACAGAGTACGAAAAATAGCATGGAAAGTATGACTGAACACCAACTAAAGGACATGGTGAACATCTCCATATATCTGAGGCATGTAAAAACCAAGAAAGGAGTAGAACTCTTTAAGATTATATGAAGTAGCTTATTAGAAACAGTTGAGTTAAATTAAGCAGGAGAAAAAAACAGCATGTAACTGGACAAATATTCTGATAGTGATATATATCAGAAAATGAAATAACTTTCTTTTTTAAAGTGGGAAGAATATAACAAAGCTATTTTAAAATTTGTCTGCACTGGTCTCTAGGGAATTATACCATGTAGTAATTCTGCATGGGCAGTGGAATGGTTGAAAAGATCTTTGAGATTCTAATGTCTGAACTGTACCAAGATAATGCAAGCTATATACCCAGGAGACTTTTGAGGAAAGGATGCATTAAACAGAAAATTTCAGGCTATGATTTGTTGTCTTCAACCATTTGAAGCTACTTCATCAAGAAAGAGTTAGAAAGATGAACTTTTTTCAGTATTCCAAACTCCACCTATCATAAAATAATTATACACACTACTCTATGTTAATATGAATTTAATTTAACTATAGAAGGTAGCACACAGGCACCAGTGAGGGTTCTTTTATTTACTAACATTTTGTGTGGCATCTCTTGGCATATGGAAAGAGTAACAAGGCAAAGATTTTATAAATGTATTACATTTTATTAATGGATGCATGTCAAACATTTAGACAGAATCCTCAATATTTACCAATAACATTCACTAAAAGTTAAGTTCAGAAGAACATCTTGCATTCAGCTACTATAGGGTAGTGGAAGAATAAGAATAGTAGGCAAAGATTACCATTTTGTCTAGTCCTTGCTATTTTCTTTTTGTGAACATGAGCAAAAATAAGATATAATCTAATAACAGCCCACTAAATTATTTAGAATTGCTCAAAGTTATAGAAAGAAAAAGAAGCAAAATCATTTTTATATAGTCATTTGTTTCAATACATGAAAGAAAAATGCATGCTATGTGAAATGCCCCAAAAAAATCTAGTGAAATGGCAGTTCACCCAACAAAATTAATTTTGTTTCTATCAGATGCAAACAGATGACAACTGTTTGTCAATAACTTTTTCATACTTATATTTTATATTAAACTAATTTGTTCAGTGACGCTACATGAAAGAGATAGATATCAACCTAGCAGGAGTGATAAAAAATTCTCCATAATTAGAGAACTGGGTATGGAGAACTTTGGTGTATTCGTACTGTTGAGAATTTTTTTTTCCCTCTTTTTGAAGGAAGAGTGAGTGATACTCTTATGAATGAACATGGCTATGTAGCTGACCAGAAATATCAAAACCTACATTTTAATTCTTTAATTTGCAAATTCTTATAACTGAATAAAAAAAAATAGAAATTGTGTTGATTATCTACATGCATTTTTAAAGCTTGCCATTTTAATTAGTTGGTAATTAACCTGGCAGGGACAATTCTGGATTCTAGAACTTACGATGTACTTTTGTTCATCATCCTTCAGACATCAGCCCTATAAACATAAGCCAGAAAACTGCCTTCACCCCTTCTCAACTGTGTGTCTTAAAAGCTAAGACAAAAACCAGTCTTTTTGTCCAGGTGAGTACCTAAGTATTCCATCGAAACAGCTTTGAAAGGAGTTAAGCAAAGGTAGTTAAGGTATTTTTCCAGCAGGTAAAATTTGGAGCCTCTTCAGAGCAGGAAAAGAAATTGAAATTGAGTCTTCCACATCTTGGTTGTACTCCGTAATTGTGGGCACCTTCAGGACTGTGTCCTTCTCCACTACTCCTTTGAAAAACTCCATGCTCTAGGAAGATGTACAGAAATTCTCAACTCCGAAGGGATGAGAAGGTAAATGGACCCCTCTAGGACTGCTGCTGTGACAGTTCATTAGGAAAGTGCATGCAGACCCCTTTATTCACACACACACATGGACAGCTCTTGAATAAACTCCCTTGAACCGCAGCCTTGGCGTCAAGACCATCCAGACCCTGCACCCGGATTTAAACCCTTCTCCAAACGTTCCGCTTAAACCTCAGGTCTTTCCTGCTGGTGGTCTCCTACTTGCCAGATCATCCATCAGCTTGAAGTTTGCTACCAGGACATTATACACACACACACACACAGAGAATTCTCTGCACAAGCACACTATTATTCTCAACCAGAAAATGGTTGGTTAAGAGTGGATATAGAGCAAACTGCAGTGATGAGGCAGCCAAGAAGTTTGCTGACCAGCAGTGTTTCCAGATGGCCTCTTTCATGTGCTTTCTTCCCCAAGTTTCCCAATGCTTCTTCCTCACCTCACCTCACCTTAATCCATCTCTTTCTTTGGCCTTGTTTTCTCCCACGTAAACAACCCACCTGAGGTACCTTTTCCCCATTGCTCCTTGTTTTGTTCAGCTGCCTATGCTGATACTTTCTACCTCCAGAAAAATTTCACACCAGAACCAGCAGTTTCTCATGGTTTTTTCCCAGCATACCCTCACAGAGAAGCTTAACTGGATGTTGACAACTGAATAACCAAATAAGGAATATTAAGATCTCCTTTGAACAGGTGCAAACATGACTTTTAAGAAAAATACCTTCTCCCACCAAAAGGAGGAAAAAAGTAGGATGTAGAAAACTATAATGTTAGTATGCCAAAGTATACGTAGTGCTTTTGTGATAGAGAGGAAATCTGTCAATTTAGCCTCATCAGAATAGAACCTTACACAGTTCTCATATGAATAATAATTTGAAAAAGGGACAA
>JAOXXN010000001.1:42255130-42294004 GCA_026770055.1 Myrmophylax atrothorax | reverse complement strand
AGGAAAATAGCAGTTTTGGCATAGCTTCCATGCCTTACTCCGATTTTCTTACTTTCATCTTCTTTAAATGTGAGGCAGAATTTTACGTTCCTCTTCTTGTATTTTTTCAGTAAATCAGAATCTAGCAGTAAAAGTTTTGGCACAGTATTACAGGGATGTATTTCCACTGTTTACTATATTTGTAAAAAGTCAATATGTACCTATATTTCACTTTTCAATTTTTAGTTTTTCATTTGTTTCATTAGTTTACCATCTAACGCTCCAGAGATTTTATGACCACTATGTATACTATACTTAGTGTCATGATGGAAAACTCCATCAGTTTTGCCCACATGACATAGTAAATGCAATCCAAATGCCTGCCTCCCCTTGCCCTTGCTCAGAAGGTTGGGAAGCTACCAAATGATCCCTGCCTTGCAGCCCAGCATATCAACAGTTACATCCTTTTCCAAAACAGTCATTGCTACTCTCAAGGTCATAGTCTACTGTAAAAAGTTGCTCAGTCTGTTTATAGCTGATTAATCTGCAATCCATGGACTTGTCCATAGAGAAATTCTTTAAAGCTTCCCAAATAAAAATTTATCCTTACATTCTTTCATCAGCAACTATGTGAACAGGCACTTCATATTTCTCCATAGATAAGTGTAAGACTACATATATGAGAGTAGAAAGAAATAGAAAACTCCTAATAAGAAATTTAAGATAAGATCTTTCTTCTTTTTTATTCCCAAAATAAAATATACCTTAGAATTTTGTAACGGACATGCAATTTAGTATTTTACCTTTTTTTGTCTCCCTGAAGAAATAACATTTATAGAGACTTCATAGATGCTTTTCTGGATTTCCCTGGGGAAAGTTCAGCCACTGCTGGAATCTTACTGATAATTTTGAAGTAGAAGAGCAATAGTGTGCATGAAAGGTAAAACTGATGTCACAGCCAGGCTAACAGAGACCCAAAAAAATGCCTTTCCTTATCAGCTTCCTGAGTCTTCCCTATCAGATCCTCCTTTCATTTTCTTGATGACAGAAAAGTGGCAAGAAAAAGGAGGCACTGATTGTTCTGACAAGAACTTTGTATTTCAGTCTAATTTGGTGGGGTTTTTCACTTGTCAGATGTCTCATAAATGAGTGTCCTTGTCTCTGCTCCTTTTATTTCAATCTGGGATTTACTGGGAAGTGTTCTGGGAAACTGCCCCAAAGGAAATATAACATAAACAGGAAGGCATCACTTTTGGTATCAAGATAAGTCAAAAAGACAGTGGCTTGATGTAGTTCCAAGGAAACAGAGCCAGATTGTTGTCTGTTTATACTGTTAGTCTATCCATTAGTTTACCTGTAGATGCCTGGGGCTCCCAAAGCATCACCATATCTTGAAATTCACACATGGTTGTCTGAATTTTAAGTTATACAATAAATCACTTAGCATGGTGATCACTTTCATCCTGTGCTTGTCAGTAAAATGGCAGCTATAAAACTTAAAAAAAAATAAATTTTTGAACTATACTAAAAATTCCTGCAGGATCTATTTCTTATATATTGCTTAAAATGGAATTATGTCCTTCAAAATACCAAATACCCATAGTATTTCTTGATGTGGACCAGAGAATACAAAACAGTTAGAGAGCTGCTGTACTCAGCCAGCAGAGACATTTTGAGGTCCCTGGGACTACAACCTAGGACTCCAGGAGACATGGATGTTTTACTCCATCAGGAAGCTCCCCAATGCTGATTTGAGCAACAAGCATCTAGGAGAGTTCGAGAGCAGTGGCACTGACAGTGAATTTGGTGTGCCATATGCTCTGCACTTTTTCAGGACCGTTTTGCAAGCCTATGTCCTCAAGTGAGCAATTAGTCATGTTTATTGTTTCCAAGTCCCTAACAAACCCACAGCACAAGAATGACTTATCTAAACTAAGTTCCTGATTCACTCACCCCAGCTGGGAGCTAGATACCAGTTTTTGCCAAATCCTATAGTCTATGAAAAGGGTAGATATATACTGAACATAAGCAAAGTAGATTTAAAAAAATACAAAAGAGGTAAAAATAAAAAACATGTCATTAAACAATACAGTTTAAGTATGTTAACAACATAAAAAACAAGTAGTCAATTAATCAATCAGTGTTCAGATTTTTAGAGTACAAACATTAATTAAGCTCCTAATATCTGTTTAAGCCAATTAAGAAATTATTAAACCCACACAGAGTTACAGGAACTGAAGTAGACTTTCTTCCAGTTCAAGGGTCTGTTCTTAAGAATTAAGAGCATATAGATTTTCTTAACTTCATTTTGAAAACTTTCCAGATTCACATATAATAATATTCACAACATTTTTAGGAGAAAAAAAAAAGGACTTGGGACAAGAGTGTTGTGTTTGTTGATACGTGATTATAGATTTGAAGAGCTACAATCTAGTAAGGACCATTACAACATTTTAACTGTCCTTTCATAAATCTCAGATCATTAAATTTCATCTGATTTTCACTATATTCAACCTAACAACTTCTATTTCACTCAATTGCACAGAGTAGCTAATCTGTATATATTGTATGTGTTCATATAGAACTGTACAAGTGAATAATAAGGTTTAGCAGTGGAGTGAGGGTTAGGTTTGGCAAACAAGAAGATTCAACCTAATGATCTGAGGAAATATTTTCCAAGGGAGCAATTCACCTTAACACTGTAGGGTGTTTCCCTCTGAAAATCAATGTTAAGGATGAAAAATTCAGTCTTAATTTAAATCTGAGGGCTAATTCAAAAAATTAGTAGATTCAAGCTAGTTAAATACAGTAGTGATTATGTACCCAAGGGGCCTGCAAAATTGCATTAACAAGACTATAATAAGTTCTTCCAGGCTTCTCAGTCTAGGGCTGTCAGGTATCATCTGTATATGTTTGACTTAATGTTACAAGAAATATGATGATTAGAGAAAAGCAGAAGGAAGAGCTCAGTCAGACAGAGGCTAAGAAAATCATTTTGGCATTCATAGAAGTGGCACTTGCTCATCCTCTTTGCTCCACTGAGCTTGTAGTACTCCTTCCAGAAGGAAACAGGAGTAACCCACCCGGTCACTGCTAAATCAGCCATAGCCCCACACAGCTGCTGAAACTGATGACAAAAATGAGTGCTCAAACAACATTAGTTTTCCATTTGTGTAAGAACTCATCTAGTATGAGCTGATCCCTGAAATGAGCCTTAACTGGAAGCACAACTTGTGTCAGACTCAGGAATAATGTTGCAGGAAGAACCAGTTTTAATTCAGCCATTAAATCATCAGCTGCCTGAAGTGGTCCAGATTAATTCCAAATCAGAGAAGGAGACAGCAATTAAAGAATATAGACAAGCAGAGACATACTGCTTGGTTTTCTCTCTTCTCTTTTCTCTTCTTCTTTTAATTTCTTTTCCTTTCTATATAGCAATACCATAAAGCTACAGCCCATGTGATTGAAATATAAACTTGACTCTAGTCTTAACTTGAACCCAAGTTCTTGAACTCACCATTAGACCTATACCATACTATAGCAAAAAAAGAAGCTCAATGTTAAAAAACCTCACCTTTGGCAGCCAGGAATTGCCCACATTCCTCAGTATCTGCCCACTTCCAGTACAAAGACTAATATATACATACATACATACATATATATATATATGTATGCATGTATAATTGTATATATATGTGTGTATGTATGTATATGTGTGTGTATATATATGTGTCTGTGTCTGTGTGTATATATATATATGTATGTATGATAAGGACTAGGCTTAAGATTCCAAAAATAGAAGCTGATGAACTAAAGGATATCTTTCTAAAGGCCCAAACTCTCTAAGCCAGGCACAGATTTTTAGTTTGCCTCTCCTCAAGCTATTAATTTTGAAACTGAAAGCAGTTTGCTTGAGGAAAAGCTGTTCCTACAACTGAAGCTGTGTTCTTGTTCAATTAAGGATGATGCACTTTTGTCTTCTGCCACATAACTGAGATTTTACTTCAAGATTTAATTCAGAACTAGTGCCCAGTGCCATCAGAGGAAACAGTAAGTAGACTCAAGCCACTACCCATTCTCATGAGGGGTCTCCAACAACTACCTATTTACTGAACTCGGCTTCAATGCAGTCCCTGCTGCAAAACATGTATTAGATCTTAGGACTAGACTTGTTCAACCTGCTAGTTCCCAAAATAAAGTGAATGTGTACAAAGAGGCACCTTGTCCTTAACTTAAGCTTTAGTCTACTCCTATCAAAAAAACTCAAACCAAACCAAAACAAAAAAACCCAACCCCCACCTTTTCACTGTTTTATGCACTAACCCTAATCTTAACCCTAATCCTGAACTAAATCACCAAAATCCAGCCATTAAGACCCATGCCCTATCAATGGCTAGTATCGGTTATAGCATCCACGGTTTAGGCTGATCACATTGCCCACAAAGTGAGCAAAAATGTTTTATAGTAGTCACTCTGAATGTGTGAGAAAGGAGATACTTTATAGTGGTCCACACTTAGAAATTCTCTTTCCATGTGGAAAAATTGCTAATGTATTGCAGGAATCTGTAAGTATATGTGTGTGCATGTGTATCTATATGTGTGTCCTTGTGTGTATGAAATGTGTTTCATCTATCAGAGGTAGTTCTTGTTTTCACCATTTTCCACTGGAAGGGCTTAAACTAAAGAATTTTAAAATAATGTGCACCTCTGTTTGAAGCCAATTTCGTATCTCCTCACCATTTCTCACAGTTGCCACAAGTGACACACACTCCACACCAAATAACTGGCATTGCCCTCTCTTCGGTGTAAAAGTATTGTGACATATTAGAGGTAAATTTGCAAAAGTGCTTAGGTACTGCTTGCTAGGTAAATCCAGTTTCTGTGGTATTTCCAGGCATCCATTGACAGCACATAAACAACATATTGTTGCTCTCAGATCAGGCTGTGCATGGGAATGCATGTCTCAACTGCTTGGGTGAGACACCAGCCACTTCTTCTCATGCCTCCATGCACATGTACTTCTGTGGGGAGGGAGAAGATGGCCATGCAGGCTGGAATGAAGTTCTGTGACTTTCAACCAAGTGTGGAGCTAATAAACCCTGCTCCCGGAGCTATGAAGTGCTCCTTGCTTGCTCCACAAAGCTGCTGTAGGACTTGTGCTTGCAACAGCAATGCAGGCATGGAGTCTTTTTTGGAAGGAAGTCTGATTAATACTTTTTGGAGCCTAAGTCTGATGTATAAAGAAGAGAGCACATGAAGATTTTTGTTTATCATGTTAAAATTACAAGTGGCATCTGCTTACAGCTAATTAGATACTGAAAACTTTTAATGCTAATATATGAGACAAAAATCAAATATGATGTCCAAAGGTATAGTCTAAATCCAGTTTATCACATGGATATTGCCACAGAAATTGTGATAAATTTGTGTCTGTGTGTAGACAAATATATGTGATGTATAGCAAAACTTTTTCTACTGCTACTAATTTATGTTCAGTTTCTCGATTTTTACTTATTAATGAACACCAGAAGATAAAATTATTTTAGAGGGAGGTTCTAATATAAATTAACCAAACATTTTTTTAATCCAAAACATAAAAAGAATATATGTTTCTCCATACAAATTAAAACTATGTTTTGGAAGTGTAGCAAGACAAACACAATTTATACCTATATGCTATGGCAGAAATCCAATATTCATCTGCTGTTCATACTGCAAGCAAATGAGATCATTAAGGTCAGAAAAAACAGCTGCTTTAATTATAACACCCTGATATATCATATCAAAGTTTTCATCATCTCACACAAACTCTAAGAACATACCCCAGGGACTCATTTCTATCATCCTGCCTTTTCTTGGGAAGGAGATTACATAAGTACACTCCAGAGCATTGGTGGCTTCAAGTGGTGTGATGCTGTGGAAAATAATTTTACCCCAAGCTTGATAATGCTATGTCAACTAATATTAATCTAACTTTTACAATCTTTTTTCCTCTTTTTGTGGTGGCAGCAGTAGGAGAAGATATTTTTGACAGCTGGAAAGCTGCCCTGCAGGCTTCACAGTCCTGCTGCCACACATCCCCACAGGCTCCTGCTCAGGAGTGCTTGGTGTCCCCACCTACAGCTGGCAATGCTGGTCTGCCTGAGGCACCCAAAGGTATCCCTTCTTAAAGGGAATGGCTGCTTTGTGTTTTAACAGATGCTATGCTTCTGGTAGCAGAGAGATTAGAGGGACCATTCAACATTGAATCAGTCATGGATCCTATTGATGTCAAGATTTCTGAAGCCATCATGAACATGCAAGAGAACAGCATGCAGGTGTCAGCAAAGGTATTGTGTGAGTTGTGCCTTCTCTGTTGTTGAATGTCACAAGTTGTGGGGGGGAAAACATCTCCACCAATTTTTCTGTCTAGACTTTGAGAAAGATTGTCCAGACCACCAGAAATTGCTTTTCCTTGTTCAACAGTTCACCAGTCTGCCTTTGAATTCTTCATCGAATTAAACAAGCTTGAACTTTTCAAAAGGAAGTCGAAGGGAGAAAGCTACCATTTATTAAACTCCAAATTAATAGCTGCAAGGGACTTAAGGATACTAGAGAGTGCTGGAAATCAGCAGTAATTCTGTAAGCAATATCCTGCAGAGTACACCTGGTAACTTCCACTCGTGTCTCATCTGTGATTCTCCATACTAACTTCAAACACATTTTCATCTATCTAGGTCAGACTGAAGTACAATCTCCTTTAATAGCCACTCAAGGGAAATATTATATTGGACAGTCTCCGATTACCAGACCTCAGTTTGACAGAGTTTTGTCTGGATTCTGACACAAAGATAAACAAAGATAATGATACCGGCTTCCTCCTTTCCATTTTTAATGTGTGTGTGTGTGTGTATACACAGATCACCACCATCTCTGAGCCCCATGTTAATATGAGACTTCAAATTCAGTAGCAGGTGCTGTTGAGCCAATAGTCAACAATTAATGGCTCTGCCTTAATATTCATCAATTCATTGTGGCTGATATTCTAAAGTCTACAGTTTACCATATTCTCTGCATTAAGAGTTTCTGTCTCACATTTAACTCCCAGTATTCAGTTAGTTATTGGCCCCAGTGCCATCTGAATCAGTGAATTTCCATTGCATGGAAGGAAGCTGATGTAGCTGGGAAAAATGTGGGGACAAAAGGCAGGAAGCTGAGTTTAATATTCTTCCTGCCAATCCAAAATTAGATGTTTTTTATGGCTTCAATGCTGCAGGTTGCTAAGGGTTTCTTTCAAGATGCTTTTTACTTCGAATCTACACAACATTTCTTAGATTTTAAAAGCATGCTAAATCCTGTGTGATGAGACTTTGTTCTAGCAGCAGTGATCAAGGCATTTAACAGCCAAATTCTCTCAAATATTTTGGGAATTAAAGGCTAGCTTCAGCAAACTCAGCCCTTACCTAACAAAAAATATTTTCACTGAAAAATCCCTCAAGGCCCAGGTGTGTATCATTTTCCTTTTTACTTGTTTGGTTTTCACAGTTTTTCCATTAGCTTGGAAGCTGCATCCCCTGCCAGAGTCCAATGACATTTTGGCACAAGCTTATCTCACTACTGGTTTGAAGCAGAGCAGACTATTTCTCTTGCCCATCACAAATATTTGCTGTAAAGATTAATAGCAATGCCATTTGCAATGCAAAAGCTTTTTCTCCAAGAGAAACTTTAGCCAATAATTTTTTAAATCTTGCAGAACAGAAAAGTAATTACATTAACAAAATTTATTATATTTTCATAGATAACAGAGCTGTCTATCCCTGAGGAAGCTTTTTATATTTCTGTGTAGACCATTATCCTGAAATGAGATTTCCATGATTTCCTGGATTATACCAATCTTCGTTTAGGTCACATGGAAATGTTTTATTCTTTAAAAAAAAAATGTAAGAAGGTAAAGGCTTTGGGTTTAGTGCTGTGCTCTTCTATGCCATGTCAGATCTGCAGAGACGATATACAAGCAGACTTCGAATCAGTCCTCTGTTGTCTAATTTTTCCTCTTTATACATACTGACCACTTAGAGCTTCAGTGAAAATGACAAATACCTTCCCAGATGTAATGGGGTGCATGGAATGCAATTGCAGACCTAATGCAGGAGAAAAGCCATGCTTGTCAATTATTCTCAGATGCTGCTCAGAAAGCTTCAGGCAGGGTTTGAAATCATGCTATTTTTACTTTCTTCAGGCAATTTTGTATCTTGTATTTGAGTGTGCCCTCTGAAAAATATAGTGACTCAGAATCACAGCAATTTTTCCACAAGTCAGTCAGTGCCTTTTTACAGTGGGGAAATGATAACGCACTAATAATGTTATGCCTGCAACACCCACATACATAGGGCTTATTTTTCACCGCTGACATGCAGGCTTTTCTGCCTAAAAATCTGGTTGATGTCCAGGAGAAGGCTCTATGCTGTATTCAGAATTTTGGGCCACACTGTATAATGTTGTTTCTCTTTTAAGAAGAGTGGAAAAAAAAATAAAACCAAAAAGTTTCTTCCTCAAGAAGCTCTCACTATTTCATCCTCTTTGTGGGCCAAAGACCCAGAGTTCATTTAATCCAAAATCCATATGCTCCTGTTTCAAATATTTGTATAAAATTTCCCTATTCCAAAAGTCATTAACTTGCACTACCAATTTGTCTTTGTATCACAAAATTATGTTTTGTATTATACCAGCTGCAATTATATATTGAAGTTTATTTGAGAAAAACAAATTTTTTTTCATGTAATACAGTGACTGTACATTACTGTGCAGATGGAGGCACAGTTAAGTGACCAACAATGTACACTTTCCAGCATAATAAGTGTATACAAATAAGTAACAACGCATGCTCTCATGTGAACAAAGTCTTCAATTTTAGCCATCAGCAGCAAAATGCAGCATGAACTTTCTAGGTCTCCATTTTTATTGTCTGGCCCTCCTTCCTTCACTTGATGTAGTACTGAAGGTCTTACCAATATCTTTTCCCTATGAATATGTACCTTCTGTTCTGCACTATTTTTCTGAGAAATAGTCTTCATGGTTACAGTTACACTAATAAATAAGAGGGGGACAAAGACCAGTGCTTGATCTTGGGGCCAAAGTGTCACAGCCTGGTTCGTTTCTATACTGCTGAGACTTACCTTCTCTGGAGCTGTTTTATTCTGCCAAGAGCAAGTTGGAGCAGTCCAAGAAAAAGCCAATGAGCCAATTAATCACTACAGACAGTCAAGGCTTATGGCTTGAGTTCAATCCTTGTCTTTCATTTCCTTAGAAGTCACAAACCTCTGTCTTCCACTCTTGATGGGTGCACATCAATATTGAGACAGAGAATTATAGAGGTGCCACAAATACCTCTTCCATCTTTGTACTTCCAAGCAAGGACATACAAACTCAACCACATCCTGGTATTTGTCACTGCATAAGATGGAGACTCTCTGTTCCTAGGCCAGTAACTTTTCTTGTTTGTGTGATGATCATGGTTGATTCTTCTAGCACAGACCACAATAACCAAGAACTAATATTATATTAAGATCCAATTCATCCTGAGGCTGCAATCTTTCTCTGTTTTCTTGATATTCCTCTGCAGTTTATATTCAGCACTGGAAGTCTAGAAAGTCTGACCCCAAATCTCTAGGCTTCAAGGCTGCTCACCTTGCACATCTGTCATGTCTCTGAATGACAGCCACAAAAGATCCTTATTTTGTCTCAGGGAAAGTCCCATTCCTGACAGCTGTGATAACTGGAGATACTTTTCAGAAGAGATGCAATGGTCTAGAAAGTCAGACCCCAAGGCCCAAATCCTTTCTGCTAGAGGAATCCACATGCTCTGAATCACACCAAAATTTCCTTTCTCCAAAAAAAATGACAAGGGCTGAAGATCATCAAAAACAATTTCTATAGATTCATCCTCTAACACCTGCAACCATTCTTAGAATACCTTCTGTAAACAAAACCACACAGAGTGCAAAACAATAAGCTTGGGCTGCCTGAGATGCCTTCCAAGACATTGGTACCTTTTAATAGGCTTTGTAATCTGGGTCGACCCTGACTACAGTGATGTTCCCTGAGGGTTGCCTGTGGCAGAAGTCAGGGTGCAATGGATTTACTTTGGATTTCTTCTTATAATATCTGAGACAGGTTATCTTCTTCATGGAAATCTTCTTCATGGAAATCTTGGAATATGGTGCCAAACTCAGTGCTCAGCAACATGTTGATTATTTCTCAGGCAATATTTTTACTTTTTATATATTGTTTCCCAAGGCTCAGCTCATATCCAAGACTTAGTCATAGCATACATTTACTTTATTCTCACTCTCATTCTCCCTGAGGTAATTCAGGTAGTCATATTCAGAGAGTCATAACACATAAATGCTCTTTTCCATCTTGGCCAAAACAAGCATGTTTTGAGGACCTTCACAATTTTCCCATACTGCTTTCAGTACCGTTATCTTTCATTCCTGCTTCAAGTCAAAAAGTAAATCCTACATTTGCTCCACTTTAACAGGAATGTTTACTGATAACTATCTGCAGAGATTGCTCATTCACAAGGAGTGGAGTAAAACTCAAAATACTGCAGAAAAGATAACATCTATTTTTTTCCAAAATAGACAAAATTCCTGATCTGTTTGCATCAGCATAATTGTGTCTTCATTGTTACTCAAAAGACAACATACTGAACTACTTTCTGCATTTAAAACATTTTGTTTCTATACAGATATTTTTGACTGCTGTAGGAGTCATTTGGATGCCACAACAAGATTTTTCCACTTTCATAAACTCTATCCCATAACTGAGCTTCCCCTTAGTAAGTCTTAAGTCTGCTTTTATCTAAGCTGATGGATGTGCCATTTTAACCTATAGATATATGTTCCTTCTCAGCAATTACTTCAGCTAAATGGATGAATGAGCTCCATGACATAGCAGACTACCTATGCATTATTTATAAGGAGGAAATCTTCACATAACTACATCCAAGGTTCTTCTTAAAATAGTCCACGAGTTTCATATTAAGAAATCCTCTTCATTTATCTGTGTTCTTTCCAGAGCTCTCTGCAGGAAAAATATAATGGCATTTCAGGTAAAAAAATCAATGCTATTCTAACTGAAGATGAGTCAATGGAACAGAGTCATACAGAAACACTCAGTCAAAAACACTGAGCATTAGTATATGGCTAAATAACAATATGACTCAAGGCTTCATAGACAACAAACCATATCTTACACAGAAATTCAAAACTTCAAGTTTTCCTGGGAAAAGAGCTCTCTTTTTAGCACTATCTACATCCTAGTCCTGAAGTAGATACTTCCATTTAGTCAACTCGATAGACACTATTCTTCACTGCCTCTGTTGACTTGCTGTCATGGCTTGGTTCATATCCCTGACCAGAGAGATCTGGTCCATTTGAGTTTTAACTGCAGTTCAGTGGGGAATGGTCTTGTGTTAAGACAGTCTTAATAGATATTTCATATATCCAAGGACATCACAAACTACTCTAGATGCTGATAAGAGAGAAACCGAAGGAAGATTTTGAGCTCCCCGTCTAAAATGGAAGGTTGGATGTTTAACTCAAATGTAAACATGTACACATACACGCCTAAGCTTTGGTTTCTTAATTTCAAATGGAATCTAATCTCTAAATTCAGATGAAATGGATGGTAATAATTATATATAAAGTGCAATTTTTTAAAGGGAAAGGATTTGTTAGCAATTCACAGCATGCAATGAAACACATGAGTTTTTTTCCAGAAATTGCTCAGTATCTCTCAGTAGCATTGTGAAGAAAGTATTTCATGTGCTTCTACTTACGAAGCATTTGTTAATATCAGTTATCAGTTTTACAGTTTCTCTTCTGTCAGTTAATACAGAACACAAATTAAAAACTGTGTCTTTTGCACTCAAAATTTAGATACTGAATATTGTATCTTTACTGCATGTCTGCCAGGTCACTTAAAAAGTAATTTATTTCTTCTTCTGTGATGTAAAAATTACTATCCAGTTTCCATCTCTATTATCATCTGACTACATGTAAATTTGTTCATAAAAAACCCACTTGCTACAACTATTTGTAGGAAGCTAAATGGCACAAAGTCTATGTTGGGTTTTTTTCAGTATGTCATAAGAAGATGAAATATAAATTATGTACACTTATAGTTGCACCACATGGTCATACAAGTAGCCCAACAGTCACACACTGGGAAATTTAAGAAGTGCCCTCATTTTCCTTTCCCCTGAGAATCTAGTTGCATGTTTTGGATAATTCTCCAGTGTCTCAGTAAGCAAATTCTTGATCACTTAATTGAGTAAATGGAATTTCATAGATATCTGAATAAAAAATTATTTTTTCAGCATATCACTTACCTTAAATCAGAAAAAGTATGAGTAAATATTTGTAAGTGTAATTGATGCCCTCAACACAAATTAGAAATTTGCAAGCTTAAGACATCTTTCTTGATTGACTCAATTAATTTATTGGCCAGTAGTCCTCATGACTAGGGAGGCTAGAAACTCTTAAAACAGATATTCTGAAACCAGACCAAACAGTATTCCAATCAAATTCAAAATCCCAATGGCCATACAACAGCTGACTTGCTGGACTTTGAGCAAAAGCAGGCCTGATGATTGGACATATATTTACTATGAAACAGCTTTTTTCAGCAAATTCTGAATCATTTGGGGCCTTTAAATTAACATCAGGAAACTTAACTGAGAGCCAAATGTAATTTATCCTGCAAGAAACGGAAGTCACACCATCTATGGCCACTTCACAACAAAACCACTCAAGGCAGAAAATCTAAAAGTCTGAAAGTGAAACATGAGTCTTTTTAATCATTAGGTCATAATATAATTTGTGAGTTTGTTGTCTTATTTGCCACTGTAGTGTTTTGACCCTGGCTGGATGCCAGGCATTCACCAAAGCCACTCTGTCACTGCCCTCCACATCGAGAGAGGGAAGAGAAAATATAATGAAAGGTTCATGAGTTGAGGTAAGGACAGGGAGAGATCAGTCACTGATTACCATCATGGGCGAAACAGATTCACCTGGGGGATACTGACTGAATTTATTACTAACAAAATCAGAGCAGGATAATGAAAGCAAAATAAATCTTAAAAGCACCTTCCCCCCACCCCTTCCTCCTTCCCAGCTCTCCACCTCCTCCACTCCCAGCAGCATAGGGAGACAGGGAGTGGGGGTTCCAGACAGTTCATCACATGTTCCTGTCACTGCTCAGGGAGAGGAATCCTTGCTCTGCTCCAGCGTGGGGTCTCTCCTACATGAGACAGTCCTCCACAATCTTCTTCCATATGAGTCCATCCCACAGGCAACAGTTCTCCACAAACTGCTGCCACTCTTCCACAAGGTGCAGCCATCAGGCACAGATTGCTCCAGTGTGGGTCTGCCACAGGGCCACATGGGTCTGCAGGTCCCTGCCAGGCCCATGCTCCTGCACAGGCTTCCCATGGGGTCACAACCATCTCTTGGGCATGTGCTTGCTCTGGCACGGGTCCTCTGCATGGGCTGCACCCCCATAGACCTCCAGGGGCTGCATGGGCACAGCTGCTTCACCACAGTCTTCACCATGGGCTGCAGGTGAACCTCAGCCTTGGCACATGGAGCACCTCCTGCGCCTCCTTCTCCACTAACCTTGGTGTCTGCAGAATTGTTCGTCTCATATTCTCACTCCTCTCTTCTCTGGCCACAATTACATCTGCTCAATTTTTTTTTCCTTCTAAAGTATGTTATCACAGAGGCACTGCTGTCATTCCCAATGGGCTTGACCTTGGCGAGTGATGGGTCAGTCCTGAAGCCACTTGGCATCGGCTCTGGCAGACATGAGGGAAGCTTTTGGCAGCTTCTCAGAGAAGCCACTCTGTAGCTCCTCCACTACCAAAACCTGGCCACACAAACCCAACACAGACACAAAAAAAAGAAGCCATTTGACCCTAAAATCAAAACACAGTACCCCCATAGTTTTCACTTCCACAAAGCTCATTCAGACAGTCTATGTTTGGCATTAGGGTTTGTAAAATATATCTTACATTTCTGACTTTTTTTTTCTTCTGAAGGGAGGCAAAATGTTGGAACAGGCAAAATACTACAGTCACAAAAACCAAAATTATTCTAGAACTGAAAAAGTTGTTATGAAGGCAAACACTAGGATCCTACTTTATGAGAGCACTTGAAAATTTTAACTCTGGATAGTCTACCTCTTTTCTGATGTGCAGCTTGTGTGACAATGCCTCTGGGAAATGTTCTTGATATCCAGTAGTCAAAAGTCTCCTCTGTATCCTTTAGGACCCATCAGATACATAATACTGAAACTTTTTTCCAAATGGAGGTATATTAAAAATTTCATAACCTTGAACTTTTTATTTTTTTATACCTAGAAAACCAACACGCTGGCAGAAAATAACTATCACTGTTGCCCACTCACTGTGCCTCACTCCTCTTCTAGGGACAAATTCGTAAGGAATAAGAAAGTTATCCAGTTATAAGACTATTCCATCACTGACCTTTTCTCTAAGACTATAAGTAAGATTACAAGGTAGGAAGAGCTGTAGGGATTATGGATGACCTGTGATTCTGGGTAAACACCACATTTTAACAAAATTGAACACAGTTATCAACTGACTCCTGCCACAAAGAACATCTCTTTTCTCATTTCTCTTCATAGAAAGACAGCAATTAAGATGTTTTCCTAAATTAAGGGGATTTTAAGGTCCCTATGTGTGTTTATACCATCACCAAGTAGTTAATAATGCTTAATTATTAATCTGAATTTTAATGCAGTCCAAGCACTCAATTCACTACTATAAAAATGTCAGTCAAATCCA
This sequence comes from Myrmophylax atrothorax, assembly GCA_026770055.1. Classification (NCBI taxonomy): domain Eukaryota; kingdom Metazoa; phylum Chordata; class Aves; order Passeriformes; family Thamnophilidae; genus Myrmophylax; species Myrmophylax atrothorax. Next base: position 42,279,177 of record JAOXXN010000001.1, on the reverse strand, counting down.
GTTTCAATACACAAAAGAAAGAATAAAGAGGCTACAAAATACCAGCTTCCATTTTTTTTTACTATTTTCATATAACCAACAATTTCTAAAGTAAACAATATTCTGTGGAGAGAAAGGACCTCATGCAACAAGCTTGTGAAGTTTATAGTGAAGACCTCTTATTACACAGAGCACACAGTTTATATAGGGTTAGAACTACACCTCATTGGCTAAAAAGGGTTAAACACCACCACGATTAGAACCCAAATCTCACAAGTCCCATGTTTATACTATTTTATCCTGGCAGTTTCCACACACCTGCAGAGTTCTGTGGGAACCTACTGTGTGAATCCCTGGGGAGTAACCTACTCCCTACCAACCAGCAGCAGCTGAACTCCTTGCTGCTTCTGGCTTATAGCTGTCACAGGGATTGTGCAGGCTGGCTTCAGTCTTACAGGATCTTATATAGATCTGAATTGCTCACTTGTGATTTTACTGTACCAACAAATGTCTTTTTCAGGTTTTCCAAGGATGTGGCCAACCTAAACCAGCACCTGCACTGAGATCTTCCCGTTCTGTCCCTGAAAACTTCAACACTCGGTTTAGGGCATATAGCCCAGAGGAGCAACCTACAACTGCTGCTGGCACAAGTTTGGATAGGCTGGTAAGGCAAAATATATCCCATTTTCAATTAAGTAGAAAAGGCTTAGTGATATACTAGAAGGTTGCAATATCCTGGTCTAATAATTTCGTAATCACTATAATTTCTGCCAGCTGTTCTAGCATTCAGTAAATCTTTCCTTCTCCACTGGAAATTGTATAGAATTGCATTGTAGGAGAACAATATGACTCTGGTTTTATGTATTAGAAATGCTAGAAGAGAATAAGCTCTTTCCTGGAGGCCAAAAAAGAGATAAGCCTTAGCAGGTACTTTGCAGTATACATTCTCTTTCAAATGAGATCTACAGCAATGTTTTACAAATTTTTATTTTATATTTTAAGAGTTATGTATCATTTTTATCACTTAGTTCTTTAACTGATGCACTTGCAAAAACACATTGATTTGTTTCACTTCTTTAATTACAAAATTAACATTGCTTTATTTCTATCCATCTCAACAATTGACTTTAATTGGCTAAAAATTCAGTGATCTTGCTTTACTTATTCAATCATTTGGAAAAAAAAAAAAAAAGAAATACTTTAGCATAAGATTATTTTCTTTACTACCAGTCTTTGGATTAACATTTCAGACTTCAATGCTTCTGCTATTTATACATCTACAGATTTACAGAGGGCTAATTACTGTAGCTGTCGCGTGACCCCTCTCTAGGTAAACCGATGAGCAAAAGTAAAGAGCTGTAAAACTTCTGAATTAAAACAGACCATATTGCATGTTCTCAACTTCTTGCTGCACACTTGCACGGCACTGTTCTGTCTTGCTGAAGAAAGTAGTGCTCAGGGGTGTAGCAAGACTAAGGGGAAAGGAGTGCTCAGCTGGAAGCAGGTATGGGTTCTTGTGAGCTGCATTCCTGGTGGCTGCCAGGCAGGTGCTGACTGCACTAGGGCACCAAAATTTCTTGCTGTGAGTCTGATCATGAGCCTAAAATGTCTGGAAGTTTCTCCAATATGCAACTTAAATCGAGCAGGAGCCCAAATACATTAATTTAGCTGAGGACCTGGGCTTCTTCTTGACACCATCATTCATCAAATTCATTTGATGATCATAGTAGTCTTTCATAGTGCCAAGTCTTTCCAACCATTTTGGTCTATGCTGTATTCCATCTACTATATCTGTCAATCTTTATGGCAATCAACAGGAAAGTAAGAAGGTATTTCTAGTCCAGTCATGGGATTACTCTGCATCAAAAGGCAACATTTGTTAGTTCTCTGCTCTTCTGGAAACAGTGTAGCCTGGTTATCCTAAAAGGAGAAGCAGAAAAGATGCTTACCTCCATCGTAGACTTAGGTCTTTCCACAGCAGCTTCACAGCCCAGTGTAACATCTCAGGCTATAAATCTGACTGGCAATACTCAATCTGTATTGATGGGCTCTCAATTTCACACTTTCACTTTAGATTCAAAGTTCTTCTGTACTGCTCATAGCAGAGGCCTTGATCTTAATCTAGAATTGGTCAAGGTGAAGTGAAAGGTCCCCAAACCCTTTAGGTTTCAATCATGGTCTGTCAAAGCTAAAGGTTGCAAACAGCTCAAATGGAGCCAAGAGCATGTAAAGGAAGCCTGGTAGCACAGTCTAGCTTGGATTACTCTGATGTTGTAAGAACAGTTCAAGCATCTTTGCAATGGAAAAAAGCAGGTTTAAGAGACATTACATACTGATATAAGAAGAATACTTCTAAATGTATTAATATAATTTTTAAACTACAACCTTCCAAAATACTGAGCAGCACCCTGAATAAAGCAGCCAGCCTTTAAAGGCTGTAGCTAAAGAAAGACAATTACATGAAAGATAATTGTCAATGCAGATAAACTTTATAACTCCTAATAACTTCTAGACTTTGAAAAGAGAACTTATCTCCACATGATTTAACTAGATTTGTTTATGCATTATTTCAGACAAAAAACCAAAGACTTCAGTATTGCTGCTGTTACTTTTTAAAATGTTCAAACCAATTCTCTATTTGCTGTTTCTTGCTGATGATATTTAAAATAATACCTACTTATGGTCTGTTAGTGATGAGTGTTGGTAGCAAATACATGTTCAAACAGCAGTGATGAATGTGTTGTCTCCTTCTGGGCTGAGACCAACAATCCCTCAATTCAGAGATGGCCACTAACATCACCTGGAGCTAGGAAAGCTTGTTTATGTGGATTAAAGCAGAAGGCCTTATTTCAGAGCTGTAACCCCTTGACAGCACTTGGAAAAGGTCACTGCCTGCATCTTACACCTTCTTGGATGATTTTATCCAGAAGGATGTAAATGCTATACTCCTGCCTCACAGAAATACCATTTAACTTGTCTACATTAAAATCTTAGCATTTCATGTGCTGAATCATTCTCTGAATGATGTATCTCTCTTCATTAACTATAACGAGAACTTGAAGGGCCAGCTTCATTTAGATCCTCCTAATCCTTGCATTGCTAACAGGACGTAAGGAGAACTACACTCACAGCAGTTTCCCTGTCTGCACACTGATCATTTTCTATTGCTTACTTAATATAAACATACTGCAATATTAGTAATTTGATGGTAGTGTCAAACAGTTAAAGATCCTTATGATTATTATAGATATAAGAAACAAGTCTTTTCTTGTGAGTCAGCTGACTGTTCAGTGTTCTGTTAGTTCTTTTAGAAGTCTGTTCTGGAGTTTGCATTCATAAAACACTGTCAGACCACTTAACTCTAAACTGACATAGCAAAGTCCAAACATGCAGTTATGTAAACCTCAAAAGAAGAGACAAACAATTCTGCTTTTTTCTGTCTTTGACAGGAGAAGAAACCAAGTTTAGAAAATACTTCCTCTGCATCTCAATCTTATAAAAACATGTATCACACCTGAACCAACTTATTTTTTTTTATTCCTGCTCATAGGCCCATTTATAAAGCTTAATTCAGATGAGCATATTTTATCAGGTATGTTGCACAAAGCAGCCCTAATAAGTAAGAAGCCTACACTGAAATCACCAGCTACTGAACACATCTGAGAAAGTTCTCCTTCATCCTTACCTGAACTTGTGTGATTAATCCAGCTATTCTGTTCCAAAAGGAGGGAAAGTGGTTTCCCTGTGTTATTGTCATAGCTGTAACAAGGCTTAATAAATAAGAAATAAATCAAAATAAATCATGAGAAATGTGGAAAAAAATATCCACCAAAAGTCTGGTATATGTGGTTTTGAAAGCATCAGATTTATTTCTGAAGTTGTGTAGAGCTTAAGAGGCTTGTCTAAGTGTGGATGTAAAGCACCATCTGAGACATCTCAGGGTATGTAAAATATGGGACCAGCAGATATAGCACAGAAAATAGAGGAGACCAGTATAGTTCTGGAGCAGGAGTGGGAAGCTTACTAGAATACACAACAGCAGCTCAGGAAATTCAAGATACTTATGCTGAGGCAATTCTCACAGCACATCCTCACAGCACTAGGCCTAAAAGCCTCTTTCTGAAGTCAATGTAGAGACATATGTCTTTGAAGAGTGATTCACCCCACATGTCACAGACATCTCTCACAGATTGGGAACAAAAAGGCTCAGCTGCAATATTCACATGTAGATATTCAAGACTGAGATGCCTTGGGGTATATGAGACATCTAATTGAGCTGGTAATTAGGACAGTTATTTGGGATGCTTATGCCCTGATGGACTTCTGGTAGCTGAAGTCTGGATGGAGCACCCTAGAGTATGTCCACTATGTGGCACCAAGGTGGGAGAGAACAGATCTGAGCCCCAGCTGCAGCTCCCACTAGGTGAAATTCACCTACATAAACATAGTCATTTAATGCTCTGTGGTATTCGTGATGTCCAAATGTGAAAACAAAGTCACAGGAGACCTGGCTGGAAGTAAGATAGAATATCTCTGAGCTACTAAATCCACTTGCTCTCCTATATTTACATAACTGTGTTCCACCCCGTTTCTCTACTGACTGCAACAGAAGCAAAACATGAGGACTTTTCTAATTCAATATAGAGATCTATAGTGCAGATACCTGTGTAGATGTGAGTCTGGATGGCTGTATTTTTTACTCTTAACAGAGAGAAATAAAGACCTTTGTTCAGTTGTCTAAGCATGGGTTTGGGCAACTGAATTGAGATCAAATATATCTAAATCACAGTTCATCTCATCCTAAAGTATACCTTTGAACAGCTCAGAGAAACCTTTCCATATCCCTCTTCTACAAAATGCCAAAAAGTGACAACCTCAGTCTTGTTAGGCATCTAGCAAGTACACCAGTACATCAGTACATTAAATTAAAAAACTGTCAAAAAATTAAATAATTTTAACCACTGAGCTCACCTGCTTCTGTGGAGCACAATCTAAAGTTTCTCATTTAAAATTGAATGCTTATAGTTATCTTCTCTGTGGTTGCCTGTTTGGTATAACCTGTGGTTTATTTTGTTTTGTTTTGTTTTGTTTTTCTGTTCCCTGAATCTGTTTCCCTCTTGCTTCCCAGAGGACTATCTGGAGGACAATGCAACATGGTGTAAGCTTTGGTATTCTTATTCTTCACTTCATTGCCATTTGTCTTTGTACAATGCTGGAACAACCACTTGTTTAAGTTTCATCTTCACCAAATTTACTTTGTGTGTGTGTGTGTCATAGGCTAAAATGCTACCAGTTCTGTCTGTAATTTTGTATTCTTAATGGTTTTACATGCCCAGAGCTGCTGGCGCCTTCCTGTACTTTTTTCTCACTTCAAGAATGATGCCCCACCCCCAGAAAAGAGCATCTGTATTCCCTCAGTGAACTAAAAACTGACATAAGTGTCCCCACAATCTCAGACCCCACAAATGCATGTGCAGCAATGCAGACACTGCAGTGGCATTCAGCTCTGAGTCCTGTGCCTGGAGCAATGGAAATGAGCTCCCAGACCTTCCTGGGCTCTCCCTCTACAATTGCCCCTGTCTTGCTGTCCCATCCCCTTATGCTTTACAGCTTCATAAGTTTTTGTGACTGTAGGAGGTCCCTGATTTCAAACAGAAAACCCTCTTTGGCAGAGTTCATCCAGCGCAGCTCAAGGGGAAGGCAGGAACACAGCACCATACAGATACACATTTAGCTTGGACTTAATAGTCCAACTTCTTAGCAGGACTAATTAGTCTACAGAGAGCACCATGCTGACACAGCTGTACTGCCTCTAGTACTTCTGTATCCACCACATCACTGTACAGCACAGAGCTGTCTTAATTCAGCTGGAATTTCTCCTGAGAACATACTGCAGCCTGACCTGGCTGGACATGTATAACATAATTCCAGGTTTTCTTTCAGGAGATCATGGAAGCTTTCTTGATTTTTCACAAGGGAACAGATGCACTATTAACCATATAATACATAATGTACATGCATACTATGGAGAAAGACTGAGAAATTGGCTGTGGCATTTTGCAAGTGATTTGCATTCAAGTGCAGTATAGTGGCTGCATAGATAAGTGGATGGGCATGCACCCAGTCTGAAAACAAACACCTTTCATGCTCTTTACCCTGGGGGGGGAGAATATACTGTGTCACACTTTGTAGGAAGACGTTCTTTAAGAGTCCCTCCTGCTTTCCTTAAAGTAACAGTAAATTAAGTCCTTATTTCCACAAGGAAATAACCCTGAACCACCATTTTTAGAAATAAAGTGGGATGTATTTTGTGTCCATTCAGTCATATTTTTAATTTTTTTTATTCCATTGTGTAATGATTTTTGTTATAATAAAAAAAAGTGATAGTAACCTAACAAATCTGTTGTGAACAATTCCTTCCCAGTGCTCCAAAATGACATGAAATAGAAAATACAATTTCAAAAATCAATCTGCTTTACATTTTAGCTATAAAAGAGTAAAAGCAGCAAGGCAGTATTCAGACACTGATCTGAATTGCCCAGAGAATCCTCTGGCACACTCTTGAAAGTGGAGCTTTTATATCAGTTGTTAGAATCCGTCTAGTCTAGAATCTAGAACTGTTAAATATATGCAGTGATAGCACAATTTTCCTGAGATAGGATGTTTATCCTCAACATTTTTTTTTCTCAAGTGAGTCTAGAATAAAATCCAGTAGGTATAAATCTTAGATGGTTTAAAATCCTGAGGTTAATTTTCCAAACACCTTCTGCATCCAGAGTCCACAGAGAAAGATACAAACAATGAGTCTTTAAAAGACATCATAACTAAGGAGGTTTGGGTCACATTCTTAAGAGTGAAGATGACAGACTTACACAGTGTTTTAGAAGGCCACTGGCTTCCTACAGGCTATGCCCCTACGACCCTTAGCCACTGTGCTGTTGGATGTACTATTTAACCCTGTGTGATATTAATCAGCAGATGCCTCCTGTAAAACAAAATGTACAGCTCCTCCAGCTTTAGGTTTTTTGTGTTTAGACAGAGTCTTGTTTCTTAATAGCTGTTTGGATGCAATACACCCAGTAAATAAATATGTTTTGCAATATTCATTGTGGTCACTTGGTGTCAGATTTAGGACTTGCTTGGTTCTCTGAAAACAAGTGTTTGCTTAGTGTCAAGTTTTGTTTAGTCTCTTTTTCTGTGTCACAACAATATCTAAGTAAGTTTAGGTCTGTGCAATCACTTTTTCCCTCATGGTTAATGCCAGTTTCAGGTGGCAAAGGTGGATGAATGATGGTGGCTGTCAGAACTCTCCTGGGAGACCTGACAGATTCCCGTTTTTAAAAATGGTGATATTATTCCATCTCCCAGATGAATGGTTGTGCATGCTGCTGTGTCTGATGCATTGCATTGCATGAGGTGGTTACTAAGAAAGAGCTTTATTACGGTGTTTGCCTCAGATCTCTACCTTAATTAGTTGTCCAAAAAAAAAGTGCAGTCTTGATTGCCATGCAGCTTTTGCCTTGCTGAAGAGTGATGTGCAGGATGTCTCCAGGAACACAGTGCCTGCTTGAACATCTTCTAAAAGGTACCTGTTAGAACTAGTTGAACTTCCTTTACCTGATGGGTGTGAAGACCCACTGAGAGTCATTATGCCATTTCCAGGAAACTCTTAAGGGTGTGAGTGGTATATATATCCCTGTTAGAGAGATCGGGAAGAGAAAACATGTAGGCAGAATCCACTCCTGATTACCAGACTTGTATACAGACAGTAAGATGAAGAAATTACATAGTTAAGTGGCTTCAGTTGTACATTGAGAAATTATGTGAAGCCCGAGCTTGGCTGTTAGGGTAAAGGGAAGCAAGATGTCTAGGCTAAAATCTGCACATCTATGCCCTATCAAACCAGATGAACAGGAAGTAGGATTTATTTGTCCTAGCTTTCCATGTTTCTAGTGTTACTATCAAAGTCCAAGCTATCGCCTCATTTCTTTACTAATCAGTGGAGATTAGCACCTCCAGACCTTCCTTAAGATATTCATTTAGAGAAGACAAGGATCTGAATTACTCCTTATTTCCCACTGAGTATGAATAGAATTTGGATGATTAGGTCAGACATCCTATTTATAGATGTCTAAATGTAATGCTGGGTGTTGGAGTTAGGCTCTATGAACCAGATGTGCACAAAGGAGATTTTGCTCTATAAAATATATTGATAGATAGTTCCTATAATACTGCTAATCATACTCATTGTCATGGTATCATCAGATACCTAAAAGGATGGCTCAAACAAAAATAACTAGTCTGAAGGCCACGCAATTTTATTCAATGGCAATTCTGCCTTGTAAATTTGGATTAAAATCTGCTTCTCTCCATTTGATGTTTTAGTTTCTGCTCAATTATAACTTGAGGGGTTTTTCCAACGTACAGAAAGTTTATATTACCAGTCTCTGGAAGATGAACCTAAGCAGGAAATATATTCACACTGCTCTTTCAGCTGAAAGATAGGTCACATTTCATTTCACGTGTCTGTGCAGAAAGAAAAGTGAATTCCTAATGTTCTTGTTAACAATAAAGACACTGACTTCATAAACATCTACATGTTAGCATTTTGATACATTAGAATAAAAAATGGTTTAAAAAATTGTAGCAGGGCTTGTGTCCCCACTTGCAGTGCATAAACCATGCTAATTTAGAGGCTTCCAAGTAACATGACTATAACAATGTTGACTGACTGCGTGCCTGGAAAGTATTCCACTGTGATAAATTCTTACATTGTTAAGATGAGTGCAACCAACAAATTCTAAATTATTGTAAGAAATGGATTTGTAATATATCACCAGTTCATTTGCCACTAGAGAATTAGAGGGTCCTTTTTGTGGAAGAGACTACAAAACATAAAATGTCTTTCCAGCAACAAAGTTGTGCACAAGTGTGGATTCCAACAGAGAAATGAAAACTTCAGTAATTTCTGAATAATTTGCAAATACTGATTCTCACTCTCCAAAGTAAAGTAAGTTTTGTGCTTTACTAGCAATTAGTTTTCTCCAGCCTTTGCAGATACTTTTATTTTATTGGACTGCAGCACATGGGTATATTGTGAACTCGTAACAGGAATGTTTGGTGCCGGACTCCATTTAGAACAGACAGTAGGTTACAGCAGACTGAAACTGATTTCCCAAGCCAAACATCTCATACATTTTTCTTTGTTTATAATAGACAGAAATTGGCACTTTATGAACTTTTATGTGTATTACTAGTGGTTAAAGAGGAGGTAAAATACAAGGAATAAAAAAGTTTATCTTCATTACGAATGGTGACCCTTCTGTGAACCTCCTTTAGTCAAAACCAAACACTTTACATTAGGAAAGATTTCCCATGTTTTTTTCATGCTTTTATCTCCCATCCTTCAATCATATCAACATATCAGTCTAGGTTGTTGGAATAGCAATACAGGATGCTTCTGTAATGCAGAGCTGCATGTAAACAGCAAATCTTGAGTGGCTACTTACAGATATTCATTGGTGGGAAAGCCAAGGCGACTAATAATACTGGGGAAGGGAGAAGACCAGGATTCATCATATCGAATTTTATTCATCATCAATGGAGGACTAGTCTAAGATTGTGCATCTGTGAGCAAAGCTAGCAGCACTTTCTGGATCCTAGGTCTGGGTGTAGACCCTGGCAGCCTCGCAGCTACACATTAGGGCAAAATGTGTAGCTCACCTATTATCTCCACTTCAGATGCCCAATCACCACAGAAAATAGAATGCCTGCAAGATTCAGGCATCTGCTTCAACAGAACCCTGGTGAGTACTGAGGTACACAGTAATAGAGAACTTCAGCTACAGGATTAGTAGTACAGACTTAGTTGTATGAACTTTCTCCAGAGTTGGTTAAGAAAACAGGACATTTTCAGAGTGTAATTCCCAGTCTAATGCAGACATCTGCCAGAGATTGCCTGAATAGCTCCCTAGAAACACCAGTGTTTCTTTATTAACTATGAAGACCTTTAGGCTTGGCAAGATATTTAGCTTACAGAGGGCTAGAGCTGAGTTAGATTAACTCCCGCCGAGCAGTCAGTATCTGACTTCTCCACAAACAGCCCCACCAAAGTGAATGTGACTGAGACAATTAGAATTAAGGACTCAGGCGTACTCACTGGGAGCTGAGTAGATGCTCACAATTTCATCCTGTTCCAGTGGCTTTGTGATCTGGTGGCAGCAATTATAAATTACCGTCATATACACGTCTTTGTTGCTTTTCTTGGGTCTTGCTGTTTCCGTTGTTAATGTATGTCATGTAAATGTCATTTCTGTTACATAAGAAATGGAATTCACTGTGTCTTATTCAATGTCTCTAATAGAGGTGCTCTGTGGGGCTGGGTTTGTTAATCTTCCATGGTAGCAGTGGAGAGCTAGTCAAGATGGTCATTAATAGGCAGAACTCATTCACTGAAACACAAGTGACTCGTGCTAAGCCAGATGCCCTGAACTATCCAGCCATCTGCAAAGAGCTGACAGCTGTGAGTGATAAGGGCCTTACAGAAGTTTTTCAGTCCTCTGGATGCTCTAGAGTACTCCAAAATAGCATTAGATTCATTTATGTCTGTATTGGATGAGGAATCTAGGAGCTAATCATAAGAACTTAAATTAGACCAAAATGAGGCAGCTGGCAACTTGAAAAACTCCATAGGCTCCACTGGCTAAGAGGTCACAGGGTGACCAGACAGAGGCAGCTGGGGCCTTCACATGGTCTCAGCTTTGGTGCAGGACCTACTGGACACCTGTAGCGGCATGTGGAAGAGAGGGAAGGCTTCCAAAGGCAGTGGATATCTGTGTGCTGTTCTTTGACAGTCAGCTGATGTGTCAACACCCATAACACACTGCCAGAGCCTGATGGACAGCTGATAGTCCTATTCATTTGTGTGGGAACAAACCACACTGCTGATATACAACCAGCTCTTAACAGGCCCTGGGATAATTGCCTTTACTTTAAAGTGCTGGGAATTTTGCTTTCCTATTATACTTGGACAGCATAAATACTATATAGGAACCCAAATGAAAACAGACTGGAGTTAAAGTTTTTTATTCTGACACATTCAAACCCATAAAAAAATCCAGTAAATAACTATGTTACCTAAGTAACTGCTACAGCAACTAAAGCAAAAGCTGATTGCTTGGGGTTTTTAATGTAACATACCTACAGTGCCCGTATATTAAAGTGTGATATATATGGAGAAATAACAGGAATTTAAGTAATGCATTCCTTCTGCTAAAAAAACCTCAATCAGTTATAGAAAAAAATTTGCTGCATAATAAATGAACCTGAAAGAAACTTCCTTTTCTCTGATCTCACAATAAATGTTAATGGGCTGAAAAAAATCAGGGAATATTTGTGATATGAGAAAAAAAATTGTACACAAAAGTCCTTCAACTGTTATGCTTTCCTTCAGACGAAATCCAACAGACTGAATTGAGGTATCTAACCCTAGGGCCAAACAATGTATCCTTTGCTGCCAGATGAGAGAAAGAGGCATTTTCAGGCCACAATAAATCCAAGCTAGTTTAAAAATCTCGGTTAGATTAAGTAGCACTTGCACTTTTCAGTTCCTGCTTCTTAACATTGCCTGAAGAAGAGTTTGTAGCTTGAACATGAATGCTGACAACATATGAGATGAATTTCATTCACAGATTCTGCTTTGTGGAGCTCATGGTCTGGACAGACTGCAAAATTACTATTATACACCTTGATGGTATTTCCACTTCGTTTCGTTTGGCAACAAGGGGTCACCCTGTGCTTGGCTTTGAACACATATTAAAAATATGTTCCTGTCTTGTACACCTTAATGAGATCTTTCTTTCAGACCTTTTCTTCTGACATAGAAGAAGCAGGACTCCCAGTCATTGCTCAATGTCTCTATGATTTTCTTACCCTTCATTTGCACTAGGGAATGGAGTGATCCAGAAAAATTAATCTGCGGTTTCTGTAAAGCATGATATTTGTAATAACAAAGTTAACGAAGTCTGAACTGTAAACTGTTTGCCTCACAGGAGAAAGAGGAGAAAGTTGAGAAAGTCTTCCCCTCATCACTTATGCTCAGGCAATTCAGTTCAGATTACACTTCCAAGTGCAGAGCAGGAGAAATGCAATACTGTCCAGGGTACAGAGCTCCCAGAGACTGGGAAGATACACCTCTTCATAAACTACAGAGCATTTTCACATGTAGTGGTAGGACTGGAAAACCATGGCTGTTTTTATCTGCAACCCATTTGTCCCAGACCTTAATGCTTACATTTTTGGGAAAGAAAAGAGGCCAGTTCCTGTCTCATCCCATCCAAATCCTTATTGCCAGGCCAGCTAGTTCACCAAGGTAAAGGTGAACTATTCCATTGTCGAATGGAAAATAGGTAACTCAGCTCCTTTCTGCCTGCAAAGAGAGGCTCAGATTCATCATACTTTTCATCAAGTCACACCTTGCTTGGTAAAAATCAGTGTGGAAAACAGTCCCTTTAAAAATCTCTTTTTTCACAAAATCAGACAGATATAGACAGATAGGAGAGGGATGGACTGGATTAAAAATACTGCCTATAAAATGTGCAGCTGCTCACTTGGGAATGTGACCAGCTGCAAATTGACTTGGTAATGTTCTGGGACAAAACCCCTGGAATTCTAAAGCTAGTTGTCGAAGTACTTTTAAAAAATCCTATTTTCCACAGGTTGTAATGCTGATTTATTTCTCTACTAAAATGTGATATAACACGGCTGGCAAACACGCTTTCAGAAATCTAGAAAATATTAATGACATATAGGGACATATTCTTCAATGTCATTTATTCCTTAATGTGTCCCCATGGCAAAGGCACCATAATCACTTCAAGGCCACTCATCCCCATGCTATAACACTCTCTCTACTCTCAGCCATTCACTTGATCAGAGAGGAAACAGAGATTAGGGGGGCATCGTTGTAAGAAGGGAGATGCAACCAAGATATTCCCATATCCTTTAATCACCTAAAGATTTAATTCTGGCCTCCTGGACCAAATAACCAAGGCTGCCCTCTCACTACAGGATATGAGCCGTACTCTGTAGGCCCTTAATGGATGCTAAGGACACAAGTAAGTTTCTGAACTTTGCACCCAAGCAAGTGCCTGCCAATGCCATGAAAGCTCTCCAACAAATGCAAGTGAACTAACTAGGCTTTCAGAAAGGATTCTGATGCTGCATATTGACCATGCAGCTGAGTTTAGACCAACACCTACATATTTTTTCCCCATTTGAAGCACTATTGTCTAATGCTTAGACACTTCCCAGTTTGCTTTGAGCTTTTTCGGATAGCCATGCTCTAAACTGGGCGGAATGTTTTGTCCTTTTCCACTATTAGTAGTGACAAATAACAAGACTAATAACAGTAAGGTTTTCTTTAGGATTTAGTGCACTTCTGAATGCAATGTTATCTGGTTTTGAGACCTTACTCTGCTAGCTGTTGCTGAAGTGCTTTCTAACAAAGAAAGTAATACTCACACTATAATCCAGGCAAATGACAAATTTCCAGCAAGAAATCCAAGGCTCAGCCTTCATTTGCACAATTCACCATTTAATTTTAATGGATTAAATTACATAGTCATGGAAAGGGCGTTGATAAGAACAGACCTGTGAATGCTTCATTCTCACTGCACTGGTGGAAGTTGCCATAGTAACTTATCAGGATAAGTTAATCAAGCTTTGCCTGTTAGCAGAAACCAGATGGAGCAAAGAATCCAAACTATGGATCTTAAAGAGGCTGTTAGAAGTCAGATTGACGTTCAGCTAGAGGTAAATGGGGAAAGGGTCTGTCAGATAGAAATAGGCATAATATGTTGGTATAAAGGAATTATGGAGGAAAATCGAGTGATGAGGCGGAGCAAGGAATGTTTTAAATTTTCTTTCCTAATATTTAAATGATTTTCTGGTTCAGAAAATATGTTTTATTTAAATAAGGTTCTGATATTTCATATGGTTTGCTCCATTCCTTATATGACTACTATCATATTTCCTTAGTCATAGCAATTTTCTCTGCTGAGTCTTATGGGGGTCAGCCCAGCACAAGAAAATCAAACTGTCCTAGTTGTCTTTCATGTGCCTCCAGCAACCTGTGCTTACTTCCTTTTACAGTACCTGTCTATGGCTGGATGGTGACTTGTGAAGATGAAAAGCAATACGATTTCCATGGGCCAGTGTGGGGATCAAAAACTTACTTCATGGAGTATGACAACAGAGAAAGGTGCTGGATTTTCCACTACAGGTGCACTGGAGCACAGAGAGAAGGGAAACACTAAGGAGACGCTTGTTCCCACATGTTGTGAAAATGTAGGCAGGAAGGTTTGAGGTGGCCAGGAATTTCAGTTCTGGCAATTGTTTTAAGTTTGTGAAGCATGCTCTGCTGACTCATGCCACCAGGGCAGAAAGCTGCTACCCTGCGTTGCAAATTCAGGGGTGGGAGGCCAAAATCATGACCCTTGGGTAGGATTATCAATACAGAAGGAAAGCCAAGAGGTGCCCTTCACCCACACAGTAATCAGGTTTTAGCCTTTCAGGTGCATTGTACAAGACAGCTTGATCTAACTTTGCTCTTCTCACGAAGAGGTGCTAATCCTAAAAGGATCCACAGGCATCAAGTGAATTTGAATTTCAACCAGCTGATCAAAAACCCCAAGGTTCGCCTGGCTTGGGAAGGTACTAAGCATCCATCTAGTTTCCATGAAGAGCACTCATCTGCACATTTTTCTTTTGATATTTTGCCAGGTTCTCCTATGTAGGAAAATAAAATGAGATAAAATTGCTAAAACCACCTTGAAAGGAAGTGTAAACATCACAGAGATTTGGCTTGCATAGTACTTTTTTTAAAGGACTGGAAGCCATCTGTGGAATAATGTGTGGCAGGTTATATCTTCTGAAAATAATTGAAACCAATAAGCATAACAACATACAAGGAGGATGGGTAATCCAGTTCAGATAAAATAAAAAGTGATTCTCACTTTTCTTCTGCACCTGATTCAATTAAAACATTTTGTGCATTAAAAAAAGTCATGGTACCTTTTTCTTCTTTATTTTTTATGGATACAATCCTTTTTAGGATTCCTGACAAGAAGAAGAGCTAAGAGCTGTACAAACACAGTTTTTGCACCAAGAACTTGAGTCAGAAATTAATTCAGATCCCAATCACCCCAAACCTTGGCTATCAAACGATGTTTCTTTTGAAAATCAGGCAGAAGAGATGAATAACACATAAAATTCTTTTATCTTTCTTTTTTACCTGGTTTTGGTCAGGACTAGGAAAAAAAACAACAAATAAATTAAGTAAAGTAAGTTTCTGACCTAGTCTGTTAGCTCAGATTGAAGCAGAATTGCATCTGTATTTTACAGATTTCAAAGGTTCAGAAACATGAAGTACCCTGGTTTTGGGGTGTTCTGAAGTGCAGCTTTAAAAAAAAGAAAATCATAGCTTGATATCTCCTTGCTTTGATGCATAGCACTGCAGAAGCTGAAGCACATCTGTAGGTCTGTATATTCCAGGCAAGAGTCCTGGAGAATGTCACTCCTACTTAGAGACAAACTTGCAGGATTACTCTTAGAGTAGTCCACTGATTGCTGTGTTACTTTGCACCTTTCTGGTTCTTCTCTATTTCTGCTATTTTAATAAAAGCTTTCATATTATCTGCTTGCATATTGTAAGCCAATTCTAAAAGAAGTTGTAGTCATAATGGTAAAGGTCTTCTGGATTTTAATGATTCAACCTGTGGTCTTCCTCTTTTTTTTTCTTTTTGCAACTCTTTTGACACAGCTTTGTCTTCCTCTTGAACCCACAGTGGAGTTCTGACCCCTTGCTATTTCCATCACAGGATGAAGCCATGCATACAGTAGCTGAGTTATAAATTCAGCTGAGTTATAAATTCAAGCAGTTTTACTGTAGAATAAGACAGGCAAAGCATCTGTAAGAAACAAAACTTGTTTAGATGTAAGTGCCTTTGATCAGCAAATGTGGCAAGGGCATGAGGAAAATAAATAGGTTTGTCTTAAAATAGGACATAGTTTAAAGTCATTCCCAGTGTGAAAGTGTTCTCTTTGCACAGCTGAAACATAAATAATGTAGGATCAATGTTAGATGTTGGTTAGGCTATTCCAGAAAGGAGACTGTAGAAACTATGCAAACCGACCAGCACAATAAGTTTGCTTGCTTATGCCCCAAGACAAAGAAATTGAAAGAACATGTAAAACTAGGCACGAGTTGATGAAGAAATTAAACCCAAAATGACTGGAAGAAGACAGGTGATGTAATGACCAGTATAGGCTGGTTCAAATGTTTGGTTGAATTAAAACAATTACATAGGCAGCCTCAGGAAATAAAAGCTCCCATTCCATTCAACACAGTTTATAAAGTTTTGCTTCAGTAATGAAAAATGGAAATGAGCCTCTCTAATGAATTACAGCAATTATCTCTCTGCTGGGGCAAGACAACTCTGAATCCAGTCATATTCCCCCAATAAAAGAAGCAAGCACTCTGTGCTGTTATGCACCACACACCTCGAGAAATTCAACATTTTCTTATTATTGTTTTTCTGCAGCACAAGGCTTCTCAGCTGCCAGCCCATGGCACTTCTGGATTTCACACTGTGAGCAGCCTTCACTTACTGGAGTATGTTTGCTCTCTGTGTATGAGCAGCAGGCTGACACAGAATTAGGTTGATTTCTTACACTGTTATACAGTCGTAATTTTTTTCATGGATTATAAATCTGGTTAAAATAAAATCCAAGTTGTTTCGTGCTTACAGACATTAGCTGATCTGTGCAAAAGGAAAGTGGTGGAAATCATATTTGAAACAAAAACATTTATTTTCTATGCCATCTGTCATGGAATTTAAGAAAGGCAGTGCTAGTGTATCCTTGTTAGTAGAACTTTATCTAGGTTTCCTAGTTGTTGTTATAGAGATGGCATAAGTGATGTGTCGAGGTGAAAGACTAATACTAAGATTAAATCCACCTGTACTCGTTTCTGTACTGATAGGAAAGATGTGAGTACTTCATTTTACCGTACATGTACGTTTGCTCACATGTAAAATAGTTACATTCAAACTGACTCAAATACATTTTTGTTCAAAACCATTATCTAAAAATTGAGGAATTTGCCCAGGAAACTACACTTGAATGTTTGCAAAAAGTGAACTAATATGGGTAAATAGCATTTATTGCAAGTCAAAAATCTGTTATCTTTTGGACATTTTTTCTGAAGAAAAAACATATTTAATGTGACACTCCACCCCACCCACTCCCCTTTAAAATTTAGTTGATGTCTACCTATACCATTAAAAAACTGAAATACTTTTTCTTTGAGATCACTGTTGAGGTACTTATACAAGCTGTTCATTGGCAATGCACCATAACTATGCTGGAGCATTATTTTTAGGCAAGTTATTACATTAAATCCAAAGCATTGGGAGCATCTGGGATGTCTATCTGAATGTTTTCTTGTGAGGAAAGGGTAGATTTATTTTGTATCATATAAGAACATCACGTGCATATAGCTGAGTTTTTTGAACTTACAAACTGAAAATTTCACAGTCTAAACAGAGCAGTTTGAGCACTCAGTAAAGAAATCTTTTAACATCCTATACCTGTACCTCTGTTCAACTGAGAACAACCTCTACAATTTAAACCTCTGTTTAAAATGGACAGAGCCTGTTTTCTCTCTTTCTTTAGATAGTGACAAATTCTTTGCATCATGAACAGCCCTAGCTATAAATCTCACTTAAGGCCAAAGCTGTGCATCATCTCGTTGTCAGTGTTCAGCCACAACATCCCCGTTTTGCAGGCTCTGAGCTTGAGTCCCCGAATTTGTAGTCATTCATAAAAACTGCATCAGGGGCTTTTGCCTCGACACACCGGGATGACTGTGGTTTCTGAAGGCAAGCAGGCATCATCCTTGAGGGTTCATGTTCCCAAATGGTGTCTGGCAGAGCTGCCCTCCGGGTACTGTGCTGTGCCTGTGGCCACCAGCTAATCAAAAGGCTTATAGCTGCCAGGGAGCAAAACACAACAAGCAGAAGAGTTGTCTGCCTTGGGAGTTTGCACAGCTCACCGTATTGTAAAACAGGGAGAGCTGAGAAATGAGACTGGCTGATTTCCAGCTCAATTCCATGGTATATTATATTATTGAAATGAAAATAGGCCTAAAAGCTGCACAGTGTAGAAGAGGTGCAGAACCCTGGTGCTTTCATCTGAGGAAAGCAGAGTCCTTCTACAACAAAACTTCATCCTGAAGCTGCTGTTTTATCCCTGTGGGTCCACTTGTTACTACTGCCCATTAGTAACCTAGTGGCAAATTGCCATCTCTTTCAGGTCTCCTTGTTTTCCTCCTCTCTTTATGCAAAATCTTCAATGGTTCCTGATCCCTCAAGAAGATATCACTGTTTTTTTCTCTCCAGTTTTGAACATCACAATTAAAAGTGTTTCATGAGTCAGCTCTGTGCTCTGCAATAACACACCCTAAGAAGTCAGAAGCCAGCTCTGGGTTAGCTGTTGGTACCTCTGCTGCTCAGCACCAGCCCCACCATGGGAAGGTTCCAGCTCAGGTCGTAGAGGCAATAAAGATATTTTAGCATCATTCTGCAGGTCTTGACCTGCCTCTCCAGAGGACTAAGTGGTTCAATTGACATGGCTCTGCCATCCAGCCCTCTGGTGTATAAAAAGCTTGTCTGTGGTTTTCTCAAGGATCTCTGACTGCCATGATGTAGCTCTGTCCCTGTCTGTCCTCTTCCCCATTCATTTATCTCCAAGTAGCACAGGGCTTTCTGTGTTAATTCTTTCTCATTTATATAGCTCTTGTCTTTTCTAGAGGAACATGCTTCATGCTGTTAATGTCGTCTATTAGTGGACAGTCCTGTACTCAAAACTGATGTGTCTAGTTTGATCTATGAATTGCAAATGAACCTCAGGAACCTTTAACACAAAGATGAAACCAAGCCAGGCATCTAGGCTCCCTGTAAAGTCAGCAAAGGCAACCCCACAGCCATCTAGTCCATGTACTTTCTCAGGAGAGATTGACCTAGCCTCTAGAAATTACTGCAGTGGGAATCCAGACAACTAGGCTAGCCTAAAGTTTTACTTTTCAAGTGACTAGACTTAAGTGAAATGAATGCTGCTTGTAGTGAATAGCAGTAGTGTGCAACAACGAGTATCTGTTTTTTGAATGCCTCAGTCCTCTAAACAGTGCTTTTAGAGGTAATATGGCTGTGGCTATGCTGCTGTCTTAATCACGGTTAGGGCTCTTCACTGGTACTGCAGCCAGGTGCCTCCACTTGCTATGGTGTGGGCATCACCAACAGGCTGGCCCTTCCATAGTCTGAGGTGAGATAACAGAGTTTCTGACTCAGGAAGAGCCCTGTAGAAATGTAGTGAGCTGAGAACTTGAAAAAATCGTGGTGTTAAGTCTCTTGTCTTTCCAAGCTTGGTGGCCTCATGTAAACTGATTTGGGTCATGGTTCCTGGCCTATTCCTGAACCACTCCAGAAATTTGTCCCAGAACTGATCTCACAGTTTATCTGTATGGACAGTGAGTCTTCAGTGGATCTAGGAATGTTCCTGGGAGTTTTAACTTATAGGCTAGGCCAGAGAAGGTAGTAATGGCAAAGAGTTCTGTTGGATCTCTCATGCTTCAGTGATGCCTTTTCTAGCGCCTATTTCTTCTTCTTAAAAAAAAAATCAAGCAAGCAAGTTGAAAAACCCCAACAAAACAACCATCTGGAGATGAAGTCAGTATACACAGATCTTAGTCCACCACATGCAGTGAAATGGAGAGAAAGCAGCAATGATCTCTCTACATAATAATGTCAGACTCACTAGAAAAATAATTTTGCAGAAGGACAGATATCTGGTGATTTTGAAAAATCAGATTTAGCCCATTTATATGAAAGTACTAGAGATCATGCAATAAGTCATCAGATAATGAGTGAGAAAAGTAAATGTCCTGTGAGTTTGTGAGAACACAACAGAATTTTGTCCCAAGCTAAGGTAGACAGCTAAGAGCTTTGACTGCTAAAATAAAAAATAAAATTAAATTATTTCTGAAAAGAAGGCTCAATAATGTAAATTAAAATATCATTGTCATGGAAAAGAAACTAAAATTAAAATAGTAAACATATAAAAATAAGCAACTCAAATGGGTTATTTACAGAGGCTGATTTTAAATTAAAATGTATACTAGAAATTATTGCAGCACTAAAAGCCACTTCAGATAAAGAGTACAGCAACAGCTTGATTCCATTTTAGCACGGAGTCACTTACATAGTCAGAATCTCTGTATAGAACTTATGGTTCAAGGAAATATTGAACAGGTCTCTCTATGAGCATGATACTGTGAAGGCAACAGTTTGCAGATGACACCTCAGAACATCTCTGCCTGCTCTTGTTTTTCACAGAGATAATCAATTTTGTAATCTAGTTTAGTAATGCAACCCTGTTATTTAAAGTGACAACACTCAGCATCCTGCTTTAAAATCTTCCTCTACAAAACATGGAGAAAACCTGTATTAAAAATACTAAGCATGGAGACAGATTTTTAAAGATATATAAGCACTTCCTTTAATTTCAAAAAGAAGTATCTGGCCTTACTAGCTGGCTTACTGACCTCAGCAAATAGAGAGAATCACCATGTTTCCACACAACTGTAGCCCTCTACCTAACCATGCCTTCCGGTGGGATTTTGTGAAAAACAGTGATAGGTCTTTCAGGATGCAGTGTTTATATTGGTAAAATTCAGTAGAAGTTTTTCTGGTAGCACAGACTGGTCACATAATAAATATTTTATAGAATGGGACAGCCAAAGAAAATTATCTAAGTCCCTTGTGATTTTAGCCCATTTAGATAAAACATGTTTTGATAGAGCCAGATACAAGGTCATGTATCTGGTAACAATGATTACCTGCCAGACCTAAAAAATGTGAGACTATCTTGCAAAGGAAATACTTAAGTGAACAGAGGAGATAGCAGGAAAAGTCAAGGTAAAAATTTCCAGCTGCTGCTGCGAAAAGGTTAGCCATCACACATGATGTCATGAGGAATAACTCTAGATAGCGTGCATTACAATAATCCATTCTTGAGTTGACAAAGGTATGTGGCAAGGTTTTATTGGAGTGAGGAGGATATTTGCCTTCACAGGCATAGACAGATATATTATTTGGGAATATAATTGCACGGTAGGCATGCGGGAGTTTCTTAAGGTCTTATATCACACCCAAACAGCCACCTGGCACCTCTGTTCAGTTTTGATGCTGATATAATATTTGATAGCATTCACACCTGAACTTTCCAGTTCACCCAAGTTGTCTCAGCTGATCTGTAACACATCTGCAGACAGTGAAACCTCTTCAGGCAGTCTTGCTCATGGGGGTACTCAGTTAGTTAGGTCATTGCACCAGCTGGAACCAATGGGACAGATAAGAAAAGGTTCATCAACATGCTGTATGAAGGCACTGATTCCCCCAGTTCTATTTTGAGGTAGCTCAGTTGTTTCTTTACTATGCCTGTAATGCAATTCATTCAGAGCAGGAAATAATCCCCAAGTTAGAAATAAAGTGCTTGACTTTCATGTTTCAAGGGAGGGCTGCTAATTAGCTAAAAATCTCACACCATTTTATTTATATAAAAAGCAAATTTGATTTTGAGACCACTGAGAAGCCATAACCACAGAACTTCATGATGTCACTGCTAAAGAGATGTTTTTCAGGCTTTATTTATGACCTAATTTTATACAAAGCGCCTGCAGTGTTGTGGGCATATAGGAATACCAACCAAGTGCAGGGAAATCAGAGACCATTTGAAAAAGTCATTTGCTCTGTGATCCCCACCGGCTGGTTCCAATAGAAGATTCAGGTACTTGTAAATTATGGCACAGAAATACCAAACCATCAAGAAGCTGGATCACAGTGATGAGTCAAAAAAAAAAAAAAAAATGGAGGCAAATGGATTAGCATAGGAAGTCAAAGAAGCTTAAGTGTACAATTTAAAATATGCATGCTGAGTAGATGGTGAAAGTGCATTGACAGATAACAAAAAATTTAAGTACTGGAGTATATCCAAGCCTACCCTACTTTTGTAGCTGTCCTAGTTAGAGTTAATTTTCTTCTTAGTAGCTGCTACTGTGCTTGGTGTACTGTGGGGTTTTTTGGATTTAGTATGAGAATAATGTTGATAACATTGATGTTTTAGTTGTTGCTAAGTAGTGCCTACTCTAAATCAAGGACTTTTCAGTGTCCCATACTCTGCCAGTGAGGAGATGAACAAGAAGCTGTGAGAGATCATAGCCAGAACAACTGACCCAGACTGGACAAAGGTTTATTCCATACCACAGGGCATCATGTTCAGCAGATAAACTGGGGGAAGCTGGCTGGGAGGGGCTGATTGCTCCTCAGGGATGAGCTGGGCATTGGTCAGTGGGTGGTGTGCAATTGTACTGTGCGTCACTTGTTTCTCTTGAGTTTTATTCCTCTATTTTTTCTTTTCATCATCATCATTGTTTTGTTATTGTTGCTGTTGGTTTTGATATTATTATTATTATATTTCAAGTATTAAACTGTTCTTATCTTAACCCATTTTTACCTTTTTGTGATTCTCTCTCCCATCTCATTGGGTGGAGGGCAGAGTGGGAGTGACCAAGCAGATGCATGGTACTTAGTTAATAGCTGGAATTAAATCATGACAGTAGCCAAATTGCCTTTTGAGGGCAGAAATATATGTTAACAATCCACTGTTTCTGCTCAAAAAGCAAGTACTACCTTGCTATAGCAACCACACACCCCAGTATGTAATATGCTAACAATGGTTTTAACAGACTAAATGTATTAACAATGTCTCAAGCACTGCCCTGCAGAGTGGGGTACACACCCACTGTGCCCACGTTTCTAGCTGGCTAGGTTTAGGGGGCTCCACCTTCCACAGTGTGGATTTTAGGGTAGCCCTTGAGACACACCTGACTTTGCTGAGCCATGTACTTCAACCAGTCCAACTCTCACTCACCTTCTGAGGCCAGATTGTAATGCTACACTGGAAACTGCCACACCAATTCTCATCCAGATGCATGTGAAAGCTCCTTCTGGTGTGACTATGACTCTTTGTAAGTAGGTCTTGAATTATTTCTTATTTAAACAAAAGAGGGAGAGAAACTTTCTACATGGGCAGATTGTGATAGGACAAGAGGGAACAGTTTTAAATTAAAAGATTAGAAATTTAGATTAGCTGTTAGGAAGAAGTTCAGTGCTGTGAGTGTGGTGAAGTACTGGGACAGGTTGCCCAGGGATGTGGATGCCCCATCCCTGGAAGTGTTCCAGGCCAGACTGGATGGGGCTTTGGGCAACCTGGTCTAGTGGAAGGTGTCCCTGCCCTCGGCAAGGGTGTTGCAGCTGGATGGTCTTTAAGGTCCCTTCTAAACCAAGCCATTCTGCAATTCTGTGATTCTATGATTTTTGGATAGCAGTATTAAACAATAGAAGAGAGATTAGTATCTTGCTGAAGATTATTCCCCCTCACTTTCCAGCTCCAGGCCCAGGACCCACTCTCCATTCAGCCATTAGCAGCAGCAGGGATGTAAATGCAAGATATCCAGCTTTGCAGGGCAGTTGTACCTTGTCTCACAGCTTATTTTGGCTATCAGTAGTCTCCTGTCATACATACCACATGGAGTCAGCTTTCCTCTGTGTAAGGTCTGAAACAGAGAACACAGAATCTCTAGGAAGTGAGGCTAATTTCTTACAAGTGCAGCATGCTCAGAATCATGCAAAGCCGCCTTCTGATTTTTAAGGGCTTTACTTTTGAAACCATTTTGGTTATTTGGAGCCTAAAAAGTAGACACTGTCTCCAGACATTTTTCTTCTGGCAACGCTTAAAATCCCTTGTCCCAGGAGGGAGAACAAGTCATCCCCTCATCTCCACTCAGGGCAATGTTCAAAAGTTTTATTTATATATACATCAGCTTAAATCTCAGCTTCAAGTGATATGACCCAGCTGCAAAACCTGCCAACTCCCAGATGTTTTTTCTCTCC
>JAOXXN010000001.1:42229551-42247151 GCA_026770055.1 Myrmophylax atrothorax | reverse complement strand
CTTTGATCAAAGTCTTTGTAGAGGTTAATATATGCATAGTGTCCAAGGATTAAGCTTTGCTCCATTGCCTTTTAGAGATTTTAAAAACAAATCACTTCCCTTATTTGACTGTTGGCTGAAACTCCTCTTTTACTGAGGTTATGTCCTCTCTCTCTCAATTTATATTCTTTCTTTTCTTCTCAAACAATGAGGTATTAAAGTCTTCATTTGCAAAAAGTAAATGTTTATCCTTTTTGTAATTTAGCTCATCAGTACTGTTCAATGGAAACACCAGTGATACAAACTTGAATGACAGTTTGGGGACTGTGTGTATCTGGCTCTGACATGGCCCAATGCCAACAGCAATCTTCCCTCTGCTTTCAATGAATTTGAATAAGATCTTTTAGTTCTAGATGCAAGAAGAATGGACATTTTGAGTGAGCCCAGAGCTGAATCCAAATCTTTGAGCCAGGCATTAGCACTACTTGTGTCATATCTGCGGACAGTTTTGTGCCTGTTTGTGAGATGCAACGTAAGTTTCAGAACTTAAACCAGGAGCCTGCAGGTTTGGTCTTGGAAGCATATAAAGCAATTCTGTTCAGAGCTTTTTTAGTAATGTGTTTCTAAGGAAGAAAAGTTATCAATGTGAAAGTTTAAAACTTAGTAGTAATTTTTTGGCTGAAAAGGTCTGTGAGCCTAGAGATAGCTAGTCACTGCTTTGGACAGGCTAACATTTCAGATCCTGACTTTCTTAACAAGTTTGGTGCTTTACCCATCAGTGCCAAGAAGCACCTCCATCTATAACCCGGATCATATATATAGACATAGACATAGACATAGACATAGACATAGACATAGACATAGACATAGACACATATGTATATTCACCATAGCATCATGTTGAACCACTGAGCAGAGGTCATCTTCCAAAATGGGCATCAAGCATGATAGAGCTTATTATTACAGCATTCACAGGCACATAGAAAGTCCAGGCTAAATTTTTTTCCCTCTCCGATGAGACTGCAAACTCCCATCTTTATGGAGAGGGGCTTATCCATTCCTTGTCATCCATCCTTACACAAGCAATCCTTCTGGATAAACTTGGTAGCATGCAGGAAATGCATCCTAATGTCTTAGGACAAACTCTAGGAGTGTGAGTGAGCATGACTGTGAAGTTCAGTAATTAGAAATCTCACAGAACTCCCAGTTAGCATGTCTCTGAGGTGACTTCCCCGATTTCAGTTTACAACTGTCCAGTGTTTGTTGGTCTCTGTGCCAACAGCTTTGTTTGCACTTGGTGTAAGAGCTGAGAGCTTGAGCACTTAGGCAATCCTTATGAGCAGATTACACATACTTTACTATCACCCCTTTTAGATATAGTACAGCAAGAGAGACAAATCTGAATACTGAGCTTCTTTTACTTTTTATCAGTAGAACACCAACTTTTTCAGTATTGTCATTAAAGGAATTTAAAACTTGTCTATAAAGTTTCTTATTTGTTTGGGCTTGGAGGCCAGATGAAGTATGTTACTAAATTGTGAATGCATCATCAGTGTTGTCTATTCTATTAGAACGAATCATAGGCAGAAAAGATTCAGAAGTGTAGCATAAAAATTATATCATCCATTTTTGACAAATCGTAGTTTTATGGTACCTGTCATTTTGGAATGCCTTCAGTGCTGAGAAACACTAAGATGAAATCATTTAGATATTATTGACTCTGCCATTATGACATCAGTAATACGTATTTAAAGCATTTAACCCTCCATGAGGAGCTTTGAACTATAAATGGCATTCTATAATAAGGACAGCTTGCTGTTTTATAGCAGTGACACCAGATGTGTGGCCTCTTTTATGGCTGTCTCTAATGGTGCAGTAACTTCTGTGGTTCTCATGTTGCTTGGAACAGCAGTTTCGTTGAAGACAATGAAACTCTACACATGTTCAGATATAGCAAGTCTCTTTTTACTTCTTTATATATTTGAAACTTTTTAACTAAATTGAACTGTCTTTTCTGGATTGGTATTGACTGAGTTTGTAGTGAGTGAGCAAACTAACCAATTTTGTCCCAGATAAACAGTAGGTGAAGAATATATATCAATACAAGACACAACATTTCTTTGCTAGAGTTCACAGTTAGGCTAATAACACCACACTCGGTCTTTTCAGCACTTGACCTTGTTTTTCAGCAGGTCTGAGCACTGACTGTTGTGCAAAAAGCCTCTGCTCGTTCCTCCAAAGAGTATAAGTGTGGACATAGCACAATAACTCAGATACCCTCTTAAAACAAACCTGTTCACAACTCAAACTGTATATAGAAAAGAAAATCTAGAGCCAAATATAAATTTCAGTGAAGTCAATATAAAAATTTCCATTCTTTTAGGTAGGTTTTGGGTGAGTCACAAGGCATATTCAGTAGGTGTTCAGAGCATGACATCAGTTTTAAACTTGTTCTGGTCTAAGAGTGAACCCCTCAAAGCACAAACAAAAACAATATATGCATTCAGTTCACAGAGGTATTTTTTCCTAACATTAGCCCTTTCAACTTAAAATACACCAGCAAGTAAATTTTCATCTCCTTTGCCTTAAGTAAGCATTATTTTTGTACTGTTTATAATTTACAGCTCTTTGAGAACTCCATAGATTCACGTCTCCTAAGTGTGTCAATCTGTGGTCTGCACTCAGCCTGCAGACCATCTCTCCTGAGTTACTGGCAAAGAAGCATCTCCCAGATGCTCTTCATCAGGCATGAGATACAAAGGTATAATTCATCTTAGAACTACAAAGAGATGTTTTAGCATTTAGAATGCACCTACCTTTTAGCTGTTAGAACTCAGTGCGTTTGCTGAGATATGGTACCTACTGCCATTTGAAATTATGTAGATTATGTGATACATCTGCATGGGGCTATCACATGTGGCACAAGATCTGTGTCCCAGAAGTGCTTCAGGATGATAACAGGCATACACCCTTCTGAAACAACAGCTGAAAGCCAGGTAGCATTCTCTGAGGCATCTCCAACATCAGTGGCAACAGCTACATTTGGGCAACTGGATCCTATCCACCTAGTTAGGCAAAGGAGTTTCTCTGTATATTGCAATATCAACCTGGCCTATGAGGGTACATTGATGCCACTAAATAGGATAAAGACTAGGATATGAACCTGGCATTTTGAGCCTATGCAATATTAACTGTGCCTTATACACATTGATGAGGACAGAAGCAAACTGCCTGCATCAACAGATCACACCTCTTGGTCTGGATCTCCCATGGGTCCCACATTGTGTTGCTGTAGTCTTAGACAATACTGTTTGTATGTGTGTCTGTGTTTCCAGTTCAAGCAATCTGAAATAACATGAGACCTGAGCTGCAATCCATACATGTGGAAGCACTGAACTGAACATACGTGTCATTGCACCCTGGAACATGGCACCAAAGGTATATGGTTGTGCAAGAGAAGGCAAAGCCTGCCAGGATAGCACTAGAGAGCTGTGCAGGGCATAGGGTATCACAAATATGCAGTCCTGAGTGCATTGCCAGCTGGGAGCCATCTCTGGAATGAACTCTCCACCACACCATGCCAGGACATTGTGATGGGAAAAGTACTTGGAGTGATCAAACACAGTTCCAGGGAACAAGTCAACAATTTAACACAATGAACCATTTGAGGACCCATGTTTGTGCCTTTTCCCACTTTTATTAAACAATGTAGATCTACCTTCAGCATCTACTGGTTAGTATTATTGTTACTAGGGTTAAAAATGTATGCCTTTACAAATTAATTTATAACTTTTCAAATGTAAGAGAAATGTAAATTAGAGTGTGCTTGAAAATTTGGTATTATTTTGTGCTGGACTGTGTTCAGGTTGGATAAAAGGACTTGGATGAGCAATTCTGCTCAGTCTTCCTGGAACTTAGCCTGCCAGCTCCCTTAGCACACCATACAAAGCACCACATTCAATAGCATTCCTTCTAAGACACATAAGATCAGTATACTCATTGATGGAACCTACATCCCATGGAGAGTAGATGGTCTGTGCATCATGTCCATGTTCCCAAAAACAAGAGTCAGTGAGAATTAAGCACTTAATGCTTAGTAAAATCTGTTCCGGGCTACAATAAAGCTAATCCAAATCAGTACTATGATGCACTACTACTTTAGGTTTCAGTGCTCTTCCTGTTGTGGCACCGAGATGGCTTTGGGGAAGCAAATCATCAGGGCATTGATTTAATATCAGTTCTGATTAAAGTTTCTTGTGGGTTATGCTGACTCTCAGCCTGCATATGTTGTTATTTGGATTCTAGATAAACAAAACAATGGTTCATTAGAAAGACATTAGCACTTTTGTTTTGACTTCTCAGGACAAGAAGAGGGGGGGATTGTGCCTTACATTTGCTGCCTTCTTTAAAATTTTAAACACTGAAAATCATAGGTAATTTATATATGATCTATTGCCGCATCAGCTCAAAATACACTTCATTAATATTGCTGCTAGTAGAGAAGCCATGCTTTCATATGGCTTTGCTGTTCACAAACAAGTTTTCTTTCTATAAGTAAATACTCTGATCATTTTGTGCCTCCTGTACTGAAAGCTTCCATCAGCAAACCTGAGTATTCGTGGCTTTCACAGTATCATTATTTTGTTACATGAAGCATCTCATCCACAACTGTCTGCAGGAAGTCAGTTGTATTGTGAGTATTTTGCACATGTTATGAGGAAATATCTCTTGGATTTTCTAGGATGCTTTAGTTCTCAAGTATGTATTCCTGTTATTTTTTCAGTAGTACTTTTTCTTTGCTGATGTAAACACCTAGAAATCATCTCTCTGCTGAGAGAAAGTAGCTTAGCTTGTTGCCCCTAAGGAGGACAGCCAGAGCTATCTACTCCCGGTATTCTATTGGCAAAATTTTGTTTGTGATAAAAATAAAGTTGGTCTGAGCTGTAGTGCAGGCTACCATTTTTTGTGTTCAATCAAGACCAGCTCTTGGTTTTGGAGTGAAATTAGTGTGAAGACAAGCATGCTGTGAATTTAGTCTGCACAAAATACTCTTGTTATCCATTGTATAGAACTACATGTATCCTTCATACATTCACCAAAAAGGAATTTTTAGTTCTGTTCCTAGAGATACCAGGCTTATCTTTCTTTCTGTAATAGAATTTATTTTCATTTTGCCTATTGATCTCACTTGACCTGCCCCTGTGCATTATTTGCCGTCTCCCCATTATTGTAGCATCTTGTCTCTCTTTGTGGTAAGAATACTCTCTGGATTTTTCATAAATCTGTGATCCTTATGAAAGGTTGTTCAATCTATTTTTACTGGGATTTTTTTTTTATGCTTTCTACCTACTGAATTTCTTTTGATTTTCGGAGAAAAATAAGATTCTAGCACTGATACTTGTGGGTTGTCTGATTTTGAAAGGAAAAATTAAATCATCTACAAACTGCTCCTAGAATCTAAATCAAGCCTGCACAGTATCACTGAATCTAACTTGTCAGGTCTTTAAAAAACATTAAAGTGTAGAGCTTTCATTTGACTTTGTTTTGCAGTGAAGATGTTTTTCAGGAAGTTATTCCAAAGTAGCAACTCTGATGAACATAGTGTTTTGGAAAAGCTGTTAACAGAAATATCACCAAGATTAAACTGCTCTGAAATTCTTGTTCTACTACTTTTTTATGAATACAGCATGATCATCCAGTGGACTGATATGAAAAGAGACACTTAGAAAATGTATTTTGTGCACTAAGGTTTGTGTTGATCTTGGAACAGTTGAAAAGTAGGATTTTCAGTGCCTGTATCTTCAAGCCATATTCAAGGGCACCTTGATTTAACTGTAACCAGTGCCCCAGTGTATACTCATAGGGTTATTTCTGTTCTTTGGGGAGAAATTCAGACTGCCAATGCACACGTCCTTCATGGAAGAATATCTGTCTAGAGAGAGGAAAGCAGATGTATGTATAAGGCTAAAAATCCCAAATATAGCCTTTAATAGGTGTGATAATTATTTTTAGGAAAGAGTGATAAGATGCAGTTTAAATCCATTGGGCACGTTGTTCCAATGAACTTGCAGTGTATTTATTACGGTACTCAAAGGATTTATTGCTGCTCCAAAGAAGTACATCTGCTCTATGACTACAGGCAACTTTAATTTCTAGGGGAAGTTTCTTGAAACTTTTTTTAATATGCTTTAACCTCTTGCATGCTGAGTTGTCATATCTAAAAGTGAGTTGCCTCACATAGCCTTTACTGTCAAAGGCCAGATGACAGCATCCAGCTGCTCTGGATGCTCAGGCTGGGGTAACACCTCCAGCCTGAGTCCCAGCTCCAGACTGTCAAGACCCAAGTATACACCAACCAAAACCTTTGTAATTCCTGGTTTCTGGTAAAGGAAATCTGGGCATAAAGACTGAATAGGAATCATAGGTCTCCAGTAGTACCTGATTTAGATGAGTAGGAGTTGCAGGACATGCCATGGCATGCAGCAGCAGTTAAGTATAGGGGAGTATATGTCTATGTATACAAATAGAATGACCACCTGGTCCTGAAAAATGGATATGCTTGAAAGAATAGCCCAAAAAAAAGCCCATGTCTACTTTGCACAGCCCTACATGCTTTGACCCAACAAATCTCCTGCCCTATAGCTTTCCTCACTCTGGCAGTCTCATAGTTTGGGTACACTAAGGAAAAGTCTCTTAAACCCCCTCCCATCTCTACATGCCTGCATGAGTTTACTCATATTCCCCATGAAATGCTTACAGACCAAAGCTAGTGCTACCATAACCCTGGGAGATGGCTAGCAAGCCAGACCACGAGCTCTTTATACCCCAACCATGCAGGACAGACAAAGCCAACTCTGAGAGAGCTGAAGAGGGAGGTTCTGTTCAGCACAAAAAAAAAAAAAAATATAAAGGGGAGAGAGGCAGAATAGAAAAAGAAAAAACAAAATAGCCCAATGAAAAGACAAGTAATGAATTTTTTCATTGTATTTCATGGCAAGTTATTACTACTGTGACTAAAAAAATGTGAACCTCCTCACCCCTTTCCATAGCTGCTGAATTCATCTGACCAAAGCTGCATGACAGTTCCTCCTCATGTGTGCCCATTTGTGTCTCAAGTTGTGAGCTAGAGAGAATGTAATTACTTGCTTGATATTTAGGGCAGGGTAATCAACAACTGTTTGCTCTCCTGGCAACTGACCAGTAGGTCAGGCCATTGCTCAGAAGTATCACAGGAGGATGTTGCCATTCAGAGTGCTGACTCGGGGAGAAAAGGAATGCCAAATGCATGAGCAGTCATCACGGTGTTTTGCCTAGGATGGAAAACTCAGTTAGGATTCTACACTTTTCCTGCTTCTTGTTCTTCCTTGTGGCAATCTTTTTGCACGACAGCAAGATGTTAACAGTGCAGAATAAAAGACATAAGTATGATTTTCCTTTCCCCCCCTCCCCCCTTGTAAGCTGTATGTGCTTCATGTTCTTTATTCCACTGTACATAGCAATTAAATAAAATAAAAAAATGGTGCTGGGCTGTTTCTTTCCACAGGGCTTTTAATTTTTTCCAAGCCACTCTTCTCTGAGCATTTGTACACTTGAGAGCAATTGTACATTTGCTCCCTTTCCTCCACAAGCACCCAGTCCCCTCTAGGAACTGCTATTCTTGTATGCAAAGATGTGAGAGCAGTGAATAGCATCAGAACAGTCTGTCTGAAAAACCTTCTCATCTATTTTTTTCCTTTTTATCCCAAGTGTTATCTTATTCATTATAAAAATATGTCCGTTCCTCTATTATTTCTTTCCTACTTTTCCTTTTTTTTTTTAATTCCCTATGTCTACTGTTATTGGCTTTGATGGACAGATGAAGTATGATAGCCTGAGACACGTTTGACAGAATATGACTTTGGCCTGCATAAATTACTGTCAGGGAATTTTCAGGGAAGTACTGAAGTAAATTTGCAGTGACTCAAAAATGTGTTATAAATTATAGCATAATCCCCACTGCTGAACAATTTGATGGGTAAAGCAATTAAGTGAGTTTATACTTTTGGTGAGTCCTCGTAATTTTTCCTTATAGTTTAACTTCTTTAACAGCTCTAAGCCCCTTAGAGGAAAATATTTTAGAAGGGACATTTGCCCTCTCCCTTGCCAAAAATCGTATTTCTTTTCTGTCAATATTGTGTCTTTACTCTCACAGGTAATTCAGAGATGGCAGGTTTTAGTCTTTCCTCACATATTCATATCAACTCCTACAGGGAGTAACTAGGACTCTTCCACCCTGTGCCACTACCTTTGTGATCCTTTTCTACTCCATGTCACCAAATCCCAGGCTTTTCAAATTACATTCTTGAAATACTCCAATTAAGTGGATAAGAAACAAAAGTTTGTAAAGCTTGGTATCCTTATGGGATACTCTTGAAATATTCTTTAGGCAGTGGCCTAGATTTTATGCATTCAGTATCGGTGACTTTGACTCAGTGAGGGTAATCTCTTCTGTCTGCTGAAGAGCTCCTGACTGGAAAATAACTAAAATAGACAGAAAATGTGAATATTTCTATTATTATCTTTAGCTCCTTTGTGACACTACCCTTTGTGAGGCTGCATTTCTTTTTTTCCATTTTGAGCTTTTTCTACACTGTAAAGAACTCTGGATATAGGTTTTATAGAAAAAATTGCAAATTTTCTAGATTTTTCACTCCGTATCCTGTGAAACTGCTTTTCTTAAAATCTGCAGTCTTCACTCTTATGGTAAAACAAATCCAATTTTCCAGATTTTGTGACTGTTACTAAATCCCCCAAAACATGAATTTGAAAGCTTCTAGATTTTGAAGGCAAATGAGCTGCAGCACTTGCTACTGTTACAATGTCATTATTTTCATAATAACTGTGAGAAAACAACTTGTGATCACCAAATGCCTGTGTGGCCTTGGATGAATCTTTGCTGAAAGGCATCAGCAGGCTAAGGTGGGGAAGGCACTTTGAAAAAGAGATGAATAAATAATGGGTGCACAGCTGCCGCAGCTGTAAGAGTGCTGGCAAGGGGCTGGGCTGTTTTTAAGCTGCCTGTGTGCAAGGATCAAGCATCGATCTTCTGTCCAGCTACTTGCTTCCATCAAGAGAGGTAACTGCAGGATGTTCCCTGCCAGCTATAGGCAGCTCTGCAGCAGGTAACGCTCAGTTATACCTGTTTGTGCTGAGAGAGAGTTGTGAAGAACAGGCAGGGACTGTCTGGGCATTGAGGAAAGATGAGTCAGGAATATTTTACTGTTCTTTGTGAAATGGCTGGCTAGCTATCCATTGCAAATTGATTACTTCAAGTCCTGTAGCTTTGCTTTCACCACCCACTCTGCTCTCACAGCCTGCAGCAGAAGATGCAGAGCACCTTCATCCTGCATCCCATTTGGGCCTCAAATATCCCAGTGACAGCATCCTTGTCCCTTCAGAGCCATGCAGCCTGCACTCCCTTTACAGCCTCTATGATGCAGGAGCCTCTTGCATTAGCACTAAAGGGAAGAAGGGAAGAGGAAGGAGCAAGCACAGCAAGATGGCTGGTACCTGTTTAAAAAAAAAAAAAAACAAAAAAACCCACAGCAACAAAAAAAAATCGCCACCACAAAATCAACTTTACATACGCAGCTGCCTGATTCAGGCCTCTTCTCTTCCCTTGGCAGCATTCAGAAACTGGTGTGTCCCCCTCAGCAATGTGGTGACATAGAGTTCTCAGATGCCAGTAGCTTCCTTGTGGTGGCAGGGAGATGGATGGCAACCTACAAAGCCTGCCCAAGAGCCACAATAAATACTCGAGCAGTAACACCAAGTCTAGTTGCATGCTGTGTTTACCTGCTGGATTTAAATATAGGGTGAACTCTGTTATATTGTCACTACTGTTAGGTAGACATATCTTTGGAGAAGTGGGGAGGCTTATTACCTAAAGCAGTATCCAAGAAGGTAAAATAGACTTTTCAGTGTAAAGAAGTTGCTAGACATGTAGGGTTTATGCTTTGCTTATCCTGTGACTGATTTCAAGTAAGTTTATTCACATATGATTATTAATCTCTATGGGCCATTCCTTTCTGCTCTTCTTTTTCTATTTGGAATAAAAACTCTTTGGGACAGACACCTTCTCATTCAGATTCACACAGTATGCTTCAAGGACGGGCAACTGTGCTCATTCTTATCCATCGGTGTTTGCTCTTTAAATTGTCCAGATTAGATTTCACAAATGGTTTTGCAGAGTGTATTGAATTTGTGGCAGAGGTGAGCTGTGCACCTTGAATTCATACTGCTCACTGAGTCATGAGGCTCAGACTCAAGACTCCAGATGTACGTATCTGCTAGCACTCTTAGCTTCAAAGTAAACCAAAAGCTAGAAGGTGTCAATTTCCTGATTCAGGATTAGATTGAGCAAGAATTGCAAGATTATCTAAAGTCATGACTTTCCACCCAGTCATGGCAGAAAACAGGAAATCGATTAGTCTCATTAGATTTTTGCTACTTTAGGATAAAATCTTATGAGAACACCTCACTACTTTGCTGTTCTTCAAACTGGACTTAAATTTCCTCCCTCTTTTAGAGCAATCCCTGAGCACCAGCAGTAGCTGGGCCCATACACATGCTCTGTGTATCCTGCCTGCATCTGCCTGAGTCCCTGACAGCCCTGAGGAAGCTGTGTGCAGGTGCTCTGTGAAGATCCAGTAACTGGGGTACTTGACCCTATCTCAAAAGGGGGAGAGAGTGCAAATCAGCTCCCTCTGTTGAGTAGGAAGGCAATGAAAGCCATTAGTATATTGACATAGCAGATTGACAGTACAAGGCTCTCTCTGACTCTGATTGTTTTCCTGATAAGCACTTTGCCTGCTGAGCCTATTTGCCTTCCCAGAAATGTCTTTTTATAAACCTTTCTGTCTCTGAAAACACTATTGTTTTCATTCTAAATCTTTTGTGATTTTCATTTTGGACTTGGATATTTTAACAAATTATATTTGCATGTGATATAACACCAGTTTATTGAATGGTCTCTCATCTCTGAAGCAACTCTGAAAGTGAAATTGTGCATCCTCCTTGGAGAGTCAGAAAAGAAAATTTGGCAAAAATAAATAAATACACAATTTGACATCACTACAATGAGCACATGCAATGCCACAAAGCCTCCACACTGACTTTTAATTTTTTTCTTGCTCTACGTACTCACCACTTGTCATAATGTAGATTTGTATATTTGCATTAAAATAATCCAGAAAGCAAATATCTAGGCCATTGAAACCAAGCTCCAGTTCCAGTTAAGCAGAATGATTGGCAAACAGAGGCGCTAATGGAGGGAAACCTACCGGGCATTAATTCTGCATGGAATAAATCACGATGTTAGAAGAAGCAGGAGTTTGCATGGTGCGGGTGCAAGTTTGGGCTGTTCCCATAAAACGTTTTTCTAAGTTGTGATGTGGAGATGCGCTCTGTGCCAGCTCTAATGCCTTACTCTCGGCAGCCGCTCCCCCTCGGGCTGAGCCTGAGGGTCCTGGTGTTCTCCCTGGGATAAGAAGGTCTGGATTCCGAGATGGGCAATCGGCAATGAGCCCCCGGCCGAGTTGCGCAGCCCTGCCCGCCCGCTCCCTGCCCGCTGCCCCGCGCCTCCAGCGCAGCCCTTTCCCACCCCGCCGTCAGGCCCCGCTCCCATCCCCAGCCCCATCCCGCGACCAGTTCAGGCTGGAGGGGAGGCCGGTCCCTGCTCCCCGCCCTGTCACACTGCCGCGTGCGGAGACGGAAGGGCGCGATACCTGCCCGCACCCGGGGTCCCGAAGGAGGGCAGTCCCCCCGACGCCCATCCTCTGGGAGCCGGGGAGCGGGAGTGACATCCCCGGCGGCAAAAGACGAGCTCGGAGGGAAGGAGGTTCGTATTTGTTTCTCTCGTAGGAGCTCAAACGGAAAACAAGGGAACAGTTTTCCAATAACCTTAAAATTAGTGTTTAATTCTACACTCATAAATGGTTTGGGTTGGAAGTGACACCGTCTAGTTCCAGCCCTGCTGCCATGGGCAGGGACATCTTCCTCTAGACCAGGTTGCTCAGAGCCCCATCCAACCTGGCCTTGAACACTTCCAGGGATGGGGCATCCACATCTTCTGTGAGCAACCTGTTCCGGTGTCTCACCACCCTCACAGTGAAGAATTTCTTCCTAACATTTGATCTATACCTACTCCTCTCAGTTTGAAGCCATTCCCCTTGTCCTATGGGTCAAGAAAGGTTCTGTAGTGTGATTATCTAAGTAATTAATCACTCTGCAGCATAAGAAAACCAGTCATGGAAAAGCAGGAGCTTTTACACCTAAAATCCCTCAAAAATGAGATTAGTTTCGCTCTAAAAAATGAACAATGCCAAAAAATTCCTGAAGTCCAGGCATGCTTTTTTCACATTGTATGGATGACATATCAAATATTTTGTGACAGTACACAGTAATGTCAAAACCTTAAGCTAGATCTTTCATCAAAACTCTTTTGCATACTCTGACTTTACATATTTCTTTCCTTTCTGTACTTTTGGCCACCTTAACACAGCCTTTTCTCCATGGCCCTGTCTAATCTGGGTAAACAGCTGGATATGCCACTCGTTGTTGAGGGAGAGGTAAGTCTGAAGCCCAGAAGTTGCTGCCAGGGTAGCCATCATCTTATTGCTCAATCTTGAGTTATTTAGAGGCACTGAGAGTCCACTGAGAGCTTCTTCAGTTTAGAAGGCAATGGAGCTATGTCAAGAAGTAACTACTAGAGGAAATGAAGTTAAATGTAAGGCTACTTGAAGTATGAAGTACAATTATCCTTGCTCTGTTATGAAAGGACATATCCCAGCTCTTTCTGCCCTTTGGAATCATATGCTTCTCACAGTTATTGGGAGGCTTGAACTACTTGCCTGCTGTAACACATGCAATTCCTTGTAAACCCTTGAGTTTGAAGAGAAGAAACAGCCACTTCACTACTGTTACCAGATGAGCATTTCTAGGATAAATGAAAGTCTGTGTAAGCTTGAAATGCTCTATCAGTAATTGTTTACATTAGCTATTAACATTTTTGCTTGGAGAGATGAAGGACTGTTCAGAAAAATCAGTGCTTAATGGCTTAGTCTTGCCACAGAAAAGCCTCTGGCATTTTATCTTTAAGATTCCAGCATATTTCTGTTGCTACTTTTATACTTATCTGCAATGAAAAGCTGATTCCTCTGAGTGCTTTGGATTTGCTTGAATCAGATTCATAGACCAGCTTTTTAGCACTGCTTCCAGGTATTGCAGGGAAGCAGAAAGCTGCTTCAGGGCACTGATGTTTCCAGTAGCTTCTACTTTAAAAAAAAAAAAAAATTAATTTACTGGGTATCCAAGTGTGGAGCATAAATGGACTTATTTATGGAAAGGAGTAGTCTTTTAGGTTGTTCCACCATTTGACAGACTCCTGCCCTTCCTCTCACAATAAATGTTGAATGTGAGGAGAGTTTGGTGTCAGGCTCTACCTGACTGTAAGCCATAATGTCAGTGTTTTTATTTAAAAAGTAGTCTTCATTTGATGATGTGGGCAATTGTTGTGCTCTCTGCAAAGCTATCGAGACTGCTGAAGATAGGATCTCCGGGTGATGGTTAAGACACAGAAAGACAGCATGCCAAAGGCACATCCTTACTTTGCTTGCATAATTTTTGAGCACAAGGCTCTCAGCTCTGAAGAGTGACCATCTAGCCCCTTACACAGGCAATGGCACCTGCCCTTGGAGCCAGCAAACACACGACATGGCACAAGCGTTTCCAGGCCACAAATGGCAGGGAGACTTCTGCAAGCTCATGTCACTGTTCATGCAGACCTGTAAATTATTTTCATTACAAAACATGCAATAGGCATCCTGGATTGTTTTAAAATACCTGTTTCAGCTCAAAGCTAAATGAAACAAAATTCAACTAGATCATCCAAGATAGCACACTAGGTAGTCACATATAAAGCACAAACTATAGGAGACTTGTCCAGGTTGCTGCAGGCATCTCAAGTGGCACTCAAAACTCACTAGAAGTGAGTCAGTGCCAGGTTGTTGTTAACTATGCTGTGGCTGTAGAAACATAAGTGTAAGACTATTAGTATGGGAGCTTAATCCACCCAACTCTCTGGAGTTAATATCTGTTAGTCTGAGAATTCAGTAGGGTTGCTAGTCATTCTTTATTGTTATTAAAGGCCTTAACTTTTTTCTAGTCAAAGATGTGGGTAGCCCTTAGAGGCAATGGCAGCAAAAAATCCCTTCATTTCACTTTAAAATACTCTGGTGAGGAAAGTCTTGCTTTTGAAAGTCGCCTAGCTCATTTGTTTTATTTCACAAATTACCCAAGCGCCCATTTGTGCTTTATAACTGGGATTCAGTGTTAGTTCTTGATTAGAAGAGCTGTCATCTGCTTTTCTGTGCAGAAAGATGAATCATGAGCAGGCAGTTATTGGTAAAGCTCCGGACCATTTAAAGTCACAAAGTCAAGTTAAAAAAAAAAAAAGAAAGAAAAGGAAGAAAACAAAAAGCATTTGTTGCACAAGAAGACCTGGGTGAAATTCTCAGCACTCCTCTGC
Source organism: Myrmophylax atrothorax (assembly GCA_026770055.1). Taxonomy (NCBI): domain Eukaryota; kingdom Metazoa; phylum Chordata; class Aves; order Passeriformes; family Thamnophilidae; genus Myrmophylax; species Myrmophylax atrothorax. The sequence goes on along the minus strand of JAOXXN010000001.1, from coordinate 42,232,606 downwards.
CCTGAGAAAGTATCAATAACTGTAAAATTTCGCAGCCCCCTTTTTAGAACCACAGCCTTAATGTTTTGTAGGGAAAATAAAGCTTTGGTTAACCTTGGCACTGGCAGACCTCATTAAAATAACAGCCTGTCACTTTCGAGTTTAAAATAACAGGGTTGTCAGTTTTATATTCAGCAGAACAATCTATGGTCTTATTCTCTGGGAAACACAGCGGGTGTGCAAGGGGTGGGGAAGACTGGCAGCAGCATAAAGACTGAGCAACACTGCCATCTCGAGGGCCCCCCAAATCCAGGATGCTCCCTGGCAGCTGGTGGGATGAGATGTTCAAATCCTGTAGAATCCATGTGACACGCATTTCACTTTTAAAAGGCTGAAAATAATCCACCGTCAAGTGCAGAGTGGTTCGGCAACTGCTTGGCATTTAAATTTATTTTGTGAGAAAGTATGGAAATGTATAATGTATGAAAAAGTAATCTCCACAAAGAGCAAATAAAGTTCTGCATCGCTTGTTTTCTAATCGAAGCGGGTCACTCTCTCTGAGGTACCTAATGTACATTGAAATTTTGGGCACCTAATGAGCTGTTCTAAACAAAAATATGTGCCTAAGCTCCCTACATCTAATCAGTGGAGAAATGAAGGTGCCTTTATAAAAACCTCTGAGAGAGATCCACTTTAGCTAAATAGCTGGGTGAGATAGAGGAAGCCTAGTTCAGTTGTTTACACAAAAGTGCCTAGTGCCTCTGAGACATCTCTGTGAAGGTGGCAGATGTAACAAAGGACATACAGCAGACACATCTTTCTCGAGGGACAGCCCCGAAAACTTAGGGGTCCAAGTCAACTACTTTTCATTAAGCCCATTTTACAGGTAATAACGTGTGTCAGTTAAAATACTCAGCCACCCTGTACTTAGTTGCTTGTGATATATGATTCTTGCCCTGACTGTGACACACACATGTAGGAGAGACATAAACATAACAACTTAGTTAGAAACAGTACATATATGTGCTTGCTGACCTAGTCCTTTTAAACAAGTTGTTGGCCATTAGTCTTAGAATACTTTCACATTAGATCCCTAATGGACATAAATTGATGTGTGAAAGTCCAGCACAGTTTTCTGTTGGTATGACAGAACATAAATCAGATGGTGATGATCTGTTTGTTCTTCCTACCTGGCCATGCCCACAATGAAGGGCATGCTCATCACAAGCCCACTTGTGGCTCAGGTGGTCAAACACCATATCCATAAATTCATTATCCAGCTGCCCACCATTATACAAGGTCTACATCATTTTTAATAAAGACTGCAAGGGTGCTGGATGTGTGGCTGGGTGTCTTAGATACTTCTCGAGGAAAGCAAGCAGCAGGCAGTAGAAAACTGTTTTTTCACCTGGAAATAATGTAGCATGAAGAAATGGCATTAGTTAAATGGAGGTTGTGAATTAAAGGACAAAGGGGTATGTGACTAAAGAAACTACACATACACAAACATGGCTCATGATGGCTGCATTCATGTCTGTTCTCTGAGACAAAATGCCAGGCCTCTTTCTACCCTCTGTCTGTAGCTGTTCTGCCAGTGTGACACAGTGGTAGGATACACTTTACATACGTGGCCTGAAGTCCCTGACATCACAGCCCCTCATCACGAGCATCCACTTGAAACATCTTCCAAGTGTCTATGCCACCAGATAACCAACCCATGCTATGGCATCCAGAGTGGCATCCTGGCACAGCAAAGAAGCAAAGTCCAGCAAACAGCCAGAAATGTTTGTACATTTATCCATGTCATAAAGACTTAACTCTTCATGGGGCTTTTCATCAAGGTCTTTCTGAGCATCCACAGGCAGAAAAGATTGACAGAAAGGCAAGCTGAATATTCTGCTTGCATTTCAATAGGAAAATCTTCTCAAATTGCAGAATACACAAGAAAAAAATGCAAAGCAAAAACACCAGGAGGAAGAAAAGGAGGTTAATGAGCACTATTTCTTCTTAACACAAAGAAGATTCCATAGTACTTGATTTCATTTATTGCATTGAACCTGCATCAGGTTTGGATGCATTCCACCATCTTTGAACCCTATTTTATCTTCTGATATTCCTCTATCTGTGAGAGTAGGGATTATATTGATGGGGATGATAAATCTGGAAGGAATATGATATGGACTTGCCAGAGAAGAACTTGGCAGAGGAAGAGGAGGGGAAGGAGGAGAAATTAAAAAAGAAATTTATTTTTTAAAATTTATTTTAGGAGCCCCACTCTTAAAATTTGGGGGTGAGTCCCCATTGCTTCTGAGAACATATTATCACACTGCCAAAAAACATGTTTCTCTCAGAAATTAAGTCAAAGTAATTCAATTGGCAACTGTCTGCCCATTTCACAAGTAAATGTCTTTCTAGGACCCTTCGTGCCCTATAAAATTTAGTCATCTCACTTTTAGTTTTGTATGGTATTTTCAATGCTTTTTTGAATTCTTCTGGTCAGTCTTTCAATTTATGCAGATATCTTGAAATGAACCAAGGAATGTTAAGGTCTGGTTCCTACTAGAGTGATGGGTTTGCTTTTAGCTTGCTTCATTACTTTGGAGTGCAAGGTGAGTAAAGAAGATAGAAACATGGGTCAGCTTTATTTAACTTATAACTGAGCCCATGCTGGTAGGACTGGAACTGAGATCATGGGTGGCCTTTCAAGTTCTGCTGAGGAATTGCATGATATATGTAACTGACTTGGATGGATAAGTCAGTGACAGAAATAGGAAATCAACTGTATTTCTCAATGCAGGGCATGTAACTGCACCATTGCTGTAAATCTGGATATTAATTTCTCTTTGCAAATGTTGCAAATATTTAACTTTTCTCACTTAGGTGGTAATGCCTTTCTTCTGTTATCAACTATACTTCAAGGCAAGGCTACTTTAATATCCATTTCTATATATCCCTCAATAAATTAAAAATGTAACTCTTTGCATGGCTCTTGCTATATCTTTTCTCTTATAAGAAATTATTGTGATTCAAAACAAGTTTCATACCTTCAAAGTAGCTGAAAAAAAGGTATTTCAAT
>JAOXXN010000001.1:42206527-42229532 GCA_026770055.1 Myrmophylax atrothorax | reverse complement strand
ATAGAAAACAACTAGGAAAAATTAGGCTAACTACAGCCAAAGAGATCCAACTGTCTTAATCCCTATAAATCTCTGCTAGACAAAGTGGAACAGAAATATGTAAAATATCGAAATTGCATACATCTCATGTTTAATGTTTCCACAGAAGTCTAACCAAGCTTGAAAGGTAATGTTTAATTCAAAGAATAGGAAATACCAAGGAATCATTTACAGGGCCACAGGTCACCAGGGGGATACAGTAGTCTGACTTCTTAAATCACAAGCAAGCAATGTTAACAGAATCCTTAGTGGTTTTTATCTCATTTTCAAGGGTCTGTACATCTGTTACATATTTTTTAAATGCTGGTGGTCATCAAAACACTGTACAGAGGAACATATGTAACCATGGGGACTAATGAGAGAATTTCTGTGGTCAGGCTGGCAAGATCCCAGAACTGAAGCCTCCAAAACCCACAGGCAAAAGTTTTACATGTCATGGTAGGCATTACATCACTTAATTCTATTCTGCATTTAAAGTTATATTAAAAGTACTCCAAAGTCATTGCCTGCCTAAACATTCAGCATACAGAAGTGAATGTGGCCATCAGGCTTTTCCCTGAAAGAGATGAATTAATTTGTGTTCCCAATTCCTTTTTCAAAGCCATCAGACACCACAATGCACTTCCAGAAAGTTTCAGAATGAGGTTCAAGGAACCACTTAGGTAGATGTGTAAATTCAACTGCCAAAAGTTGAATGTTAACAGAGGCCCAGTCAGACAGCAGGAACAGGCAAGACTTCAAAGTCTGAGTCCATGCAAGTTGTTTAAAGCTCCATGGTGAAATAATGCAATAAAGGAGGTAGGGGTAGCTGTGAAGGGAAGTATCTAAAGGTGATAAAAAAATGTTGAAATGCACCTGAGGCATGTAGAGAGGCTGCAAATGATAACCTTTCCCCAAGCTGTAGTCATTTTTATTGTTGATGCTTTTTGTGAGTCATGCAAATGTCTTCCTCTCCCCCAGGCACTAAAATGAGAATGATACCTCAGGGGGATGTCTCTGAGATTTAATCAGTTGTCATTTACCAACAATACTGAGTGAAGACCATTTTACTTTATCAGGTGTACTTCTGTAACGCAAACAAAAAAAATACTGTAAGGAAATTTAATGATTTGTTATTTAATACAGAGTATGCAAACACCATTTAATATCTTCAGAAGTGACTGGGGAACAGGAGTCCTCAGATTGATATTCAGGGAGTATTTGGAGAGCATGTGCAGCAAGTAAGCTGTGAGAACCTGTCTCCATTCTTCTGGCTTCTAGGGAAGTGAAAGGTTTGTACTCCAAAGCAGCCCTTAGAAGGGCCAGCAGAGAAAACACTTTCCAATAGGTGTTGAATCACTTGTGGTTCAAAACAGAAGTCTGCAAGTCCTAGAGCACCTGTTCTAATTTGACTATGGTCAAAATCTGAGTGTAACTCGAAACATCTGAGTTTTGAATAGCTTCAAGTATCTTCTAACAAGTAAGAAAGTTACTGCTCTGAAAGCTAATTACTCACCTGAAAGCTCTGAAAGCTAATTACTAATATCAATCAGATTTCTTGTGTAAATAGTTATCCAGGCACTAGCAGTAAATAAGAAAATCCATCCCTTTGACTCTCATGTTCACCAAGTTTATATGAATGGACCCTCCTCCCCATAAACTCGCCTCTGTACATTTTCTATAGGATTTCTCTACCCACACTGTGTCCTACCAGGAATTTACACACTGGGAACTGTGGGAAGTTTAACTGAGTTGCTTATTCTGGTAGGGACCTTAGGGTTTTTACCCTCAGCATGGGCAGAAGGGGAAGAGGAGGGGCTGCTGTCTGCCCAAAAACCCTGGTCCCATGGACCAAAGACATCAGAAAAGGCAGGCATCCTGAGACTATCTCCACTTTCTGCCAAAGGCTTGCCCACAGCCTGTAAACTGGAACTTAATTTTTAGCTTGACAGAGTTCCCCTATTGAGACTTTAAAGACTTGAAAATGCTGCTAGTATCTCATATGAAAACCCCTTGGCAAGGGGTGTGGAGGAGATTTATCAGGTGTCTCATGGCAAGGAACACTATCAACAACCCACACAGCCAAATACTGTCCTACTTATTTCTTATGGATGAAAATTCAAACAGTGCTTCTGAAATAACATCCTCAGCTGTTTCTACCTCCTGGCTTATAAAGTGACATTCCACAGAGTTTAAGCATGGTAAAGCAGCATGGGCCATTTGCTTGGAGAGCTATCATGTCCTGAGAACAAAAGATAAAAGAGATAAATAGCCAAGTACAATATTGTACCTCAACAACCTAAAGACAATCTCCAAACTGAATGGACGAGTGGAGAGCTTTTATTTCTCGGGTTTTTAAAGAACAAAGCTTAGCGATTTCCTTTAAAAGCTATTCAACAAGCTCCTCGAAATCCTATTACAATTTAATGTGAAATACATCTGTTTCCATAAGAACAACAGTGACAGCATTCATCCTTTGTAGTCTGTCCTTTGTTGTTTTTCCTATCTATTCTTGTAGATTTTTCCACTATAGTATACCGAACACAAAACAAGAACTGATAAAATTTTAGTCAGAGCATTTATTTTTTAAGTTGATGCTAGAAATTCAGTTTGTTCCTGCTTGCTGCCTGAATAATGCCAAATTAAATTATTGTTCAAGGAATTTATAAGGTAAAGTAACTGCTTTGATATTGTCACAACATTTCTTGCATGTACATTCTATATCCAGCTACAAATATTTGTCTAACACCTAACAGCAAAGATGGATATAGTCTCTGTGTGAACATATATACACAAGCTTCTCACTGTTATTGAGACCTAAATGTACTGCAATATATTCAGCTTGTGTATCTTAAATCAGTTCAATATCAGCTCAGCACTGCACCATTTTTTTAGAACCTGCACATGTAGCTCTCTATATAATATATATAATATTTTTCAAAGTTATGACCAAGTTGGTGGGTGAGACATTTTATCTGATGTACACTAACTGAATTCACATTCAGCAGACTGTGAAGCCTATTAATTCTTAAAGATCTTGAAGATGTTCATTTAGAAAACCTTAGACAAATGGAGACTACAAAGAGCAAGATGCAACAAGCTTTTATTAATATCTTGCCTGTGGAAAAAGGTGACTTGGATTGTTTGTATGTTCTGAACTCAAATGCTGAGTGTCTTCCTTTTAAACACAAGACATTAAATTTTAGCACCTTTAGCCCTTTTAACCTTCACCACCATTACCATTACAAACCTAAATAACATACTGTTTAACATTACAGTTAGGGTGGCTGGTGTTTTTAATCTGTTTTCCCTCTTATTGTCTTTTAATCAGGTAACAGATATTAAAGAAAAGCTAAAGCTCTCTAAAAAGTTCTGGTCAACGTTACCCTACACAATCTGCAAGGATGAGCAGGTGACCGCCGGTCCGTCAGTGGAGGAGGACTGCTGGAATGGCCACACCAAGGCGAGGTGAGGTGGACCCCTCTCCACCACACTCAGTCCAAACCCCCATCTGGCCCGAAGCAATCATGAAGCTGGGGGTATTTCACAGAACTCTTTATGAGAGTGAAACAGAAATGGGGAGAACATGTAATTGTCCACACACAGCTTGTAGCCAAGATTACTTATTGTCAAAGTGACATTAAAGCTGGAGTGTGAGTCAGGGTAAATGTGCACAGTGTGTCAGCATGTGAACACAGAAAATGTGCATTGGTTGGGCTCCAGAAGGATAATTTATACTGAGATTTCAAAGAGCTCTTTAGGTCCATTTAGCATCCCTGTGTTAGGACTGACAGCTTGTGAAGCAATTGCACTCTCGGGATATCATACTGGGATGAAACAGAAATTGGAATTTCGGCTCCATTTGCTATTGGCTGGCAAAGCTTAGAGATATTTACTGGGGCTAAAAATGCCTGAAAAATAACCACTGGAGAATAAATGTAGCACTCCTACTTATCTTGTGTTGAAGATTTGACTTTATGTTACTTCATCAGAGATAACTGTGGTCATCTGCCCTTGTTTGTGATGAGTTCTCTGGGAGATAATTTTGAAGCTTGCTGGCCCTGGCTGTGACAGAGCTGGAGCCAGCAGATGAGCAGGTGTCTCCAAAGGTCCCAGTGTGGATTCATCAGCTGACAGAGGAGAGGATCTGATTATCCCTGCTGAGAGAGGGAGGAATTGGCTCAGGGATGACACCAGGGACAGTCTGTTTTCCGGTCTCCAGCAGTAGCCTGTGCTTTTTGGTAGACACAAGGAGTGGAGAGGCTTGAGTGTCTAGTGACCACTGCATCTGGAGAGCAGTGGTACTTTCTGGCACTCACAGACTGGAACCTTACTCTTTTTTTACCTGACAATAAATATGAAGAAAGAATATAAAAATGGCCTAATAAGAAAAACCAACCAACAAAACAAACAAAGAAAACAAACAAGGGGGGGAAATCAGACAAGCACATAAAATACAAAAATCAATAAAGATAGCTCAACGTAGGAAAAATACTTACAAACCAACTCATGTCATTTTACATGGATGTATGGGTGGTTCAAAGGACAGATACAGAGACAGATTGCACTCACCCCATCATCTCATCATCTAAACATTTTAATAAGGAGCACAGTTTAAAGGAGGATGTTTCACACTGAATGTATACCATTTTTTCCTAACCTTACTATATAACCTTTAAAAGAATTCATTTTACAGACAAGGGAAGAGGGTTGTTTGTGATGCTGCCATCCCCTTGAATCCACTTCAGAATGCATGTGAACAAACCCGTCCAAAAGCACGAGTCACTGCTTAGTTCCTAAGTCCCGGATCCAGAGAAAGCCCCCAGGAATTTGGAGAAACACAACTAGGAGGAGCATCTGGCTATTACAGGGCTCAGCACAAAGAAGCAGTGTGAAGATAGAAATAAAAATATGAGGTTTATCTTTCTTATCTTTCTTTACTTTCTCTCCTCTTGTTAGTGAGGTTTAAAAGATATGAGCCCAGGCTGGTGCATTGCAGTAGCTAAGCAGTTTCCAGGCATCCCAGCTAGATGCCATGTGTCACATCAGGATGCATGCACCAGTAAGTGGTATATACTACTCTTTCTACAAAAGAGCAGTCAAACCCACTAAAATCTCTCTATCCCTCCTGGTTTCCATGACCAACACTAGTGTTTGTACCACATATGGCCAATGCTTTTCATCTCTCTTCTGCTTCTGCACTAAAGGGTCTGGCAGAGTTTCCACATTTGTTGGGAGTTATGGAGGTACATTTTATGAATGTAGTTTTTCACCCTACTTTTGTGGTATTTATCTTATTAGAAGCCTGATTATTTTCATGATGCCCTCTGAGATTAATGGTCTGGAGAAAAGCTCTACCCTGTTAATAATGTCCTTGATAACTGAACTCAGACATTTCACTGAATATAGAATCACAGCTTCAAAACATCACCTGAAGATATGATTTCAGGAGGTCCAGCCACAGCTTCTGTTTCTGTTTAATATCCATTCACAAAGGATGTGTATAGTCACAGGCTTAATAACAGAATTCAATAAATGCTTCAGCTGAAGGCAATAGTAATGAATCAGAGAAATACTACAGAATGCCATGGCCTGTATATGAAATAATATTGAAAACAATATTGAAAATATTATTGAAAATATTATTGAAAATAACTAGCTTTAGATGCAAAGCCACCTCTTGGCTGGTAAGCAGGGACATTTACTGCAGCATGAAAAAAATCCAAAAACATAAAGGTTTCCTTGTTCCGGCTGATTATTATCTGATATCAAATACAAATTCACAAGAACAAGCATGGCGAAATCTTGCCAATATTCACATATATATATATAACTGTTCAGTGTGTCAGCTGTCATAAGCATCCTATGCTATATGAAATGCTGCATGTTGAGTTCCAGAGGATATGACAACAGCCTCTGATTGAAAAAAAGGGAATTTAGCCATCTCCTATTTTCCTAGACATTATACTGTGAGTAAGAAGACAACATGGTGTTGGCTACTGTTGCAAAAGGAAATTGTTGCCAGATTGTTATGGAATAAAAAATTAGAAAGTTTCAATTGCCAGATAGACATTATGCCTTATGTTTCATTTTACACATCACCTTTCAATGCTGCTTTTACAGGGGGAAAGAGTTACAAACCTGAGATTGCAGAAAATGAAAGTTCGGCTTTCTCCTGAGAGAGGCATTACACCAAGGTCATTTGTGGTTATTACACTCCCTAAATATCACTTTGCTGCCGTGATTAATTTACAGTGACACCAGGTCGCCAAATGGAGGTCGCCAATTTGTGAGCAACCATGGAGTAACAGAGTCATCCATTTGGCGTTCTGGAAGGGTGCACTTGGCTCATTGCTGATCCTGTACAAAGAATGGTTTTAATCAGGTCACGTCAGGTAGAAACCAAGTGCTGTGGAAACAGGAAAATATTTATTAGATGGATGAATTTCTTTTTTTTAAAAATCCATATTAAAAAAAATAATAATAGCTACTTCAGACAAAGTGCCTTTTAGAGAGATGCCCAGCAGGATTTCTCCGTAATATCTGTATTCACAAAAGAACTTGAACATAATTATATGTCTAAAGAATTAATGTCTTCTGCCAGATGTACAAAGACAGATTTTTGAAAGCTATATAGGATCTAAAAGACAACATTAAGATCAAACTTTAAAATTTACCTCCCTCCCTACATGCAATTAAATTCTTAACAACAGCTGATAACATTTTCACTAGTAGATGCTCTCAGAAATTAAGACATTTTCCCAAGAATTGTGGAATTCAGGCTTTAGTACTTAAACCAAGTCCAAGGTATTAGTCCTTGAACAGATGACTTTTACTGAAGTGAGAACAGTAACAGATCTAAAATCACATTGGTGTTCAGAAGAACCTTTAATTACTCCAACCAACTCAGCCAGGTCTTTACAACCAAACCATGCACTGTTATCCTGGTGCTCATGCTCACCAGGACTAGACTTATTAATATGTCTTAGTTCTGAAAGGCTGTAATCAACGTAAGAGATGACACCTGCATTCCCATCCACAAGGAACCTTTCACTCCAAGTACAATGTAGAAGAAAAAGAATTATATGAGATAGAAAAAAACCCAAAAAAATTAAAAAAAAAAACCACACCCACAGAAAATAATAGAGAGAGGCAAGAAATAAAAGGAAAACTTAACATTATAATTTTCAACATCTAGCTCAAACTACAAGGTATGTCACCAAAACAAACTCAGGACAGATTCACAGCTGTCCTGAAATTCTCTTTTTCTCCTGCCACACATATGGGAATGCCTACTTCCCTGGCAGAGAGCTTTTATTCCCTGGTGAAATTCAGGTGAGAAGAAAGACTCACCAGATCAGTGCTTTCCCTCAGAAAGTTGCTCACTGCTGACCAGGAAGGATTGCAGTGAGAATGAGTTGAATGTCCTCTCCTTGGAGGTAGTACAGGTAATTGTTTAGCACCACTACTGAAAGCGTGAATAGACTACTTCTTAGTAAGTGTGAAAACTGCCTATTCTTAATTGATGGCTCTAGTTTATTTTTGCATCTTCCTTCCAACAAACTGGGATATGAGCTATTTTCTCCCTTTATGTCTCCTCAAGCTTTCCTCCAAGATGAACCAAAAACCAAACCAAAACAAAACAAAACAAAAAACCACACTCAAACTGAAAATATCCTGTGGGGATTATCTCCTGAGCAAAGAGAATCAGGTGAGGTGATCTAGTTAGCCAAACAACCCAATTTTCCACTGCCCTTATCTTTCTGGACCAGATATGACTGCCTAGCCCCAGTCCAGCCTGAGTAAGCCTATGCTGTATTTTGTACTCTATTGCCTACAAATCTGTGCACCTGGAAAAACTCCAGTACTGCCTAGGTGGCATGCTCCAGTTGTACTGCAAGCAGCTGCTGTGTCAGCAAAACAGGCAGAATGTTGCCCTTTAAGACAGGAATATGCAAAATTAGAAGATTCCTCTTTTTTTGTTTCGTTTTAGGTTTTGGGGGGGGGGTTGCGGTTTTTTTTGGCAGGGACCAGGATGGGAGAGCAGGGAGGGGAGTGTTATATCTAGAGCCTGTATATAAATTACCTGAAAGATTCATCAGTCATTTTTAGACTTGAAAAGGAAGCAGACACCCTGGAATATTAACTGGCTATTAAGGAAAGGAAAAAAAAAAAAAAGTGGTTTTAAATAGACCTTGTGGTTCTTGGCTATGATGTGCCAAAAGACATCTTTGTTGTGTCTGCTGAGACAAGCAAGAACTCAAGAACTGTGAAAAGGCTAAGAGGAATAGAAAGCATTAATATTTTAGAAAACAATGTAAATTACTCTACAATCCTGACATAGCTGAGCAAGAAGCAAACATCAGAAAACAAACAATATTGTTCAGCTTCTCTATACTCGGAGGGCTAAGAGAGCTTGATTTGGGGTTTGTTTTTTTTTTTGCTCAGAGAGTGCAAAGAACAGACAGTGATTCAGGTTGGCACTTCTTTTCGTTTATAATGGCCAAGCCTACAAAGTGATCATTAACAAGAGTAGAAGCAGAAGCAGCAAAGCTCAGAATTCGCAAGGGTGTCTCCACTTACAGAACTGCAGCAAAAGCAGCTGTGTTCAACAGCTTTTCCCAGCCAGCAACATATCTTCTGTCAAAAAGTCATCCCAAGACATGGCTTCCAATCGGTGTGACTTAACCCTACCCCACACACACCAAAATGCTTTTTTTGGAACATGTTCTGGGCTGCCTCTCTGAGGCTGCCACTTATGAAACACCTTGGGCTGCATGTTCCCATATCTGCATCAGTCCTTTAAAGAAAGGAAAACAATTCAAAGATATTTACATTCAATATAGGCTTTTCTGACTGGTTTTTTTCCTCCCCTAAGGAAGCAGGTGAACTAGTTCAGTAATGAGGCCAGAATCCAGCTACACATTCAGACATGTAATTTCAAGTACTTTAATATGCGTGAGACAATAAGGAGTGTGTTGCCCCTGTAATAGTAGTATCATTGGAGACTCTCTGACCCATCTGAGATGAGTATGACATGGGACACTAACTTCCATCTCAACCAGACACTGGGCTAAATCTGCTTGAGCATTTTTAAAGCCACCAATGTTAAGGTGCCTGAAGACAGCTCCAATATCCTGCCAGTATACTCAAAGAGGCAGTTTTCCACTGCTTGAACACACTTACCTACTGCTGTGTGAGATGGTCTAAATAGTCAAGACAACTTCATGGAGCTGGTAAATTAGACCCTGGACCTATAGGATATTCAAGCCTTACTGGAGTGGCAGCACAACACCAAGACTATGTCCTGGTAGATAAAGTGGTATTCAAGACTCAATTCAGCTGCCTAAAGACAGAAACACACTATAATTTTAGACACCCCAGATGTCCAAGACCTCCCCCGCAAGCCTGCAGGTATGATCCAGAAAGCCTCACCTTTCAGAGCTATTGATGAGAAGAATAAGAATAACCAAGAGCACTCAAATGGCACCAGATGTCTATGTTTATACAAGTAAATCCCAGCAGATGAAATATAATGAACTAGTCATTTGGCCAGAGGCACATGGGACTCTAACAGCTGTCCTCACTACACTGATGAATAAACTCCTGACTAGCTGTTACTAGATCTTGTGTTGACTAGATCTGGCAAGAGTGCAACTCTGCTTCTTTGCAGACACTTGCATTCGAACATACAGGTACCTGTGTAAACCTAAAGATGAATTTTCAGCCTCTTTAATTTTTTTGCTCTTATGCCCTAAATGCCAAGGGAATTTAAGTATCCAGCTAACAATTAGGCAATCATAAAGCCATGGATTTCTTGTGACCTGCATCCAGTATGATTCTTACACACCTATGTGAGGTACTCTGGACTCTTCTGAGAGGTTAAGCCCTTCCATGCCAGCAATGTCTTTCAGATCACCACATCCTGGGCAGATACAGTAGTGTGTGTGGCAGTTTGACAAAATTGCTTTGTACAACTGAATGGGCTGTCCCATTTAAAGTTAGATGGTCTTTGAGAGGATATCAGAACCACACTAGCCACAGTGCAAAATATGAACATGAATGAAATGTGCACATCAGAGAACTATCTAATTGCTTTAAGTCAGAATTCTTTTATTATTGATGATAGGATAAAATGAAATCAAACAAAAATCAGTCAAAGAAAGCCTGTGAGCTGCAATGCAGAGCTGGCCATAGCTTGTCATCAATGGGCTGCAATAAAGAGCAGCTACCCATTCCTAAACAGGAAAAGCAATCCACATGAATATTTGGCAATTTCAGATCACTTCCTCTACGGCCATTGTCATGGGCAGGATATTGGGCAAGATGAAAATCCTCTCTCAGCCAGAAGGTCAATTCTTACTTTCTTGCTTTTTTTAATCAACTTTCACCTTGAAATCGCTGATTTACTTCTAGGCTGAGTAATTTATCTACAGCAGCCGTTTCATTTGTAGAGACGTGTGACAGATGGAGATGCTGTTACTTTGCAGCCCAGAGCATCTCTGCCTGCCAAGGTCTCCATCCTGCTGCTTCCAGGCAGCTCTGAAGAATTATTTCCTATTCCATCTTTAGTAATTCATAATATTGTGGTCTGTAGTCTTCCTGCTAGGGTTGGTGGTTCTGCATTGTCACCGTAATAAGCAAGCCTGACTGTGGGAGTCTGAATGGGATCCCCACAGAATTGTTATTTCTCGTCATGGTACCAGTGAAACAATAGAACATGTACTTTGAGGGTGGCTATTTTTGGCAATCATGTTTTGTTCTTATATGTTCACACTCCCCTGAGATTATTCTCATGTAAGCTTTCAAAGGCCACTGGTGACAAATGAGTCTCATCTCACAAAGCTAGAACCTATTATGATGAGACTAAATCCTTCCTCAGTGCAGCGAAGCAGCTGACATTCTGTAAGCCTCCAGAAGCACTGCAAAACTTATTTTCCCTTAACCATGACTTCAGGGGAGAAAGTCCTTTCTACTCCCTTACTATCGCATTTATTTTTAAGGTATAGTTATTTTTCCAGACCAATATGACAATGCTGTCATCAATGCCAAATTTGAATACTGACAGAGAATTGGGCATGCACAAGTGAGAGTGATGTGAAATATTCTTAAACTATATTTGGTACCAGGCATCATGAAGGTTTGTCATTAGTAGGGTAGACTGCACTATCATTACTGACTGCCTGAGCACATACCCACATGAGGAGTCCTACAAACATTAGTAGGATAGCCTGGTATGCAAACTAATTACAAAATAGATCATATCCTTATAAAAAACATATACAAAGGGTAGATCTCTCCCAAAGTCATTACAGCCTAAATATGAGACAAAGACAGAAGGTAAAGACAGATGAGAGAGAACAGGGAAGCAGTGATACACTGTTTTCTCAGGGCACCATGCCAGCACAGAGAAATAATGTCAACCCTTTATCAGCCTGGCAGCTGCAAAACGCACAGATAATTTTTAACAGAGATTCAAAGCAAAAAAAAAGGTAACTTTGCTGATGCCTGTAAGAGCTTCCTGAGGACAAAGAACAACAGGGGACAAAGTGTGCATCTTTGCAACAAAGGGTGATGGAGGTTTTTATTCTAGATGATTGAAGGCATGGGCTGCTTTTTTGTAGATGAGAGTTACCTGCACACTTGCTGCCTGCGAGCAGCCTAATACTGTGTTTGTCAAGATCAGGGAAAGAATTGCTGCAGTAATCAAGAAATTGTAAGCTAAGAGCCTGAATAAAAGATTCATATGTGTGGATGGATAAGAAATGCTGTACCTCAAATGTTATGCACAAAGTATGTGAGAGATGCAAGTGTAGCCTGCTTTTAAGGAATAAGGAGCAAATCAAAGAGAATACTGGAGTTTGGTAAAACCACAGCATGTTTTATGGGCCTGAATGTCATATAGGCTGGAGATGTTGTTCAGGGTAGTCTAAAAAAGAGATGCAAGGAAGAACTGGAGACAAAAATTAAGTGCTCTTTTAAGCAAGGAAAGCCATAATGCCTCAAGATAAGCTTCTAAACTGTCTCAGAACAACAAATATGCTATAAATAAAAAAGTATTTTGCATTTTTTAAGCAGAAAGAAATAACAACAGAAGAATGCACTGTTATATGCTTAATTTAGTGTACAGCCACTCATGTCAGTAGAGGATATGACCATGCAGTGACTTACTGCTGGTTTCTGAAACTTTCCCATAAGTTCATACAGTCAGTGCACTTGCTGGATAGTATATGGAAAGTTAAGAGGTTGAAAAACTTAAATCCTTTCTACTCGTCATGCAGCCGAGCTACTAAAAATATGCTTTGGAGTGTGTAAAATTAAAAACTGTATTTTTAGAATGGTTTCACTGGATCTGTTTAAGAATTGCATATTGAATTACTTAGCACATCATTTACTGTACAGTCTTTTATTTCTGAAATTACTGCATCTCAAACTAATCACTCATCCTGCTATATAGATACTTGCCTGAGATTATGAATGATGGCTTGACCAACCAGATCAACAATCCAGAAGTAGATGTGGACATCACAAGGCCAGACACCTTCATTCGACAACAAATCATGGCCTTACGTGTCATGACTAACAAACTGAAGAATGCGTATAATGGGAATGATGTCAACTTCCAGGATACAAGTAAGAAACCATTAATTGTCATTACATAAATGTATTTCTGAGGTACATTTATAAATCAGTTCTGTTGCAATGACTTTCTTTAGTCTTTGTGCTCTGTTCTGCTGACAACACAAGAATTCTTTTTCTGTAACATGAAACCCCAGTTATATGATTCTTTCTTGTGTTTCTCTTACTTATCTTCATGTCTAAGACATCACGTTGCTGAGAGCTTTCTGTAATGCCAAAAGTCCACTCCTTTCTCAGAAGAGCATTTGATCATCTAATTAAGTCACAGTGCCTTTCATTAGGATGCTTTACTGAATGAAATTTAGCACCACCAACACTTTCCTGTTCCAAATGTGTTCATCCCACTGGGGTGCCAGGTGGAAGGGGAATGGAGGAAAGGGATGAAAGCTGTAACCTATGGCGCTCATGTTGTTTCCCTCACTCCTTTATGCCAGGTGATGAAACCAGCGGCTCAGGCAGTGGAAGTGGCTGTACAGACGACATCTGTCCCACCGAGTTTGATTTTGTCACCACCGAAGCACCACCTGTCGATTCAGACAGGAGGGATGTGGAGGCTTCAGCCACACAGCCTGGCTGGTTGCTGCAGACATTGCTCGTCACCTTCATTAATCTCATACTGCAAACACAGTGGAGATAATCCTGGATCTGGTGGGAGAAACTGTGTTTTAGGTACAGAAACAGCCAACTTCCTTCTTTTCTTATACTCTTGGACAATGGACCATGCCACAAACACTTGCAGTTTTATACAAGAGAGCAGTACTGAGACCTGCTTCCCATTTTAGTTTTCCCAAAGAGTACCAGGTGCCAGACTGAACTGCTTCCTGCTTTTTTCAGATATCTCTGAAGATGATATCCACTCTCGAGAGAATTCTTTCTCAAACCTTTATTACAGGAGACTTTCTGAGCTTCATTTCCTTTTATGCTGCAAAAGGGAAAAAGGTTCTTACAATGTGTTTTTCCCCAATGAGAAAAAAGAGGGGGGAAGAAACCAAGAAAAGAGTTTTCTTTCTGAATCAGGCCTGATTCAAGGCTGCTGCATTTCAACAGAATATCAACAAAACGAAACAAACAAACAAAACACAGGAAAGGAACAAAAAAAATGCAACCATTCTTCGCTGACAGACGGGTTCCCCTTGGGAACTTCTGTAGGATGATTCAGGTCATCAGAATGATCATTGTTATAGGGAGGAAGGCTGGATTTTTTTTTTCCAACACAAAAGTATGTCTCAATAGTGAATGTCTAGCACTCCATCTGCCAACCACAACAGATTGGTATGAAGGTAGAGAAGCTGAAAAATAAGTTTACTTTTTAGTATGGTATTAGCTCCACTAGCTTCAGAATATTATGTTTAGGATTTAAATCTTAATGCCCAATAAAAATATGAGTAGTAGCACAGTATTAACAAGTTTCTTTTAGGATTTATCTATGTTATGCAATTGGCACAGTTTTCCACTTAGCTCACCACCGTGAGCTCATCAGCCATGATGGTAATGTTAAACAGCGCTACTGATCACTCAAGTGTTCAGACAGAAAACAATCTCTTGTGATATAATCTTTTTCCTTTTGTTACTGTTCTGACATCAATTAGAACTTTCTGGTACTATGTTCATTACCCTACCAAGATGGCAATTCTCTAATGGACTAAAAGCAACCACATCAGTAGTGTGTTTCACACCTAACTACATCTTTCATATCAGTTAATTTCAGTGTCACAAGGATTTCTTCTACAAAATTTCAGAACAAATATATAGTACTAACATGGAGATTTCTTTCACTTTTTTAGTCTTAGTATGATCATCTATTTTTATATATATAAATATATATAAATCACAGATTTTAACTTCTTAATTACAAGCTCAGGGTTGACACTTCTTTGTAAGAAAATAAAAATGTTTGGTCAACCAGCTCTTCTTTTTTTGTGCTGCTCTGAAAAGTAATCCTTTAATGACTGGTGAGCATCCAAATCAAAGAAGAGAATTTTTTACATATCCAGTTGTCCATTTCTTAACAAATTTGCAGGATGAGGGAGAAAACCTCTCTCATATGTATGTATTTGTAGGGGGCATGTGAGTTTGTTCAATAGGCCTAGAGAGGGACTTGGATGTTAATTGTGATGGCAATTGTACTCTCAGATTCTTCAAGAGTATATTGCTTTAATAATCATTGCCTAAATGACCATGGTGTTGGATAGAGTTTTTTTTGCATCTGGTCATAAGACCCAAGATGGAAACTTTTTAAATCCTGGACAAATGAGTGTCAACAATCAGACATTAAAATCTTCCTTCTTCTGTCAACCACAGACAAAGGACTTCTGGGGCAATTCTGCGTGGTGTTCAAATGATTTTCCAGAAATTTATTTCCCGATTCTTACGCTGACTCTGGAAATGGTATAGACAAATTGTGGTAACACTATAAAGCCAGCCAACCACACTTCAGTTTAACAGCAGAGCAGGTAGATTGTAACCATTGCAATGGTTTTTTCTTGTCAACTTATAATTAGCTATCGATTTAGGCATGAAATTAAAATAGAAAACACACAGCACGTTAGAATAAAGTATACTTAAGCACTTTTACTAGAAAGTATTTACAAACTATTTATATAGTATGTCTAATAACAAGAAGCTTAGGTTTTTGAGCCACTTGTATTCCATTCAGTTTTTTTCCCCATTTTTTTGTTTACTTCAAAGTATAATGATAGCACCACAGAATCATAGAACCATAGAATCATAGATGGTTTGGGTTGGAAGGTACTTTAAAGATCATCTGGTTCCAATCCGCCTCCTGTGGGCAGGGACGCCATTCACTAGAAAAGGTTGCTCAGGGCCCCATCCAACCTGGCCCTGACAGGTGGTCTATTCTTCTCGGCCCAGACTGGTGAGCACAAGCCACTGTCTTACTGTTCAGACATTGATCTGACATCAGCATAGCAATGCTTCCCACTTCTCCAAAGGTTCTCCCTGGAGCAGGTCTTGTGATTAAGCATTTACTGTCTCCGGGAAGTTTAAGCCAGTTCTTACAGGCTTTTCCTTTTTCGCTGGTACAGCATGTACCAAGCAGAGGGTCTTTGTTTTTAATGCTTTTTCCTGAACTTGCACATGCATCTTTTTACAAAGAGAACTCTACAAAGTCTCCAGTCAGTAGTTCATCTCTTTCTACCCATCCCACATCCTTTCTACCTTTCTCCTATTCAGCAACTTTGTTTCAGGAGGAGTGTGATTTTGATTTCTCACATTGTGTATTTATTCAGTGGTAACTGAAACTGTTTCTATCTGATTATTCTGGTTCTGGAACCTTATCAACACTCAACAAAGTCCAAGCCCTCTGAGGCAAGTCCTCTGTTGTACCTGCTCCACACTGCTGGTGGAGGAGCTGATGGATTCATCAGGTCTTTGTGTTAGCCTCAGTCCACATGTAGGTGATCCGATGACTATTTACAGCTGGTGCAACCAAGGTGTGTGCCCAGAGTGCCCCCAGCTATTTGTGGACCTTCATGGACTTTTGGATAACGAGTAGGAGGGATCCCTACGAACTAGGGAGTTTGATGAAGGCCGTTCGCATTTGGGGAGCTTGCAGGAGGGGCCCTGCTCTTCTTGGACTAGATCTTACAAACTGCCTCTCAAAAAACAAACCAGCCTAATCTTTGCCAAAATGTAATTGTCTCAAGGGAGTTCTGTTAGAAATTTATGTCTTCCATATTATTATTTCTTCTTTTATTTTCCTACTATGCATGGTGGTACCTTGTCAGGAGATGGAGATGCCTTTGCGTGAGGTATTGTACATACATTTCTTTAATAGTCCCTAAAGGCTGAATACTTTCGTCATACATTGCATTTTTCTGAGATTAAGAGAGCTATTAAATCTACAGAGCAAATGAATTTGGGAATGAAGGAGAGGGAAGAAAAGAAAGAACATTCATGTTCATAAATGTGAGACTACGTAATTTCCCATATTTCTACTTGCACATCCTTTGCATCCAATAACTCTTCCTCTAAGGTATTTTTTTGGTGTGCCACAATTTAAATATTTCTCCTCTGTTAGCAGGTGATAAAGTAAGAAATTATAAAGAACACAATTACCTGTTTAAGGAAGAAGAGCTAAGTCCTAAGAAAACATCCTTTGATTGTGTAAACCCTCTATGCTGCACAGTCCAAAAATTCTTGACATTTCATGTTCTTTTGAAGTGGAGACTAATAAAAAATTAGATGTAATTAATTACATAATCAGTGCTGCAGACCCCTGTGAGGTTTTCATTTTCAATATTAGCTGAATTTCTTTTGCATCATCCTCAAATTTTTAATGTTCATTGTACAGCAGATTCTTCTACTGATGACTCAGTACATAGTTAGATAACTGCAGAGCAGAATTCCTGAACTCTGGCCAAATTTAGGCATTCCAAAAAATATAATCAGAAAAAGAAATTGAAAAAAGAGTGTAGAGATTTCCTGCAAAAGAGGAAAGGGAGAGGAACCTGTGCCTCAGTGTTCTGGTAAGGGTTGGTCTATGCCAATACCCTAAGAGGTATCGCAGAACTCTGTCCTTGGGAAGCTCCCAAAATCTGAGTCTTAGACACACAAATCATCCCAGTTCCATAGAATTTTTACAAATGATGATTCCGACAGATGTGTGAACCAGTCTGAGCTGCTTCCTTGCAAAATGTCTTTACTGTGTAGTAATTATGCACTGGAACAGATTGCCCAGAGAGGTTGTGGAGTCTTCCTCACTGGAGATATTCAAGAACCATCTGGATGCAATTCTGTGCAATGTGCCCTGGTATGACCTGGCTTGAGCAGGGAGGTTGGACCAGATGATCCAGTGTGGTCTCTTCCAACCTCACCCATTCCATGATTCTGTGAGCTGAAGCTGTTCTTAGGAGCTGGACTGCATGTGCAGTGTTTCAGCAGGCAGCAGTTGCCTTCAATTCACTGACTGACTCTGAATCATTATCAAATGTAACTACACTTATTCACTGAGACTTTTATTACTTCAACGTGAAAAATAAATTACAGCACTGATGCAAGTTGTGGTTTTGTTTTTAATTTGCTTCCAAAGATAACCCTTTAAAACTGAATACAGAAAATTTTAGAATGATTGCATAGGTTTCTACAGATTTCGTTATGGCTATTAAGAAGAAATTCACATTTCAAAGACCACAAAACTATATTAATGATACTAGCCCACAAATGTTCAAACCTACTGGGGGGGGAATGAATAGAGTTAACAATATTATATAAAATTGCAAAAGCTGTAATTTTTAAGTGAAAATCAGTAGTCAAAGGCTGTCTTAGCATCAGGACTGAGATTATGTTGTCAAAATATGATAGATTCAGCAATGCCTGCCTTCAAGAAAGTTAGGGCAGCTGATGCACTGAACATGGCAATGTTTTCACTACAGCTACTCAGATGGACTCCAAGGATCATATTGGCATTTGTAATTATGATCATTTTTGGTAACAGGGTACATGAAAGATAAATGTTGTGATAGTAACCATTATCTCATTGGTTAAACAGTACAGGAGATGTAATGGAGAATGAAGAACTTTGATTTTTAAAATGTATTTCTAGCATCTGACAGGAGTGATGGTCTCAAATTAGTTTAGTCAGAACATTTCTCAACAGTCTATCCTATTCAAACGTGCTGACCAATATAACTAATCAATCACTTGAGGGGTAATTTGCCAATGTAACA
This sequence comes from Myrmophylax atrothorax, assembly GCA_026770055.1. Taxonomy (NCBI): domain Eukaryota; kingdom Metazoa; phylum Chordata; class Aves; order Passeriformes; family Thamnophilidae; genus Myrmophylax; species Myrmophylax atrothorax. The sequence goes on along the minus strand of JAOXXN010000001.1, from coordinate 42,211,188 downwards.
GGAAGTGTTCACTTTTTTCTACTAAACTGAGTATATAGTTTATTATTCTGATTGTACATAATATGTGATCATATAACAAACTTGTGCATTGCACTTACATGAAATCCTGTTGCCATGAAAAAGCAAATGAGAGCTTTGTCATTAACAAGGATTTTGACTATAATCAGGGAGAAAAAAGAAAATCCCTTTTTTTCTGGTAGCTGTTCACATTTGTTATCTTTCTAACACTCAATAAAAAAACCAACGTTGTCCATAAAAGAAGCGGCATTAGCATCATCACCTGTAAGTTTCCAAACTTTACTTGAAAACAGTTGCAGTATTTCTGCCTGGCTTCCCCACAGCCAAGGTCTCTGGACTGTCCAGAATATGAAGAAAGTCATGTGTGCTTGTCCATAGCTTAAAGTCTACAAAGTTAAAAGAAAATGGGTCAGTATTTCAATCATTTCAGCGCTCATTTCATCTTTATTTTTAATTCTGTAGCATTGATAACTAACCATGTAATACACATGAAAGGCTTTTGTGAGCTAAAACCAAAAACCTTCTTCCTCTTCCTCCTTTATTCTAGCACCAGAGAATCTGTGGGGCTTCATATGCATAGCAGGAGGCATCATCTGGTGTGTAGTTTGTTTATTAAATTCAGAACTGCTGCATTACTAAGAAGAGTTGTTGCCTTTTTCTTGAGATGGAATAGGGAATAGGACTGCTGATTTATCATTAGCAAAAAAGAGGAACAGAATGGCAACTATTTATTTTAGATATAGTAGGGGTCCATCAATCAGTATTTCTGAAGATATTTTAAAGCCCAATTTCCAGGGAAGATGAATCTCTTCCCACTAAAATATAAATCAGTATGATTTTCTTCCCTGAAAAAATACAGAGATGGCTTTCAGTTCCAAGCATTGGGGAAGTTGGAAAGAAGTTTGCCTTCTCCAAAGTGGGAGGCTAGCCATTTAGGCAGCTCTGCTGCTTTCAACTCATGGAGCTGCTTTTGTACCTCTCCAGGGCTCTCCTGAGCTCCCACGCAGATCACCTGAAGAAAGGAGCCTCCTGGGTATGCAAGTTGTCCCTGTTGATGATGGAGTTTGTTTTTCCAAGACGATTAGAAAGACAACTGAGGAGTGAGTCAGGGGAGCAGTGACTTCGCAGTGAGACCTAGAAGATATATATGACTGTAGGGCATCAACAATAAAATCAGGTGAGGGACAGCTGGTGTCCCTCACATGTGTCCAGCTTTTCCTTTCAACATACTGCCTATGAATTTTTGGTGTAATCTAATTATAACCATCTATTGGTGGATGTAGCAAAGGCACAAATGTTGCTTCACAGGTCAGTGATGTTTTGTTAGTCTGCTGCAAAGTTTCTCTTATCAGTTTCCTGGTAGACTGTCTCATTCTGTATCTTTCAGAGTATGAGAAAGAACTTACTACCTAAAACAGATTTTTGTGAGACAATAGTATTTTTTCATTAAAAAAAATGTTATTTAAGTACAAAAGTTGTTTGCATCTGTCATAAAAATTTTTCAATTTCCCCCTGTATCTAGTGAGATTTCTTCTCAAGCCTGAAGATGACACTCACAGGGGCTTTAGAGAAAGCCTGAACTCCATTAATTCTCCAAATGTCATAGAGGTCTCCTATGTTCCACTAAATAATCCAAACACCAGGTTACAGGTGGACTGTGCTTCTTCTCCTCCCTCCTCTCCTCACTCCTCACCTTAAAGTATCCTCCTGAGCTTTAAAAATCTTTCCAAATGAATGTTTCGTCAAACCCAGCACAAAAAAAATCCTCTTTGTCATATCTGTGTTTCCTGATGTTAAATATTTCTAACTAAAGCTTCCTGTGTGGCACACATCCTATCTGTCTTTGAGTCACCAGTGTCACTATGACAATTTTCTACTGCAAGCTGAACTGTCTTTCCAATCATTTTTAGCTCACTGGATTTGCTATCTCCCTTCAGTAGATTTCTGTGCTTTTGGTAGGACTTAAAGCTTCTATTTTCAGACAGAGGAAGCAGAAAAGAGATTTGGTTCACTTACTTTGGGGGGTTTTTTTCAGGTTTTTTCAGATGCCACCTTTATCTTCTGTTGTCTACTTTAAACATGCTCTGCTGGGTGTATGTTCTTGATTATCTGACATGAATCCTGATGACTCTTTTTTTCACTCTAGTGTGCAATTAGAAATTGTCGACTAGGTTTTAGGTCATTCATTCTGTCTTGGCAAAATTCTGTTTCTTCCTTATAACTCTATCACACAGTTTCTGTTTTGTTGTCTGACATGCTCATAAGCCCTCAAGGCGAATGGCAAAGAGTTTGTGGATTTTCTATAACAAGATTATCTTAATGGGCAACAACTTCAGGATACAACTTACATCTCTTCTATAATTTATTATTTGGAGGTCTGGTGTTGGGGTTTTTTTATTTCCTTTTATTTTATTTTAACATTCTGGGCTTCACGTGATTTACTTGGTACATTGGCTATGTGTATATTATGTCGTACACATGTAATGTAACTACAGATTAACCATTTCCGTCTTAAGATAATACAGAAAAATTTTAAATAGTTGGTCAATCTTAGTCTGTTTTTAAGAGCTATGAAATGATGACCAGTCTTTTAAATCTCCCCAAAGAGAAGTCAGAGGACTTCAGATTTCAGCCTCTTGCTATCAGTTGATTTTCAGGCTCCAAAAATATTTTGTAAATAATTTGTGAATATGTGCATACACTTGACAGGGCAGAAAGAAGCATTTGCATCTCCAAAATATTCTGAAGCTTCTTTTCAACTTCTGCCTAATCTGAACACAAATTTATGAATCAGGAATTTGCATTCAGATGTTCAATGATGTCAAACTACATCAATTGATGGACATTTATATACTGACTCCTCCCAGTTTATTTTGTTTTGTTGTGAAGCAATATCATTTGATGTACTCTAGCAATTTTGTTACATTTATCAAAGAAAGGGTGTTGTTTAAGTAGGTCAGATGTCTTAATTTGGTTGTCAATTGACATTTATACTTGCTTGTTAAACTTTTATGGCTCCAGACATATGAACATTACTTGAAAGCATGCAAATTGTTAGCTCCAGTTTTTATGCTATATTTCTAGATTAGTGTTTAACATAGTTAAATGCAAATTTATAGGGATGATATTTGAATGCAAGTCAAGTTTAGAATAATTAGTTTTAGACAGAAATAGGTTTGATTTGAAAAAAATCTTATTGAACATTAAGCCTGCTTTTCTACTGTTCCAACTCTAACATTTCAGCCTATTCTGAAATGAAAACAAACCAAAACCTACAGATCCTGTTTATAGATCATACCTGGAACTTAAATAGTAGTTTCAATTTTCAGGGAATTACAATCAAAATTAAAGTTAGGGAAAAATCCCAAGTTCTCCCATCTCTAAGTACTACCTACAAAGACCCAGTATTTAGCAGCATATGCCAGTGTGTGTATATATAGAGCAGTGTAGCAAGGCAGAGTTGAACTTTTACAGGAAAATTCTTTATGACTTTGTAACTCCAGAGAAGTGGACAGAAATAGAAAAACATATACAATCATTTTGATACATTTCTGAAATAAGTTTCACAGAACCTGGTATTTTTTGTCCAAAATGCCTTAAATCACTTTCTGTAGGGCTAATGCAATTGAATTTATTTCTGTATATAGCCTTTTATAGTAATTACTTCGGATGCAACACTAGACCCTTCCTTCCACTACAATCATATACAGCCTTACGATTACTAACAACAACAGACAGACTATGAAAGCTTTGCTTTATTAGCTCTGAATGCACTTTTGGTCCACTTGTAGACGGAGAGCTTGGAAGCAAGAAGCAGTGACAGTGCCAAGAGCACCAAGACCTTCCTGATGGGCAATATCTACATTCTCTCAGGCTTGAAAACCATCCCTACCTACTCCTTTTCCTCTCGTGCATCTGTCTTCATGAAAACTGGCTGTGACTTAGAGCCTCAGGTCATCCCACCAAGCACTAGGCACTTCAGGGAGCACATCGCCTTTCTAGATCTTTACAATTAGTCAGAAGAGATGGCCTCCTCCATATCTCTGAAGGGGCTTACCTCTTTTCCTAGTACAGGCAACCTGGGATGACAAGGTTTGTCACATAAAATTCTCACCTAAGTGCCTGGAGGTAGATGCCACTGGTGAAACAAGGGATCCAAACTTCACCCAGACTCTCTCCTGCCCTTCTCTTGGTTGGCCCAGTGGTGCCTTTTCATCATGCCAGGGCTGGAGTGAGGAGCCAGGAGAGAGGTCCCATCTGGGGAAGTCACAGTACAATGACTTTGTTTCTGAGCCAAACCAAGCCTGATGTAGCTAAATGTACAATCAACATGCATTTGTTGTTCTGTATACTACTCCATGTTGTTATCTTTTTATTCTTCCCTGTAAGTCATTTGAACCTCTCAAATACCCTTGTTTCAAACAGGAAGGGCAACTTCCTTCAATGTGCATATTCACAGGGGATGGAACTCAGACAGGTCTTTCCTGAAATCCCAGATGATTTTCCTAGGCTGGTGAAAGCAGTACACTGGGCTGAAGCCAACTTAGAGGATTAGCAAGGACTGTCCAACTTAGAGGATTAGCAAGGACTGTGATGCACATGGCCGAAGGACAGAAAGCAAATTAATACAAGTTCCTCCTCAA
>JAOXXN010000001.1:42175467-42186809 GCA_026770055.1 Myrmophylax atrothorax | reverse complement strand
TACACAGCTCCATGTGCCAATGAATTTGATCAGAACTTGCCTGGGGTGTTTATAGGTCTATAATTGACTGATACAGGAAAGTTGTATCAGACCACTAATACAAATGTCTGGAACAATTCAAACTGATCTCCTATGTACTCATATTTTTTTTAGTTACAACACTGGAAAAAAATTAGGAAATATAGAAAATAATCTTATGTACAAAATTATAGCATAGTTAAATGAATTTTACTGTATAAGAAAGAAACTAATGTAGGAATTAAATAATTATTAAGGAAATAACCTGGAGAACCACTACGTAAGTATTTGAACTAATTTCTCCAACAGAAGATTGCAAACTTAAAGATAAGAAAAAACCATATGTGTATAATATATATATAATATAAAAAGAATTTATATATAATGTCTATGGCTTAATCTAACAAAGACAAAAATAAATTGGCATTAATTTATTAAGAGAAAAATGTATAAGCAAAGTCAACTGCTGGATTTTTGTTTGCACATTGCTGTTTGTGCTGCTCATTGCAGTGCAGCACTATACTGATTCACCAGTGAAATCACATAATTTCACTTTCTCAGAGATTCTGACATTTGATAGTCTTCCTTTTAGCCTGTAGACTTTGAAACAAAGAAACAAACTACTCAGTCTACTGCTTTAAAGTAACTAGCCCTGCTTTCAGTTTACCTTGTTGCTGTAAAATTGTCTGATATAAGCCATTGAATTTAGATACCACGTAATGAAATGATTCAGGGCAACATGACTTGGAATAGCAGCTCTTCTCCCTAGAATCTTATTTTATACTTTACAAGTCACCCTGAGATTTCTTTCCTGTTTTATTTGGCCATTATGCAGGTGTTGCAGTGTTCAAGAAAAGATAAAAGATTCCTCCTTTTCTATTAAGAGACAAATTTTTAGGGAATTCACTTTACTTGTTCTGCAATCTCTGGTGAGAAAGATGCCTTTGAGCCACAGCCACTGCCAATCATGCTGGAGATAAAAGACATACCACAAAGATGGGATCATTGGCAGCTGCATGAGGGAGAGCGCTGGTCCCATTCAGGAAAGAGTGAGCCAAATTATGAAGGCTCAGCATTGACGAGTTCAGGGCTCCATCTGGTTTATCGAAGCCCTCCAGCGCATTCCTGTGGATGGGTAAAAGTACCATCAAGGAACCATATTTTGCTGACAAATGTGCTCATAAAGAAAACCAGTGACCCAGATGGCTCTAGGGGAGCCAAAGGACAAACCTGAAACTGAAACTGGAATTGCGGAAAAAGGGGGGCCTGTCGAACTCCTGCAGGGAAAGACACCTCCTGACGTCCTCCACGGTGGGCAGCTGCTCACCAGAGCCCCTGGGTGGCCTCCGCTGCAGCGGCCCTTCATCACTCCCATTGCACAGCGTGACCAGGCGGTTGTAGTCATCCAAGCTTAGCATGAAACAGAAAGAGGCACAAGTTAGAATAAGGTGATGACTTGTTTGTTGGCTTTCTCTCCTGCAATATAAAGAGGCCTTGGCTTTTGTGTGAGAGAGATGGAGTTTGGAACAGACACCTCCTGGGGCATCTCAGCCCACCTCCCATAACCTGGGAGATGACTTTGTTGCAGTACTGTCACTATGTCATGTCATTCTGTTGCTCTGCATCCTCTGTGGACCATCAGTCATTTGGACCAAGAGCTACCAGGTTCATTATTCACAGTGAGAGGATGCTTTAAAAAAGGAAAGCTCATCTACCATCATGCCTCCTCCCTTCTCAAGGGCCTTAGAAGAACAGGTTTTGTCAGGCAATCTGAAAAACTCTTTTCTATTTTGCCTTGCCAAATCTTCACTCTTGAGTAAGGACTACTTTTTAACTCTTAACAATAAGGGGAAAAAAACCAAACAAACAAAACAGGAAAATTCCACCATGATCTGAGCTGAGAAAATGCAAGAAATTACAGAGAACAGGATTTCACTTTCCATCTCTTATCACCTTTAGAAGAAAAGCAACTACAATGCATTACATCCTCTTTTTTCAGGGCCTGGAGAACATCCTGCTGTTGCATGGGTTGCCCAGTAACTAATGCAGAGCAAGTCCTTTATGTCAGGGAGATAAAGAGGGAAGAAGGAGGAGAAGAACAGTATAACACTTGGGAGAAAAAAAAAAATCTGTCCTATTCAGTATGAAATGAAACAGCATTTTCAGAAACTCCTGAAGTAAAAAGAAACCTCTTCCCTGTTTAACCTTGCCAAGGCGAAAGTTTAGTCACTTCAGTTTTCAAGAAAAAATACAAAGCCATATTTATCTTAGAGAAAAAGTAGGTGAAAAATTTGATGCCAACCGGTGCCTAAAGCTGGAATTTCAAGTAGCTCTTTAGGTATCCAGAGAAAAGAGACTCATTTGAAAAGGTCTGAGCTTTTGGTACTTTTCTATCTGACTGACTGTACACTGCCCCTGAGCTGAGAGAAGAATGATACATGGGTATTGTAACCAACAGCATCTTATGTCATAGCAGCCCAATCCTGCATCTGAATCCCCTGTCAAAGCCCTGTTCTCACACAAATCAGTATATGCTGGCAGCAAGCTCCTGGCTGGCTCTGTGTTGCTCTTCATGTAAAATCTCAGACACTTGAAGTCAATCCCCAAACTTCACTAAATATATCAGGGTTAAGGTCTCACCCAATACAAGGGAACAGATTTTTCAGCCTATCTTTAGCTTCCTATGTGCCAAAACAGTTTTCTGTTTCTGCAGCCAAGATCAGGTGGGTGTATGTTACAGAGAACCAACACACAGGCATGTCTTTTTTAGAAAGACACTTGCCTATGTGTAAACTCTTCAGACTTTTGGCAGCCCCAAATTGGCTGCATCAACTAAAATCCTGTACTAGAACAATCATCTTTAAAAAATAAACTTCCATAACACCAGGTAAGTTTATACAGCACCATCTACACACAAACTGATGGCAACCTCAAGTTTTAAGTGAGACATCTTGGCTTTTTTTCCTGCCACTCACTTACACTGAGAGAGCAGCCCACACTGTGAATGCTGAGTGATAGCAAGGTTTGGTCAGTATGCAAACTTGCCCTAGATATTGCCATACCTGTTACAAACTACTTGCCAACGGGAGAACCTGGAGCTCAGGTTGATCAGCCCTGGGTTGTCTGGCCGCGATGCTCCAAAGAACTGGTCTGTGCAAATGTCACACTCATTTCTACCCGTGGCAAAGTTCCAGTAGGGCAGTGCAAAGGAGTCGTTGCCCATCAGTCGCTGCAATGGACAGAAACCTGTTAGCAGGAAATCACCTTCAAAGGAAAGAGAAAGAAAGGGACTCCTTCAAGCTGTTTTACTGGGTATTCTGGACATTTCACTGGATATTCCGCTTTTCATTCTGCATTACATTTGACAGTGCTGCTCCAGCTCCTTTCAAAAGATTCGGACATTAAGTCAGTCTAAGCAAAGACATTGTCACTAGTTTCCCTGCTGTGGGACTGCACTTCTTTTGGCCATGTTAGGCTTTCTGCCAACTCAGAGATCAGGCAGGAGAGAAGGAGCAAAGATGAATTGAGCCTTAAGCAACTAAAAGGCTTTCCGAGTGATGTAAGTGGATAATGGGTAAAATTGTGCATGTGGTTGGCTTTCATTCCAGAAAGGCTAGCCCTGGGGAGGAATCTGAACTGGTATTAATAGGGCAGTACAGTGCATTTGCTTGTGCTTACTTGTTAGATACAATTTCACGCAAACAAGATCCTGCAGCTATTTTGATAGCAACAATTTTCATTAGAGATCTGCAAGGCTGAAATACAGTAACATTGCCAACGTAGAAGTCATGCCAATGGAAGTGAGTCAATGCTTCTGTAACTGACTGTCGAACACATTACATGTATTTCTTTAAAAGATGTATTGCTAAATATGTATGTATTAATTGTACAATATGGTACATTTAAAAGGAGTAGCATTTAGAGCTGATTTCGTTGGAAGGGCATCTTCAACAGCAGACTATATTTGTTACCAAGTTTTACATGAAGGTTTTGCTTTGATTTTATTAATATATACAGTTATTTCACATCTTCTATCCTCTGTTGTGGAGATAAAGGGAAAAAATCTCCATGATAACCTTCACATCATTGTTCACAGTGAGGAACTGTTCATCCCTCTGTATCCTGAAAGCCCTAATTTCACTTGAAACAAAAAAAAGTATCAGTGAACAAATACTTCTGGGAGTTTCAGTAAGAAACTATCCTAGGAAATAGTTTACCCTTGGCTGGCTCAAAGTCACATAGCAAAAGGGAGAAGCTGCACAAGGAAAGGGAAAGGCTGTTCAGCTAACCTGCAGGTCTCTCTCCAGCAACAGTAAATGGTACCTATGCCAAGTGACAAAGGCAGGTCCTTGATGGGAGAAATCGATACCTGTGAAGGGGCGGCCAGGACCTGCAAAAGGAAGATAAAAGAGGCATTTGGGCACAAAACGAGGCTCGAGGAAAAGACAACACCACCTTTTATTGCCTGGAGTGGAGTTAAACAAGGACCTTCAGCTCTGATCTTTGAAATCTCTTGCTCAGCTGCAGGACTTAGACCATGTATCAGGAGAACCTCAGCATTTTCCATAACATGACAACAGTAATTCAACATCCTTTGCCAATTTTCTTCAAATTGTGCTTGTTATTTTTTGTATTGTGCTTTTGCTATTACACAAGAACTAAGATACTCAAAGGTGAGAGGCTTTTTTTATCACTGCTGCAAGTTTCAACCCACATATGCTTTTATTTAACATTGCAGCAGCCCTAGAAGTTGCCTCTTTCCCTTTCCATATAAATGTCCTTTCCCCTGAAGGACCTTTGCTCTCACTAGGCCAGAGACTGCTTCCTTTAGCCCTGCAAAATAGAACTTGTATTAGAAGGGCAAACTAAATGAAACCCTCGGCAGAGTAGCAGACACCCTCCAGCAAGGAGATAGATATGGGCTGTTCAGCTTGCACAGAGGACTGCCAGGCTGAAAAGCCGTACTGGTAGGTGCATCCTCCTGCAAGAAGCAGGCTTTGTGAAATGGGGCTGGGACAGGTACTTCTGTCTGGAAAAGTAATAGGACTAGGAATCTGGGTTTGGGAGAAAGTATGGGGTTAGATACCCAAACCTTTAACCTAGGTTGATTTTAGAAGCTGATTGTGATTACTCAGGCAAATCCCATCCTTAGTGACTTTTTGAAGACCACAGAAAGCAGTAGCACTCTGGTGCAAATACCTCTTTATGATCTGTGCCTTCACCACTGCAGAGCCCCTGTCTCACTGCATCTACCTTGTTCTGTGGACTGGAAACATCTTTTTGAATTCAGTCACTGCCTGACCACACTCAACGGTGAAGCCAGTGCACTGCCCCCCTGCCAGATGGAAGATGCACCAGGAGTGCAACTGCTGTGCTCCAGTTGCCATGGGGTGGGGAATCAGACCACAGCAGGTCCGAAGGACATCTCCCTTGACTACGGATGGCCACCAGCTTCTCACCACTGTTTTGTTCCGCAGCTCTGGGCTTACTATTGGGACTCACAGCTGTTTTAAGGCATAAACCTTTGTTCTGCAGTGATACTCTGCACAGCCCATTGGATAAGAAAAGCACTAACCCAACAGTGTGTCTCTGACCGAGTAGTAATGAAGCCAAACAAAGTAGTTATAAATACTACAGTTGGCAATTTGCGGTTCCTCTCCGGTTGGACCAAGCAGACTTCTCCAGTGCTGAGTTGCAATTACATAGTCCGGGTGAATGGTTGTCTTTGCACGGTCTAGAGCATCAAAGAACTGCTCTCTCTCCTCTGCTGTCAGGGAGTGGATATCCTTCCTGATAACTGCTGGCTTCCTCATGTTGCATTCGGGGCCGGTCCAGCCAAACTTGCAGTCACCACAGTTATAGCCAACAAAGTTTCCTGCATCAAGAGGAAACAAGCAGTCATGACATTATGAATCAGGGAAAACTAACAGTGAAATGCAGAAGAATTACTATTTAGCACTCTTTTTCCCCAGAGATGCCTGTTCCTGGAAGGTACAGCAGCTGAGCAGACTGGCAGCTTTGCCAATTGCCTAACCAGAAGGATGGCTGGCTCGATTCCCAGAGCCATGGGAGGGCCAAGAATCACACTCAGCCAGCTGGGGAGGTGAAGCACTGGGTAATGGGCTTGATGCCCTAAGGTGCTCAGAGCACTGCAAAGCCAGCCTTCGGGCACATGAGGAGTCTCACCGAACAGAGAGCTGAGCAATTGAGGTTAAGACCGTGATGAAGTGCTTTGCTGGATTGGCTCTCAAGTACTCCTGTTCTTCGAGGATCAAACCCAAAACAAGGTCAGTTCACGTGGATCATTAAGCACAGAAAATAATCCTCAAACAAAACAGTTCTCTTAAGGACAAAACTGAGGAGAAATTAGTGCCTCTTAACAGTGTATCTGGGACCCAACACAAACCAGAACAAGCATCAGGGGTGCTGCTGGTCACGCATTAGGCATTATTAAACAGTGCTGCAAGAGCAGCTTGAGAAACACTGCAGTACTCTCATTCCCCTCTGTCATCATTTCTAAGGCAAGTAATCAGATCTGCTGTAGGATATTAGGTCAGACCCTCTGATTTGATGGAAGAGTGCAGGAAAGCAGAGCTTTCTTTAAGTGTGGCCTCTTGCACACTGTGGCAGACAGCTGGCAGCAGCAGAAAGGCCCTGCTGCAGTTTAATTCCCCCATTGCTGGGGGAGACAGGGAACAACTGGCCATTCCTGCAGTGTCTACCAGCCTCCTGCCTGCATTGCCGGAAGGCTGTTGGCATAGCTGCAGTGTAGGACAGTGGGCATTGCTGCCAGGGGAAGATGGGGGCAGAGTGGCAACCATAGGTCCTCTAGGATTTCCAGTCAGTTCTCAAAAATCAGCCCTGAGACTCCTTAATCCCATCACCCTCCTCCTCCCCAACTCTCAATATACACTCACTCCACAACAACAATGCCAATTGCTTTCCAAAACGCCATAAAATCTCACTGGTCTAGATCCAGGATGGGCTTCAGGCTAACATAGCAATGGGGAAGTGTCTTGTGAAATGTTCCTGGATGGTCAAATGTCCCTAGGCTTTAGGCTTGAGTCTATGACCACAACAACAGTTAACATTAAAGTAAGATTTCAGACTGTCAGGTGCTACAGAACTTATTACCAAATTCAAGGACCCACGAGGTTACAAGGGTTATTGCCAGGATGGTTCTGTAGCTTATGGCTGTCTCTTAGGGTAAGGGCTGCAGAACTCTAAACACTTGTGACAAGCTTCTGTGAGACCTACCTTAGATGTGTCTTTGGACAGTTCACGGTTACTTCAGGGGCCCTGAGATCTGTAAGTTTGCATGCTACCATGAAGCTTAGGACCAGTGCTAGGGTTAGGGACCACAAGCACAAAGACTTCAGCAAGGTTTTGGATCATGCACATCCTGATGGCATTTCATGAGGACAGTTTCCAGTTGTATGGCTTATGTCTTGCCCTGATGCAAGTTAGGAGCAGCTGGGTTCAGCTGCCATGTTCCAGCTAAGGCAGAAGGCACCTGAAACTGGGGGTCTGCACTAGTTTAGAGGGATGAATATATACACCAGAAAAAGCAAGTAGGTTATAGTTTTATGCAAGAAAGACAATTGTATGGATATGCTAATATGATGAGGTGAGAGGGCAGGAGAATCAACAGGGAAGGTTGATTTGATCACATTATCCTGAGAGTCCCATCAGAACAGCAGAATTACTCTTATCAATTTGATGTACTCCACTCTATCTGTGTACTTGTTCATTCTTCATGACTCAGTCTAGCTATTAGGGCCCATCACATACTCCAGCTTGTATTGACCAGATGAAAAATGTCAGGAATATCTTGCAACATTGTTGAATTAGGTCACATATATCACTCAGGTTTCAGTCATGGACCATGAACTTCTGGAAAGCATCTGTTGACTCCTCCCACTCAAAGGTACACTTCAATCTTCTTTAGGAGAAGGAGGAAAAAGCAGGAATTAACCATGAAAAGATCCGCCAACAACCTCTTTTGAGATTGGCAGTAACACTTCCAGTCATTTAAAGGACTTCTCTACTCACAGTGCTGGGTAAGTATCGCATTGAAATATAGCCCTGTAAGAACCAAATTCAGGGCAGGACCTGTTTTGTCCTGTCTGATCTTGGTCAGGATTCTTTGAATCTATGTGGGTCTTGATGCTTAAAATCACTTTATCAGACAGTATCTGTATATTAGGTATACTCTGCCTCCTTAGTCACTGAGAAGAAATTTGCAAAAGCTTGAAATGATGAGTCATCTTCATGGGGAAAAAAGATTTTCTCCACATGTATGGTGGCATTTGGAGCCAGGTGGGCCAATGACTTCTCATCTGTTTTCCTTGGGCAGGTGCTAGTTATATCCAATCAATGTTCTGCAGGATTTTCTTCCTTAACCTCCCAATCTATGAAGGAATCTAGCCAGTCCATTCTTCCCATAACTTCCTCAGTTGCTTTCCAATGGGACCTGAGCATTTACCATGTAAATAGGAGGACTGCAGTGGAGACTGGCAAACAGGAGGAGACAATATCTAAGGAAAGCAGTAGTTCACACTGCAATATTTCTGCTGATTGTGTTGAACATTTTTGTCCCATCCTTGTTCTATTGTCAGAAACACACACTTCATGATATCGAAACTTGATTTTTGACATTTTCTTTCAACACACTTCATGCATCACAGAACTGTCATTATGCAGCAGCTGAAATGGCAAGAAGCTGATGGAGGTCTGTGAGATTTCCCATACTGCAAATAGGAATGACTGCAGTAATCAGACCCAGGGTTTTTATGTCTCACACAAACCACTTTTTCAGCAGTAGTGCAGCACTACCAGGCCACTGGTCTGGAAATGATGCATTGCTGTTTTCAGAAAGTTCATTTACTGCCTTTTGGATTTCCCACATGACAGCACTGTGAAATCTCTGTCCTGGTCTCTTCCACGTCTGCTATGCTGGTGATGGTGGACTTCAATGGTACAGCTCTAGGAGAGCAGGAAAAGTAATCTCATGATAGCAGACCATAGCACACAGTAGATATTTTCAGTAAGGCAGTTAGACCCTTTCAAGATCCTTTTGCACTCAGGAGCCATAAGAACATGGAAGGATTTATGCCTTAGCTGTTTTTCCCCTTCTGTGACTAAAATAGAGCAATTCAGTGTACTGTCCCCTGAGGCTATGCCAGGGACAAGAGATTACTATCATCTCTTGTGGTTCCCAGAGAATATAGCATGGGAGCTTGTTCTGATGCACAGGCAGGAGATGCTCCCATCTTGTTCCACTGTTTCCAGGAATGACCTTTGTGCTGTTTCTGGTCAGAAAAATCATGTCTTGTCCATTAGCCCTTTTGTATGGGTATGGAATCACATGCCTTGGGAGCTGTCTTTTTCTGTGCCCAATCTCATCAAAATTCATGGTGCTCTTTCTAAGTGAAGTTGGGTGAATCTGGCTGTTTCTGTGGGCACTGTGGCCATGCTACTTCTTGCAGTGGGTCAGGCCTTGGGCATGGCACTTAGAATCCATATCTTATGATAGGACACTTGGTATGCGTCCATACCTACATTGGGGTGTGCTAACACTGGTCATCAGCTACCACTGCAGCTGCTTCTGAAGCCCAGAGATTGCCTGAGCTCATGGATTTTTTTTGTCTCTTAACGGTCATCACATGTGGTTTGCCTTCAGACATCAAACACAACACAAATTAATAATTCCATCAACTAAGTGTTTTTTTCATCAGTAAAAATGAATCCACTTGACACTCACAATCTTCTGCCCTGTTTTATTGCACCAAGATGAAACCTGAGCAGCTACTGTGCCTCTTCCTTTCAGAGAGATCAGCTTAATACATGCCATTTATCAGATGGGAGAAAGGAGTTCTTTTCAGACTTCTTTAGCCATTGCATTAAAGCTGGAGTTACATTAGATTTGAAACACCAGCAGATTGCAGTATCCCAAGGGTAAGGATTGCTACCATGTGAGACAAATAGTTAGCTCTTCTCTATCATCTAAGTCTTCATTTAGACATCTGGATAGGCTGTAGAATGTGGAAGATCTGTACCTACTACAGGATTTAATGAGATCATCAAAGTATGGGGTTTTTTTATTATTAACCCATAGACATATTTTCCTGCAATAAGTAAACAAAGCATATTTTATAACTACTTCAAAAGCTCAACTTGACCTCATTGAAGGGTCATCATATCAGCCACATAGCTTAACTGGAAATTTGCTTACAACTGAAGAATAGACTTTAAATCATTTGTACCCCAGCTTGAATATAGATTGCACAGAATGTGAAAGGATTTAAATATTTTTTTCTCATTAAAGACTTCCATGAAAAAATTGAGCAATGTTTAGCACATGCCAGCATGTAAACCTTAGAAAGTAGCAGCAGAAAAAGAAGAATTATAATTATGTTTAACTCCTCAGTGAACTCAAATTACATCATTGTTTAATCACTGTCACAATCTGTACTAGCAACCACATGACTGACTGCAAGGGTTTTTCACAATAGTCTTCTGTACTGAGTTTTTAAAGTGCTATACCAGATCTATATCCCATTAATATAATGTTATCATTTAGAACTCAAAATAGCATTTAGCTCATAAGTCTTCTAAAATAATTTACTTCTAAACTAAATTTATCTCTCTGAAACACTGCTTAGTTGTCTAACTAGCTACAAGTCTCAATATTCAAGGTTAGACTAGTGTATCCAACACTTTATCTAATTCAACACACACACCTTACAGAAATACAAATTACCAGATTCCCCTTCACACAGTCCTGCACGCTGCCGCAATCTGTCATCAGGTCACTTCAGTTTAAGAACTCACATAAATTGATTTAATATTAGGTATACCCAAAGCAATTGTAGAACATATTGAGTTAATTCAAAACTGAAACTGGACAGGAATTAAAAACTCTTTGCTAACTTCCAACTACATTCATGCCATAACCCCATATATTTTATAGATATTATATTTTTGCTGCAACCAACACACTGAGTGAAATATACAGCAAGCAGCATCCTGACAACAAACTTGCAGTTGTCTATTTCACTATGCCCCTTGGTAGAAAAAGTGGGAAACAAAGCTGGATCTTTCTGTTGTACTAATCTTATTTTTTTCCCCAGTTAAAGAAAGATGAACAAATATTATCTGCTGAAGCCTAGAAATGGAAAAGAAATTAATCTGATCCCATAACCATTAATCAATATTTGTGTTTGAAATCTTTTCTTCTTTCTCTCTCTTCTCTTCTCCTCTTCTCTTCTCTTCTCTTCTCTTCTCTTCTCTTCTCTTCTCTTCTCTTCTCTTCTCTTCTCTTC
>JAOXXN010000001.1:42155838-42175367 GCA_026770055.1 Myrmophylax atrothorax | reverse complement strand
CTTCTCTTCTCTTCTCTTCTCTTCTCTTCTCTTCTCTTCTCTTCTCTTCTCTTCTCTTCTCTTCTCTTCTCTCCTCTCCTCTCCTCTCCTCTCCTCTCCTCTCCTCTCCTCTTCTTCTTTATCTCCTTTTTTTCGTAAGTACTAAGCATCCAGAACTGGATGGATATGATTTTAAGATATTTTCCTTCAGTGAAAAACAAATGAACAAATTCTCAGTGTTCCTTTTCCCCTTAGAGAAGTGTTTTGCAGAAAGCTCAAGTAGACTAATTTTTTGTGAAAACTCCAGAAACCCCGCTTTGGAAAATCCTGGCCCAGTTCCTCACAGTTCCTACAGGTTTCCAACCATACAGCCATCAGTTATATGACACATTTAAATGGCACTGTCTAACCAAATGATCAGCTACATTGTAGTTGGAGTTCCCACAGCTTATCATTTACACCATGTCTAAACTCTAAATTAAACAGGGCCAGGATGGCACTGGAACACAACCATTTATATTGTTAAAGTGTTAGAAAGAGCCTTGGCAGGATTGGAGTTTGCACAATCCAGGAACCATTTCAAACAGGCAGTTTGCACATAATATTCATTTGGAAAATAAGATACCTTAATGGTAGAGATGTGCACAGGTCCGTGTCCCTTTGAATGAGCACATTTAATTTATGTTATGTAGGTACCATATGCTACCTACCATTATGTTACTTAGGTACCATAGCACTGGATGCCTAATAAATACCACACTCCACATCACTTAAAACTCTGGTGTGCAGACAGCCAACCAGTGTATAAAACTGAGTGGAAAAAAGAATACAAAAAATCCCTAATAGACACAAAGCCATGATCACCTGCACTGTAAAAACAACAGGTCTAATTCAAATCCCACACAGCTGTAAACTTAGCATTCTCCTAGAAATGCCCTTGCATACAGCATCAAGCAGAATACAGCCCAGGAAAACTTTCTGAAAATCGTTCTTAAGGATTCCTTCCACCTTCATATTTTATCACTGGTATATTTAGATAAAATCTGCAAGAAGAAAGAGGAATCCAAGTGAAATAAAAATGCAGCAGGAGAAACCAGATTTAAGGAGACAAGGACAGCAGACAGCTCAGCAGAAATAAGGCTGAGTGAAACAACACTACATTCTGCTCACATAACTTGGGATCCAGTCTTGCAAATATCAAATACCATCTCTATCTCTACTTGGATAAGCAAATTAATATCTGCCTATGCAGACCATTCTGTCTCCACTGCTCTTCAATTTACTTCCATATTTTGATGTCCTAATCACTTTATTTGTGTAAATATGGCTGTATGCCCATGTGCTTTAGCATTCTTCTGACTCAAGGTCTGTGCCTGTATGTGATACCTGACTTAAGTTTTGGAGGTATATAAGAACATGTGAAATGAAAAAAAATCTGCATCCAATTTTTTTGTAAAGTGTCTGGAAAAGTCCTTCCACACTTCTATTTCAAGCATTTGAAATCCAGTCAAAGGAAGAGATAAAAGCTGATTGATATTCCAAAGTTTGTTATTATTTTGAGGAGTTTCAGTAATGCCATGTATCTGTGTAAGTCATCTGCCACTACCTCTCTGTTTCCAGTTGATAACAGTGCTGGAAAACTTAACCTCTTGTGCTGAAATTTTCTACAGTGCTGCCTTCTCAGATTGATCTGGGCTCTTTTGATAGTGAGAGCCAAAATATATTTTAGACTAAACAGTTCAGCTCTTTCTAAGAATCAGGTTGAAGGAAAGCAGTCTACTTTTCCCATGTTAGAAAATTCAAACAACTTTATGTTTTCAACAAGAAATCTCAGGCTTCCTTTGAAATCTCCCTAGCAAGTGACTTCAGTTCCTGAGACACACCTTTTGCCCAGCTCCTAGTGCCATCTCCTGTCAGCCCTGCACGGTAGTCTGGGCTGACTCTGCAGTTCTTGTTCATTTTAACTCCTTCAACCAGGGCTGTTGTTGAGAAAGGGTCTTATCACCTTATCCTGCCCTGACCTTACCTTCCTACCCCCTCCCTCCTGCTAGCACTAGTGAAGCTGTCTTATTAAAACCTTATCCCTTTGGCCAGACTAGCCTTCAAACTCTTCTCCTCCCAGATCCATTTCACTGCAGCATGCAAACACAGCAGCCCATTTAAAATCACCAGTGCAAAGGAGAAGCTGGAGACGGGGAGGAAGAGAATGGGATGGCCTCTTTGGTGGTTGTATAGACATATTTTGGATCAGTGTAAGTTGTAGACTTAGTTAAGAACCCTAGGAACCACCTGGCCAGACATCCCAACATATTCAGTGCACAGGGCTATATTGTGCTGCAAAGTACTACTCCATGAGGAATAAGTCTCCGATCAATGCACACTGATCCAATGTTCACTGCACCAAGATTAGCAGTGACAGATGTTTGAATGCACCACTGAAAGGTCCAAAAGCCTGCAGAGAAAGGTGATGGGTGGCTACAGGGACTGCTCCAGAGGCAAAGATGAAAACACAAAAGTTTGCATGAGAGAAAACACTTATTTGACCCTGCTGCTCTAAAAAATTGTTGATAGTATCATGAACATGGCAGACTTTTTGGGATATTAATAATATTTGATGCCTTCTTCATGCATTATGCCATCAGAGATGTTTCTTGCCTTTGGAACAAGGTTAATGGACATATCCATGCCCATCCCCTCCCTCCAGCACCCATCTCACCTGTGCACCGACAGCTCTGGTTGAAGAACTTGAGGGGCCACCGTTCCCGGTCATCCACATTGTGAAGGGTGTAGGGGCCACTCCAAGGCTGAGTATCAGCCTGCACCCCCTCACACCGTCCCCTGCCCTGCAGGGACCCACAGATATTGCCTGGCTCTGTCCCTAAGGCCGGGCAGCAGCGCTTCAAGCGAAGGGCTTCCACCGTCATGCAGACACGAGGAAACTGTGCCTGTGTGGGACAGCAGCAGCTCAGATAGCCCAGCCCAGCCCAGAAGAGCCACCTCAGGGCGCCCATTACAGCTGGGTGCAGGCTCTGCCTTTCCACTGGACCTGAGCGAGTGGAGCAGGGAGATCGCTGGCGTGGAACAACCTGGCTTTACCACAGCTCCATGCCCTGGCCAACCAGGGTAATCCCTCTCACTGCTGAGGATGCTAGTGTTGGGTGTTTGTTTAATTCCCAGTCTCTTAATTGCCTTGAATGTGGTTCAAAAGGTGCTTTGACTCTGTGGTGCCTGCCTAGCAGCCACAGCTTTGAGCAGGGTTTATATAGAAGCTGGGAGAAGCCCTCATTAGAAGGATTAGCACGGCATAAATCCTCGTGTTTTGCACATGACATCAAGGGCAGAAAAGATGCCAGTGTGAAAGCAAGTTCTGCAGATTCTGGCAGCTTGTCAGGAGAATGAATGCCTCAGATTTATTTCTCCAAGTGTTTTATGAGCTTTGAGAAATTGATGGTCTTGTTTTAGCTGAGGTGCCTGGATAAATATGTTTATTCTTTGAATCAAAACCCTGTAAACAGAAATAAATAGAAGAGGAAACCTTCTCTTTTAGTGCATTCATTGCAAGATAATACTTTCCAGCAGCAATAGAAAACTAACTGGAACTGCAGATGATATAGGTGCATTATTAACATAAATTAATAAACGTGGTAGTATAAATTTGAGATGGAAAATACACCTAATGACTGCAGAATTCCACTGCTTATACTGAAAACATCTGAGTGGCAAGTGGAGAAGAATTTCCTTCCTAGTAGCCTGTTTTGCATGCAATAAATTATTTAATTGTTTTTAAAAGGTGAGTGGTCCTTGTTTGCTCTCTAATCCTTTCCCCATCCTTACACTAGAGGTTGTTTTTGAGTTGGTCTGGCTGTTAGCCTTTCAAAACTGTCACAGCTGAGCATTTATTACCCACCTGGCAGGAGACAGTCTATGAGATCAATACACACACCAGACATGCATGCAAGTGATTCTGTTCAGTACATCGACAAAAATAACTTTTAAAAGCTCCTAGTATGCAGCAGTTCTTGCCCACAATGTAACTCCTGTGTGCTAGAGGAATATAATTAATAAATCAAAATAAAGTAGTTATAAGTGATTCTGTGAATCTGAAGCAATAGCTATCAGTTCAGATCCATTATATTAAATAAAAACTGGCAACCTGCCCTGCTTCACTGAAAGCTTTCACTACCTTCCCACTCTGTTGTTTAGCCATTTTTGTAAGCAGGTATAATGAAAACAGCCATGGTTGTGTCTGTGCTATTCAATATTTCAACGGATGTTCAACTACACCATTCTGGTACAAGAAGTCTACAATCTATGCAGCAAACTATTGCCACCATGCAGCCAAAGGGTTCATCCACACTGCAGACACTGTCATCAGCACTTTCAGGTTCTTAGATCTTTATATCAAAAACTTATTATTTGCCAGACAAATTGAAATATGATTCTACCTCATTTATGGAGGCACAAGCTAATTACCCATACCATGTAGTCTGAAATGGGTTTCAACATATCTCACTTTGGATTCAGTTTACCTGGAATTGACTTTTCCCTGCTGATCTTGACATGAAAAAGACAAAAAGCACAAATAGTTGCTGAAAAAATATGTTGAAGAAACTCAGGAGTTATAAATGGAAGCACTGACTCAAAAACCCTCTGAACAACACTCCTCCCCATACTACTCAGCACCTGAATACATCTTTCTGGTGTAGGAAGGATCAGTCTTTGAATCTAGGTTAGACAATGTCTTGTACCAAAGTTACCAACATGCCATCTGAAAGCAATTAAAGTGAACACACTTATCAGCATCACCAAAATAAAATCAAAACATATGGACAGGATTTAGCTAACCTATCAAATCCCTGAACTGGTGTCTATACATAATATATGTGTCCAAGCTGCCATTATAATAAAAGCTAACTCAGTTCAGACACCCATAAGAAGGTTCTACTGTCATTTGTGACCCTATATGAGACAAAAAGAGTAAGCATAGAGTAAGGTGAGGTACTGAAGCAGGTAAGTCAAGGAAAGGCAAGAAAATGTGCCTCTAATGCAGTACACGAGGAAGGAGAAATCTGTCGCTTTCAGGGGAGCTTGAGCGTGGGGAAAAGGAATAGCAGGCAGAGGATAACATGGAAATTGCAGGGGAAGGAAAACTGTGAGTAGAATAGTGGCACATATGTAGTTTTTATTATAACTTCCTTCCATCACAACTACAGAATTTTACAAAACTGGGAGCATGCTACAGCATGTAGTCTTAGTACAGATGTGGCACTAGTCTCTGGTCCTCACTAATGCACCAGCATTTTAGGAGTGCCCTTCCTTTCCAGGCAAGGAGCACCAGGACAGACAGAGAAAGGACAGGGAGACCCCACATCCTGACGCCACTGTGTCGCTGGCATTGGTGGTTGTCTGCTGCTGTGTTACATGCTGTGAGGAAGACACTGAGCACAATTACAAAAAGACAGTTGTCTTTCTATCAGTTACTAGGAAAACTGCAGGCACTGTTTGTTCCTCAGTCCATTGCTATTACGAAGCTCCCACATCTTTCCTGCAGCAGTCACGCTTAAATAAAGGAGCCATTGTTGGGGCTACACAGTATCAGCACTATACCAGTTTACAAAATAGCATCCTGAATGAATTTTTATTTACTACAGAGACTTTACTCTGCCCTGAAAAATGACTAGTGCTGTGTGTTGGCACTACTGCCCTGAACTATCAAAGGACTTTTCAGGCAGCAAACCTGAGCACATGAGCCATGGACAGTGTTCAAAACTGTGACTACACTGCCTTGTCCACACATATTGGGCTTGTGTGGCATGGTTTGGTAGCCAGGGAGCTACAGAGGTGGCTTCTGTGAGAAGCTTCTGCAAACTTCCCCCATGTCCAACAGAGCCAATGCTACCTGGCTCCAAGACAGACCAGCCGCTGACTAAGCCTAAGCCCATCAGCAATGGTGGTAGCACCTCAGGGATAACATTTAAAAAGGGGAAAGAACTTATTGCATAATGGCAACTGCAGACAGAGAAAGGAGTGAGAATGAGTGAGAGAAACAGCTCTGCAGACACCAAAGTCAGTGAATAAGAAGGAACAAGAGGAAGAGGTGCTTCAGGCACAAGTGCAGAGATTCCCCTGAAGTCTGTGGTGAAGATGAGGGTGAGGCAGACTGCCCCTCTGCAGCCCATGGAGGTCCACGAGGGAGCAGAGATCCATCTGCACCCTGTGCAGAACTCTACACCAGAGCATGTGAACGCCCAAAGGAGGCTGTGACCCCATGGAAAGTAGTCTCCTGGCAGGACCTGTGGCCTGTGGAGAGAGGAGCTTGCACTGTAGCAGATTTTTCTGGCAAGAGTTGTGGCCCAGCAGGGACCCACGCTGGAGTAGCCTGTTTCTGAAGGAATGCACCTGTGGGAAGGACTCACACTGGAGAAATTCATGGAGGACTGTCTCCTGTACGAAGAACCCCAGGCTGGAGCAAAGGCAGAGTATGAGGAGTCCTCCCCCGAGGACAAAGGAGCAGCAGAGATGTGTGATTAACTGACCAGAGTCACCATTCCCCATCTCCCTTCTCTGCTGGTGAGGAGAAGGTAGAGAATTTTGGAGTGAAGTTAAGCCCAGGAAGGAGGCTGGAATGAGGGGAAGGTGTTTTTAAGATTTGATTTTATATCTCATTACCCCCCTCTGGTTTGGCTGGTAATAATTTCACCAATTTCAGCCTGTTTTGCCCATGACAGTAACTGGTGAGTGATCTCTCCCTGTACTTACCTTGACGCACCAAGCCCTTTGCTATATTTTCTGTCCCCTATCCAGCTGAGGGGCAGAATGACAGAGTGGCTTTGGTGGGCACTTGGCATCCCAGCCAGGGTCAATCCACCATACCACACATCTGACCCACTGGGTTAGGCTACCACACCTGAAACTAGTTAAAATATTTCAGCTTTACACTGAAAGTACAGCAAAACAGTATTTCAGCTACCTTGTCATCTAGATTCATGACCATGGTCATCACCAATTGCAAACTTCTCAGCCTATAATCAAAGGCTGGTGAAGAAATACATACATATGGATGCCGATGCATTTGTGGGATTAGTACCTTCACATGATTTTGTGGCAAGAGTGGAAATAAAGAAAAAGAATACTCCAAGGTACAGGCAGAGAAATCACTAAACACAATTCACACGAGTAATACAGAATTCCTGAGTAGAAAGTAGGCAGTGGGTTCACATTTTTTTTTCTCAATGACACTATTGTTTCTCAGGCTCCTTCTACTGTACTAAAGCACAGATTAGCAGCAAGCCAGAAAAGTATTTAGCCTTTGGAATTTTGGAAAGAATTTTGGTCCAAATAAAACATTGTATATATAAACTTGTGTGGAAACCAATATATCAATAGAAAGAATAAATAAATTACATGTTAATTCGTAATGACAGGTGATAACTAGAGATAACAAGAAGAAAGATAATTCTATAAGGAAACCTGCAGCAGAGGCTTCCAAACACCTGTGCATGTTCTAGATTTCCTGAATCTCCTAGAAAGATTAAGTCTTTGGGATCCCTCAGCACAAGCCACTGCCCTTTCACCACCTTACCCTTTGTCTCCCTGCCCTCTATCAGAGAGAATGAGGCTGAAGTGTGGGCACACCAGAGCAGCTCTGAAGATCTCATGATGCTGCACTTAAACAAAATCCTTCTTCATATGAACACTGTCTTCATCTCCTGGCTTCACATATTTAAGTTATTTATCCACCCCTTTCTAATTTGTGGAATTCTTTTCCTGAAAACCAATTTATATGCTTCAATACCTTCACATATTGTTAGAACAGAAGAGCAACTCAGAGAAGAACAATTTGCTCAGGTCTCATGGCAATACACAAGATGAATGTAGCCAGGAATGCAATCTTAGTTAAGACAATTTCATAGTCTTACATGAGTTTTCTTTCCTCAACAATCACAAGGCTGCTTTACTCATTCTCTATCAATCGGGATGATGGATTACTCAAACTTTCCTTGCATCACCAATTTCACATCATCTTTTTGTGGATTTACCTGTAGGATTCCTTGTGACAGAGGGTGAGTTTATCTCACCTGATGTTAGACATCTATTGATTATTGACATCTATACATAACCAGCCACTCAGGGTTTCCTTTCTTTCTCTCCTCTCTTAATGGAGAAAAATAGCTGGGTTTAGGGTGAAATGCACTTGGCCTGTTTTCTGTACTCACATTAGGAAGGGATGAATTGCACCACACAAGGCCTAACCTCAAATTTTTTATTTCTTGCAGGGGAAAATTGAGCATCTACCAATTTTAGTGGTAGATACTAAATTTAGGTAGATGAATCCCACCTAGATTCCTCACTGATTCTTCAATGGGTCTTGTGGTTCAGCTGAACTTGTCTCCCTTATGTCTGGAGATGACTGCAATGGGAATTCCTCATTAAAGACACTCACTTCAAAAGTTCAAAATTTGATGGCACTTTGCTTTTTACTGCTCCAAGGACATGTGCCAGCTGAAGCATGTACTATACACAACTTGCATAGAAAGGTCATAAAATTATACACTGCTTTAGTATGGTGGATGCCTGTGTCAACTCTGCTAGATCTTTCCACGGCCTTAAATAAATGTTATTGACAGACACATTTTCATATTTTTAAGTCAGGTGTTGCCTTACTGTAGTTTCATTCGTGTTAGAGATAGTGAATGAGTACTTCCATTTCCTTTGTAAGATCTTTCTTCCATCCTCATTTACTCCCTCATTTAACATCTCTGAGAACCTTCTTGAGTGATCATGAAGGAGTATCATCATTTGGTTAATGAGACTCAGTACCCTATCACTTTCTAACTAAACAAGCATGCTTTTTCCAGTATCCATACTATGTAGGAACAGAGACAAAAACTTAAGCTATTTATAGTTTAGATAAATACAATGCTGGCTGATAGATTAAAGTACTGCTGTGGTGACCACCCATGCAAAGACAGCTTTTTCTCCAGAATTATTTCATCAGCTTCTAGTCTGGGCTAACTATAAAGGCAGTCATTAGAAAATAAAGTATGATCCACTCAAGGAACTCAGACATCTGGAAGGTAAGAGAGCTAAATGTCAGTTAGACCAGAGTTCCCCAATACTCTGTGAAAGGAAAGAAGCACCTCCAGGGAACAACACACCCCATTCTGAGACAGGCATCTTGGCAAGTTCAGATTACCTCTCTCTGTCCTCATTTCTCTGCCTTTAACTTTAAAGGAGGTAAGAGTGACTGGTTCGAACTCAAACAGACACTTAACTTCTAAATGTCTAAAGTGAAGTGAGATCAACATCACTAAGTGCCTGTGGTAGAAGAGGACCTACACAGAATAGATTTATATCAGTTTACATAATGTAATGAAATAAAAGCTGATTTACTATCCTAGTTTTGGCACATGTGGTGCAAAGCTGTAAGGAGCCTGAAGCCCACTGAACATGCAGGCTGTCTTTATGACCCATGATTTAGGGCACAATCAAGAAAGTTTGAGCCTAAGACTTCATCTGCAATGTGGAAGGGTAGGACAGAGGCTCTTAACTCAAAAATTCATCTATGCAACAAATTGTCCCATTCATAGGGGTGAAAATACGAGGAAAGAAATCCAGATCTGGTTCTGTACCACATTAAAACAAAGAATCTGAAAGACAGAACAAACATATTATTTGAAATCATATCAGAAATTATAGAATCATAGTATAGTTTGGGTTGGAACCTTACATTAATCTTTCCAGAGCGTGTTCCAGAAGACACTCTTTTCTCACATTTTTTATTCAAAATACTAATGCTACCACTTACCCTAATGGAAAATATAAAATGGAACAAAAGATTCTCATCCCTCATGTCATGTGGGCTAAATCCCAAGACCATTGTTGGGCAAAGTAATGAATGATCCCTTGCTTTAAGCAAAAGGATGTATGTACATTCAAACAAAAAGTATAATGTTTCCCTTGAGGTTCACTGAGGAATAAAGATAGCATTGAAAACCATAGCAGGACTGGAGGTTAAGGTTTCACTTAACTGCCCCAAATTTGCCTTGTTCATTGTACCATAAATTCTATGGTTCTACAAAAAAACCCCGATTTTCAATCCAAAGAGAAGGAAATTTTACTATGTGCGAGTACCATTTTTTCATTCCTCAGAGGAAAGCAAGACAGTAACAAATTTCAAGTGCAGAAATTGCCATCAGGGACAAGGAGAGGTCTTTTTAAATCAAGTAGATGTGCTACTCAGGGGGCATAGAAGAAGAGGAGGATTGCGTCACACGAGGAACATCTGAACTTGCTAAACCCTCAGGAAGCCTACGGAAAACACCAGGCACAGCAACTTCCTCCCACCACTGTCAGAAATACCAAATACAGGTGTTTCAAAGTAAAGCCTTAAGCTTCCTATATTATTTGTCATGTTTTGTGACTGCAAGTTGTTGCAGCCTGCAGAAGTGCTAGGATGTGGGAGCTCTCTCTGAGCTGCTCCTTCTGCCCCAGTTTTCATTCACTTAGAATAGGAACCAAAGATGGCCATGGAAAAAGCACGTGAACCAAATCCACCAGATTTTGAATATTTGCATAGGGCTGAAGTAACACTGTAAAATGTGATTTTTACTCTGAATACTTGTGATGTATCAACTTCAGTATCTGATCGACATAGAGCATATATAATCACATCTGTAGGGGCAGAGAAGTT
Source organism: Myrmophylax atrothorax (assembly GCA_026770055.1). Classification (NCBI taxonomy): domain Eukaryota; kingdom Metazoa; phylum Chordata; class Aves; order Passeriformes; family Thamnophilidae; genus Myrmophylax; species Myrmophylax atrothorax. The sequence goes on along the minus strand of JAOXXN010000001.1, from coordinate 42,164,695 downwards.
TCCCAGTTGGAGAGAAGGAACTCTGTGACTAAAACATAATGTCTTAGAAAGATGTGAAAGTAGCCTGGATTTGCATCCTACCAAGGAGTTCATCTTGACGGAAGAGGCTGATAGAAAAATAAATGGGAATGTTTGCTGGCAAGAATAAACCTAGAAAGCAGCAAAGAAAAAACATTGCGTAAAAAAGACACAGGTGAATGGAAAATGCCTGAATATTGTGTGACAAGCAATAAAGTAGCAACACCTAGGGTTATTTTCACAGAACCTGCCAAATCACATTAGACATCCGCATCAAGGCTGCAAAATCAAACAGACAGAACTAAGTTTATATCTTATTTTTGTCCTCTTCTTCCACGTAAGACCCCAGGTCTCACTCAGTGTTGAAGCATCATCTGAGCCCTTGTGAGCTGCAGTGCTGGGACACAGAATCAGAGTTGGAAGGAACCCACAAGGATCACTGAGTCCACCAATCCGACTTCCGTACCAAACAAACATGAGAATTTTTTCTCAGTATCAATGCTATCACCTTTGTATTTCAGTGTTCTACAAAATTTCTGTTTAATATCACAAAACCCCTGAAAAGGGAATTGCTGTTAAAGGTATTATCCTTAGCTTAAAAAAAGAAATTTCAGATACTACCACAGCACATATTTGTTATACATCCATAAGCCTGGGTACTCCTGCTAAAAATCAGACACTTTGAGAGGGCAGGAGCGACCCACACCTTTCCTGGCCCTCAAAAAACTTAGTGGCAGAGGGGACCAAACCTCCAGAGCAGCACTGAGGGGGTATGGCCAGACCACAGCATAAAAGGAGTCTCTGGGCCCCATCGTGGCCCCTCAGCTGAGTGCCAGCACTGTGGGGGCAAATGTACCTTGGGAAGGGCTGTCTCTCAGGATGCTGGTGCATAAGAAGAGAGTCAGAGGTCCAACATCCAAGCTTGTTTTATGACTTTTATTCAGCAATATGGAAAAGGCCAGAAAGTAACCAGTCATTCTCTCTTTTACCTCTTTGATCGCACATCTGCAGGAAATTAATACCTCCTAACCCATTCCCAAAGAACCATTAGTGTCTTTGATGAATAATTAAAAGCTTTTTGGGGGAAAAAGTATTTATTTTATAACAAACGTGCAAAAGTATGTATGAGAAGTCACAAGTGATCATTTTAACATTTCCTTCTATCCTTGAGTACTCAAGCATGCAATCCTAATGTAAAGCTTAAAAAAATCTTTAGGAAAAACAGTAATAAAAGCAGTTATGCTATCCCTGAGCTGTTTTATTAGTAAAGATCTAAGTAACACTATCCCTGTTTGTATTAACGGATTGCACAAGTCATTCAAAATCAGTGCTTGATGTGAGGCTGTGATTAGAAAAGGAACAGTGACACCTTCCCATGAACAGATGAAAGATACTGAACAAGGAGGTAAAGGAGCTGTTTTACTGCTCTGTTTTGTACTGGTGACATCAATACTGAAAGTCCTTTTTCTGTATATTGTTCTGGTGTCAGTATACTAAAAAGGCTACAAAAATACCTGAAAGCTGGAGAAAATGTCTTAAATTGAGTCTCAAAGAGTTTGATTTCTTCAGCTTATCAAAACAAAACTGGGTGACAGTTTCGTGATGACCAAATACCAGGTACCGTGAAGATCTCTGCTCTAACAGAGAAAAGGTTTAACAGCGGGTAGGTCCAAATTAAAGGAATACATTTGAAACAATTGCAGCAAATTACTAAGGACCACTAATGAACTCTCTGCTTCAAATGGCTTCAAATCAAAACCAGGTACCCTCCTTAAAAATATGCTTCAGAAGTGATGTTTCCCATCTTGTAAGTAAAGAAAGAATCAGAAGGAAATAATGAACGGCAAAGACTAGGTGGCATTAATTACCAGAGTTCCTGGCCTCCAAGTTATTCCTTTGCCTTTCTGTGAAGCAATGCACTTTCAACCCTCTGTTATCAGCAGAGGAGCAGTGACGTCTGCGCTCCAGATTGCGGCGAGATGTAATCTCTAATCCTCCTGTCTCTGTCCCCGTCTCAGTCCTCTGGAGAGACTCCCTCCCTCCGTGCCTCACCCTGCTCCTCACCGCATGGTTTCACTTTCTCCCGTGTTCTCCCTCCCGTCATCGATAGTGGGAGACAGCAAGTTGCGGAGAAGGGACTGGGAATGAAGCTTGCTGCTTTCAAGCCCTTCCATCCCAAATAAAAAACCCGTCAACCCAGAGGAGCTAAATAAGGCACCTGGAAAGCAGAGACCGGTTCGTCATGAGCGACACGGTGGGTATCGGCTTTACACAGCATTCCCACGCTTGCCACAAGCCCCGGGGGCAGAGCCTGCGGGGCTGCTCCATCAGCGGCATCCGCTCGCCACCTTCCGAGCAGGGCGAGGAAAAGCAAAAAGAAGCTGTTGCCGAAACCCGGGATCGAACCAGGGACCTTTAGATCTTCAGTCTAACGCTCTCCCAACTGAGCTATTTCGGCTGCTGTGGAACCGCTCTTAACGTGATATTACTAATCTGTTCTTCCTCCACCTCGTCACCTAGCCCAGCCCGACACGTGGCGGCTTAAATAAAATAGATGTTATTCGCCCTGCAGTGCCGCATACCACAAACGAATCGATGACGCGCCTTTGCAAACAAAATTATGCCGTAACCCAAAGAAAAGTGCAGCAGTAACACAAAACTATCTATATACATCTATCCCAACAGATAACATGTGTTTACCATCAGGATAATGAAGTTTTGGCTGTGGTTCCCTTGTTTATTTAGGGGGTAACAGAAACCAGAACATCCTGCGGGATTCAGGAACGTTAAATTAGCAGTATTTTCGCTTCAATTTTTAGGGACGTTATTTTGAGCCTGACAAATTCTGGGCAGAGAGGATGTATCACAAAGAGACAGCAACACAAAGCACACCTGCACCCTCGTTTTTCAGTGGTCTTGCTGGGAGTTCCATATTCCACAGAAGCTCCATGAGTCTGCCTAAATCACAAATCCTGACTAAACACAGTTATAAGAAAAAAAAAAGTTTATGCTCACACTGTTGATCAGGCATTTATTTCAAAAAGCAACTGCTATCACACTCTTTGGCTACAGGTCAAAGATAAAGGATATACCCGAGCGCCCACATTAGTGCACATTGCACTGGTGCTGGACGCTCACCTCCCAAGTTTGTGTTTATTTGCACATCCCACGGCTCTAGAAAACAAGCTACCCGTGAGAGTGTCCTCTCTTCACGATCTCTGCAGGCTGTGTGGGGAGAAAGGCTGCTTTGATTGTTCACTGCTGCTCCCTTGTGTTGGTCAAAAAAACCCAAAACCCTACAGCTTGTTTTTTTTAACCTCTCTCTCTTCTACAGTAATAGAATTTAACAAATCCCTCCTTTATTGAGTGGGGAAGCAAAAGCCTTTTCCCAAACCAGCCACATGCATATTGGATGACATACACCCCCCTACTTGCTTTTATTTTCAGAGTGTATTTTTCCTCAAGTCATTCCCTTTTGGGGAAGTCTTTTGGGACAAACACTGTTTTTCAGGAGCTCATGTATTTTCAGAAGTCAAAGACCTATTTTCAGAAGTAAAAAGGCTGAGAGGAGTGGGCCAGCAGTTTTGTGACTGAAAGCAAACTAAAAAATTTAATTTAGGGAGAGATTAAAAAGAACCACCCACACCATCATACTAAAGAGGTGTGCAAACATACTGATGCAAAATCTCATCTCATGATTTCCCATCGCCACTGGCAACAATAGTTTTGCTGAGAAATGATGAATGTAATCCCTTAATAACTGTGTCTCCTACTGATGCAGCTCAAACAATCTTGTGATCTTTGCTGCAGATTAACTCCAAATGTGTCACGACATGCAGGGAAGTCTAAACACTACTGATTCAAGTGTTTCCATACATTACCACAACAATCAGAGATCCTATGGACCAACGGGTTATCTTGATTTTCATTATTTTTAGAAGCCTTTATTTTGCTAGTGGAAATGGAAATGGCAAGGGAAATAAAAACTAAAGGCAATGCAAAACAAAATGAAACAAAGAGAAGGACAATTCAGTCTCAGATATAGTATACTTAACACACTAGTCACCTTTTTCCCAAAAAGAAGGAATTCTGTATTATTCCTCCTACTGAAGAGTAGAAAGATATTTGCATTTCATAGCTATTTAAAGAGCATAAGAACACAGTTTTTGCAAAATGGAGCATTCTAAGTTAAAAAAAAGGACATTTTTTTCACCCACCACTTTTCTCCTATATCAAATAAAGACAAACAAAAGCTATTTTCTAGCCCATCATATCATGACAATGTAAACAGCCTCAACCACAGCTGATACCCCTTATGCCAATCAGCATACAAGTGTAAGCAAGTGCCAAGGTCAGACCAGGGGAAGCCTTGGAGGAAGTAAGGGTTATCTCTCTTGCACAAAATGGAGCTAATACACACAAACACTCAAAGGCACCACAGGCCACAGTTTGCAGAGAAAGCTGGGGATGCCCCAACCCTGGAAGTGTTCAAGGCCGAGTTGGATGGGGCTTTGAGTAAGCTCGTCTAGCAAGACATCTGCCTGTGGCAAGGGAGTTAAAACTAGATGTGATCTTTACGGTCCCTTCCAACCCAAACCATTCTGACTGCAGATGGCCCTGCCTCAGCTGCCCACTTCAATATCTTCCAAATCCTTTCACTTGCTGCTGGCAAGGGATGTACTGAATAGCAGGTGTGGTACACCAAAATAATGGGGTAGCAATGTTGGTCTTCCCCAGTGCATAAGTGATTTCAGGAGCTGCTTCCCAAAGATCTGATCCAACTCACAACAGTAACCAACAAGCAAACCAACAGCTGTTTCCACGACTTCCAAGTATATGACGGAACCTGGATAGAAAACCCTTGCCAAAAGCCAGTCGTCCTTCTTTAGAAAGAAGTGACATACACTTTTACTCCATTTGTTTTATCGGTGTAACCTTTGTTCTGTGACACAAACTTTGAGAGAATGGCCTCAAAGATTACAGTGTTCACAGCATTTTACATCACTCCCCTTTTGCCTTCTGCAGAAATGCTTCCCAGTAAAAACAGTGAGAAATAAAACCTAAAAGTATTACACTTCTCCACAGTGTCAGCTCACTAGTTGATCCTTTCTTTCTTTCTTCCTACAGAAACCATACACTTAATGGCAAAATAACCTGTTTTCTTTGACAGGAAAAAGACTTTCCCCTTTGAAAGAAATGGTCCTACTGGAGCACTCACCTGCTAAGAACCTGATCTACAGCAAAGTAGCTCAAAGAAAAAGCCTCCTAGGCTTTTTAAAATATACATTTAAATATTTTTAAAATGTGTATGCATGTATTTATTTTTATATATAGAAATAAAAGTAGGAATACTGAGCCAAAAATCTCAAATGCTTGGAAGGATTAAAAAAATAAAACAGCTTCCATTAAAAATTGATCCTTTTGAAAAATACACTCCCAGTAATATCACTTGTTTGGATAGGCACATGAATATCAAAGGTTGCATCTTCAGCATCTAAACATTCAAAACAATTTTCAAAAGATCTATTCAATAAACCAATCACACACTACTGCTTTCTACTGTATGTTTCTGGTAACACTATCATAAGTTAATTGATTTTTAGTGTTCCAAAGATACTGTACCTATTCTCAAGGTTTAAAATAAAGTTTATGTACATTTAAAATAAGATAAAATAATCTCTAATCTCTCCTCCTAAAGACACATCACCACAAGTATTCCAGTATAAGCAGATGTGAATGCATCTCACCCAAAGCAGCTGCCACAGTAACCATAAATACAGCTAGAACAGATCTTTGCAGCACTTCAGCTGTTTCTGGTACTGACTTTTGTAAAATACAGAACATTAAGATGGATATTGTAAGGAAGGATACATATTGTAGGGAAGCTGTATCTCAAGAAAAATATGAAAATTATGACAATATTTGAATGTCACCAGCAAAGTGTGTTCGACAGTGAAATTTAAGTGATTGATCCATATATCTAGTAAGCAAAGTGTGCTAAGAAATCAATAAATACTAAGTCCAGTGACCTCTGTCCTTTGTAAATGCAGGTTTTGACTTCCAAATCAAGTTTCAGAAACCCAAAAGATACAATTGCCACACAAGTCAACTGTAGCGTTATTATCCCAGTTTGTCACGCAAAACTCATCTTCAATAACACACCCCCAGACTTTAGAACGCATACTTGGCACGATGGTACACCTAGAAACTTCCTGCTTAGCCTTCTTTTAGGATGACTCTTGCCAACCAGAAGTGGCATTTTATCAGCAGCACCATACACCACAAAAGAGGTGTGAGGAAGGTGGGAGCAATTGTGTTTTAAGAGTTAACTCCCAATGCCTGAGACACATTTGAAGTCACAGCAACTTCTATGCTTCTTTTGCAGCTCTGTTCAGGGGTCACAGAAGGCTCTGGGACTGTGCCAAGTACAGAAGCTCAAGCGATAAAAGCAAGAAGAACAGCGTCTTCTGTGTCTGCCACACCACCACAAAGCCAAGGAAGTGAAAGTAATTTTTTCAGGATAGAGGCAGAGCTAAGAAATATTTTTTTAAAAAATCCTGTCATCTGCATTTTAAGCATGTTTTTCTGAATTAAGAGAAACCAGCTGCAACGTAACTTTTATTGCTAAATCAACTTAGAAAAATATTCATGGATATAATTCTAGAATTAAAGTTTTTTCCAAATTTGAGATTAAAACTCAACCCACAAGTCACAGAAAAACAAGCATTTAAAAACATTTTCTCCATAAATAGCCTTCATATCACAGGAAATAATATCATTGGAATGTTAACTGTGTTCCAGTATTTCAAGTTTTTACAATAAGTTAAGAAAAGAAAATTAACATGTAAAAGACAGCAGTACAGTAAAACAAGGACAAAATCTAAAGAAAATGCTTCTGGAAATCTCAGTGAGAACACCTGCTACTTCTTGACCCATTTCTCCCCTTGCTCACCTCAAAAAAGGGGCATTTAAAGTTATACAGTAGGTAAGAGTTTAATCAGCCACCTACAGGAGTTAATACTGCACCAACAGAGAAATGGACGGAACCATAGTGGGGCCATATATAGCTTTTATCAACCAATTCATACTCACCAAAAATACATTGCTCCCTTTGACCAAAAATAAAACCCAAATATTTGAAGTGGCAAAAATAATCCATTACAATGTAAAAACAAACTGATAAAGATGAACGATTCAGAACTAAAACAAATCTAACTGAAAGTCCCAAAGCTGTAACCACAATTAATTACTCTTAATTAATAAGGCAGATTTTACTTTAGTTACACTAATTTGTAGCATTATAAATATGCTTCACTCCATACAGTTCTTTAAAATCAATACCTAATGAGAATAGAGTATTGCACCAAAAGCTGAAATTAACAGGTTCAACCTATAAAGTGCTGAAAGCATTCCAAAGTTGTGCCACGCTGCAGCTCTGTGCTCATCAGGGTTCCTGTATCTTGAAAACATTAAGAGTCCAACGTGGCCACTTGATTGCAGGCTTTGAAGAAAAGACCGAATGAGGTAGAGAAAACTCCTTCAGTTCTGCGTCACCCTATGGGTCACTGAGGTGTGCAAATGGCTCTGTCACAGGAAAGGGCTCCAAAGCTTTTTCCGAGTTTTTCCAGTTGTGAAAGTTTTCTTTGTACCACTCAACTAGTATGGAGAGAATGCTGATGAGTCAAGCTGACCAGAGATAACAGGGAAATTCAAATATTCCACAGACATCATAAGATTAGCAACATGCTAAGAGTTCATTATTCAAAATTTTAACCTATAGTATTATAAAAATCTAGTTTAAATTTTATAAATTCTTTATGCAAGACTTATTCTAGCATAAAGAAGTGATCAAACTTTTTAAAAATCAAGATCTACTTAAGAAGCAGACAATTCTACATAAAATCAAAATGTTAAATTCTATCTCTAGCGTCTCATTAACTAACCAATATAACCATTTCCCCCACTTTCCCTTTCCCTCCTCCCATCACTTCTAAACCAGTGTAAAAGCCATCAGTCCTACTTGTTTTCTTTATTCCTTCTTTCCAAGGTACTTTAGGTCTCCATCCTAAGTTGTGCATCTTTTCTGAATTCATTGGGTATCTCAGGTCATTCGTAGGCCTGATGAAGTATAAAATGCACACAGAAAACGGTTTGATTAGACTTGTTCATTAATTAGAGATGCAGCACCTCACACAGTCTTCAAAGGAATATTAGGTATGCTTCAATTTTGAAAATTCACATCAACATGAACAGATTGCATTGCCTACAAAAAACACGTGGCAGCTGAGTGCAGCTACAACAATTTCAATTCAGTTTGTACAGTCAGCTACTTGGAATTGACTAGAATAAATATGAATTAATATTTTATTGGCACAAAAATGAATGCAAAACTCAACACACTGCCAACGCAATTGTGCAAGTCAGTGCATTTGCAACGCAAAGCCAGTGTTTGCTAATATTAGCATTTACGTTTTTCATCCTGAAAACCCACAAATTTACACATACTTCAGGTTTAAGATACACAGTGTTCCAAAGGTTGGCATTACAGTACCTCAGTAGCTACACAAACAGTCATACTGAATATGTAGAACCCCAAACTGCAAGATTCAATACAGAAAGATACCTTATCTTTAAGCCTGACACAAATCTTCACTTCCACAGTCTGGCAGATAGGTAGCCTAGTCCAGCACTCCTGCATTACTGGGGCTGGTATACTGAATAGTCAAAGTACATGTGCAAACACAAACCAAGTACTACCACTGTTATAACATGCTGATCTCAAGCAGAAGCAGAACTAATTTTTCCATAGCAAGTAACCCCCATGACCTTTAAGTCGCTC
>JAOXXN010000001.1:42118787-42135649 GCA_026770055.1 Myrmophylax atrothorax | reverse complement strand
TGTTCTGGGAGTCCTGATCAACATGTCACTCACCTGGGTCTCTTGTGAGGGAACGGCCCTAGAGCCTTAGTCCACCTTCATAGAGAGATTGAACCTACATACCCAGAATGAGCCTAATTGTTATGCTCAGAATCAAATGCCCTGCTGTCCTTCGTGGTCTCAAGAGGATATAGAGGGAACAAAAGCAGCTCCCTTTTTGAAAGGAAGAAAATATTCACTGGCACATTTAGCAGAATCTGTAAGAAAGTAGCATGTTAATAATTATTTTGCAAGGCTTATATAATTAGACTTAAACTGTCTCTTTAACTTCTTATTCTGCAAGCAGTTGGCAGTATTCAGAAGTGAATTCTAGGTTCATTTATTTATTCTCAAAAAGCAGTTAATAGCATTATTTTATTAAATCAAGGGGCAAAGCAGCTGCAAGACGTGGCCCTTTAAAGTGGTGTACAGACCTTCTAGAGAGGCATCTCAGCTCTATCAATTTTGTAGGAAGACTGAGCACTTGGAAGCTGCACTCTGAACAGCTTACACACTGAGTAAGGAGGTGTGTAAATGTGCTGGGTGCGTGTGTTTAGATCTAACAAGTAGGAAGCAAGGTGAGCTGTACATGCCATGTCTTCCACTGTTGCAGAACACCTCTATTGATTCGGAATTAAAACCCACATCGTTGCCATGATTCCTGAAGTTGCATGCACATGTCTGCTTTCAAATAACCAAGAAGAATTTCGTGCCTCTCTCCTTTTTAGTTTAATTTTTAATGCATCTTTGGGAAATAATCTTTGTCATTTTTCCATAGAAACTTAGAACATGAGGGTACAAGACAGAAGATCTGGCTTAATTTCTTGCATCTTTCATGCAGGCAACTAAAAACTACATAGTTAGATATGGTTTGAGTTAGGCCATCCTTCACTTTAGTTGCTTTAAGCTGGGGCCTGATGCAAGAGATCTGAAAACTAAATGGGCTGTAAGGAAAGCATAGGAAAAAACTTGAGACTATCACCTTCTGATTAAGGTGTTTGCCTTGAGAGATGAGGAGTCCTGACTCCAGATCCCTGACAAGTAATCTTTTATCATTTTATATGGTAGGGGTTTTGTTATGTAGGATGAGGTATTGGTGGAATTTAGGATTTCTAAGGGCAGCTGAACAGGTAGACAGCATTTTGAAGATCTTTGAAGTTAGGTATTTTAAATTAAGGTATATATGTTTTATTTTCTCTGTCAACTCTAGGTTCCTTGAAAGTCAGGAAACTTAGAGAAGACAGGTTGAAAATTAGGCTTTGTATTTTTTATAGCTGATTTCCAGTGCAGTTTTTTTGTAGCTCCTTTTGGTCTCAAGCCAATAATTCACACTCTGTCTATAGTTGGAAGGAGCTTTCTATCGTAAACGTTTTGTGTTTATTGAGAACTAGTTGATTTTCCTAAAGAGTTTTTCCATGTGTACTCACTCATCATGGTGAAAAATAACTTTCCTGCCAAATCCTTGCCAACTTCAGTGAGTGTCTTTTGAAACAGGAAGATAAACAGTGAAAGAAAGAAAAAGTGATTTGATCTAAAACACATATTTTTGTCATTCAGAAATTGTACTTTTTTTCTTGTGTACAAGAGAAGCAGAGTGGCCCTGAATTTTTTTGGTATATATTACCTTACAGTCTTTTTCTCCCATTTCACTGTCTATGTCCAAAATGTTTAATTTTAGCTATAGAAGTTATAATGCTAGCAACTATTTAGAGCTCATCCAGTTTTAATGTTTTTTGACTTGGATATTGAAATGTGTATACTTACTCTTCCCAATCTCTGGGTAGAACTACTTGGAAGTTTTTAAAAAGTAGGTTTAGTTTACTGCTGGGGAAAAAATATTTTTTAGAGTCTGATTTTGTGGGCACCACTAGGTGTCAAGGAAGGTCGGAGAAGGAAAACATAAGTTTTGTGTGAGAAACTTTTACCTGTTTTTGCTTGTAGCTCACTGGCTTTCTTCTTCTGAGAGCTCATGATGGATTGCAAAACTTACAGATGATAGAAAAGATTTTCAGGATCCAGGTCTTAAGGGAGGCGCTTTACCAGACTACTACTAGACTGAAAATTAGAAGACTTCTGTTTTGCAAATAATTTAAAAAAATTAGAGAATTATTTTAGTCTAGTGCAAAAAAAAATTCATGCTAAGGACTAATTGCTGTTTTCTGTGCTGTTTATCTAAAACTTTTCGGGCTTGGTCAACTGTGCTTCTTGAACTACTTTATGCAGAGAAAGAGTGACACCTAGTGGTTAAAAATATTAAATAGGCGTCTGTTCTGGTCTTCATCTCAGATTGCGCCTTTATAATTTGAAATGAACTACAAACAAGAGCTAAAAATGAGTCCTTTAATAAATGTGTTTTCAACTGATCAAATGGGCTACAATTATTTTCTGTATATCAAGAAACTGTATTCCACTTTATCCTATTTTGTAGTTGCTGCAAACCTTTCCTATGCTCAGAAAAGGTATTGAATAAAAAATACTTTGTCAGATCAAATAATAATCAGCTTCCTGAAAAAAATCACTGACTTTCTTGGATAAAATTGAATTTAAACATTTTATCTATTACCGGATAAAAAAAAAATTATCTCATAGTATTTTTGGGGGTGACAGTTGCTAAGTATTTCCCAATGATGATATATTAAAAAATATCATATTTTGTTTTAGCTGTTTGCTGCTACTTGCAATGTTTCTTTACAAAAGCTAAGCTGTATTTATTTTTTTTTCCACAGGATTACATGAATTCTTTTTCCTTCTTGTCCTAGCATACTTTGTAACTGCTTGCATATATGCACAATCCCTATGGCAGACAATTAAGAAGCGTGGACCTATGCATGCCGTATTAAAGGTGTTGACAATTGCATTACTGTTGCAGGCCGGTTCAGCTTTTGCCAACTACCTGCATTTCTCAAGGTATCTGTGCTCATTTTTGGTTTCGATCTTTAGACTTGATGAACAATGTATCGTTAAGATCAGTACATGGTCTTGCCTGTGATGATTGTGACAAAATATAGACTGACCTTTGAACTACGTCATTGGCTCAAGGTACTTTTAGGAGAGAACACGTATTTAAGACACACCCACTTAAAAATATAATATTTTTATTCTTTTGTCAGTTATTCTAAAGATGGGATAGGAGCTCCTTTTATGGGAAGTCTAGCAGAACGTGAGTATGCTTGTCTACTGTTTCTTACATATTCCCACATGTGAATCTAGATAATACATTAGAAAGTGCTGTTGTTGGACTATATTATGATCTTGGACCATAACACTGGATTTTTAGTATAAAATGCTAAAAATGGCTCTTCCAGAAAAAAAACTTTGTCAGGTGTTTACAATAACTGTATTTGCAGTTGTGCAGTTGTGATATGTAAAGATTTGGTGCTAACAAAGCATTTTTCTCCACTGTATAGATATTCTGAGTTCTCACTGGAACTAAATTCCTATAATATGCCTTTCAAAAATACACTAACTTACTCTGGTTGGATTCTTCAGTGTTAAACATTGTTGTTAGGTAGTTTGGGGTTTTCTTCCTGTAGTTCGCACTTAAAGCCTTGGGGGTTCTTTCTAAGCAAATACATTGCCTATTGATTGGCTTGAAGAACCCAAAGAAAGCAGTACTGTGGTCTCAGATAGCACTGGTGAGTAACAGCCCATATACTTCCCTTTGCAGAGTTCATTTAGAAGCCTGCAGTTGGAATTAACAACCTCTTGATGGCACTTGGTACCACAGTAATTGCCTCTTTCTTGTTTTAACTGTTTGAGTTAGCAGCTCCTTGCAGCCTCTCCAGCAACTGCATTAACAAACCTTCCCTCTCATCTTGTGAAATGAAATTAAATGGAGAACATGGAGTTAGTGATATCTCCTCCCCGGTATTAACTATCCAGCCAGAACTTCAGAGAGAGTAGCTGCATGTTAGATTTTCAGTGTATGTGTAGTCAAGAGCCCATTTTTATTTGGGTAAAGCAAAGATTATAATAATCAATTGTTGAATTTCTTAAATTCAGCTAACGAAGTTTTCCTTTTCTACTGTCTTTAAGGTTTGTGGTTTCCAAAACAGTAAAGGAGCATAAGTAATAGGTAGAAAGCTTCAGTGGCAGCTGCCATTCTGAAGAATGGCTGATGGCAAGTAGTATAGTTTGAAGGTGCTACCATTTATCCTGTATCACAACAGAAATCAGAGTTAAAAATAAGTGTTAAAATTTCTGTTAACTGCAGTGGAGCCAGAATAGCTTTTTAAAAACCTGTTCAGATACTATTCTTTTCCTAATATGATTTAGTCTTTACCACATATAAAGAGCTGATCCTCAGTCTATTTTATCGCCTAAGCTAATCACATAAATCACACAAATAATGCTGGCACTCAAAAGCATCGCAAATAGTGGTCTTTTAACTTTTGGTAAGAATGAAATGTGAAAAGTAATAGACTAATATTATGCCTCTTGAATAGCCAAAAAAAGATTAATTTTGATGAAATTGGACAATTATGAAATCAGCTTAGTAACATGTGACTGTACCCTGACACTGGGTATTGTGGACTATTGTAATTTTTTTAATTTTTCCCATTCTTGTTACTTTCTAATAAGGTGTATGAGATGTCAAAGATTAAAGCCAATACTGAATTTTTGTCTTACACCATTTTGTCTTGGAATCCACTTGAATTGTTGCCATACTGAAGCAGAGCATTCAAGATGTGACTGAGAGATGATGTCTGGCTATAACTTTTAGGGCAGGTTATCTTAAGGAGTGACAGAAAATACAACGCTCCCTAAAACATCCAGATTTCTTCAGTCATTTCTCTAGTTTGGATTTGTGACACTGGTTTGGCATACCTGGGGTTTGTGTAACAATTCTTTTTCTAGTGTGTCCTGTATCTCCATAGGTAGCATCAGAAAATAATTTCATGATCCTTTTGCCCAAAACCAGTGCTGGTTCATTTTATTAAAGAATGATCAAGTTTGTATTTACTAAAAGCTCTTGATACATCTTAAACAACAAAGGTGTCTGAATGCATTAAGAAGCACTTAAGCATATAAACTGTGAGAATACCAAATATGTCCAGGAATTACATGTTGATGTCTGGTTTATATCCATATCTTGCTAGTATTGCTGAGTTTCTGGGAAATATTGCAGCTAATCTTTGTTTATATCCATATAACAAAGATTATATGGATAATCTTTGTTTACACACTTGCCTTATATTCATATTAAACTCTGTACAGTGGCAGCATTTTCTGTGCCAGTATTTTTAGTAAATGAGGAAGTACATTTATCTTTTTTATTACAGCCTAGTTGTATAAAAATAGAACTTCGCTTTTTTACGACAGAAATACTACTCTTGTACCTGGTAGTCTAAGTGAAAATTAAAAACAAGAAACAAATTTAATTAAACTGGAAGATTAATCATGTGAAAAAGAAAGCGTCACTGTGTGTAGTGCCCACTCTGTAGTTTCTGAACCAAATTTACAATTTACATAGTATAAGAATCAATTATTTTTGTGTCTCTGCTGTGCCACTACAAGGAGTCACATCCCAATACCAGCTTTAAGATTGTTTGATAAGTTTCAATCAAAAGCTCACCAGGTCTAAAGCTAACAATCACTCAGAAAGAAATCTTCAGGTTTTTCTACTGCCAGTAGTGCTGCAACAAGGCTAACAAGTAAAGGCTTTAATATATTCTAGCTTGAAGTTTTTTTTATTCAGATATAGCTTCATTCAGCTTCAAACACAGGTTTGAGACACTGATTAAGAATGTAACTTCACGGAGTACATGTTAATTGTTCCCAAACAGAGGTAAAAATGGACATAGCAAAATGAGGCTAAGGTGCTTTGCATTTAATAAACTGAAATACAGGCAAGTTGTTGCTCTAAATGAAATTTATGTTAGGGTTTTTCATTATATTTTCCCCTTTAAGTATCTCAAACTGGAATTTGTCCTAAATATTTGTGCTACTGCATTCCTAAGACAAAGTGCAGTTAACTTAAAGTACAATGCAACTATCTGATTTTTGAATTAAAGTTTTTCAGAGCAAAGAAAGGAGTTAACTTCATGTTCCATATTTGCAGTATGATTAACATACATATGATTTTAGTTCATTAGCATTTATAGGTCTGTTTATGTAGATGGACTCCTGAGCCCAGACTACTTTGACACAAGGGTGGGATTTGGAAGGATGTGGTATTGTGTCCGTGCAGAGCTACAGCATAACTGGAAGCAAGCTGACAGAGATGTGTTTGGTCACTGAAAACATCACAAAATAGCCACATGTTGTGGCAAAGCAGCCTCAGTTAGTCAAACTATCATCAAAATTATGACTGAGGGTGATACAGAGGCGTAAGTGTCCATCCTTCATTTGTGGGTATATAGAAAGTTTCTCTTTGCTGTAGGAAAAAAAGTTTATTTTTGTTGTGACTCTATTCATTTTTCTTTTGTTTTCAATAGTGTGTGACATAGTCTCACAGATACAAATGCTGTATTTATTATTGAGTCTATGTATGGGTTGGACAATAGGCAGAATGAAGAAATCTCATGGCAGACCTCTTCAGTGGGATTCCAGTCCAGCATCTACTGGCATTGCTGTAGTAGTTGTTGTGACACAGGTTTGTATTTTGTATTCATTCTTATACTGAAATATACAGCTGCTATTAAGTATGACAGAACTGTGAACCAAATAATTTCAATATTTTAATTTTATGAGAGAGGGAGTATCAAGACTGGAAGAAAGCCCACAGCATAATGTACACCCAGTATGTCTAATAGGTAACACCACCTTCTCTTTACTATAACAATTTAAGGTGTAGCTCCACAGTATGTTTTTGTTCAGCAGTAAAACCACTTAAGAAGTTCCCACAGGTTTCCAAACTGCTGTTTGTGCCAGTTGTTTGTAGCATTATATTGTGAACCAGATCAGTGGAATGATCTAGACTGGGGAAAAAAATCCAGATATTTCAGCAAGTCATTTTACTGACCTCATGTGCAATGTGGTGTTATAAATAGTTGTAATCAGTACAACTGAAGCATTGTGAACTGTATTATGGGGGGTGGCAACCAGCAGCATGAGCAGAAAGAGAAGGGAAGCTGATGTGAGAAAGTCTTTCTGTCACCAAAAAATGGAAATCCTCAGTGCCTTCCTTTTGGAACCACTCGTATGGAATGTCTAATGGTCCTTTCAGTCAATATAAGAGAATTCTTGAAAGGTTCATGTGCAGGATTGGTCTTGCAAATATACAAATGGTCTGACACATAATTTCATTCAAATATTTTCCATTAGTATAAATTAGAAAGTCAAGTAAACCAGTAACTTAAAAGTAAATTATAATGGAGATCATTCAACCCTGGTAGTGCCTTTTGTAAACAAATTTTTTTAAATCACATCATAAAGACAAGAGAATCTGAAAACCATTGAGAAAGAGAAAAGCTGGGAGAAACTGTAGACAGTAATGAGGAAGAGATTATACTGAAAATTTTGTGCCATTTGGATAGTATCTGTAATTAGTGTGGCTTCCAAACTAAATAAGTGGACTACTAAAACATTCAGAGTAGCTGGGAGCTGGCTGACATTTCTTGCTAATGAAGTATATAAACCAAAGGCTATTAAGGTCAATGCAATTGTTGAAATTTAAAGATGGTCCTTTCCACCTTACTTTGACACCCATTTAGCACCAGAAATTTTACATGCTGGTAGTAAAGGAAACTTCTAAAGTATTTAATTTTATTAATGCCTCTGCACTTGTGCATGTATATGGGTGTGTTAGTACTCTGCCACTTGAGACTGGAAAATTTTTTGTTATTGGTTGCTTTTACTCTACATGGAAAGGACACAGTATAATCAGCTTGATCTGTTTTCTGTTGTTACTTATGGTAAAAGTTGGGGCAGGTATCAGATATATGCTGTTTTCCCTGAGGCTGGGCCATTACACATTTGTGTTGGCTCTTGGAGCAGCACTGGAGCATTAGTACAAAGTTGGCTATCTCACCTTTCACCAGTAAGGCACAGATCTACCACGTCTCCTCCTGGTAACATTGCGAATGTCATATTTGGCAGGAGTCTCCTAGGAACAGAGTATGGATATGGGAATATGTCATTGCCTGTGTGGTTTGGCATCCCAGTCTCAGTGTCTACTGTCACCTGCAAAAGTTCCCTGACACCAAGAGTATCCCTGCCCCTTCTGGAGTGGATATTTTCCATCTCATGGTTCAGTACATGTAAAATATACCTTCTGCCGGATTTGTTCTCCTTAATACAGAGTGCAGCTGTTGAGCTCAGGGGAGTAGGATTTAGACTATCACCTCTAGCAAAGGTGGTGAGCTTAAGACTTTAGTCTCTGGATTATTCAGTTGTTCACTTGTCTGTCTAGATTGACATGAGTGTTTTACCTGCAGGAATGAATCAATGGGCATTTTTAATGGATAAAAACCTAGAATAACCTCCTTCCTGTTCTGATCTTTCCCAGAGATTCTTATGGGAGAGCCAGCTTCCTCCTATGCCAGAGGTTGGACAGACTTATGTGGATAAGAGATATTCTGAGGACTTGCTGTGGAGGCTGCTGAAAACCATGTGCATTACCCTAATGCAACAGATAGAGATTGCACCATATTAGTTCTATTGATGTTCTACTGTACCTGTCCTCATCTCATCTTCAGGGAAGTCAAGCAAGTGGACAGCCTGGGAAAACATAATTATTCTTCAACTTAACTGTAGTTTTGACTGGCAAACTATCTGATCTTGTTTGCCTGCTTCTAGTTCAAATTACTCAGCAAATTTTCAGTGGTTTTTTCTCTTCTTTGTACTGATGCTGTAGATTTTTTTCTTTTTGTTCTTTCAGAAGCACTGGCAATTTCCTGGGCTGTGTTTATGTGTTACCATCAGTGTAGGGTGGACACAGCCTCCTAGTCAGCAAATCTGTTGTGGTCTTTGCGGCTGCAAAGAAGTAGCATCTCAAAGGAGGGACAAGTTTGCCATTCAGCAGCTCCCTTTGTTTTAACTTGTTCTTTATTTCAGGCACAGAACGAAAGATTCCCAGGCATCTGTGCATTCATTAAAGATTTCACTCTTTACTGCCAGGGCACAAACCTTGTTCAGAACTTTACTGATGGATGGATTTCCCATCTCATAGATCTGAGTAGTTTCAGCTTTCAGGGCTGATCAGAATGGAAGCAATGATTCTAGAAAGACAGCTGACCAGAATGACACAGAACCTTATTGCATTAGACATCATGCTTCACAGGGGTTCTTAGGTATACACCTCAAAGGTGTGCTCAGAATGAGCTCTACCTCTGACCTTAGATCTAAACCATTTTTTACTATGCGTGACATCAGATACCTGAGTACTAGATAGGTTAGAAACAGCTAGTTAATCCACTTTGCCTTGCTGCTACTTCTAATCTCCCTTTTGTTTCCCCCTCCCCCTTGCCTCTCAGAGATGATCTGTCCCATGAGAACCTGCCTTTGCTGGAGATTGATATGTTATCTGGGCTTGTCATAAAGTCAATGTTGGCACAGTGATGGGAAGGAGGAGTTCTACCGTAATTGTTTCCTCATGACAAAAAGGAAGAGTGTCTGGTTCTTCATCATATGGATGTGGATGTTCAGCTTGTATATCTGGAATATCAAGATGATGTCCATGGCCATCATTCTTCTAGTATTTGAAGAGGTAGGCCAGTATTGGACAGTCATTGGTGTCCACTGTGAACAAAGATAGGTCATGTGTATATGCAGGTGAAGTCAGGCATTTTGAACAGTGTGTTATGTAAACAAGGAGAGGGTAATTCTCTTTTACCTTATGAAGAAGCAGGTGCGACCTTAATGTTGGACATGGCTGGTGCAAGTCAGCTCTTTAGCTCCTTGTCTCATCCAGTTCTTTTGTCTACAGCCTAAGCGTAGTTGTTCCTCTGGATAACAATTAGAATTGTCCCTCCTGATTTCTTCTCAGACCTCAAACATAGTTCTACTTGCTGCCAACAAAAAATACGTCTCTGATACGTACTTCAGCAGGTTGGTGTCTGGGTGTTTTTCAGCTTGTTCCTGCTATTGCAGCTAAGTGAGCTGATACTTGGCTTTCTGTGGTCAAGATAGGGGACTTCAGGGCTTATTGACCTAAATTTCTCAACCAAATTTTAATTAATTCTTTTCATTTTCCCAGTTAAAGAGATTTTGACTTCAGGATCACACTTGTCTATGGAAGTTCTTCCTTCATTGAGAACAGATTGCCTAATCCATTTTTACCTAAAAACACTCTACAGCAGAGATTTCTCTTCCATAGCATCCTACTGAGTAAGAGTAGCCCTGGCTCATAGTAAGGGCAATGACAGATTCACTTTGTCCAAGTTTATACTGTGTTGCACTGACAGTTCCATCGCTGCCTCTAATGTCTCTGCCTTCTTCTGGAATAATCTAATGCAGCTGAAGGAAGCTGAACTTCTGTGATCTTACATTCCTGTCACCATACACAGCCTTTGATCCACTGATGTTGTGTTGTTTACGCTCTTTAAAGGGTTAGTCCAGAGCATAGCTTGCTGTCTGTCAGACGCTATTTTCCTATGAGGACCTGGGCTTTGTTCTCATGATTCCTTTACTCCAGCTCTTTGTCATCTTCTCATTAAAGTGGCTTCCGTCATTGCTGTTACTATTGGTGCAGATTAAAGAAAATTTAGGCCTTTGTGAGCTCTGTTTTTTAAGGTTAGGTAGATCCCAGGGATAGCTTGAAGTTTCTTCTTAGAGCAACGTGACCATAACATCTCCATCAGCCTATATGGTTTTCCCTCAGATGCTTCCTTGAGTCAGGAAGATTCTATAGATAGGCTGGGGGTTTTCTCCATTCTCAAGCAGAATATGTACCATCCAGGGAAGTTAAATGCTCTGGCAGTTTCCAAGTGTAAATACCAAAAGCAAAAATACTCACAAGACTGCAGTGATTCTGTAACTGGTAGAACCCTTGTTTGTTGTCTGAGCATGTTCTAACTGGACTGAAATAACTTCTGTGATAGGAATTCATCATTTTCATGCCAAAACTAGTGGTGTAGACACAATGTTACCAAACACTGTGCTGTATCTCAGGCATTCAGAAGCAATGTAGTCTTTCTTACTTCAGTCTTAACTTCTTGACAGAGTTCTCAGTCAAGTAACTTAATCATTTCAAGATGTTTGCTTGAAGTTACTCTATTTCTGAGCATTATAGTGGGAACATGTGAAGCCTGTTGGTTAGATTGTTTACTAGTAATCAGTGATGTTGAAGACATGCATACTTTACATCTGTACCTCTTCCATCCTTCCATTTTCTGTCCAGGTAGCTGAAGGGTGACTGAAATGACAGCAGCTGTGCTTGCTGTGTCATAGCCTAGATGAGGGAGGGGGAAAGACATGAAGAGTACTCTCTGAGTGTATTCTAAGCAAAAATTATTCTAATACTCAACTCATGAGGCCATCCACTTATGAAAGACACAGGTGGATTACACATTTTAAAAAAAATTAGTATCAGTAACCTTTTTGTCTTTATGTAGTTAATGTAGTGAGAAAGCCTTTGAATGTGTTCAGAAAGGAATCTTGACTAATTTATATTTCTAAATTGAGCCATACGTGCTTCATACAGGTCTTCAGAGCTACTTCACTCATAAGTCAAATTTGCCTACCTTTCTTCAGAAAGCCTGCTTTATTAGGCACCTGAAGCCTCAGTGCAAGTTACATGTGTGCAGTAGGTGGACTGGATTCCAGTGTACATTCAAGTCTTAAATGCCATTCAGCTGCTACAAGATTCTGTGAGAGTGTAAACTTTATGTGCATTCTGATTTATAATGGTAGCATTCCTAAAGTCTTAAAAAGGTGTTCTTCAGCAAGACACATTCTTTTATGCAACAAGTAGGCGCCTGCCTTCTTCCCAACTAAGATTAAGAAACTAGGCACTTGTTAGTCTGTTTTTCCTTGAAGGATATCAATATTCTTTCTTAGAAAGCTCCTACAAAATTTTATTCTGCAGTAAATGGATATAACCCTGAGAGTTAAGGAGGATTACTATCTTTTGTGTGGTTATCTTTTGGCTAGAGTGTTGTCCAGATGGTGGAACAGCATTTGGAACCTGTGCCACTCCCTTTCCTAGGCCCTAGGAGGTTTCTGAGCCAGTTGCTTGCAGTCAGGCTCACTCTCAGTTTCTGACCTAGCTGATGTTGAATTCTTTTCTCCACAATGGCACAGATTCAATAGAAGGGGTGGAGAGTGGCCCACCCAAGAACAGCCTATAGCCTTGCAGTTGCAGCACTCTCCAAGGAGGTGGGAGATGAGAATTGGATATCCTTTAGGCAAAGAAGGGAATTGTGGGAGATCCAAGTTCAACCTGGGTGAATGCTTGAGCCTTTAGGCTATTGTATAAAAGGGGCAGCAGCACCACCCTCTTACTTCCCCATCTTGGAAAAGAAAAGTGAATCCTGTTAGGATTTTGAAAGAAAAGGCGTAGTCACCTGCCTTTGAAACAAGCTTTACAGGTTGTGGATCACAAGTGGAAGGAGACACCTCCCTGTAGCTCTGTGAAATCATTTCAGTGGTCTTCCTGCAGAGTAGGCTGAGTGTTTAACGAGGTGGTTATTTTAGAACTTCTTCTAAGGTGCCACATTGCTTCTATCCAAATTAGAGGAAACTTTAACTTGTCAGACTTTCTCAAAGTTACAGAATTCAAGAAGTGAGACTCTGCTCCTGCCAGTTACAGTTGGAGTAATAGGTTATGCCAAAAAGCAGTTCAGACTGAGGAGTTCTTTGTGTGTAGCATGACAGTTTCTAACAGGCAGAGTGGAGCATGACCAGATAACTTAATCTGTGATGGGAAGGTTAATTAAGATTTAGTGTAACCTTGTTTACTCTAAGTGTACTTTGCTGTCATTCTTTTTCCAGAGCTTTTTATTAATTTGGGAGCAGTTTGAAGATACAAATCACCACAGTTACCATTCACACCATGGCTTAGCAAGTGGACTGCTTATTGGTCTCCGAGTTTGCCTAGCTTTGTCCCTGTCTGCTGGTCTTTACCAGATTATCACAGTGGAGAGAAGCACGCTGAAAAGGGAGTTCTACATCACCTTTGCCAAAGTATGGGTTACATCAGAGAAACTGATCCCTTCTTCTGTAAATATAATTGTGGCATGCAGTTGACTGAAGCACTAAACTCTTTTCCTCCATAAGAAAGTTAATATTTAAGTGTCTGATTTGATTACATGACACCCTGTCATCATACTCTGAGTAGTCATTTTAATTTGACAAGGAGTATAGAGCTTTTTAAAACAGAAATCCCACCTTTCATTGTGTGGTTTTCATTCTGTTGATTGAAAATTAAACAATGGGTTCATAAAATAGACAGAAATGTAAATGTAGTTCCTGTAACTGTCATCTCTTCCTTTTAAGCTGGCATGTAGTCATTTTACAGCTTATACTCATCTTCTTTTTCAGGCCTGCATTCTCTGGTTTTTGTGCCACCCATGTCTTGCAACCATTGCTGTAATATTCAGAGAATATCAAAGAGAAAAGGTATGTATAGGCAAGATAAAAGAGATGGAATTTGAATACTAGTTGTTCTTCATGTTTAGTGTTTGTTAGCAAACTCATGCTCTTAGGCTGTTAATCTTATGACCCCAAAGCAACTTGAAAAGTCTTAGTCACACAGCTCTCATTGATGCTAATGTGAGTCATATTTTACAAAGGCACACAGGGTTCGAATCATCTAAGGGTAATCATTTCTAGGTTAAGGGAGGGAGAGGGGGAGATTGTTAAGTCAAAGGAAAATGTGGAGGGGGTGTTTTGTTTTATTGTTTGCTTGTTTGCTTTTAATTAAAAACACCTTGGGGATTCTTTTAACAAAGGTAGCAGAAAGATAATTCGGTGGATTTTTTTTGGTTTTTTGCTTTTTAGTCTTCCTCCTTTAAAAGCTTTATGTGGCTAACTAGGTCAGGGAATCTGTAGCTGAACTGCATTCTTCAGATCAAGAAGTATGTCCAAATACATTGTTTTGGTTTGTAAGATCTAAACAGTAAAAAACAAAAGTGGACTCATTGGGTTTCTTGGTTGCTTAAACATATTGGGAACTAGAGAACTACTTGTGTGGAGCCTCCCATTTTCAGATGAAGTGCACTGCTATTCTCAGGTGATAGACTACCTCATTCCAGGGTAGGGTTGGCTTCTTTTCTTTATGCTTATAACCATCTGTGCATTTGTATGCAAATAAATTCAGAAATTGAGCTTTTATTTGTGTAGAGGATATGCAAGGGAAAGAAAAAGGTTCCACTAAAAATGTATCTAGTAAATGAAATACTATGTTTGATTTACAAAAAAACAAAACAAAAAAAACCCACCAAATTCTAGGCAGAAAAAAATTACTCCTCTAGAGTTATTAATGAAGAGACATTTTGTTGTTGCTTGATGAAAACGTCCTCAGGGCAGGACAGTCTCTAGAAGTAGGATCAGTAAAGAAATGTTTTTGCAGTATTTGGAGCTTACTGAAGGGAGAGTACAATTGCTCTGCTCTTCCATTTGAGCAAGTTTAACCATTGTGTGCAGCTGCAGTTCCTACAGTAGGATAATTTAGCTGTGTTTGCTTCTTTAAATGCACTCCAGTAAAAAATGCACAACCAATAAATACCATATTTACTTAATAAAAATGTGTATTATAAATGACTCTCTGTACATAAACTGAAGACTTATGTTTTCTCAGAAAGAGTAGTTATACATTTATGCATTTTAAAAATACTGCCGTACACTGCTTTTATAGGTGAAGAGATTTGAACTGAAAAGAGGTCTGACTAAGTGAGATTGATAAATCACTATCCTCACAGCTCCATCATTGTGCTAGTGCAACATGTTTTCAGGCTTTCTTTTTTTTCCCCACTCTGTTTGTTGTAAGAATAGAATATCTAAACATCACCTCTGCTTGTGAAACTGCATGGGTGGTGAATTGCAAGTCTGAAATTCCCCAGAACAGAGACTGCCAGAAGGGTTATGTGACTTGCCCAGGGCTACCTACTGATTTAAAAACACCCAGGTGTGAGAGTCTGAATCCTGGACCTTTAAGTGCATGTTCAAATCTTTTGTAACTGCAGCAGTACTGAAAGGTTTAAAGTTAAACCCCAAGCACTCATGTAGTATGCTGATAGAAATTTATTGTGCATTGTTTGATAAGAGGTTTTTTTCACTTTTTCTCTCTTTTTTTGTCTCTAGATTATTACCATAGGTGTTATCCTCTGTCAGTGCATCTCCATGGTTATCCTTTACAGACTTTTTCTGTCTCATAGTTTATATTGGGAAGTATCTTCACTGTCATCAGTGACATTGCCACTAACAGTATCCTCTGGACATAAAAATCGACATCACTTCTGAGATGTTTAGGAAGAATACATTATGTAATAAATGTGCAATAATGACTTAAATATACAAGTATTTTTGTCACAGGTGTGTGATACATTGATTTCACTGGAAGACTGAGAGATAGTATTAGAGCGCTTCACAGACCTTTGGTCTGACAAGGTTCCTAGATTATTAAAAATATCGGGGGGTGTAAAAATCTTTAATACTTTTATAAATATTGTATATGTGTAACATGGGGTGCTGAGGTGTATCATGGAAGACAGTGACTCTTTTCCATTCATGGACACCAAAAATACTCTTACTTTCTATCAATACTAGGTTTAAAGGTCTTTAAAAGTGCAGTTCTTAAACATCTACATGCTCAAACAAGTTTGAAATAGGCCAGTTTTGAAATTGGTGTGATGCATAATGATGAGTACAGGGGGATTTTTTATTTTCATGCTTTAGAGAAAATGCATTTTATGTATCAGTGTAAAAGACAGGGGAAACAGAAGAGGGAGAATCCTCTACAAAACACATGTAAAATGTTCACAACTGACTGCAAGAAACTTTCCTTTATTACTGATATGAAACAAAAGCCTTTTCTGCAACTAATGTTCATACTGGTTAAAAATCTAGCGGGAATATAAATAGGGTTTATATCTGCCTTTTTTTAAATAAATGTAACTAAAAATTTCATCCAGTAATGAAGGTTTAAACAGTTTTTGAGGCTTAGAAGACATAGCAACATAAAGGTAATTAAAACAGCAGGCTTGCATCTTTTAAAGAAAAAAAAAGGCAAAGAAAATGGAATGGGTGATGTGGTACTAGAATTTTAATCCTGATATAATTCATTTCTGTTACATTGAGGATTCAATCATAATTAAGCCATATACACAGATTAAATTAACAGAAGCATTTCAAATAAATGTTGGTTTCAGTCATCAACTACCCATGAATTCCTGCCCAAGGATACTTAATCAGGATTAAATTTTCTATGAATAATTGAAAAACAAAATACTCACTGGATTTGTTATAATCCATGTTGGCACTGGGTTCTAAGTAGTTGCCATCTTCCATCCATTGTAATAAAGCCATACTACTTTGTGATGCCCTAGCATTCAGAAAGCCAGTGTAAATATATACTTTATTGAAGTGCCTATTTATTGAATATGATTAAATCATGCTGACATTTTTTTCCTTCATAATAAGAACATACCTATTGCCATTGTGAGTGAATTCTTTTTTTTTTTGTTTAACTTAGTATTTGTCAAATGTTAGGCTTTATACATGTGTTTCTTCACAAAATGGATTTTATTTTCTAGTAAATGAGTGTTTGCTTCTTCTTAATAGTGTGTATTTAATTATGTCTCTGTGAAAATGTGAAGACACAGGTTCTGGCTTTAAAATAGCCCTAACTTTTCCATTCATGTGTGCCTCAGTTTTAAGCATAGTTGAAACATAAGTCTGTTCCATTTTAGTTTAGAGGCAAAACTAGACATTTGCCTTTGACTAAGGCAAAATGGCAACATGAC
>JAOXXN010000001.1:42042608-42059089 GCA_026770055.1 Myrmophylax atrothorax | reverse complement strand
AAAGCATCTGGACACAAGTTAATTTGAGATCACTCTCAGATGTCTTTACTGCAGAGCATGGGTTCATTTGACTTTTTCAGTTTCTCTTTACCACAATTTATATTCTGTGTCCCTTTCCTGTCTGCATGATATTGCTACTAGGGTACCAGTCACATACCTACATCATGTAGCTGTTCCCTTCACAGTCCAGTCCTTGTGTCCCTGTCTTTCCAGTCAGAGGTGATGTGACAGCCTGTGCCATACTCTGGCCAGCTGCAGTAGCTAATTTCCCTGCCACAGAGTCTATGTTTTGCTGGGGTTTATTGCAGAAGAGCTGATTTTTGCTAAAGCTTCTCAGAGTATCAAGGCTGTATTTTTTCTTTTATTTTTTCTTTTTTTCTTTTTTCTTTTTTTTTTTTTACATCAGGACCTCCAATAAGTAAATCTCAGGGAGCTGTATTTTTTAGAAAAAAAACTGCACCAAGTTCTTCACACAGTCTGAGGAAAACAGTGTTTCCCAAGGGGATATTGAACGTGCTCAGGCGAGTGCTCTGTTTTCCTAAGGACACCTGCCAGAACCTTGCTGACATATCAAGCGTTGAAAAATGTCTGGCATCAACCATCTCTCACAGAGTTACTCCCTTTGTTGACAGTAGGAAACAGCCATGTTATGCATATTTCTTTAATTCTCTTGGCTCCCTACATAGCAAAGTGTCTCATATATTTTCTTCTATTACCACTGATTCCCAGAGAACAGAATATCCAGCTCTTCTTTTGATCTCAGTTTGAAAGTAAAGGGAACTTTAGACCAGGAACTGAATGAAGATAGGAGAAGGGCCTCTTTCACCTTGGCCTCTGATGGGAACTCCTTTGTCTGTTAGAAAATACTTTCCATGAAATGTTTGTTTTCTTGGTCCTTTGTCCCACTAATCATGTCTTATTGATGCTTTCATGATCAGCCTAAGAGACACCATGGGAGTTTTTCATTTTAGGGTTGGGTATATTTCCTTGAATGTTTTTCTGATTTTTACCTCTTTCATTCTGTTCTGTATTCACAGTTTATTTTACGTTTTACCTTAATGAGAAGCTGTTCACCCACAGAAATTCCCATTTACCTTCTGATTACCGCAGGGCAAAAACTTCTTAAAGTATGACTGTTTTGCATGCACATATCCATCTCTCTTTAGAGCCTGTCTTCAGAGTTTCTATTCAGTCTCTCGTATTTCTCTTTGCATTGCATAGGCGACAAATCCACCAATAAGTGAAAAGCTTTTATTTGATAGGGAATTAATAGACAGAGCTCCACAGTTCTCTGTGCAAATTTTTCACTCATTTACAATTTTTGCTTTTTGACTATTTATGCCTCAACAGGATCCTCTGGCCAATTGCTTCCTGTAGTAGTCAGACTACCTTCTGCCAAACAAAACAGCATGCACAGCTATCAGGCATTATTATCAACACCTATCCTGCAGTACAACTTTTGTTTGTGATGAGTAATTTAACACTCAACACACTGAAACCTAAAGATAATATTGTGAAGAACTCCAGGGAGACAAATTGCACGTATCTTAAACTTTTGATAATCATCTGGTAGTTTAGGGACACTATTACATTGTGTGTTTTCAGAAAACAAAACAACAAAAAATTCTGTTCCTCATACAGCCAAGGATCCCTTGTTTTCCCTCTGCCAGACCTGAGCACCAGCAGCTTGTGGTACCCTCCTGGCACTAGGAACACAAGCTGGTGTATTAGTGCTCCCTCTCCAGCAGGCTTTAGCCTGCTTTGGAGATCATTGATCCAAAATGAAGTGTTCTGCATTCATTCAACTTTCATCTGTTGAGCCAGTCCATTCTTTAATCTGCTTAGTATCTGATTCCTGGCATTTGACCAGTATTACAAGTTTTCATGAACAAAATGTTGTGAACAGTGTTAGCGTTTTGTTGAACAAGATTCTCTCTTATCACAGGGACATACTGTCTTTGACAGTGATTTTTGGCTTTCACTATCTTTCTCTCTCAATGCTTAACTAAATTGCTTGCCTACACTGTGTAGTGCAAGAGTCAAATATTGACCTGCTTTTCTGGATAAAGGCTACATAAGCAATCCAATCTTCTGAGGAACCACAGTGGCCAGTTGAGTAAAAGAAATGTAGTTGTCAAATATGGTATTTCCTTGATGAATTCCTCCCATTTGCCTCAAATTCTCCTTGACACTGAATTTAGAAATGTACAAGGGGTGAGTACAGCCCTGGCTTGCATCAGCCACCACTCAAAGCAACTTCCTGTTGAAAAATGCCTTGAGATGGCTGCTACTTTTTGTTTTGTGGATCTTAGGCTTGATATTACAGCAGAATTACTGCTTGAATCATAGGTATCTCAGAGGTGATGTAAAATTTTATGAACTGTGGGAGGCATAAACTCTTTCTACCTGTGGATTCACTGCTGTAAGCTGAGAACAGTGGGAATAGTCCATATGTGCAGACTGTCATCTCTGTTCCCAGCCTCTACTGTTGGCAGTCTTCATGTGTTCGATTGTCTGTGCTTCCTCTCCTCAGAATAACTATGGCAATACAGAAGAGAGTGGGCATAGAAGTCCAATGACACACTTTAGGCTGCTGGAAGACTGAGGAAGCAGAATGCTGAGAACAGGAAAGCAAAAACTTCAGGAAAAGGAGTCACTTCTTTTG
Source organism: Myrmophylax atrothorax (assembly GCA_026770055.1). Classification (NCBI taxonomy): domain Eukaryota; kingdom Metazoa; phylum Chordata; class Aves; order Passeriformes; family Thamnophilidae; genus Myrmophylax; species Myrmophylax atrothorax. The sequence continues at coordinate 42,056,424 of JAOXXN010000001.1, read as the reverse complement.
TTTTGACAAATATAAGACAAGCAAAAAAAAAAAAGTTGATAGTGTCCTACAAAAGTGTGGTCTTAGCAGATTAGGAACTCAACAGCCCCTCCCAATGCAATGTTATGCCTTGAGGGACACAACCTACCTGTACAAACATTCAGGTAACAGAGTAGAAGAGTGGTAGCACTTGCAGATGTTGTTCTGCCAAGACAACAGCTAAGATATGGAATTTGGTTTTGGTATTTTTTCAAAAACATTGGAAAGATGGAGAAAGTGCTGAAAAAAAATGCAGTAAGTGATTTAAGAACTGGCAAAACTTTTTTTTATTTTATCAGAAAGAAAATTGAGAAGGAATTTGATTGGAGTATATAAATCCCTTTCCTGAGCACTGACGTGATCTTGAATTTAGTGCAGAATTAAACTGATTGGAATCTGAAGGTAAGTCAATCCAAGACAGAAGTTAGATTTTTTTTTTCTTTTAGCAGTGTGTGGGATTAACCATTCAAACCAACTACAATGCAACAGATTTTCTGCCTCCTGCTATTGTAAGATCAGGGCTAGATATTCTCTAGAAGTTATGCTTTAGTCAAACACAAAAAATCCTTTCATCAAACAGAAGTTATTGGGCTCCACACAGTATTAATTGGATGATGAAGTAGTAGGTCTAACATATTGCAGGTCAAATTTTATGATTTAATGGTTCATTTTGGCGTGGAATCTAAATGTGTATGTATGGATGTGTATCTATTAGAGTATATTTCTTAGGAACATGGGGAATGTCACTTTGATTATAAGGTTCTCCATCATCTCTAAATTCTCTTTTCCTGTATCAAGTCTTGTCTGTGCAAGTTCTTCCCATGCTATCCTCCTAACTGGCTGCACAAGCACACTTCAAATTCTATATACACTCTATGCTGTTAATGTCATCATTTCTATAAACACTGTTTTGAGTTGTAGCACCCTATCAATTTTGACCAATCATTCCTCAGAATGGAGCTGGTCCCTTTAAGGGAGTTCTTGATTCCGTGGAATAAAATGGGAAGGTCACTGAAGCACTCAGATGTTCTGATTTTGAACAAAATCCTCATTCAGGACTATTTGTTCACAAGAGCCAGTGCTGAAGTTGAATGAGAGATTTTTCTTCTGTTCATCCATGGAAATTCATCTCTACATATTAATTTCATATTTCTGCTGCTTATCTAGCCTGCCTCATCTCACACTCTGCATTGCTCATCTGAAAGCAGTGTTGGACACAAGTGATCTTTTAAAAATTCTTAGTATTTAGCTGTACAAATACATTTGTCCAGTGTCTGAAGACCTCTCACTTAGTAATTCCTAATTATGTCTTGATGGCTTAAGATTTATGACTAAGGAGATTTTGCTTGGGAACATCTACATACATATTTACAAGGTCAGGTAATATATTGAAGAACTGCAGACCTGTCTGACTTCAGTAAAAAGCAAGATGAATACTCAAGCCTTGTCCAAGTAACCAAGCATAACCCATGGGTCAAGACTTCTTTCTCCATCCAGGCCTGCATGTGAGAAAGTCCTGGAGATTATCTCACCCATAATGACCTCAACTGGAGCCTATTCACAGATCGGTTATTATGAGTACACTTGCAGGAGGAAGGTGTAAATTGGGCTACTCTGTACATACAGTACGTGTACCAGGACTACAGGGATGGAAAACAGAGAAGATAGATAGAGACTTAGACATAGATGCAGTATATTATTAAAATGACCATATGACCATACTGCAATACAGTCACTGCAGAGTGGGGACATTCACTTGACAAGGATGTTGAGGACATTAAACATTTTTAGGTCATGGAATAATAGAGGTATTCCTCAGGATAAGTTCATGACAGAGCTGGAAGGTTAATCTACAGACTGATTGGCAGGTAAATGAACTTTTCCTCAGAGAATACTAACAGAGATTATCTACTTCGTAATTAGAGATGTGATTGAAACACATGCAGGCATATCTGAGTCATACTCTTGACTTCAGGGACTTCAGAGCCTGCTGTCAGGAGAGGAGTGGCTGATGCCTTTTTCTGCAGTACCTCAAATTTCTCATCCTTTGGGCTAGGGAATCTCTCCAAAGACAAAGTATTAAAAGAAACTAAACCATCTTTGATACTGTACTAGTAAGTCTGAGGCAGAGGGTTTGAAACTCTTTTAACCTCCCACTGATGGATGGCCACTAATCTGAGAATACTGAGCAGCCCAGTATGAGGCTTGGGAGCAGCTCCTCAGTTTCATGATAGTTACGCTTACTTTTGGCCCCCCTTAATCCTAGCTGGCCCAAGAAATGGTAAATGCCTATAATGTCAAAGAATCAGGTCTGGAGGCATATGCACATTTTTGACAGGGTCCTACAGTGGTTGAATTAATTACTCAGAAGAAATGTTTAAAAACGGGTGAAGTAGAAGGTATCCTGATGTTATAGTACTTCCTAGCAGTCAAGTCCTACACAGGGAAATATTTAAATCAAAAGGATTAAATGGAAGCCAGCTGGAGGGAAAAACACAATTAGAAATTCAATAAACACTTTCAAATTGAGCACCAATTTGTTTTGAGACCTAATTCCCTGGGAAAGAAATAGTAAAATTCAATAGACAGCTAACATGATAAAATAATACAACCAGAAAATTAATACTTTAACAAATCAATAAATATATCAATGAAGTGCAGAGTCCTCTTAAATAAAGACTTCCTGAAATAATTTGGTGCACTTAAATTATGTATGGAATGTTTTCTCGTTCCAGGCCATTTACCATAGGCTGTCACAAATCCCAGTTCCAAAGAAGGACAGTGGGTGATATTCTTGATCTTTGATGATCAGAGAGCCTGAAGCATCTGAAAAGCAGCCACCAGAATGAAGGACTGCTTAATACCTTTAAATAAGGAGAAGATTGACTTTTAAAAATGACAAGTACCTTATTGAAATTCTTTACAGAACAAGAAAACAGACTGTTAGCAGAAGTTTGGTTTGGATGTCAAGTACAGAATAGCTTTATATTATTGGCAAATTGTGCTATTCTACACAAATATCTTCAATGAGGAATTAATGAGTGCAAGGTGGTAGAATTTAGTCCAGTTATAGAGTGATGAGAGGCTTTAGCCCAGGCCATGCTGCAGGCATTCCTGTGCATACATGTAATAGGGAAAAGCCCTCCAAAAGGAGGGTTTGCAGCTACTCTAGAAGAGAGGTTGTCACTGATTGCCAGGGTGCAGGGCCAGACCATGTGGCCCCTGGATCAGCCTATGAAAGATGCTTCAGGGCAAGGAATTATCCACCCACAAAAACCAGACAGGCAGAGGGCTGTGGCCTGTAAGGATCTCATAAGAAGTTTCATGCACCGATGTAAACATAATCCACGAGGATTTTTGCACTGGCGTTCTCAGAACTGTCAATACTTGTGACAGCTCTGCAAGCACTGGCACAGGCTGAAGCTGGGAAGAAACAAGGCTTATTTTGTCATTTTATAGACAGAAAAGTGAAGCACATACAAATCAGAAGTGTAATTCACAAGTCTAAATATATACATCTACTGCCATTGTAAACATCTGAAGGTGTCCAAAACATCTGCATGGGACTACCAGATGCAGGCAGGACCTACAGAGTCTGCCAGGGCAGAGCTGAAAGCTTGGCAGTATACCAAACAGGGAACAGAAAGTGGCTTTATGTTTTGAAATCTGTATTGCCCTCCAAATGATTGTTCATGGACTGAATATCTACTGCAGGGCAGGAATTTGGAAGCAGTCATTCTGTGAGGTGGTCTACTTGCTTTCTTGTCTACACTTCCAAAATACATATAATTCAAGTACCCTTTACCATATCATGTCATGGACATGTCCATTTCTTTCTGTCCAACACAGAGCAACATTGTGGAGAAAATCAGAATCTGAGAGGTTCCTCAGACTTGCACCTTAATATAATAAAGGAAATCCATTTATAGACAGCAAATACTGAAGCTCTGTGTATTTGTAGTTGTGTAAGATGTGTTCATCATAAAAACAACCAATACCATATGTTTCAAATCTAGGGGAAAAAAAATTGTCAATTTGGTCCTTCTAAAGCCAACTCATTTCCTCCCCATAATGTCCTTTATGTGAGAATTTCTTGAGCTTGGGAAATCCCATCAGGATCAGTTCAACTTAATATTTTCTCCCTAGCCCATTCAAACTGTTGTCTATTAAGTGACTTTGTGGCTTCCTGACACTGGAGGCAACTTAGCTGAAAATTTGATTAAGCAAAATAATTGCCTGTTGTACAGCAAGAATATGAAGTTTTGTGGAAGAGCTGGTTTTTCTGTCATTCATCTCTGTCAGACCACTGCGTTTTGATGCATATTTGAATTGATGTTGTAGCTGACAAATCAGTCCCTGCCCATCCTTTGCTATCATGTTTTCCATTGACATTTCTGAGAAAATGAAAAAGATCTTTAAGTTTCCTTAGGACAAGATCCACAGTCCCAATATCAGCTCTGGGTGATCTCTAACTACATATCACTAGTAGGGATTTAGCCAATTGAGTTGTTACAGCTTGACTAAAATAGCTACAGCAAATTTGGAGGGTATATCAGCTTTCAAACAAGATAGGAGATATCTCTCAGAGATGTGGAGAGCAGCTCTCCTCATTGAGTCCTATCCTATCACACAGCATAGCATAAACAGAAGTTTTGACTTGGGAGAAACCCTTGAGTTCAGTAGAGTGTCAGAGCTGGACAAAAACCAAGGATGGTGGATTTTGATTAACGGCTCCAATAGTGCTGTGGGGGACAGAAGCTCTCTAGTGCCATGTACCTCTGTAGTTTCAGCACAGGGCTGCATTCTCAACAGGCAGCTTTGGACAGCTTTTCTCATCTCCCAAACCAGACTGCTGTTGAGTTCATGGGTATGAACTCGTGTGTAAGAACAAATAGTCAGTCAAGGAATGGTAGCCAGGAAGGAAATAACGAAGGAGGGAGAAATAGGAAGGAAGTACCCTATTGCACCAACACATACAAATGAATAAAAGGAGACCACTGTATCATGCCACAATGTCAGTGTACAAAACCAAACACATTTTTGTTTTCATAGTATGTCAGGGGTTTCTGTTGTGAATGAACATCATTCTGTCTGCAGTGCAACGTTAGTGTGGTTTTCTTGTGTGTAAAATCATTATGTCACTCAGTACTTTTCAATAGTTAACAGGAAAATATGTTCTGATATTTCAAGTCTGATAGTTTTAGGGATCCATTGCCTGACAAGGTATTTCTGTTGACCAAAAGGAAGGTTTCAAAATTTGGTGATAGAAACAATCTAGTAGGTCTTTATTGTTATCAACAGGGTTTTCATCTTGACTAGCATTAGAAATCCAGGTTCTATTTTACGTTAGATTTACAAATATAGATGACACTTCAACAGGAGAATTGGGAATAACCCAAAATGTGGTAGACAGTGTTTCAGCTGAAGTCAGTAGCTGACCACCAGTCTGCTCTAGTATTAAGCAACAATGGATAAAAAGACTCATATTTTGAGTGATCTGTAGTCTTAGAGGATTAGGAATTTTCAAATCTCAGTCTTGAATAAACATTGTATTAGAAATCCTGAGAGCACTAATATAGATAAATAACTTTCAGAATACCTTGGAAGATCACACTAAAAAGAGTCTGGAAGGGGCTTTCAGAGGTCATCTACTCGCTAGGCCCCCTCAAGGCAATATAAACTATACCTGTGACATTCCTGACAGACACTTGTCTAACCTGTTCTTTAAAAAAACCACCAATGATACAAGTCCTTCATTCTCCTTAGGCTATCTATTGCAAGGCTTAACGAGAAAGGTTTTCCTAATGACTATCCTAAATCCCCTTTGCAGAAATTTAAGCTCATCAATTCTTGTCCTATCTACCAGGGACATGAAGAACAGATTATTCCCTGCCTGAATGAATACACTTAAAAGTTATGAAGATTTTTGACTCCATTTCCCTGATATAGGCCTTGCAATTTGAGGAGGTAAAAGGAGACTGGTAAGACATGAAGAAGTCAGGAAGCAGTAGTGAGCAAGTGTGTAGGCATAGGGTTTCATACCTATAAACTGCTATATGCATGTGAAAGTGTTGTGTAATGGATGTGCATTTTATGAACTAAGGTGTTAGAAATCAATGAATAGGAGTGCGCTTTAAGAATGCAACCAGCACAGGAAAGCTTCTAATTTTTGACACGGATCGTATCAGGACCACAAAGGTAAAACTTGTTAGGGGGTCTTGGCCATCTGCCTCAAGGGCCGGCTCTGATGTCAGTTTCATTTTACAACGTGGCAGTTGGTTTCTGACTTTTTTTAAGTTCTTGGGAGGAGAAATTATTTTGATCATGTGGGTAATATATAAGATACATCTCCATTAGCGAAGAAATTTGGACCAGTAGGAGCAATCTGATATAGGGTAAAACAGTTGCTGCTGAGGACCCCATATCCACACTCTGTGCATTTCAGAGAGGGTGAACCTGAACTAGCTCTGGCATGAGCCCAGGGACTGAATGACCACAAGCACTGTATGTGAACTTTTGGAGAATGCCGCCTGGGTTAGGTTCACACAACAGGAATACAGCTGAGGTGTGCCAGGGTGTGATGTGAACAAAGTAAACCAAAGCCCAATAGGAGAAGACAACTAGGGAATCCACTTTGAAAGTGCAGTTTTTATTTTAAATAAAAAGATAATTTCTTTCTAGGCCAAGAAAGTGCCAAGTATTGCTCTGCACAACATTTCAACAGGCAGTGTCAGGGGCCTCTAAACTGTTCACCCAGAAAGAAATAGTTTCCCCAAACAATACAAGCTACTCAATTTTCAGCCAAGTCAGTGTCCTGGTCTGAGTCACTGTGTGACCACACAAATGATCAGTGGAGAATGGGGTTTTGGAGAAGTAGCAGAGGACCACCTGAGTCATCATGGCCACCTGAAAACCTCTGTGTAAGCTTTATGCAGACAAAAATAAGGGAAACACAAGCCAGATTGACTGAGATGAACGACAATAAGGTTATTCATCCCTGTGGCTTGGAAAGCACTTAGCATGATTTAAAATGAAAGAAATGCCCAAATATAGAGACCTGTCTTGATCTCATTGGACACAAATCTCTTTTAAAGTCAGGGTGCCATTCATTTTACCTGTCTTCAGTTATCTAAAAGTTAAATGTCTAAGCCAGTCACCCCAGGCTCCCTCTGTATTCCATCAGGAGAAATAGGTATTTCCAGAGGGTGATTGATCCCTTCTTAAGGTGGATGTCTCACACAGGTCACATAATTTTCTTTCTGGTGGTGCCAGTTTATCCCCATTGACTAAAAAAAAGAAGCAGGGTGGCTAACTCAGACTTCAGTGATTAATTTTTAGCTGTGTAAAAGTAGATGAGTTGAATTCTGTCATATGGAACCTCACCATTGGGGTACCACTGCAGAGTTGTGTGGTCACAGTTGTATTTCATATACATGGCCAAAGCACTAAGTGGCCTGCATATAAATAAGGCCTTGTGGGTCAATGAATAACAAAACTCCATTACTCCAGGGGAGTAGGAGTCAGTCAATAATGAGAAACTACACTTGGTGGCTAAGATGGCAAAATAATTCTTCCCACTGTGAACTTCTGATTTGTGATCTACTTTTTTACCAAGATCTTTATCTTAAAACAAAGGAAGGATTGGGCTTGGCATGAGTCATCTCAGTGCCTCATCAAACATAGTAACAATTTGAACCTTTTAAACAAACCCAGTGGAACAGACATTAAGGTTTAATAATATTATAGAAATCATTGCAATCAGACATATACTTCAAAAGAGCTTTTAATAAATGTGTGTGTGAGAATTTCCTTGTTTATTCAGTTGTATCATTTCAGCCTACAAAAACTATTCTGTTTAGCTGTAAATATTTTATTACATGCCATTTATTTCTGTAATGCATAAATGCTTTTGTCATACTCCAGTCTGGTTCTGCCATGATAAGAACAAGAGTCCAGTTCATTTTTTCCCCATAAAACTGAGTATGATTTTCTCAGTTTTACCAACAAGATCTAAGTCTCCTGAATCCAGGCACTATGCAAAATTTCCTTGGTTTCACTACCATCCTCAGTATGTATTGTTTAGATCAATACATATTGCAGTTTGATATACTAAAAAAAGTCTCATTTTTGAATCTTTCTGCTGTTAAGACACTCATTTTGCATCCTGTCCGTGTGCTGATGCAGCATCACATTCTGTGTCATTAGCTGTCCCATTACAGTGGGTCTGTGGTAATGCAGAGTCAGTGTTCTAAGAAGAAAAAGGACATGAACATACATGAATAATGCACAATAGACTTCTTGCTCTAGTTGTTTAGCTAAGCATTAAAAGCAAACCAATATTTGTCGTATCTTTAAGCAGCAGATATTTTACATGGAGCTCCCTCATATATAAATACACCCACACTAAATCACATGCAATGTAACTGGCATTTAGGTATAAGACTCCCAGGTGAAAGAAGTGCCATGGACCTATTGTCTTACTCAGGAGAATAAAAGAATTACGGAGAGTTACTCAGATAGCTAGCCAAGCTCGCCAGGAGCTTTAGTAGGTGTTACTGTGTGTAGGGAAAAAATAAAAAGGAACAAACTGGAGTAAAAATTTCAGTGAGCAGCTCCAGGATAATTTTTCCTCCTGTGTTTTTTCATTTTTGTTTTGTTTGGTTTTTTTTTTTAAGTTACAAAAGCCAATCTTTGCTCAGGAAATAGCACTTTTTGTTTACATGTGATGAGTTTGTCTTTTGACAGTTTTTCTCTTTAATCAGAGTTTGACTCTATCACAACAAATGGCATTTATGCTCTTCTGAGCAATGAGCTAGTCATGATATAATTAGAAATACTTTAGCTGACCTTTCATAAACCATGAGCCCCAACAAAATTGTTCAAAATCACATTAAAAATGGTCTTACATCTTTTGTGGGTACAGACAAGATTACAGGATACTTTTATTTTAGAATAATTACACAGTGACCTTCAGCGTTATTTGCAAAGGTCATATTCTCTTCACATACCCTTGATTTCCTTTCAGTTTTCCCTTTTGTCCCACCAGACATAAATTTAGCAAAGGAAGAAGAAAGAGAGAGTATTTTTTCTGTGGTTGAAAACTGAAGAAGATAGTTCAAAGTCCCCATAGGCACTCAGAGGGCTGTGGGCTATGATAGGCTATTTTCTACCATTTAGCTCCTGTATTATCACTACTCCTTTTTCTTCATTATTCTCCACTTATCACATGCAGCATCACTACAGAGCCCAAATAGAGAGTTGTAATTACCCAGCTGCCACCTGATAGTACCCCTTCTATCATCTTTATCTCACAAGGCCTTGCTGTTTCATCATTGGATAAAACTTGCCCATGGCAATGCCTGTGATAGCACATCTCAGAGATACATTTAAAGTTTACTCATTTATCGCAGAAAAATGCTGAACCCATGCAATTATTAGATACACTTGCCAATTTATTTGTTCAGTAAGGCTACTTTAACTCCTTTTTTATCAGCTATTTTTTCTGTTCTTCTTGAAAACACTGAGGTCACCATTGGGCACTGAGGTGAAATAGAAAATTTCTAAGCCATCCAGGCAGAAGGCAGCCCAGACACTCATTGACAAAAACAGACCTATGCTTTCCCTGGCTGCATGGTGTGAAATACTTGTGTTTTGTGCATATTTTTTCTTATATCACTCACAAGGCTAACTTGTGGGTCACATGGCTTGAGCATCCCATCCTCCTAAAGTAGATTTCATGCACTGTGCCACAACTGTCAGGTCCAATCCAGAAACACCACATTTGGGAAATAAGTAACCTGCTGACAAGCGTAAAAACTGAGCGTAAAAATGTGAGGACATAATATTAAATGTATCCAGATGCAATTGCTCTATGAGTAGTCTGCATCTGCTCTGGCCTGCATGTCTGAGTACGATATTTTAAATTGGTATTTTGCTCTAGGATGGATGCACGTTTCCTGTCCTTCAAAGAGAAATAAAATATAGGAGAACTCACAGTAAATGAGAGTTAAAAATAAATGTTTTCCTAAAATTTTCAAATCACACTTACAGTATGCCAACAACAACACTTCCATCTGAGTCCGCTGCCAATGTGCACTGTGGGGAGCCTCACAGAGCTCCCAGTTACTGTGTGCAATTCTCACCCATTTTACCTGGGCAGTGGGGCAGATGGCCTAAATTCAGGCTGTGCCACTGATTTGCTCTGCCACCTTGGTCAATGTATGCAGGATTTGCAAATGTAAGTGCTGAAGTGAGGTGGGGTGAACAAAATCAACACAGGCACAGCAAAAAGCACTGGTGTCCCAGCACCAAGACATCCCAGAAACTCTTCAGGATTCTCTTAGACCACCCAGCCTCACAGCAGCTTGGGTCAGGCATGCTCCTGTCTCCATGCAAGAGGGTCTGTGTATCTCTCTGGTTGCATCCCACTTGTCCCCAGCACAGGGAAGGCAAAGTGGGGTGAGCCCGTCTGTCTCTGTGCGCATCCAGCTGCCTTAGGTTGGTCTCACCCTGCTACAGATATGATTGTTCCTTTCCTGAATCACAGCTGGCCCAAGCAGCAGCAGGGCAACACACCATAAAAGTTAATAAACTTGGGTAACTCTGAGCAGGCTCTGCATCCCAACATCCATGGTTTATCAACCACCTGGATAAACCACCCACAGGTAGTTGAGAGTTGTTGGGAGAACACAGAACCTATGAACAGGAGTCAGAGAAACCAGAATATTGAGAATAGTGTTTACCAGAGCTAGTCAGTGGCAAATTTGGGGAAGGAAGATGTGGCAGAGCTGCTATTCTGTGAGAGCATTTCTTCTCAGCCAGCAAGAGGCATCTGCCTCCCTATGGGTTTCTGCCATTCTGTTACTTCTGAAGCTGAGGCCTTCAGCCAGGCCAATCCTCTCTAGAAGCAGATCTGGTAGGAACTTCCCTCCTCTTTTTCCTGTTGCTGCCATCAACAGTCCTATACTTAGAATGGTCTCTGCGGAGCGAATGACCTGCCATCACGCTGCCACCATGGTGACTTGGAGAGGTATGAAAGTAATCAACCTAGCTATGGAATTTTTATTCCAGAATTCCATATTTTAAGAAATCTGGCCTGTGCGCATCTCAGTTTCTGATTTGTAAATGGCAAAAATCAAAACATTTCCTTGTTCTGGGGCAAACTGCTTTGAGACCGACTCTCATTACCAGGATTACTTAGGCTAACCACACTGTTCTGGCACTGCAGAGGGAAAGGGGATCTTGGAGATGTTCTGGAGATGATTGCCTGAGATGCCCTCTGTGAGATAAACAACAGAATCCCACTAACTCTTCTATTCACCCTCCAAACACTACACATGCACCACACCCTTCAGAGAAATTCAAGTAGTTTCAAACTTAGGGTGTTCATGAGAGAAGCCTGAAAGGGTTTCACAAAGCTCCCACCCACCTGAAAAAAGAGAATGCCAGATAATTAGTGGAAACAAAGTATGCTAGAGTTATTTTCTCCCATCCCCCAAATACCTCTCAACAGTGTTTGTGTGAATCCTAACATACCATATCATGAATTTTTAACTAATATTTTATTGAGTTTGCATGCACTCCATAAATTTTTATTACTTCTTAGCAGTTAGCATTTTAGTACAGAGGTTACTATGGTAGTTACTAAAAAAACCCCAAACCCAAACCTATGGCTCTTTTAAAGTAGTACTGTTAATTAAGCAGTGAATGTGTAGCTGAAACTGTGTGCCATGCAGTGAATAGTTGGCTTGCATAACTGTGTAAATTCTGACAGAGAGACTGAGCAGATCACAAGCCCTAAAAGGCCTTTCTTGCAGGTATAGCAGTCATTTTACCATATAACATAGTTAATATTCAGGAAATAAAATTATTAATATTATTTAAATATTTGGCTCCATTTAAGAAATTTTAACTTTGAAACAGAGCTGAACCAGATGCTGGCTTTCTTCAGTGAGCCAAAATCAGCATATGGCCTTCCAGATCTGGCTGCTCCCCCAGCTACCAACACATATTTTTCTTTTTGAGGAAGGCAAGCCCAAGAGGTAGCATGTTCATCCTCTCAAGACAAAACTCCTCAGGATCTCAGCAGCAGGATATTTCTTTTCTTGTTTGCTGACTACTACAAAAGACTTGGAGCAGTTTATCATTCAGGCTGCTGGACTACATGTTTATAAGGGCTAGCTGATGGTGAGGAGCAGATTGATACTTCCCCTCACTTCCTCCCATGCATAGAGAGCAGGATGGTGATTTTGCAGATACATAAAGATCTGATTTATTCCCTCCTTACCAAGCATGGGTTAGGCTGTGGGATCAGAAAAGCACTTTGTGGAAACAGAGGAGCTGGTTTATACTCACTCTCCAGATTCATGGAGGAGAGGGGAAGGGAGCATCACCTTCTGACTCTCTCAGACATACTTTGCAGCTGAGCTTGTATTTCTATGGCCTAGAAATAGAAATCCTTGCAAAATTAACCTGACAAGAACTCCACTTCCAGCAGCACTCCTGGCACCATTAGCCACTTACACACCCAGCAAAGATTCCACACCTCAGGCCTTGGAGATCAGTCCCTTTCTTGCTGCTGACTGGAGGAGTCACTAAAAATGGAGTCATGAGCCCTGGAAGTATCTGAAAGATGTGTAGATGTGGCCCTTAGGGACACGGTTGAGTGGTGGACTTGGCAATGCTGGGTTAATGGTTGTACTCTATGATCTTAATGGTGTTTTCCAACCTAAAAGATTTATGATTCCAATATTAAGTAATGAGTAAATCACAGCACGGTGCTGGTACCTACTGTTTGTGCTGCAGCAGCACTGGATTCTTTGTTCTTGTAGATAGCCCAGACTTGGGCTATAGTACCCCAAATAGTTAAGAGGGCAGTGTAAGTAAGCCCCAAAGAGATGGAGGTGAGACATAAAACAAATAACAAATGCCAGCATCCTCCCCACCCCCACAGACAAAACCCAAAACAAAACCAAAGAAGACTTTGAGGAAAAGGCTGTAGAAATTATGAGGATTCACAACTGTGTATTTATAGTATACTTGTAGCAAATTGATATCAAGTAACTAGCATGCTGGTTCCATGCTTAGCCAGCTCCACATATATAAGGTTTGCTCTTGAGGGTCTAAGACCAGGAAACTGGCACTGCTGTGTACTTAGTGCCATGGACATGCTTTACACAGGCTCTCACAAGCTTTGCTTTTGGTTCCACTGAAATAAATCTTGTTCTTACCTAGATAATCAGGGCTTTTCTGAGGTCTTTGGGAGGAGGTGCAAGGGTTGCCTCTGGTTTTTTTATTGTTTTTATCTAAAAGTCCACTAAACAGATGGAATTGAGCCCTCAAATCAGAAAAAAGCATGTGCTTAGGCAAAGCCTTATTCAGCAAAGCACTCACAAATATGCTGAAACTTAAGCATAAACCTTGTATTTTCTTCAGTGCTGGGCCTGATATAGAGGACATCCATTTGTGTACACCGAGGTGTAAGGTCTTAAAATAGTTGAATTGTGTAATATGGTCAACCTGAATCAAGTCCAGAGAGGAGACAGATGAACTGAAGTTTAATATAGATCTTCTTGAACTTCTTGTTTGGCATTGTTTCTGAACAGCAGAAGAGAGGAAATCCAGACTGCCTTAAAGTTGCTCCAGAAAAAATTAATCAACCTCTCCATCTGTGTAATATTCCTTGCATTTCTGCTTTTTTTACATATTCATGAATGCATGTGTGCATGTATTGCTATATATATATATATATATATATATATATATATATGTTACTTGAAATACCTTTCTTTGTATTGCA